>JAIUSX010000054.1:2588620-3235775 GCA_026573805.1 Hesperophylax magnus | reverse complement strand
CACTCGATATTTATTTGGAATAGCTTTATCTTTACATAGATAATTAGTTTCTTTGTATTTAAAGAATGACAAATTCTTCACACTCCATATCCGTATCACTGTCGTTCACATCTCTGGACACCCATCGCTCATCCGTCTCTAGGATGGAGTAGCGCATGGAGGGAACCTGTGCATCTGAACCTTTTCCATTGGTAAATACAAACATGGGGTACTCCGAGTTACTGGCTGCATTTGGGGGAATCAGGAACGGCTGAACTGTGTCTCTGAAATTGTTAAATTCATTCTGATCAGCGCAGTAGAAGCCGATGCAGCAAGAGGGATCCATCTTTAAGAGGGGCATTTTCCTGGGAGACCTGCAGTGAAATGAACCAACGGGGAAGTTGGGCTGCCAGACATCCACAACTTCCTGACAGTAGTGCGGGTCCAGGTGTATCAACTTGTCATCTTGGTAACCTACAAAATACAAGGAATGTTTTGGCTTTCCTCCTATGATTCCGATGCAATATTCCAAACTGAGAACAGCTGTGAGACAGGCCCCGTATATGGGATTCAACTTCTCCGCCCCGAGTCTCACGGGCACAAGGATAATGAGAGCTTTCCAGGCCCCGTTGGGTTTAGTGCACTGTTCTTTGATATCTTGCAAGTATATTGCGCAATCCTGCGCCACATACACACATAAATCGTCAAATTCATAATTTTCTTTAGATGCCTCTATGACTGCAGAACGAAGGAGATATGCCACCGAACCTGGGCCGTACCAGTCCCCGGGCTTCTTGCCCATTGCCTCCCCCAAGGTCACCAGCTGGTGGATGGAGAGAGGACTGTTGAATGAAGGTTTGTCTCCGAACCATTTGATGATCATCCGGTGACAGCAGTCTTCTTGGTAAGTACGCGCAGAGAGAATAGTTTGATCCGATGTCCATCTCCAAGAGCGCCCCAGGAAGTGGCACATCAAGGCTTGCCCGAGTAACATCTGGCCGCTCCTCAGCATGCAGCCCCAGCCACAGTCGGAGGTGAAGTTGGATCCGTTCAACAGAGGGAACTCTCGCCGGTAGGTGAGCCATAGGCGACTCATGAAATCTACTTTGAATCCTTCGAGGCCTTCTCCCTCCAGCTGTTCAGCGACTTGTTGCGCTGTGGCGTCTGTGCCTATTTCTGTGGAACTTTCTACTGAATCTGTCGGGCTAAGCTTCCTATGATAGCACCTTCCCAATAGCCAAACTGGGGATTCTTTAGAAAAATTAGTCTTAATTTTCACTGTCCAACCATATTTCATATTATTCCAAAGGGAAAGTAAGCGAGACTCAACCTTCCCTTTCAGATCGGACCCATCATCTGTTTTGTCTTGAGATACTTGGGGGTCCTGAGAAAATCCAGTGGAAACTCCACTTCTCCAGTTGCCGTAAAATGAAACCATGTTACTGTTCGGTTGTGAAGTAGACGCGTGAGGAACATTACTGGCGGAGGTGAACGGGTAAGAGACCGTTCTATTGTGAGAGTTTGACCTCGTCTGTTTTACATTTTCTAACCTCTCACTCGGTTTTACCTCGGAATTATTAGGCTCCATATTTAAGTGCATATTATATCATTTTCAGTTTAAATTTATAAATTGAGGTTGACAGAATGTATTTCTTTGAATTATTCATCTGACGAAAAGACTTATCAAATGCGAGAACTTATTTACTGACAGCGCAGATGACATCTGACATAATTATTTCAAAGATAAAGGATAAAGTAAATATTTTTATATTTATCTTTGGGCGTATGTTTATAAGGCTACTGCAGAAATAATAACCTAATAGGTACCTGCACAAAGCTATTGGTTTTCAATAATATTTTGTCCTCGAAACTGGCAATACAAACACCTGTCAAATTAATGTGAAACGTAAATATTGGGAATATCCAGAATAACGTTTAGGTTATGTAATTTGAATTATATTTATTATTGTTTTGCCGGTTGATAAAAGTTCAATAAAATGGAAAGAGTAACGAATTTTTTAAATAAAAATTTGGTTTTAGTAGTAATGATTCCTGGCATAATAGGTTTACACTGGGGGTGGTACAAGTTGCAGCATAACGAAAAATTTGTCAAGAAGGAGGATCAGATAATAGATGACCAACCAATTTTTGTTGTAAGTTATTTTATAAAATCATCGACTATCCGTTTCCTCTTTATCACTGTATTTTTTAATCGACATGTTATATTATCGTCATACTTTTATTATGTACCTGTCGATTTTGTTAATTATGTATTATAATTTTATTTAGTTATTTTATATAGCAATACTACTTTCATTTAACTTCTTCCACAATGCTATAAGACTTATTTACAACCTTCCAATGACATTACAAAACTTGTAGAGATCTCTAAGTGACAAGCAGAAGCAAAATATATATGGTAATTACCGTCCTTTCGTTTTAGTATTCTATCCATAAAAAAAACACTCACATTCAACCATATTCAACTGTCATTCGTCACGTGAGGTTGAGGCCTTGTGCTAACTCTAACCAAATTGCATAAATGAGCCTAAAATGCTCTCATGTGGGATGAGGAAGTGTTTCCATTACATGGCCAACATTAGTAAAAGCCATGGAATCACTTTTTAATCGCAAATACACGCATTATTATAAATAATAAAATAATTTCGATTGTTTCCTAAAGATTTAGAGAAAGCGAACGTAGCCACACATAATTATAAGGACAACTATTTGACACTCCGCTCACAATCAACGCTCTCTAGAAACCAATGCCATCTGGTTTGTGTAAACAATGTTTTAGTGATGTGATGTCATCCACCACTACATAGCGGCCGCTAGATAACAGTAACACTTTTTTAAGAAACTATAGCTTTAGAAGAAGGAAATATTTAATTTATTTTCATACAGAATATTTCAATAACGTTACAAACATATAGACACGTTATTGTCTCACAAAATGTGGCAAGTAACAATACACTTACGTTTCCAGTAAATTCTTAATTCAAATGTTTCTCATGCATGAAAAATATAGACATTCAAAGATTATGTGCGTATGAATGAAATAAATATAGGACCTGGCAGCTTTTACGTATTTAAAGGCTGCAAAGAATACTATATTCTACAGAATGAGCGTGATTGAGACAACGCTATGCTTACTCGCTTACACTAAAGGCGAATACGAAGCATGAACAATGACCTACTGCTAATAGGTTGTCCTTATAATTATGTGTTGCTAGGTTCGCTTTTTATACAAACCAGATGGCGTTGGTTTCCTGGAGAGCGTTGATGGTGAGCACAGCATCAAATAGCAGTGCCACCATTTGCACGGCCGTTGTAGTGGTGACAGATAATTGTGAATAGCTTTTTCTCATGTAGCGGTGAACACTAGTGAACGATAATAATGATCAGTTTAGATTAGATCGTTCATTCTCCACTGCAGTACTTCATTTTACGTTTACATTTCTGGTCACTGTCAAGACGCCTGCCGCATCAAGAATATCATGACATCTTGATAACAGCACCGCTTTCTTAGTGAAGCATAAGCTTTATAGAATTATTAATTAATAATTTTTTTTTAATTTTCAGATTTTTAAACGAGTGAAGAATAAAATAATGGGAGGCGGATCGGAATGATAAACTGGAATAGAATTGTTTTATTTTATTTAAAATAATCCTTTCCTACGGAGTTACATTGGTGAATAAGATAGTCATGTGTTGTTAATTTATATTTGTTAATTTTTTGTTAAAAATAAACAATAAAAACTTTTATTTTACTGCCTAACTTATTTTTAATAAAAAAAATTACAATGTACATTTTAAAATTTTCACTGAATTTTTGAAAGATGGAAACTGTCACAAAACTTGGGCTGGCACTTATAGGTAAGTATTTCCTATTTCAACCAGAGTAAACCCGAACACACTACTCATACAGATGCATTGCTCGCATACAACATGTTTCAAACTTGTTCATAAAAATAATTCCAGTGAAATTGAAAAAAAGTTAATTTTTAACCCTTCCTTGCCAGTGCTGTTAACTGATTTGAAATTTGACATGTATCTAATTATTTCAATAGCTCTGAAAATATATACACTGAACACAGAGTTAATATTTTAGGTATTCCTTAGCGATATATTTATGTATTGAATAAATTAATTAAAATATATGAGTAGAATGCAACATAAATGAATGCTTTTTTAAAAAATTGTTACTATACATATGTTGGGGTACAGACTTTCGACCATTTTATGCATGGTCGGTATTTTTTCCTCATTTTGGTCCATATTACGTGCAATTAAAAATATTATTTACGTAAGTAATGAATGTAAACTATTCATTTTTATTTAACCCAAACATTACAAAATCCTGAATGTGTACACTGAATATACAATACCGGAGCTCGAAGATTTTCTAGCACCGTAAGGGAAGGGTTAATATAATTACTTGAGTTCACATTGGAATTATTTGTTTGTTGATAAAATGTAATTGAAAATTATATTTTCGAATGTTTAAGTTGTCCCTTTCTCGCTAATAACAATAAGTAGGCTTAAGCAGGACAAAATGCAGTTTCTCAGTGACGTTTGGCAAGGACATCGCTGTCGGAAGCGTATGCATGTGCACCAATACACACAATTTTAAGGTTGTGTTGTTTGGGTCAACTCAAATTGCGCAACATTGAAATTGTACAATTTTTAAATAATATAACTGCATTATATTTTTTATCGAATATCAGATCATTTGCCATGATATTTCTATTATTTAAAATGCAAATAGAGTTGTTACACATAAAAATATATCTAAAAAACACAAATTATGTACAGATTTATAAACATATACATTTATAAACATGGCGTGACTGTTTTAGAAAAAAGTTTGGTCATTCGATATTATCAATTTCTTCTTCCAGCCTTCTGCATAAATAATTTTGTAAGTCTGTAGGTCATTTTTGATTTACAAAAGTTCTCTATCAAGGATTTAAACTTGTCAATTTCTATAAATCGTCTGGGCAACTTTTTAAAGTACTGGCAGATATTATTTAATGATTATCAAGTTAGCGCTCATAACAAACATACCTACACTATACATCTTTCATTAACATATTATACACACAATTATAAATATTTTATTGCTGTTTCACACGGGAAAAAGTAATTGTAATAATAAAGCAAATTGAAACAGAATGAGGTAAAACACATCAATTTAATGATAAAGCCACATCAATGCCTCAACCTTCCTAAATAATACATATGTCCAGACACTGACAGCTAAGATGGCCGTCGATCTTGTTAAAATATTTTCTTTCATGGTGGGGTAGATGGTATATAATTATTAGATATCATATTAGACGCTTGAGGAAGCTCCGCTTTATTAGAGACCAACTAAACTGCTGTTTAACCAGCCCAAGCGGTTCTCGGTGCAAGATATTTTGTTAGCCGAACGACTCTGCCCTAAAATGTTGATATATCTACTGCCAAAGCAGAGGCAAAAACATTCCCTAAAAGGTTAAAATAACTGTCGTGTTGCGCAGTGTCTCTCCAACACAGTACAATATAGAGTTCGGAAAATTCCATTAAAAATCAAGTGACTGTTAAACATGATAATCCCCTATTGACGCTATGTGCATCCCCACAATTAAATGGAACATGGTCAAGTTGCGTGCATATGAGCTGAATAGTCCATGAATTATTTTTCCTTATGGTGGAGTGTCACCCTGTGGACCCCATCAATCCCCGTGGGAAATGAATGGAGCGTGCATTCATTGACCACACGTTCGATGGTCTGCACCGCACCGCAATAACACATTGCCGACTCTTTAAGGCCCACCTATGCATCATGTGGGCACAGCGGCAGTGGGAGCACCTTATCCTATTGATGGAGAACCAGAGTTTACCAGACACAACCCAGGTTACCTTGTCACTCACTACTCTATTTATTATCTCTCTATGCGTGGTGGATACTTATTAAGTTCTTATCAGCAGTTAACATAGCAGTCAAATGTTAAAATTCAGCAAAAGATTTATGCATATAATATGATGAATCGAAAAAACAAATTACATTTGCCTTTGCATCTATTCATGCCATTCTCGCACCGTCATTGTCTAGATATTTTTTTAAATAGGAGGTATCGCATGATCACATCATTCACATTACAGAAAATTGCAACATAAGGTAGATAGGTACTTTGTTCATTATTGTTTTGTGTATAAAAATGTATTATTTAAGAAGAATAATTATAAATCACAAGGTACCGCACTGCGTTGTGTTTATTTAAAGTCTTTGAAGGATCTTTTTTGATTGGACCCGTTGAAATTGAGTCATATGGTCGGGAGGTGATCCATCTTGTTGGGATTCCGTTTGTTCTTGGCCTGCTGCAGGCGGTTGTCCTGGTTCGGAAGTTGCAGCTGCGGCAGTGATGTGGTGTTGATCTGAACAGAACCCTGGGGAGAAATAGGATTATTTATTAGACAGGCATATTTATTTTATTTTATAAATTATTAATAGAATTATAGACAGCCCTGATTTACTGAGTCACTTAGACCTTTAACCTACCAACTAGGACTACTCAATCGCAAACTCTTATTAATATTAGGACTCATTCATTTAGATACTCGCTTGTACCTAGATTGCATGCAGATATTGTAGACGAGTTCAACAACTGCACGGAATATAGTTACAAAAAGGCTATGAAATACCTCAATAATACTATTCTTCTGCGTAGGTTCTATACAAATTTAAATGCATTTTTTTTCTTTCGATTACTTTTCCACTTAATTATTATGCACTTATCACATGTTTGTAAAAGCCCACATGGGCATACAATACGTAAATAAATAAATAGTAAAATTTATTATTGTTAATGCTTAATTTTTTTTGGCTTGTATGAGAAAATAAAAAAAAAATGTTTGAAATATCATGTGTCTATATTTCGCTTTGGTTATTATTTTCTGATAACTTAGAAATCGGGAAATATGTATTTGATTGAAAATAAATAAATCATTTCCCTCAGGACCTATATTACCTCTGGGGATGCTGTGTGAAGGGTCGTTTAAAGTAAAGAAAGGAGAAGAAGTTCTGGAAAAGAAAAGGTATGAGAGATGGGTGGAATCTGGGGGTCAGTGTGACCAGGAGTGACGAATGAACCTATCCCTTCCACTCTAGTGCAAGGCATTGGGTCAAGACAGTCCCGAGTGGAGAGGTCAAGGGGTCTCCCTCAACAGGCCTCTCCAGATCCACCCTGCCATGCTGCTGGTGAGCAGATGAAACCGCCACCGAGATCTGAACAAACCTCACCCCATGAATCCAGACACCTCTGCCAAGTCATCAAACGTAGTGAAGCACTTGGGGTGACCTACGGCAGAGGTTTTGGTTATACAATGAATGGTTCTCGGGGCGGCGGTACCCATACCTACCTCCCAAATTGAAATAATGCTTATTATTGTAGAAAGCAATCACTTTGTGGTTTGACATATTTAATAAAATAAAATACTTTTTTGTTTTAAAACCACGATATTGTGGTTTTAACCAAATATCGTGGTTTTAAAACAAAAAAGTATTTTATTTTATGAAATAATGCTACTGGTTTAGGATTCTATTAAGTAATTTTGTGTCAAAATATTTTTTTGTACAGCGTGCTTGGTGTTAAACTTTCGAATCTGTCATTAAAAAATAATGAAGACAATTATCATAATTAGAAAGATAGTATTATACCCTTGATTTATCCCTCTTCATTTTCTCAAATTCTTCTATTTCTGACTCCGGTAACCTGTAGTAGAAGTTGTGGAATATTGTGTGTCTCAGCAGCTGTTCACAAGTCCACCGCCTGGCGGGGTCTTTGTCAAGGCATTTCTGAAATAAAATTAAGTTTTGAAAGCGAATAACAATTTGAGAATTTGTTAGTATGTAGAATTATCATATGGGTATTTACCTCCATGAAGTCTTGAATGTTTCTTTCATTTGCATATCTTTGAGGTATTTTCTTAGATAGCGGCTCAATTGAAGATGGTTCTGGTAAAGTCATTCCCTGGTGACAAAAAACAAGAAATAAATAAGTAAGACACAGATAAAAGAAATACATTAAAATCCAGGGTAGAGAGGTTCCATTAAAAAAGTGTATTGTTGAAAACTTTAAAAATCCAGGATGGGATGTGTCATGGGGTTCATGTTCGACGGGGAATCCATCACAATTGGAACACACTATATGTATTGATTTATTCGCAGTGCGGGTTTGTTTGAAACCTTACCTGAAAGAAATCATTTTGTGAGAATATAGTCATGTGCCGGGGCAGCAAGTCTCCCAGGGTGCGTCGGATGAGATAGAGTTGATCCATATCACTCTTCCCCGGCCACAGGGCTTCACCGGAGATAAGCTCAGCAAACACGCATCCTGAAAGGAATCAAAGCCATAAAATTTTTTATACTTTTTTATAAAGGAAAATACTAGTCGACACAATAATATTATATTGTTGTCTGCTCAGCAAACTAAGCACAAAGTAAAGATGTTTTATACGCTTTAATTTGATATCCCACAAAAGTCTGCCGCTAGAGGTATTATAATTTTCCATTCAGGGAATGTTGTAACATTGAAAGAAGTAAGAGAAGAAAGAAAAAGGTTACAAAGTTTCTGGTTATTGAAACTATATATGGTTACTAAACAAAGCTAAAGCCAACTAAAGTAAAGTTTCATTTCTTTTATGGCGGTGTCTCACAGAACAATACTCACTCTGTCTCTACATAATATTCCGATAAAATCATGGAGACTATCATTTCAGAATTCTATTAGATGGATTGGTAATTGGTACCCACCGACTGCCCAAACGTCCACTGGCGTGCTGTACATTGTGTCTCCCACCAGTAATTCTGGTGCCCGGTACCATCGTGTGGCCACGTAATCCGTGTAATTCTCGCCAGGACCTGAAATACACAAATAAAAATAAATATCGTGTTACGTTTGATCAGCACACATTGAACAAAAACACAAATTCTGTTCATTTTTAACATCAAATCTGCCTACAGTTCTCAACACTTCCATATAACAAAATATCTATTTTGTTAATGTACAGTTATCGGCAAATTTTATTTTTTATTATCTAATTTCAAAGTATACCTACATAGTATATAGATGCCAACACATTTATTTGTATAAACCACCTCACTGGCTGAGCCTGTTTCTGTTAAATATTTTTTGTTTTTCTGTTCTCATACATACAGTTGAGATAAATAAATAAGTAGTACAAATTTAATATCAAATTAATTCAAACACATGCCAGTTTTATTAGTCCGCGTACATATTTAATCTTCTACCAAAACAAATACAAATGGCTATTGTAAAATCATACTATGTAAACGAATTAAAATTATGGCTGGATGATTTAGATGTCGAAACGCTGTTCATATAACTTCGTTGTATTTTAGTATTTAATTTTGTTTAAAAAGTATATTTTTATTATTTTATTAGCAATTTTTTTTTATATTACCCGCGCACAGGCAATGCCTTTGTGGGTTCATACATTTTAAAAACATTACATACAATCTGTAACACCTCACTAGGAGAACCTGTGCTGAGGTGTTTGCATGTTTCAGATAAAGTTAGTGTAATTGTAAATTACATTAGTAGCAGTTAAAGCATGTCATCTTATAAAGAAAATATTTTGGCAATGTAAAGTTGGGTTATTACAAACCCAACTTTACATTGCCGTAAATATTAGTCATTATTATCTGCACCAGTCTTACTTATCATTCTGGCGAAGCCAAAGTCACAAAGTTTAACCACTCCTCGTGATGTGAGCAAGATATTCTCTGGTTTGACGTCTCGATGGATGCAGTTGTGCTGGTGGCAGTAGGCCACCCCCTGGAGGGTCTGCCAGGTGATTTGCTTGGTTAGCAACTCGGGACAACCCTGGTGACATTCAAAACATGTAATGATATGGAAAACTTATTTAACGTAGGTATGTTATTTTTTTATTGATATAAACAATAAATGATAATGTGGGCCTCACTGGGTACTTTGCTTGTGATAGTATTGAATTGATGGTATGATATTGATAAGATGATGAGGTGACAGTAAGGAAGGTGGTCTGATTAAGACCTGTAAACCCTCACACCATACTTACAGTCCCTTTAAAAGTTCACCAGGAGGTCTTGGACAGTGAAATCGATAACTTGATCAATAAGATTAACTACCAATGATTTTATACTGATGTTCCGAGCACGCTTGCGCTGTTGATAGCCAGACCGATATTTATAATGCAGTAAATAAGATATCGATATACGCTGGCAACACTGGCGCATCTGTCCATGTATTGACATTCCTAAACGTCAGACGGCTACGAAAAAGTTAAAAATACTAATAAATTAACAATGTCGAATTGAAATATGTATTAACTTTAATATACCTACATTGGCAGTCCGCATGTAAATTTTGACATTAAAAGGGGAATTAATTAGTTCATGAGGTCTTTAGTCATAGCTAACAACTTTTGTTTCTTGAAGCTGGAACGGAATCAATTGATTGCATCTTAGAAGAATTAATTAAATCTAAGGATCAAGTATATGATTTCTTTCAGTTGAAAGAACTTAGTTCAATAAATAACAAACGACATTATCCAAAAAGTCAAAATCAAACAGCACGCGTGCTTGCATATTGCAGGAAACAGGCGCAAGTCGAGTTTTTACAATTCACGGAATATTTTTGCACGATATATATAAGTTTCCCTTGGGTTTTAAAACTCCGTCATTTTATTTAGTTGAAACGTTACCTGTGGGTATTTCTCCAATTCATGCAATACAGTGTGGTCGCAAAACTCGAACACTAAATGAAGTTTCCGTTTTCTTCTAAATACTTCTATTAGGTTCACTAGGTTGGGGTGCTTCAGATTCTGAAAAAAAACAAAATATTTATTAAAAATCAGGACTTTGAAGACGGGTTGTTTTGGAGAATTTGAACAATTCATCAAATTTCATCGTACATTTTCGGGTTCGGTGAAAGTCCTATTCAAGTTCTGTTATTATATCATTATAGGCTAGTTGCTTGACAGAACTGAAATAATAATAGAACTTTCACAGAACTTGAAAATGAACTTTGAAATTTGAAAAATTCAACCCGTTCTAATTTTTACAGTTCTTTAAAATATCAAATATTCACGGCCTCCGTGGTTGAGGGGTCAGGCTCTCGACTAGCAATCCGGAGGTCACGGGTTCAACCCCGGCGTGCGCAAGTAAATTTTATTTGACGAATTTGTGTTATTTTACAATTTAGTAATAATATATACTATGCTTGTGGCAAGTTCCACAGTGGAAGATACTCTCAGTATCGCCCCGGTGTAAGGCCACCATTAAGAATTGCAACTTTGCTTGAAATGGCTTGAGCCGTGTTTGGTGACTAGATCCGAATAGCCAGGTAGTCCGACACCTTCCTCTTCTACATATCCTCCCCCCCACTACCTTTAGCCTCACCCTAATTGCGGATGTAATAGTCTCACTGGCTCCTGACGGTAGGTAACGGTTGGAACTCTTGTGCGATATTCGCATAAAAAAAATAACTTAATTACTTTTCACTTTCACTTGAATTTTATTTTCTGAAGTCGAATAACAAATTTGAAACTCTATGCAAGCAATGCATGTGTGGGTAGGTTAGCATCAACATTCACTGTGTACGTCCTGTTACACCCAGTATAATAAAAAAATAAATGTATTTGAAATATTTTGTTAGTGGTTCCCGTGATATTATCAATGACAATGACGGCTCTATTTACAATAAATTTTTGCCTTGGAAAGAAAGGCATTTAAACCAACTTCCCGTACTTAAAAAGTTATTTGAATCATTTTGGCTCAAAGGTTTGGTGTCTGACCCAAATCAATTGTTCCCTATCTAATACAGTTTGTAATACTAGGTACTAGCAGCGCTTCGAACTGATTTTTATTATATATTATTCTCGCTAGGAAATGTGTTACCTTAATTTGTAACATTGAATTGAAAATCTATACTTTCCCACAAACTTTTGTTCAGTTTGCGAAGTTTTCTGTATATTTCAAAACGCGCTGTATGCATCTTATTTTTTAATTTTCCGTAAGAACAAATACTTTTTAGATAATTAATAAAACTCGCCTGAAATATCCAAAACA
The DNA here is from genome assembly GCA_026573805.1 of Hesperophylax magnus. Taxonomy (NCBI): domain Eukaryota; kingdom Metazoa; phylum Arthropoda; class Insecta; order Trichoptera; family Limnephilidae; genus Hesperophylax; species Hesperophylax magnus. Next base: position 3,223,678 of record JAIUSX010000054.1, on the reverse strand, counting down.
AATTGAAAATATCTCCCGAGTAAAAATAAATAAATAAACCTTCTGATGTCCCTTCAGTTGCAACACGCCAAATAATTCAATATGTACAAGTACTATCGACAATTACTGCTTATTATTTTTTTTTCACCTGTAACAACCAATTTTTTTTTGTAGGAAAGGCTTTGTTAGTGCTGAATTTCTCACTAGATGGCGTCGAGATATATTATATCTACATTTGTTAGTTAAATATATTTTGACTGTCAAATATTATTATATTTTATTGATGAACTAATGTTTATACGACACGGTTTTTATGCATAGCACAAAGGATAACAAATCATCATAAGCATTAATTACTCGCCTAGTTATTTTTAGAAACTACATAAAAATAACTTTCCGGTGTACGCATTTAAAATAAACATTACATATTTCTCAATAGTCAAATTTTAAAATCAAACTAAAAAAATGCTGTCAAAAACGCTAACCACATTTTGCTTAATTTTTTATTCCAATCATATAAATTTTGAGAGAACTTGATATTTCGAAAACACGTTCATTTTGTTTGGGGAATTTCCAAGAAAATTGTACCATCACTTTTATCTCGTTCATAGAATAAAAAATAAGGACTGATTGTTTCAAAGAATTTGAACTATTCACATCAAATTTCAAAGTTAATTTTCAAGTTCTGTGAAGGTTCTATGCAAGTTCTTTCATCATTTCAGTTTTGTGAAACAACTGGCTAATAATGATATAATAACAGAACTTAAATAGAACCTTCATAGAATTTGAAAATCAACTTTGAAATTTGATAAATTGTTCTAATTCTGCGAAACAACTAAAACTTTAAAAATAATTTTTAAAGTTTATTAATTTATTTATGTCTATTCTTGAATACCCATTTTACAAATGATTACAGTGGTTTATATTGTAGTACAGAGAAAAAAGTACAGAAAAAATGTATAAAAAATAAAGGACATAGGTTGATATAGTAAAACTGTGTGTGGGTGATATTGTATGTTACGTGAACACCTCACTAGGAGAACTTGTGCTGAGGTGTTAACGTGTTTGTGATTAGGTGTGACAGGTAAATATGTTGTAGTAGAAAGTATTTTTTTTTTCACAGACGTGTGAATATTGAAACACATAATGAAAACACACATTTATATGTGAGTGTATGTATTTTTGGATAATTCTTGAAGAACGTGTATAATATTTAATTTTACTTATTATATTTTGGTTATGTTTGGTTTGGAATTATAATCTTTTGAATAAAGTGAATATCTTGATTTTTTATCCAGGCTACGATATGTTTTTTGAGAAAGTTTGTAGATGTATTTGTAGTCATTAATTGTTTCAAAGTAATGGACATTCTGTTAAAAAGTTTGGTTGCGTAGTATTGAAAGTGTCTTTGTCCGTGTGTGGTGTGTGTTATCGGAATGTTCAGTGTTTTATTTGTTGACGACCTGGTTTTTATTATGGCTTTTGGTTGATTTGTAATATGAAGATTATTATGGATTAGATGTAGGAGAGCGGTTTTGGTGCAAAGTTGTCTTATTGACATGACGTCTAGTGTTTTGAAGATTTTGTTTGAGTCTGTGTAGAATGGTACTTGCAGTATGAGTTTTATTATTAAGTTAAACCGATTGTTACTATGGCGGCGTGAAACATGAATCATTAATTTTGGTTGTTTTTAGGATTATATTAATGGATTCCAGTGTAAATATTTGAGGCAAACTGGAAAAGATTATTATTTCTCTTTCTTACGCCAAAAAAATTATGTATTTCCGCAGGCTAAATATAAAAATACTTTTATAAAATATAGACGCCCAGTCATAATTGACCCTAAAACGCTGAAGGGGTTAAACATATTTTGGGGTCCGGGAGTTCGTTTTCATTACGAAAAAAGGCCCTTTATAAATATATTGTTTCAGCATTTGACTAATATTTACACCGACATCAGCGTTAAAATCCCAAAATCCAGAGTTTCGAAACTAAATAGGCGCAAATTATTTTTATTAAATTAAAATATATCTAATACATTTCACTAATATCAATAATACATAGTATATTTGCGGCACGTTCCAAAGTGGTAGCTATAATCAGTATCACCCCGGAGAAAGATTACCGCATTCCGCATCGAAATGTTGCTTGAAATAACTTTCAATTTGGGGGCAGGCATTGGTATCGCCGCCCCGGGGACTAGTTATTGGATAAACAACATCCCTACCATAGGTCACCCGAAATGGTTTTCTATGGTGACTTAACATGGGGTGCCCGGGTTCTTGGGGGTGAGGTTTGTCTAGGTCTTGGTAGCGGATGCGTTTGCCATCCCACTGTCTAGCGGGCCGGATCGAGAGAGAATGGTTGAGGGAGACCTTTTGACTTCTCCAGCAGGACTCTCTCGACTCATCGCCTTGCTCCGCAGTGGGAGAAATGGATTCATACGTCCGTCACTCCTGGACACATTGACCGTCAGATTCATTCTGGAACGTGCCGCAAATTTACTATGTATTATTATATGAAATAACACAACATAATAAAATAAAATTTACTTTCGCCCGCCGAGATTAGAACCCGCGACCTCCACCTTCCTCTTCCTTCCCTTTCTCAATCCTTCCAACCTGCCTCACAACATCATAGTCCAACGGGCTCCGGGCAGTTGGGACAAATATAAAATAATTATAACATATTTACGTCATACACGTCGTGGTTACTCAAGCGCTAATCCTATCATTGTAATTGTTTTTCGCTCATTTACAGAACTCGGCTAAGAACGTCAATATTACGTATCCCCTTTTCAATAATTATTCATCATGATTTTCCCAAATCCATATTAGAAGATAAGGGCGAACATATTGCGTGTTACGTATGGAGGTATTTTGTACGTGGGCCACAAGAACAATGATAGTTCGAATGTAATATTCATTCAAATCATATCAATATAAAACTCGTGGGCTGTTCATTGACGTATTTAGATAGAGTCAGCTTTGGCATTCGAAGTATGGTCCACACATATCGGACCATTGTCCCCTGTGAGATATTACGAGCATCAGTCAGTTACAAGCGCTCGCCGGGCACAGGTCTCCGGCGATAACCTCAAAATGCTGACATGCACGAAGAGATATTGTACAAGTCGTACTGGAAATTATAGTGAAATCAATGGTATAATTTTTAATCCGTAAATAAGGTTATACCATAATCAGTAGTCGTGTAAATTGTCTTAATAATTTTAAAGACTATGGAGCATTTGCATTTGCGTTCTACTCGTTCGTTGAGTTCGTTCGTGGTCAGAAGGTTTCGGGCGACATCAACAGCCACCACACCCCTTCCTACTTCCCGCACAGGAACAATATTTCACACTGATATTGCAAAGAGTGTAAACTCTATATAAAATAACTCAATGGGGCTACTATATTAGGAAGTTAAATATTAATAAACTAAATGTAGGTTAGTTAGAAGAATTTTTCACTTGGCCCTGTAAAATTATTTAGTAGTTATCGATTATATTATGAATAAATTCAATCAGTAAACTTCACCCGCCATAACACTGCGACATCCTTAGCATGGTGGGTGAAGTAAAACTAAATGAAAAATGTATTTACTGTACAATTTTTTTTGCATGAAGTTTTAAAAAGGTTAGATATTAATTTGATTTTATTTATCTTCTAAAACATATTTAGGCTAACATTAGATATCAACTTTAAAATATTATTAAGACGATATAAAGACAACTTGAAACTAAATACAAAAGTTTAAAAACTACAGGTCTAAACTTATTGGTGTTTTCACAAAATTTGTTTGTGAATGATGACATTGAAATAGGTTCTTAGGCCTAGTGCGTCCAGTAGGTACTCTTAAAATGACCAGACTCAGAAGAAATAATAGTACATATAACTATGCTGGACATATGAACTGGAATTTTTAAGTCCCATTTAAAAAAAGACAAAAATTTGATTTAAAAATCATAAGAGATTTTCCGTTCAATAAAGTTCTATGAAAAATCATGCCGAAAACCTTTTGTTCTTGTGTAAAGTCAGGGACGTCTGTATTTGAACTGTAACCTAAAACCTACCATAATATTTTATACGTACAAATTTTATTGTTTTACTCACAAATTTTCGAAGGTCAATTTACTTTGTTGGGATTTAACCAAGGGCATATATTTTTTTAGTTAGCTTTAGGTAGGTAATCACCTAAACTAAATCCGATAAAGGGCAACTTAAAATGATTATAATGGTAGGTACCTATGTTAGAACTATTCAACCATTTACAATATAATTGCTTAATTTCCTATTCATCCGAATTTCATTATAATAATCCACGTGTACGAAAAATATTATTTTTATTTAAGTAGGTATAGACATAATATTACTAGCCGGGTATATAATATGTATATATGTGAATATACAATAAGAAATATATTATTTTCATGTAAGTATGTAAATTTAGACATTATATTTTTAGCTGGTTATACAGGGTGTCCGGTGGTAAAGTGCAGTAACTTCGGGAGGTGATTCTACGTGATCGTAGGAGTAAAAAAGATAAATAACTTTTTCTGAAATTCCAACTTTTAGATGTACTTTTAAGCTAATAACGAAAAATTTCTCCGACGTACCTAGACGGCATTATTTTTTTCGTCGTTGCCAAATCTACATCCCGCGCCCCCCCGGTAACTAATCCCCGCTACCCCCGGCACCCGAATTCAGTCGGTCAGCTGGTAAACTGTCCCCCGCACCCCCTCCTGCACCCCCCGCTATTAGTAAATTGTGCTTTAAATGTAATGTGTCACAAAATTTGACGGGCGGAGTAAACAACTTTGAAAATTTAATTTATCTAAGAATTTTTGAATTCGTTCACTAGATTTATTGTTTGTTCTCTGCGAACTTTTCATTTGGTTTGAATTTTTGACAGATGTGAAGAGAACCCCGTACAATTTAGATGTCGGTACGTGTTTTAGAGGTATAATGGTTATGGTGCTGATTTTATCAAAATCAAATTTTATAATATTCTTATTATTATTATAATTTACAAGTACAAGTATATTACATTGGATTTATTAATATAGACGTTGTACATTATAATGATTTATGATCAATAAGATGGATCAAGGAAAAAATTATTTATGAGATGTAATATTTTTGGTATGCCTCGTTATTCTGCTGTGTCATTCGTGTGGAAAACGTTCTTTTTTTTTAAATGATTTTCGGCTATGTAATCATTGTTTTTTCTCACCTATAAAATTATGTCCCGTCTTTCCGGTTTATAAAAAAAGGTCTGATTTTTCGGATTGAAATTTTCAAAAAATCCCCAGGGTTTCAAAAATACGATTAAAAAAATAATAATAATACAGAATGTCTTAGAATATTTTCCTTAACCGAAAAAAAAAATTAAAAAATATGATGCAAGTGGCCTATTAGTAAAAAGCGATGAAATTAGTTAAGTGTTCAATGAGTTATTAATATTTTTTATAATAAAAAGTGTAACGTGATTTTAGTGCAGTTCTCTTTTTGAATTTGGTAAAATATCAAAACATACGGCGAACTCTGTGTTGTTATTGTTTACAATTCACATGCGGTTTCCATGGATACGCGCCACTCACAAATATGCAACGTTGCCACGTTCACACTTGCGAATTTATCGGGTAAGTTTGCACCTACACTATGGCTTTTTAGCAGGTATGTCTTTTTGTATGAAAAATAAAAAATTGGAATTTCGGAAAAAGTTATTTATCTTTTTTACTCCTACGATCATGTAGAATCCCCCCACGAAGTTACTGCACTTTACCCCCGGACACCCTGTATAATATGTATATATGTGAAAAATATTATTTTTATGTAGGTATGAATATTTGGACGTATTATAATTAGCAGCTTTCTTGCTATATATTAGCATATATGTATATATGCTAATATATAATAAGAAAGATATTATTTTTATGTAAGTATGTATAATATATCGGGTTTAAAATATGTATATATGTGAATATACAATAAGAAATATATTATTTTTATGTTAGTATGTATATTTGGACATAATTTTATTAGCCGGGTATATAATTTGTATATATGTGAATATACAATAAGAAAGGTATTATTTTTATGTGTGTATGAATATTTATTCATAATATTATTAGCCTAGTATATAGTATGTATAATTGTATATATGTAAATATATAAAAAGAGGGGTATTATTTTTATGTACACGGAAAAATATGAGTACTGCAAATTTATAAAGAACCTCTTCAAATAATTGGTAATCCGGTTAAAAACGGGATTGTAGGTACGAATATTTAATTATCATCCGATTTTATGTCCGGGTTAAATCTTTCTCATAGGAACAACTAAACCCTTCCACACAATTTTCCACAAATGATCATCTAGTCAATCAACATTATGCAAGTGCATTATATAAGTAAAATAAATACAAAACAATACAAGAACAACACGTCAACTTACCAGAGATCAAATGGGAAAATAATTCACCGACTCCAGATATTTTCATATCAGAGGGTTCGGCTCGGTAGAACTCCTAACAGGGCCTATAAATCCTACTGATTCCTCAACATAAATATTTAAAAACTCTTTCGTTATCCTACATGTATTTAAAATGACTGATTTTTGCATTTTTATATATAAATTTTTTTATAGATCTAATACGCCTAAATTTTTAATGAGAGAGTTAGGTATAATGCCAGTAGCCGAAATAACGAATGGTAATATTTTTATAGTCTGAGAATTTATTTATTTTATTTTATTTATTTATTAATCTTAAGTTAGCTCACATCTTCGTGTATGCTAATAGTTTTATAAACATATAAACATGTACATTGTTTGGCAAACATAATCTTTCTTTAAATATTTCAATAAAGTCACAAAAAAAGAAACATTAATAATTGAGATAGACATATTTTCTTAATTCATTTTTGAACTTATTAATATTTTCTATCACAGCAATTTCCTTCGGGATTTTGTTATAGAGTTGAACGGCCTGGTACATCAGAGATTTTTGGGTACTTGTTTTTTTTCTTGTTGGCAATCTAATTTGCTTAGAATTTCTCGTCCCGTGTCCGTGTATCTCGTTATTGTAATTTATTTTTCTTTTCAGTTCCTTAGACATCATCCCTAAGTTAATTTTATGTATAAAAATAAGTACATTCAAATACACAGTTTGCTTCACCGTCAAAATATTCAGCTCCTTTAACATGTCTCTTATCCGTGTGTATATGTTGCGCTTAAGTATTATTCGCATTGCTTTATTTTGCAGTATTTGCATTTTTTTCATTTCCTCTTTATTGCAGAGAAAAAGAATACTTGAACAGTAATTAAAGTGTGGTGATATAATTGTATTGTATATTATCTGGCATGTTTCTTTATTTACTTTGTTTCTGATTCTACCAAGAAATGATATTTTTTTTGCAATTTTTTTAATTGTATAGTCTGCATTTTTTGAGAAGTTCAATTTTGAGTCTATAATAACACCTAGATATTTAATTTCTTCCACTTTTTTTATGATTTCTCCATTTATAGAAACCTTTGGTTCCTCATGCGTATTTGTTCTGCCTATATGCATGTATTTTGTCTTATTTACATTTAGTTTTAATTTATTTAGTTTGAGCCATTTTGACAATGTTTCTAAGTCACTATTTATCTTTTTGATTGCTTTCTCATAATTATCTTCTGCAATGCCAAATTCTTTTTATCTCATTTCCTAAATCTGTGTATTTTCTTATTTTTTCATTAACAGGAACATTTTGAATATTACAGGAATTTGGAATAGCGACATCAATGATAGTTATTTTTTTAATTTTGTCGTGTAAAACTATATCGGGTCTATTATGACTAATCGTTCGGTCTGTTAGTATAGTTTTATCACAATATATTTTATAAAATTCGTTTTCTAAAAATGAATTTGGTTCGTATTCATAATATGGTATTATATTACGGCAGTCTTCAAGTTATGTTTAATTACCAACCTTTGGTGAATTATTTTCAAAACTTGATTGTGCCAAAATGTATACTCGGACGGTGCTAATATAGAACATCCCGATATAATATGTTCTATAGTTTCCGGAAAAGCCAAACATTTTCTACATAAATCATCAATTTGATTTGTATCTTTGATTATATGCTTCCTATAATTTTTAGTATTAATGACTCTATTCTGAATGGCAAGCATAAATCCTTCTATTTCTGCGCTCAACTCTCCAATACTCAACCATTTGTTTGACGAAAATTTATCAACATACGTTTGGTTGAGATAATTGAAGTGTTTTGCGAGTAAAATTTTATTTGACCAGGAATCTAATAATTCCTGGTTGGGATTTATAAAAATGTTGGCATTCTCGTCGTACAAATTTAAAGGTGTAATGTTTCTATCTACCTTGCAAATTATTTTGTGCATTTCTTAGCTATGAGTTTTCCTATGGAAAAAAGTTCTTAGCATTTCATAATTAATTAATAAACAATATAATACTTATTGTACATAATTTTTATTTCAAATTGTGGTATGAACCGAGATTTCATATAAGTACATAGATTGTGTAGATAGATGTAGAATAAAATTCCCCTATCCAAGATGACAACTCAATTTACCTAGTTTATAAAATTAATCCAAGAATGTAATCTACGAGACGAGTAATATTAGTTATTCGACCCCTCCGTTCCATTGTTTGGGCAGCTGTCGTCTTATTGGTGACTGTAGGATTTGGGTGCCTCAGTGTTCGTTCATGTTGGATAACAGCAGACTGTCAGAAATCTGCTTCTCCAGTCCACAAGTTCAGTCCTGTCCAGTCCAGTTCTCAAGTCCAGTCCTCTTCTATACTTATATCGTTCACTTCTCGATAACAGGGTTGTCTCAATGTCGGGGTTGATCGACAATAGGGATAAAGAGGGAATGATGGGATTCCCATAAAGATTCGTTAAAGTGTATCTTTATTGAGTCTTCAATATAATTTTGTTGATTATTTCGTTTTCATAGTTAATATCCAAGATACCACTGTAACTCTAGGTATCGACTTGGGAGCAGTAGGACGTATTCGAGCTCGGTAACGAATGATTCATGTTATTTATTGGTTCCGCTGGGCTAGTGCCAGAAGGGTTAATACCGGACTTGTGCAGCGGGTTCCTGTTCCACATTATGCATTGTCGTGAGATAAGGATGAGGTCAAGTAATTAGCATAGCTTTTACATTATTTAAAGCTCCCTAGAAAACCTTGCATGTGAAATACACGCGATTGCAAATTGCAATACATGGCAAATCTACTCGGTTTACAAAGTGTCCGGTTACAACCACAAAATTATGATATTTTTTAGAAATACAAAGAACAATTTATTTACATATTATTTTTACATCTTTTAAAGCCTGAAAATTTATCTACTTTTCTACATAATTGCCATTTCAGTTGATGCATTTTTGTAAGCGCTATGTCAATTTTTGTATATGTCTCAAATTTTTGAACATGTCAAACAAGCTCGCCGCTATGTCTTTGAGGAAGCGTTGAATCGTTTACCTTGTCGTCGTTGCTGAAGTGCATGTGTGGTCTTGTGTGAGCTTTCGAGGAACCCATCTTGCGTACACCTTTCGATATTGCAGCTTTCCCGTCAAAATCCTATGAATGCTGCCACGGTAAAACTCAAGAAACAAAATCCAAAATGTATGGTTTGTCCAAACTTTTCGACTGACTAGTTGAAAAAATGACAATGGAAATGGTCTCCCAACAACTCCCTACACCACTTGCAGACGTTTTTGACTTCCATGCCCGACTCCCCATATAATTCCGTTAATTGGTTCAACACCTTTTGCATTTAAAAACCGAATAACTGCGCGAAATTCGCACTTGGAGGTAGAACACGGCGAGAGCTCTATTCATATATGAAGCTCCATTACAAAAGGCTGGCAAGCCTAAATAGAGCATTCATTGAGGTGTGCGTAGGCTTGCTTGGGAGTGGGGGAAGCAACAAAAACAACATTGTTGCCAACAGCCGCATGAAGAGTTTTACTGCGTTCCCAGCGCTTTGGAGACTTTAATTTTGGGATTATCCTCGTAATATCAATTTGGGACAAACTTGAAAGCTTTCTGAAGCAATACAGATAGATTCGTAAAGAAGTTCTAAGAACATTTTTTTATTAAAATAACATACTAGAGTGTAAAGAGCTTTCAGTATGACTCGGACGCAGAGGTCAGAGGAAGTTCGAAACATGAAATAAGAAAAGGCAAGGAAAGTTACAAAAAAGTAACGATGCAATTGTAACTTGAACCCAGATCTTCTAGTCTTACCGGAACCAACATTATACTAAATCTACAAAGATGTGGTAGCCTATAAAAATAGGGAAAAATAAAGTTAGTATGTATTATAAGATCGATAAAAATGACCATATTTAATTCAATTGAGTGTTGGTTCCGGTAAAACTAGAGTATTTTGGTTCGAGTCTCAAATGCGACCATTATCTTTTTTGGTCGTATTCTATTTTAATTCAGTTAGTATTTTAATTTTATAAATTTTAAAATATTACAACTTTGGTGATTTTCTCAACCACCATACTATTATGGCTCATGAGCGTATTATGGAAGTCGTACATATATACATATAATAATATTTTGTAAAACAAATAATAAAACATAAGGGGAAAGGACATGATATGGTAAAAAATACTTATTTTATATATTTATATTTTTTGTTCTTTAAGGTGAAGCTTAATGCCAAATCACTATTTTGATTAATCTTTATAACGAATTGGTGTACATTATGAATACCAAAAAATATGCTTAGATAAATTGAATATTTTCGCTTCGTTTGAGTAGAATAGAAATAAAAAAATAGATTACTCAATAAAAAATATACATGTAAACTACTAAAAAAATTTTTTTTTCAATAGAAATTAATGAAAGCATAAAGGAAACAACTTTAAAAATACAATATTATAGCTAAGATTATCTGTGACAGTTTCACTTGATTAACTTTTTTGCTTTCTTATAAAATTATTTACAAAACAAATAAAAACCAATAATAAAAAGGGAAACACTTTGTTTACAGTCACTTTATTGAAATTTTTAACGTCTACCGGTTTCGGTACCTCCGTACCATCATCAGGACAGTTATAAAAATACTAACAAATACAGAATAATACACATATATATAAACAAATAGTTGAGAGAGAAAGAGATAAAAAACAGAGAGAGACAGTATCAGTTGTGGGCGGGAAGTGGGGGAGGGGAGTTAGGGATAACAGGAAACATATTTATTATAGGGCTGAACGTTAAATTTAGTTGATTATTGATAATTTCAGCCTTTGAATTGACTGATTTTTTTATTTCCAACGCTTCCAAGTTGTTAAGTCCTCAATCACATATTTTCGTAATTTAATTTTAAATGTTTTCTTCTGATTTTATTTCTTCTGGTAGCTCTCCAAATATCTTCAACGCTCCGTACATCAATGACTTTTGACTCTGTGTTTTTTCCTGAAGGAGAGTCTCAATTCATTTCTTTTCCTTGTCTCATGTGGGTGTTTGTTCTGTAGTTTATCAATTTTTCTTAGAAATTCACTAGACGTATGGCCATTGATTATCTTGTATATTAAAAATATGGTATTAAAGTAAATAATTTGTTTAAATGACAAGATATTTAACTCCTTCAACATGTTCTTAATTTTTGTGTATCTATTTTTCTTCAATATGGTTCTCATTGCTCTATTTTGTAGAATTGTTATTTGTTTCATTAAACCGTCGTTGGATAAGAAATAATAAAAAAAAATGATAAAAAGTTGTACATCTTTAACCGTTTATATATTAACCAATTCTGTTTCTATTTTACTCATATGTGAGGATGCGTCATATGGGTGTATGTATACATGTGTTGTTATATGTATATAGGTATGTCTGCTGCTATATACACATGTGTGCTTGCATGCACACATATTAAAAATTATATATATAATTATGTACATTTTTACAATCTAATATACAAGCTAATTTACTTTTTTCTCCTTTCTAATTTCTATCTTCTACTTTTTATTACAATTTTTCCAAAATTTTAGCTTCATCTATAGTTACTAATTTCATATGTTTACACTAGATTTCATATTTCATACAAAGTAATTACACTCAATTGGTCACCATGAAACAGGCAGCCGCCTAGTATGGTGATTCATTATATCTATTTTATGTAAATTTCAAAATAATGTAACATGTATTAAATAAATAAATAAATAAAATAAAAATATGCGGCAATCTAATTCTATAAACATTTCTGGTTTTATAATTATGTATATTTTTATTCATCTTTAAAGTATTTAGGCATTTGGTAATTCATATTTTTGTGAATAAGAATTAAGTTATTATATAGCAGTCAGGTTTTTTTATTGGAATACATTTCAGCTTCTCTCTCATTTGATTAATCTTTGTATATTTGCCTGTCATTAGTATACATCTCATGGCTCTATTTTGAATAACTTTCAGCTTGTTCAGGTTTCGTTCATTGGCCAAATATAATATCGTTGAGCAGTAGTCTGAGGACGGGTCGTTTCGTAGAATTTAAACAATTCATCAAATTTCAATGATGATTTTCAAATTCTGTAAAGAACTTGAAAATCAACTTTGGAATTTGATGAATTGGTGAATGTGGAGAAATTATAGTTTAAAAAATAAGCTCTGTAGTGTTTCTATTCAATGTATAACATACTTTGTGATATCTTCTTTAGCACGTATTCAAAATGTGCTGTGAAATTTAGTATTGAATCCAATATTACAATTAGATATTTGATTTTTTATTATATTTGGGCATGCCGTGGGGAGAAACTTTTTAAGGGAAGGAAGGGGAGGAATTTCTGGGAAGGAAAAGTCTAATAACAAGGGTTTGTTTGCTCGACGCTCACATTTAAATTATTTAGATGAACGTATTACTTAAATCTCAAATGTACCAACAGGGATCCCTACGAATATAAGTTATTTATATTTTAAGATTTACAAAAACAGGACCTTACTATTAAAATATTATATGTAAAAAAAATTAAATTATAAAATTATCAGTAAGCACCAGAATTTATTTTTCTAGATAGAAACTTCCCGAGGGAACCCACTAGAGACATTTGAGATTTTAGTAATATGTTTCGTCTCGTCTCGTCTTAAATTAAATTAATGATGGATTGAATCAATAATGGCAACATTGATATATTGATATTAGTTTAACATGAACACCGCACAAGAGTTTCAACTGCCTGAACGCATATTATATTTAGGTTTTCCTAATTGGGGTACTAAGTTGTGAGGCCAAAGAGTAAGGGTAGGGAAAGGAGATGGGGAAGAAACAAAATAGTCAGATCTGGTCACCAAATACGGCTAAATTCATTTCAAGCAACGTTTCGATCGTAAATGGTGGTCTTTCACCAGGGTAATACCGAGAGCGTCTACTACAGGGTTTTACAATAAGAGGTGTTATTGTGAATAGCCCGCTATTTCGGTAGATGTTACTTTTGAAGCTGTCATTTTTTTGACATTTAACAAGTAAAAACTACGCCGTTAATAAAAATAGAACGATACACGCTCCAACAACGCATTGAAATTATTAAAATTCACTTGAGTGAATCAAATGCAAATCATATTGAGTGATGAGGCCCATTTCCACTTCAGTGGCTTCGTCAACAAGCAAAATTTTCGCATCTGGGGCTCGGAAAACCCAAGAGTTATTGTTGAAAAGCCTCTCTATCCTTAACGTGTCACTGTTTGGTGCGGTTTATGGTGAAACGGAGTCATTGGACCTTACTTTTTCGAAAATGAGGCTGGAGCAACAGTTACGGTGAATGGATTGCGCTATCGAGAGATGATTAATGATTTATGGCCGGAATTGGATAGTATTGATCTGGACAACGTTTACTTTCAACAAAATGGCGTTACGTACCACACAAGCAACGAAACCATTGATCTTTTACGATTGAATATCAAAATAACACCTCTTATTGGAAAACTCTGTACTTTGAAAATGTTTTTATTTTCAATTCAATTTCGAGTTGGTGTTGATCGCTAGAATTGCGAATATGCAAATTTAAATTCGACACGCGATCTTAAAATTATTGTGTTCCTTTTTAAGCGGAAGAGACGGAAAAAATGTAGACTTGCGACCAGCCGAATATAATAACGTGGATGGATTTTGGTCCGGCATGTCTGATTATGTAAGCTATATCACTAGGTTTATTAATATTATTTACATTAAAACTAAGCGGGGTTCCGATTCCGGACCAAATCGGAACACCATTCCTGTTTGCGAAATCCTTGGGAAAACGGTTCCAACCGAATTTATATCTACAAACTTTGGAAGTCAAATAAAAAAGCCAACGGCACAAAATATACTACGAGTGTTTTCGTTTAGAACAGAGGTTCCCAAACTTTTTTGCCCCGTAGATCACTTGACAAAAAAAAAATTCCGTAGGGGAGACCGAGGGGAGTTGAAACAATTTTCACATTTTGTTTCATACACCAAATACTATAGACAGAAATCGTATGATATTAGTACCAATCGATAGGTCATTCTTTACACTTGCGAATGACTAACATATAGAAATTGTAAGCGTTAAATATTGTGGTTAAAAATCGACTTAACCGTAACAAGTCAACTTGTTTCAACTCCCCTCATACCGAGGTAAGATGAAACAGGGGTCGAGGAGAGTTGAAACATATGATTTTTGAAAAGTATTAAGGGCTGTAAAATAAAAATGATGATATAATTTAAAGGTATTTATTAAAATTAAACTTTTCAAGTAGGTACAAAACAAACTGACAAAAATAAAAATATTATTAAAAATAAAAAACATCAATCTAAAAAGCAGTTTTGGCAAACATAAGAAAGTTCCTCATTCCTACTAATAAAAATTAAAGTACAAAACAAACTGACAAAAATAAAAATATTATGAAAATAAAAAACGTCAGTCTGAAAAGCAGTTGTGGCAAACATAAGAAAGTTCCCCACTAGTGCAAGCTTCATGAGCCCAGTTGCTGCATTCCAGACATTGCACCCACTTTTCTTTGGCTCTGCTATTTGAATATGGCTCTAAACAACAAAGGCAAAGGGATTCTTCTTCTTCTGCACTGTCTTCGTTTCTTGACAACCTTGACCTTTTTAATTTTAGTGCCTGGTTTTGATCTTTTTGTTGTTTTTTTCTCTTTAAAGCTAGGTTTTTCACCCTTTTCTTAGCTGTTCTAGCTGCTTCGATTGCAGCTAGTTCATCTCTTACTTTGTTATTGTGTCGATTAAGACAGCGGATTTCACTTGGCGTCTGTTTGTTTGATTTCCTTTCCTTGGTGGAGCTTTTGGCAAGGGTCTAAGAGTTTCAGGTGAGAATGGAATTGTTGTCACAGTAACTGAAGTATCTCGTGATGTAGATGCTACAGGTATTATATCTTCAGTGGTTGAAGGCATCGTGATAGTATTAAGCATTACTTCAGATATCGCCAGATCAGGCGAATTCTTATCAGAGTTTTCTGCAGACTTGGGTACGTCTTCTGTTTCGTAGTTGATTTGAGGAGCAGTAGCCGGTAAATTGAAGATTGATGGACTTGGTGTACTAGAATCATTTATAATACTGTTTTCAAGGGGACGTTCATCACCTGTGCTAGAAGTAGGACATGGCGCGGGTTCTTCACTTCTTGAAATTCCCACCAAGTAAGAGTTGGATGGACCAGGACTAACGGAAGTAGCCAAAGATCGATCAGTAATTTGACTCTGAAGATAATCAGCGTCCTGAAATATTTGTTCCTAGGCCAAAGTTAGCAGCAGCACAATTTAAAAGATAGTCACAGAGTACCTTCTCCTCCGAAGCTGTAAAAACGGTCTTTTCGGGATATCCAACCGTTGGAGCAGTCGCCATTTTCTTAGCTATATAAGCAGTTTTTTCTTAATATACCTGTAGAGGGAGGTATGGTTCAGGTTAAAGGTATTGTTCAACTCGAAGCCGCGTCACGGAGACTTTTCTGTCGCATAGTTAATTCTTCTGCTGCGAGATCATATATTTCGAGACTCGTCATACCTCTGTCAGTCTTTCT
Source organism: Hesperophylax magnus (assembly GCA_026573805.1). Taxonomy (NCBI): domain Eukaryota; kingdom Metazoa; phylum Arthropoda; class Insecta; order Trichoptera; family Limnephilidae; genus Hesperophylax; species Hesperophylax magnus. The sequence goes on along the minus strand of JAIUSX010000054.1, from coordinate 3,207,669 downwards.
TTTATAAAAAGTAGGCATTCTGAAACAAATTAAATCAACAAAAAAACATTTTATTTTGTGCCCGTAAAATAATAAACAAATAAAATTGAAAACGAGGAGAGTTGAAACAGTCTGTTTCAAATCTCCTCAGTACGAAAAAACCTCCCATTTTTTATTTAATCCACAATCAAGAAGCAAATACACAAAAATCAATTGTACCAAACATATGTAATAAATCTTTAGTTAATGAGCTTTCGAAACACATATAACTTAAACCAAATTACAAAACCCTTATCAAAATATAGGCATCGTAAAAAAACGTTAAAAACTTACTTTTGACGATTTTTGAGACACGGCACGCACAACTCCATAACCGCTCGACACGCGGCACCGAAGCGAACTGACGAGCCAGCAGGCGGAGGTAAACGGTTGAAAAGCGACGTTGCCAATTGGCCAACGGTTTTAAGTTCGGAGAAATCGGTACTGTTTCAACTCACCTTTGTTTCAAAACCCCTCGGTCTCCCCTAGACCCCCTGTCTGCCGAATTTTGAATTTTCCTAAAACTATTAACACGAGATAATCATTTATTTTTTTCGTAAAAAGATTCCCTTCCCTTGCCTGTCCATCAACCGGGTGGCGGTATATTTCCTCTGTATTTACTTGTGAGGTATTACACCAAATGAAAATGAAGCAGGATAAGCAACGGGAATTTCTTTCTATAGCTGTCCCTACAAAACTGCCCCTTAAGTTCTTTGTCAGTACTTATTCCGGTCAGTTCTTCTTGTCACATGATATCCGATTCTTCAACATTCCATTTACATAGTCAAAATGTCTTTAAACTTAGATTTGAAGTCTGTGTGAAGTGCATTTAAATGTTGAACGTCATTATTACCCTGGACGGTGTTCAAAAACAAGTTGGGAATCTAGGAAAATTCGCAGCTTTCAATTTTTGCTTTCCGGCAATTTTTTTCTTCAATATATTAATACTGACGAGAAAAGGAACGTATAATTTTATTTGTATACCACAATAAACAACTTTACGAAATATAAAAATACAAATATCAAATAAGTAATTTCTCAGTCTATTATTAGTATTAAGTTATTTGTGTTAGGTGTATTGTGTCATTTACGGAACTCCTAAATGTTGACTTAAGGTAAATGGGGGTCCGCTCGTATGTACCCCCATTTGAATCTCGTGGACCCCCAATTTTTTTTCTCGCTGACATAGACCCCCAGCAATACGATATAGACCCCTGGGGATCCATATAGACCACTTTGGGAACCTCTGGTTTAGAAAGACGTTAGTTTTGATAAGTGAATATGGCCTTTGGTTTAATAATCGACGGCCTTCGTTGTCGAGGGGTAAGGCTTTCGAATAGCAATCCAAATGTCGCGGGATCAAATCCCGGCGTGCGCAAGTAAATTAATGATTAATTTTGTGTTATTTCACAATTCATTAATTAAAAGAATATCTTGTATACTTGCGGCACGCTTCAGAGTGGAAGATACTTTCAGTGTCGCCCTGGTGTAAGACCACCTTTCAGATTTGAAACGTTGCTTGAAACAGCTTTAGCCGTGTTAGCTGACAAATTTGAATAGCCAGGTATTTCCCCACCTTCTTTTTCTACTCGCCCCTCTCCATTACCTCCAGTCCCGCAACATGCCCCAATTGGCAATTGCCCCAATGTCATAGTCCCACTGGCTGTAGACGGTTGGGAGTAGTTGGAACTCTAGAGCGGTATTCAGATAAAACAAAAAAAATTACGCAAAATTAATTAAAATTGACTGAATAAATCAACCACTAGTATTGTGAACCGAGAATAGTATAAAATTTTACTTACGGCTAAAAAGAAACAAAAATGTGCTCACTTTTAATATTCTTTGCAAACTTTTTCGACGGCATTCAAATAAGCCACTACCTAGCCAATACCTGCCATTAAAATTCCGATTTCACCAATTATTAAAAAAATATTTTACGGAAATCAAATAATGCTGAAACTTCCTGTAACTTTTAAAATGGCGTAGATGTTTGTGACAACTTTTAATATTTTGGCAAACATTTTCAGCAGTTCATTGGCCAGATCGACCCTAATCGTATTACGTAGGTACCTGCTACATTCTGCCAAACATGAACACAAAAGGATCCGTGTTTGGCTTTTTGGCATGCAATCAGCTCCGATGCTTTATTTGTTGTCAGTCAATTTAATAATAAATAAAAAGTAACTAGTCAGTTCGCAATAATATGTAGGTACATATTATTGTACCGCTCGTTTTAAAATCTGATGACTCCTAAAATGTATACCCAAATATTATATCGTTCACTGCGAGAATATTATTCGTTATTGTCAATGTAATCAATGTTATCACAATGTCATAATTAATTTGGCACTTGTCATTGGCTTGTTATTATTAGGTACAGCACACGAGTTCTATTATTATGGTAAAATTAGTTCTAATAGTTCTATCAATTATGTGATATAGGTACACACTTCCTATTTTGAATTTTGGAATGTTGCAAGATAGAAAGAAAAGTAGGGGAGAGGAATAAGAAGAGGATTGCTGAAAATCTGATGAATACCTACTCGAAACACTTTATCCAGTTCCTACCTCTCCGTAACCATCACCATACTTTGAAAAGTATTTGAATTATGGAACATGACGATTGAAAATAAATAGCGCAAATTCGAGTTCGATTGTTTTTGAAAACAGAAGAAGGATTGGAGCTACCTTGGAAGCAGGGGGTATAACTCCGATCTAAAATTGGAACCGTAGAAAAGACACGGTAATCTCCATGGCTTGTGACGTCATATTGTTGCCTAACTATATCCACCAATGAAAAACTCTGAATGTCTTTGGAAAAAACTTTTGCTAGCTGAGTGGTACATCTATGGTGGTTTAATATTTTGATCTCGAACTAAGCAGTTGTCGTGTAGTTTTGGCGGATTTTAATACATTGTTATATAATCAAGTATTAGCGATATGTCCGTCAGTTTTGTGGCTCTCATTTCTCAATTGAAAGCAAAATGCCGAGTGGTTCGGTTATGAAAATACGCGTTGCCAACGCTTAATCTTGACATCTCGAACACAAAATAGAACACGTGTCTGTAACCAAAAAACTGGTGAGTATATCCCGTTGTTCCTAATTTGCTATATTTGTAATAGCCTTAATTTAACTTAAACGCAGAAATGAATCTATTTTCTTTTTCAGACAGTATTCGTGTTCCTGCCAGGAATGTGCGTATTGTGAGGCCGTACTGGATCGTGATTATATCATGCTAGGTAGAATACCATCGTTCTACCTTATTCACTAATGATTTAACTTGTATCTATAATTTATTGTCAAGCTGAAATAAAAATGCTTACCATGTAACTGAGTTTTTCATTTTCCTGTCGTGACGTATTATTTTGACATTTCAAACATTTTTATTTTAAATATATTTTAGGCTAGTAAGTAGGCAACGAATGAGAATTATATTGTGTATGTTCGCGCCTTTTCCTGTATCCTCGTCGATGGTGTGAGGCGTAGTGTTGACGTAGTACATCTATGGTTAAATAGAGGACTCATTTGTTTCATACAAAAAGCCCGAAGATATCGATCTAGTGGTTGGTAGTCCCGTTTTCCTTCCTTCCATACCTCGTTCATGCCTACACATACTGTCACCCAATCCCAGCAAACACCAATTCATTTCATTGCATAGAAATTATTTATAATTCATTTTTAAGTGCATCTGGAGCTGTAATTGGTGAACAGTTTCGGATGTAACACTAGGCCCAAGGACATATTTGAATGTCACCGTTCACAAACAAATTATTTAGCAAACTCGCCTACCTGTATAGTTTAACAAACAAATACAAAAATGTTATAGATATTTTTGACATATAAAATTCGATGTTTAAAACATCTCTGAATATTTTATAAAAAAAATTATCGTATTGTAAACCATTTTAATTAATGTAACGGTAAGTAATTATTTTTCGCAACCACTTTTTAACATTAACTCTTGTGTAAAAAATTGAAAACTTTTCATGTACCCAGTGTAAAAATTGAGTCAATCAATCAAATAAAGCACTTGGATATTCTGATCTGGTCACTAAACATAATTAACCATTTGAAGCACACTTTAGACATAGGAATTTAGATGAGGATATCAATTAAACAAACGCGAAGATGAGAAAGACAAACAAAAAAATAAGGTTAAGTTGAAGGATGATAAAAAGAATCAAACATGAAGATAAGAAAATCACAGAAAAATATGATAAACAAACACAACAAGGTTAGAGCACACCTGGACTGGAATCGTAATTAATAAATTATATAATAATGGTGGTTTATCATCAAAACAATTTTCGAAGTATCATCTACTCTGGAACGATGTACAAACATACAATACGTAAATTTAATTTATAACGAACCTGGAATTAAGAGCAAATAAGCAAAGCTATCTGACGTGGAAAGATTGATTCTTTTGTTTTCCCAAGTCGACGCTCTCAGACAACTTCAGCAGTAAATATATTATCGGGTGAAATGCAGATCACGCCAAACTCTGGGAATTGAATAAAAATGCACTTTCTAGATGAGAAAAGTGTGTAGAAATTCATTAAAAAAAGAATTAAGGCGCGGAAGAATAAATTGAGGGAGATACAGCCGATCAAAGTTTAATAAATTGCACTTCGCGATCTGATATTATTACCACATTATGACAGTCCGCCACCATATTTGTCACTGTTGTGTTGGTAGACCTAATACTAGCATCAGCTACATGCGATTGTAGCCGACTTCGTGGGGTAAATTCATAAGGCGCGTAATTATGAGTAGTGGCAATGTAGGAAAGGCATAATCGGTATAATAGACAATTTTTCGAGATCGCTAGACACGCACCCGTTAATTGTTAGGCGATCAACTTTGATACCAAACATCAGATGAATTTAGTTTCTTAATATTTAAAGGTTTACTACGATTTTTTAAAAATAAAACGTTTTCATTTTAGGTAAGGTTGGGTTATTATAGGTGATTACAGGTTAGATTAGGTTATGTTGGATTATTATATGTTAGATTAGGATAGGTTAGGTTGGATTATTATATGTTAGATTAGGATAGGTTAGGTTAGGTTGGATTATTATATGTTAGATTAGGATAGGTTAGGTTGGATTAATATATATGTTAGATTAGGATAGGTTAGGTTGGGTTATTTTAGGATAGTTTAGGTTGGATTATTATAGGATAGGTTAGGTTAGGTTAGGTTGGATTAGGTAGAATTAAATCACAAACCAATCTATACAAACCTAGCGTAGCCCACAAACTACTTGAAAACTGGGATATAACTCTAAAGGGGACGCGAGCAGGCGTTATTAAAGGGTCAATTTTTTGTCACAGAAAATAACATGGAAAATAGGTATTAGAATTAAATCACAAACCAGTCTATACAAACCTAGCGTAGCCCACAAACTACTTGAAAACTGGGATATAACTCTAAAGGGGACGCGAGCAGGCGTTATTAAAGGGTCAATTTTTTGTTATAACATGGAAAATAGGTATTAGAATTAAATCACAAACCAGTCTATACAAACCTAGCGTAGCCCACAAACTACTTGAAAACTGGGATATAACTCTAAAGGGGACGCGAGCAGGCGTTATTAAAGGGTCAATTTTTTGTTACAGAAGAGTGAGCGATTTTAAGGTAGTATTTTGATTTTCTCCATTCCAGTGCCTGATTACATTATATTATTAATTCTGTTTTTTCATAATTACGCGCCTTATGAATTTACCCCACGAAGTCGGCTACAATCGCATGTAGCTGATGCTAGTATTAGGTCTACCAACACAACAGTGACAAATATGGCGGCGGACTGTCATAATGTGGTAATAATATCAGATCGCGAAGTGCAATTTATTAAACTTTAATCGGCTGTATCTTCCTCAATTTATTCTTCCGCGCCTTAATTCTTTTTTTAATGAATTTCTACACACTTTTCTCATCTAGAAAGTGCATTTTTATTCAATTCCCAGAGTTTGGCGTGATCTGCATTCCTCCCATATTATCAAATAGGATAATGTTACGAAGAAAACAGAACAGTACCTTGAGCATTCTAATCTCCCTTAGGGCAATCTTCCGGATGAGAGGGTCATCCTCATTTTCCACGAACTTCTTAATGGCCACCATCTCCCCGGTGTCCCTGTTCCGGCACTTGTACACCAGCCCGTAGGAGCCCTCGCCCAGCTTGGAGATCTTCTCGTAGCGCTCCATCAGGCGGCTGCTGGCGCGAGACCTGAAATTGGACATTAAACATCAACATTTACCCATCCAACATTTCTAAAATAGACAATGTTTCTGAAAACCACTTGATACGCTTATAGCCTCTCCGTAACAACACCTTACAACTTCTGCTCTAATGAAATTCTCAGTTACAACACGCCGCTTAGCTTTTATTTTTGTTTAATTAACGCCTCACAGGAGGCCATTCCTAAGGGCCTGTCATCTTTGGACACGCTGCGTGGAGGATCTTTTTGAGGAGAGGAAGGAGGGAACATGGATCTTGAAGAAACAAATATCGTAGGAGGAAGGAAACACAGAGACCGGCAAATGGTTCCTACTCAAGAACGAGTCGTAGAAACGACCCGTTCTTATGTCTCATTCATGTACAAATGTTGGACGCGCATTTGGCGTGTCAATGTCGCTAGTTCCTCGGAACATCTTCCATTGAAATATGGGTAAGAACAAGACGGACCGCCCGTTTCTGAACAGAGTGAAGTATTTTGGGGCTCCAGACCAGAGGAGGCAACCAAATTCAACGATGGGGCGCACTTGCGATGTGTATAGGGTCAGCAGTTGTGTAATATTATAGTATCTGCGGGACCTGTACAGTAAGTAATACGCCCAGCTTCTGAGAGGTTAACACTTGATTCTGACTTCGATGGGAGCTCTCGTGCTGGTCACTTAGAGTTACACCAAACAGATGAAGGCATATTAGGAAGATTGCTTAGCTTACTGTAAATAGAGGCAATCCTCGTTAGAATTTTATTGTATTTATCGAAATAGCTATCAAAGTTGGTAACAATCCATCTACTTTAACTCTTTTATGTTTAACTATGGATGCCACTGTCTTTCTACTGTCATTCGCAAATTCGAAATGGACTCACCTAGACTTCCGATTGTTTAATTTTATTCTGAGATTCAAAATTGACCAAATTGATTCTTGGAGGATTTTTTTTTAAATGGACTCGCTCAAGTGTCTTTGAATGCAACAAATTCGTACTACAAGAATTGGCTCTGGTCTGAACTTTATGGCAATTCACCCTAAATCCTCATTTGGGCAGAGACATTATTTGTACCAGGCTCCACTTCTATTTAATAGCCTTCCCGATCACATTAGATCATCAAATTCCTTGTGTACATTTAAAAATAATGTTAAATTATTTCTGCCATCCGAGGATTTCCAACATATTCTTTCATCTTTGTTCTTTTAAATTGTGGCATAATATTTTGAATACGTTTATTTTTTCATCCTTTTCTTTTTATCATGTGAATTATTTTTTCTCTCTCTTTCTTTCTTCTCTGTTTTAAAAAAAAAATAGTTTGTTACATTTTTCTTGCAATTAAATATCAATGTATATCATGGTCACCCTACATGTTTACAATATTATACTGTAATGAATAGGCTGATAGGTACCATTTTGGTATCCGATTCGTAAAAACGTCAATGAAACAATATTGTTATCTTAATATATGATCTTTGTGCAAATATTTTATTATTAACCTCAACACAGGCTTGTCCTAGCGAGGTTAAAAATTCTAACTTAAAAAAAAGATACAATCTAAAGAAACGATAAATAAATAAATAAAATAAATTTGAGATACCTACACGATTTACCCAACTGATAATCCAAAAGGGAAAAGTGAAAACATGATATGATGTAGCTGTACTCTGCAATTTATTAGAGTTATTTCGATATTAGACAAACTCTTAAAAAGAGGACAATCAGAAGAAGAAGAGAGGGTTAAATGGTGGGTTACATAATATAGACATTGTCGTGAAATTCAGTTTAACTAAATGTATCAAAAATATCATAACCTGCAGACTAGCTGGCATGTGGCAGCTTTGCATGACAACTTTTTTTTGTTATTGTTAAAATTCTTGTAATATGAATATATTTAATTAAATAGTATGAACAAAGTTACTATCCGCGTCTGTCTGTTTGTGCGCTTGGTTCTTCTAAACTACGCAACGGATTTTCACTATCACTTAGAGAATTTCTTCCGGAAGGTTTATATATAAATAATATAATAGAATACACGTATATTATATTTATAAAATGTAGAGAAAAGACGAGCAACGCCAGGTACACGTTAGCTAGTTTAATAATAAATACTAGCTGACGTATACCCAACGTTGCTGGGGTGATTAGCATATACGATCTTAAGTGATAGGCATATACGATCTTAAGTGATAGGCATATACGATTTTAAGTGATAGGCATATACGATCTTAAGTGATAGGCATATACAATCTTAAGTGATAGGCATATACGATCTTAAGTGATAGGCATATACGGTATATTTGACCGGTCGGTGGCCGAGTTGACATCGCGCTTGGGTCCCACTCAGGCGTAGTGTGTTCAATTCCTCGGCTGGCTAAGTCCTCCATCACAACACAAGCAACATTTTCAGCTTACTGTGGTGGTAGTAGGAGATTTTTAAATATTGTCAGGTTATTCGTAACCCGGGAATATTTGTCTTTCTTTTAAAAAAAACAACAAAACAAAAACGATCTTAAGTGATAGGCATATACGATCTTAAGTGATAGGCTTATACGATTGACGACTTTTCTGCAGACCTTTAAAAATATACAATTCCTTAGTACATTGTTTTGTATATATCACATAAGGTTTAGCCAGCGTTAGCAATTAAAGCGCCCGAAAATATTTTATTATGACTTGATTACAAAACATCGACTTTTTAATACTTTTTATAAATGTAATATTCATATTTTATATGTAAATAAACCTTCCGGAAGGAATTCTCTAAAGAACAATGAAAACCCTAGTACAATTCGTTGCATAGTTTAAAAGAACTTAGCACATAGATATGCGTGGATAGCGACTTTATTTTATAATATACAGAGATGACAAATTCTCGGTTCATGCAAATCATTACCACAAAGTCCAAGATTTACAACGTAAGCCGAGGAAGTTGGTGCAATCATTGTGAATCTCAATAGCAATAATTTTTTAACAAAAATGTAATTAATAATAACGAGGTCATTTCCTGCAACTAAATTTGATGTATTTTTTACAAGTGTACCATATTAATTAGAGCATGCTGAGGATACAGATTTTTTGGGAAATACCGAACAGTATCGAATACATAAGCCGTCATAATGTTGATATTTGCATTTAATTTATTTAATGTTGATTTTTATGAATGTGTGACGTCACGAAACATCATTGCATACGTTAGACCGGATAAATCATCACAATGATAATTCATCACATCTATAAAAAGTTATATAAAGTCATAGAAAGTGATGAAACAAAAACTTTATTAACTGGGTTAAGTAGGTTAGGTTCGGTTAGGTTAGGTTAATTTTTTTTTCATCGTTTCTAATGACTTTATATCACTTTTTAAGTGTTTTGAATTGTCACTGTGTTGAGTTATCATGGAACCGAAAGTTCATAACTTCGTCAGTTTTGGCGATATTGAAAAACTAAATTTACTGTTTTATCGAAGGAAGCAAACACTTTGTGATGTGACATTATATATCAAATGAAAAATACACTTTGTAAAACACCACTTTTATTTTGAATTAATATTAACAGCCAACCAGGTTTCGCTTAGCTCAAGCTTCATCAGGGCTTATTATATCAACTAAAGTTATTTTCATACAGTTTATCATCAACTTAGCCACTCGGGAATATATAAACTTAATTGTAATGATTGTTCTGCTTTTTATATCGGAAAAACGGCCCGGAACGTAAACATAAGAATAAAAGAACATCTGAGGTGTTTAAATAATAATGCTTTTTCTGAATTCGCGAATCATCTACTAGAAACTAACCATTCATTTGATAAAACCTCTGGGACTACAATATTACATAAAAATGGAATTGGAATTAGGTTAAACAATTTAGAAGCCCTCGAAATAAAAAAAGCCGTCAATAATAAATCAAATATAATCAACAATCAAATCAATTTAACTAATAGTCCAATATTTAATTTATTCCGTTAACCTCTGATAAAACTGTTTCCTCCCTCCCCCCTCCCTTCCTACCCATCCTGTAATCAGTATACATCCTTTCTCGTTCTAGCACTAATAAGGTGTCTGCTCTTTTATTTCTATCTCTTTCACTTCTGTATTTTATTTCTATCTCTTTCACTCATTGTTTTATTTTCTTCTATATATATATGTGTCTGTATGAAAATAACTTTAGTTGATATAATAAGCCCTGATGAAGCTTGAGCTAAGCGAAACCTGGTTGGCTGTTAATATTAATTCAAAATAAAAGTGGTGTTTTACAAAGTGTATTTTTCATTTGATAAATTTACTGTCGTTAATGTCTCAAATATAATATATTTTCATTAGAAAAAAATTTAAGAGAATACCTTATCACCTCAAGTGCCACTTTATTGTTAACGTCGTTAAGTAGTTTGGTAGACGAATCAATTATTATTATGAATCATGCTACCCCAGCGCTAGGGGTGGGATTAGGAAGTAAAGAATACTTCACTGGAAGGGAAAATATCATGTCTGGCTTGGTGCACACATAAATCAGCCCTCGATAGGAACACGCCCTTTAATTAAACAACCTACATTCCCTTCGGCAATTTCAAAATTTCGCCAAAAATTTAAGACATCTATAAAAAAGACTAATTAAACTAATTTTTTCTATTTTTTACATAACAAATGCACAGCAATTATATTTACAAGGTATAAAATATTTTAAAAGTCTTCCCAAAGAATTAAAAAATATAATTTGATATTATTCAAAGAAAAAAGTAGAAATATATTTAAACTAGCAGATATGTACCCGGCGTTGCTAGGAGTTATCATTACGAGACTTTTCTGTAGGTCTCTTTAAGATATATCATTCCGTAGTACATTATTTAATCAGCCTTGTACACTTTTTGGATCTCAACCAAAATAACATTGTCGTATATGATTTTACCATACAGTGGATGTCATTTCCGTAGCATTTAATTTACTGTAATCAATTCTCTGCCTGTACCACATATCACTGCCATCGTTTGTATCAGCACAACATTGTGCACCGCTAGCCTCTCGTATTTAGATACTGTTCAATATATAGGTACATATAAAAAGAGGCTTTGCTTCAATAGGTACATGTGAAATATGGTACGCGAATTCATGCCGCCCAATGATAACATCAGCACATTATTACTAAACTCGGTGGAATTAAATTTCCATTTTGCTTCGGCATTACGGTTTGACCACTGGTCGATAAACCTTGGGGAATACGAAATAGCTACGTGCTATGGACAGGAGTCTAACGTAGCTTGAGGCCTGTCGCACAGTTGCCAACACCCCGGGAAATGAGATACTTATAAAAATAGGCGCATTTATATATGTTACGTTGCAAAAATAATAGGGTACGTTCATGTACCTACAACTAAAATTGCTTGAACCTTAATGATATGGTTTTACCGGTTGTATTATCAACATCAATGGCTCTGAAGAGATAGCCGGTAGAAGTGTTTTGTGAGCGTGTCAGTGCGCCCGAATTAAGATCATGTTTTCCTTACTTTTGGTGAAATTAATAAATGTCAAATTTTCAAATATCGCAGGGTTTATTTTTCATACCAACATTCTAATTTTACACATATAGAATACGATAATGTCTATCCCCAAGCAAAGGGTTTTTACACAGTTTGAATATGGCTCAAAGGAAATAATCTAGAAAGCTTTAAAAAAAACGAATTCCACACCGAGAAAAATGAGTATTGCTTATTTACAAAGAATATTATCAAATTATTGGTAATCCGGTTAGCAACGGCATTGCAAACCGTTTCATGATAAACTTATTAGGATTTTTATGAACACGTGTACCGACATCGTATAAATACATTCGTATTTTACTAAAAATTTCAGAAAACCTAAAAATTCATTCGTTAAGGGCCTGCAATCCCGTGTTTAACCGGATTACCAATATGTTGAAGAAATTCTTAATAAACTAACAATAATCATTTTTGTCCGTGTAGTTTGTTGTTTTATAATATAATATTTCTAACAATTGATGTCATTAGAGATGACGATAAATTCTGCGTTGTTTTAACGAATGTGTAAAGAAACCCGAAGTTAGTGAAACTAAATTAAACTAAAACAATTCTCATGAAATTGTTTTACCAAAGTAATTTGAAACTAAAAGAGGCGTGTAGATGGTTATTTAATAAAATGTTGAAACCCGAACCGTTTGCAGGTTATTTCGTTATTTGGTAACCGGAACAAACAGAACACAATAAAATAGAACAGTGATAAAAGAGATCTGTAGAAATATAGAACAGTGAAAATAATAATAACTGTTTTCGGTCGTAACTCGATATAATCAAATACATAATAGAATTTTTACAAGAAACAAAGCAAATATGCATATAAATGTAATGTTAGGTTAGGTTATTTTTCTTAAGGCGATGCCCTACGTATTAATGAAAATTATGTGTTTTTGGTTTGAAAATTTGGTCGCCTAGAAATGTTTCAGATGCTTTAATTAAATACTGCGAGTAGAATACATCTTGGCCTTTAAAATAATCGAGAATTTTTTAGATAAGTCTTTTTATAAGCCCAAAAAAAAATGTATAAAGCCAATGAAAACTGCTTTAAAGTTCAAAATCTCCTACTTACAAACCCATTTTTGATTATGATTTTATTGTATAATGTGGCAAATTAAGTTATTTATAAAATGATCGAAAAAAAATTAAATATTTATGCCTGAACATCCAGAAAATAAATTAACAGGTACTTTTGGCCATGTTTTTTTCTTGCATAAATCAAGACAGGCGGATGGTGTTAAGCGGGAATTTAAACCTTATGGCCATCTACGAAAGGGTTGTTATTGATAGCGGCTCAATTTAAAATATTACACGACGTAGTGCATCGCTTTAACGATTTTTTTTAATCACTGTTTTGTTTGATCACTGTTCTGTTTAATCACTGTTTTGTTTGATCACTGTTCTGTTTGATCACTGTTCAGTTTGATCACTGTTTTGTTTGATCACTGTCATGTTTGATCACTGTTCTGTTTTATCGCCTTTCAGATCGTTCACTGTTATATTTGTTCACTATTTTGTTTTATCGCCGTCCAGTTCGATCACTTTTCTATTTGATCACTGTCCTGTTTGATCACTGTTCTCTTTGATCACTATTCTGTACGACCACTGTTCTGTGAGATCACTGTTCTGTTTAACCGCTGTTTTATCATGCTTTGTGTAACCGTGCTTTGTTTTTACCATGAAACATTCAGATATAATATTCAAGTTAGGACACCTTCAGTGATAATTTATTTCAAAGTACTTCCGTAAGATAATAGTTAGGAAAGGAGTACCCTGTTCTTTGCACGTGTTATTGCAGTTTAAAACTAGATATTTACAACATCGGAAAACAGTCAATTTGTCCCGTTATTTCATTGATTTTTTAAGCGGGCGCACAACACTTATGGAAACGGCTACTACTGTGGAAACAACCCCAAACTGCTGTACTAAAGAGGTCAGCATCATTTAGGTTTTCCGGTAATATTGGGCTAAGATCGGACGAGTTCGGTGGTCTACTTCACGACTAACCGTAAGGGTTCATTATTAACATAATGAGGGTTGAAACGAAATATTGGACTCAGCGTGATGTCATTTAATGTTAATGCAATGTGTGAGAAAAAGCGTAAGGAGAACAAAAATTTCTGTACAAAATTCTACCCAAATAAGATTTGTAAAGGCTGATAATAAAAAAATAAAACCTGGCTATTTCACAGTGGTTTTATTATACCTTATTTTTTGTGTTACATCTAACAAGAGAAGCGTCTGTTTGAACAATGTAAAAAAGGGGAACTATATCGCTATTGTTGAGTAGCGTTGTAAGGCGGATCAATGCAGGGGCTGTAGAGAGGGATTTATTAATGCGGATATAGAAGAGGATTCTACAAAGGAGGAAAACAGCTGCCGGTAGCTCGTTCCAATCTGACTTACACATAAACGAGTCGTCGAAACAACTCGTTTTCAAGAAGCTGACACCAACTGTGAACGGATGATCCGCGTCCGCGTCAATTTAGAATACCTGTGGAACAGACTCATGCGCACATATCGTTTGTGCAATGGAGATCAGACGAACCGCCCTCCTTAAGTATGTTTTTATACTCCATCCCAGAAGTGGCTCACACATTCAATTGTTGGATATACTTGAGATGTGTACAGGGTTAGTAGCTATTCTCTACTAGCTGGACCCCGCCACGCATTACTGTGGCTAAATCTGTCTGCGCAGATAGAGAAACAAGAGCGAGTGTTGCTTTTACGTCTAACAAATGGCACAAACAAAAAGCGTGCTTGTCCAACACATGGCGCTGTTTAAAAAAAAAAACTTGTTTTTACCGGTCACAGGTGACATATATATAGTACAGGTAAATAAAAACACACGCGTATTCGAATACAATGTTGTTTCAAAATTTCAAAGCAATTAATAACATTGCAATTAAGCAGAATAATAACATTTTTATTTATATAGATAGAAGATAAAGCGTGGTGTTTTCTCTTTCTAACACCATATGAACTCTTTTAGATCATATTTCCCACCAAGAACTTTGAGACACAGCGATTTCTGAGAGACCATTTGGGTTGCAACAAATTATCCTGAAGGGTTAAGCTTCGAAACATGTGGCATCACATGTCACCATCATACATCTGAATATAAATAGAGTATTCTAAGCTTCGAAATATGTGACATCACATGTCGCCAATACAAGATGCTTTCTTTGAGTGGAATTTCCCAAGACCGTTGAAGTAATAACAAGCAAGAAAATTGTGTTAGGCGGAATAGATATAACAATGTGTAACTGCGAGCTACACCAATTGTTTGAGATCAGTAACAAGATGTATAAAACGCTACGGGAACGGCTTCCACGTGTGTACAAGGATGAAAGAAAGCCTACCGTTAAGGCTCTCTTGGAGACTTCTCTATAATAAACCTGCAGGACACGGGAATTTCGGGAAGCCTTCGCTTATGTGGGTGTCTAGGTGGTGGGGAGGTAGACACCACAACTAAATGCAAACAGAACTGGAGTAAGAAAGCAGGAGACAGGGAGGAAGCGTTTCCAAGAGAAGAAGACTTTTAAAGACTCTCAGCGATAGCTGTATCGTCGATGAAGATGCTCTGTTGCCGTCATAAGTAAAAAAGCAGCTATTTGCAAAAGTCAAATTCTAAAATACGAGATCTTTCATCAACCTAATACATTATAAAATGGACTTATTTATTTTACTAATTTTAAAATGCAATTTTTGTAACATAAAGCTAATCTAAAATAATAACATACACTTGTAGCTCTGGTTTGTATTCAATAAATACGACGATTTGACGATAGACCACATTTGAAAAATAATAATTAGAGACCATTAAAACGCCACCATCTTTAACCGGAACCGGAACGTAACAAATTTACAGAAAGACGAAATGCTGTCTTATTGCTTGGTAGTATTGCCGCTTTTGTGAATTTAACAAAATACATTTATATTTATATATATTACTTTATAACAAGGAGATCAGAAATTAATGGACAATATTTCCTCATATTTCATTTGCCATTTTTGTTAAATAGCTGCTTTTTGGTTCCGACGGCAGTACAGTACTTAGTGCTGTCAACCTCTAATAGGGGAGACCAAAGACAAGCTCTCTTTTTTATACAACATAGTAAAATGGTAATGGTAATGGTAAATTCACCAAGAACTAAGAACTCATAGGATCCTTGGTCAATATTGAAAATCGAGCGCCTGGCTGTTAGGCAATATTGGTAACATCAAAGTTTTAATAATAATTCTAAATCTGAAACAGAAAAATCATAAAAAGATACGGTTGCATCTATGAATTGAACCCGGTACCTTAGCCTTGCCGGGCGCCGCTCTACCACTAAGCTATTTCCTTCGGTTATATTAATATGTATCATAGATGTCGTTCATTAAAATAAAAATGGATATATTTAGCCAAGACACTAACTGGATTGCATTTAGTTCGGGAAAAATGTTGCAATCATACATGAAGATAGCGGGTAGAAAAAAAAATGTGTTAAGGAAATGAAGATAATGTTAAAAAATATTAAAATCAGTAATTGTTGATTGAAGTACTAGTACATATTGAATTATTTGGCGGGTTGGAAATAAGCCGACGTGGCCCAGTTGTCCAGAGCGTCTGACCGGACATCAGAAGGCGCGGGTTCAATTCCCGTCGGCGGCATTTATTTTTACTGAGTAGATATTTTCAATTTGTATTGATATTTCAGGCGACTAATTATTGCTTATAATTAGTCGTCTGAAATTAATAAAAATTTATTGGTATTTCTTAGTCAAAGTATGATTAAAAGAGTGTGATTCATGATATGATTGCATTTTATAATAAAAAATGTATTATTCTTCACAAATAAATACTATTTTCCAATAAACTTTCGTAGTAAAATTATATGAATTCCATATCGCTAATCTACTCTGCTAGTAATAATTCATCTACGTACCTACATGCAGGTAAAGGTTAATACTACATCAATTATGTGTGTATTGCAGGCAATTTGATCGTTTTCATCAATAACATGCTTATTACCTGGTATAAAAATATTCCGTCATTGCTTTAAATCCATTATATTACACCAGTGATATTTCATATGATATTCAAGGTCAATCGAATGTTCAGGTTTATTTATGAATGTTTGCTTATCAATAAAATCGTTATTTTGTACTCGTGACATGCCTCAAACACGTTTTAGACATTAAATGTGCTTTCAGTGTAGTGATGGGTCATGACTTATTTTATTAAGAGCGGGAGTCGTAGTATCAGTTCAATATTTATGTACGGCTCAAAGAGACGACTCAATTGAACGAGATCTGCCAGCTCATACCATAAGAGTGCACCAGTGCTGTCCACTCGGTAAATATTTATACATTGTAATTATATCTTCCAATACATAAATGTATTGCGGAGGAATACCTAAAATATAAACTCTGTATTTAGTATATTTACAGAGATATTTAGTAATTAGAGACGATATCTACTCAGTTAACAGCACCGGCATTGAAATGTTTAACCACGAACTTACTGGTTTGTTAACCCGAAAGATTCAGATTACCATGGTACCGGTGCGCCACCCCAAGTCATGAGAAACATAAGATACTAGGTAGTTAGAAGATGTAGGTACATTTTGATCAAGTCCAGATGTCGGATTGCCAGACGCCGTTCACGTCTCTGAGTATCTAATAACAATTAAGGTTTGGTTAATTTTAAAAAGAGTTGAGTCAATTGAGCCGTGATACAGTTTACCGGGAGTCGTAGAATACAACTCATCAAAAAAAGCTAGCTCAATTTTGCGGCTCGTACATGAACGACTCATCACTACTTCAGTAGCTATGTATTGAGTACACATTACACACAGTAAGTATTTTAGAAAATTAATTTCATATCTAGTATGTAAAAGAAAAATAATATATTGATCGTGAAAAAAAAACAAAACAATTGTGAACGCTCTGGCTCGGTTCTGACGTCATACTTAACCGTCAGGAACGCTATCGTTGATGAAATTTTCATCTATGTGACGTCATCTGTTCCAAATCCCTTGGCGCCACTTACCACTTCAAAGTGGACGGATTTACACAAAATCAAGGTAAAACATATTTTACCGTGAAAATCTTGAATATATAAAAAACAACACCAATTAGGAATTTCTTATCGTCATACTAGTTTGATATAAGACTCGATCGTCCAATGGAAAATGTTCTGGTTAATTGAAGGAAAAATTATGATATCCCGGGAGTGAATTTTAGCAAAAAAAAATCTTAATCCGGTGTATTAAAAAGAAACAATATCACATATTATTATACTTTAAAATAAAATAAGACATTTTGTCAATTCCTTGAATACTAGGTTACGTAATCCCTATATGCAGATTCGTTTACAAACAAGGGAAAGAAAAGTTGAAATAACATCCATAGACTGACCTAGATATTAAAAAATCAAGATATGCATCTAGGATTCACTGGCTTGATGGAAAGGGGAATATTTTTTTTTTTAAATAGCACAAACAGCTAAAGCTTTGGTCAGCTTTCTAGACTTTCTAGATTTATTTATGCAACGTTTTTCAGCTTGCATGGCATTTATGATGCAAATTTCATTATATAGGTAGTATTCTCTCGTGATAACGTAATACAAGACGCCATACTCAATATGGAACACTACAGTGGGGTGTTGAAATATCGATCAAAACTTGGTAGTGAAACTGTACATTGTTTATACCTGTGAAATTATAGGTGTGATTTGAGATTTCCACGGCCAAAAGTATTATTATAGTGATTTGCTTTTGGGGTTTTATTATCATCACCTGATTACACATCTGTCCTAATGATGGACATTGCAGTGTCCGAAAAGTTGGCTAAAGAAGGAGGCAGCGCAACAAGGCACAATACCCCAAAAACAAATCACTATAACTGTGAAATTATAATTAATATATTTTTTTAATATCTCAAATCTCTCGAATTCAAGTGATTTATTTATAAAAACATTAATTTTTACAGATAATTCACATGTGCGTTACAATAATTCAATTACTAAAAAAATACAGTAAAAAGATTCGTAATACATAATATGATATGTACCCAATATTGATGTATTTAAAAATAAAGCACTTAAAATGTTTCGGTTTTATTAAATCGTCGAAAGATCTTATGTTTATTACATAGATATACATATAATGGTTCATTTACTCTTAAAACTATGCATTTTAAATATAATTCTCCCCTCTGGTTACCATCCACCAGACAAAATTGAATAAAATTGGAGAAAATAGCGTATAATTTTAAGGCACGTGATTTATAATTGTGTTGACTCGACCTCCTAATTGTACTAACTCGCTTGAATGAGGTTTTTGTACCTCTTTCTCTCCAGCGTTCAGTTTCGCTTTTGCAAAATGATATCGTGCTGAGCCTAGCTAACTCTGAATATCCCCCCCCCCCCGCCCCTGTGATATTGCACACAGTAAAGTAAGGCTTTCGCTTTGGGGTTGATCTACAATAAATCCCTTAACTTCACGTTGTGTGATTTGTTAATTCGAAGCCCACCGTTATGGGGTGGTAGGTATTTAATGTCTCCTTTCCATGGTAACTCCCGGTTCTTTTTAGCCAAAGTGTGGGGAAAACGTCCAGCGACCCTCATCGAGTTCTACAAGGAACGAGTACGTGTCTCACCTAACTTTCGAATACTGGACTCTATTACTAATCGACCTATCAGTTTCTATCATATCCCTACGATTGCCTTGTATCCCCGCCCTTATCTAATGTCCCCGTGTTTATAAATTCTAGATTGTGACATAGAACCGTACCCCCCCCCCTTTGTGTGTACGCGCTATTAAAACCTCCGTTGAATAGGGTGTTGTTTCCGCATAAGTACTGGGACTCCTTCGTTGACCTCTGTAATGGTGTACTGAAACTAGATAGATGAATTTAGCTGTGGTTAGTAAACTTTGGATGTTGCGGATGGGAGTGGAGACGAGAGAAAAAGGAGATGGGAACGGATTGAATGACGAAAAAAAGGGTTTTTTGCAAACTGGGTCGGCACCTCACTGCCCCAAATGAAATGGTCGCTATTCTTCCAAATGCAAAACCCCAAGAACCAATACGTGTCTGGCTTTCCCCGAGGTCTGGTCTAACTTCTTCTTATAGTCGCCCTGACACCTCCGGACCGCTCACGTCAGAGGGAGAGGTAATACACCTGTTGGAATATCCCAAATCACCCCGCCCCGCTTCCTCCGACGGACTACTTTACTGACTGTAAAAGGGGAATTTTCATTGCGTCCCTTGTCATGATGCTAAACGCGTGCATGTTTCAAATAGGTTTGTTCTGGTGAGGCTTTCAACGTCCACTAGCCGCCAGGCCTACTATCCACCTCACGAAAGCTGCTGCAAAGGATCTCGAGGGATTTCCAGTCGAGTTGCATCAACCTCCGGGTAAACCCCGCTTTAGTATGTGTTCGACCTCTGATTTTGAACCCTCGTTCATCACGCCGACGTCCCCTCCACGCGATTTTGAAAGACTTGGAGCCCGTTCAATTAAACGCCTTCGCAGCGAACCAAGGCCCAAACATTCCAACTTGACATTAATTTTCATACTGCCTCTCGTGTCCTCTCACCCGACCCGGCCCCGCGAAAAGGGATGACCTTCCGGACTCTTCGTGATTCTCCATACAACGTTGACGCCCCGAAATCGCGTGATGAGGAAAGTAGAAAATCTTCTGAGCTGAGGAAGTTGTGTGCTTTCCCAAGACAGCTTACGGACAACATACTCCAACGGTGAGTTCTAAGCCGAGGCCAAAGGTACTTGGTAATTTGTTAATGAACATATAAGGTTATACAAATATTATCAATTTGATTTTTTTTTGTTTGTTTTGAGCATGAGTTGGTTGCAGCTAATCGCTTCCATGTTGATTTGAGGTGCCTCTGCGCGGCTGCCAACTCGGTAGAGTGTACGACTTTTGTCGTCAGACACGGACGTCAAGTGATTTATGGGGGTCCCTTTTCTTCCTTTTTAGGTCGTGCGTCGACACTAACTGCTTACAAATAAGTAGGTCATTGGCCTCGTGCTAAACACAGCTGTTAGGAGCAAGCAAACAGTTCTAAATGTGATATTTATCAGTATCGCAGCCCTGTCCGAGCTGCTGGTTGCAGCCCCATCTTCGTCGTAATTTTAATGTTCTGGAAATATATATTCATGCAAGTTCACTCACCCAAAATCGTAATATTACCAGTCCAGTCGGGATATCGACGACATGTACATTAATCCGCGTCCAGGAACTGTAGGTATGAGTAGAAGCCCCTAAGCCGTTAAGGGTTCGTATTAAATTCGAAATCGATTCTCTATGTCACCCGTCTACTCGCCAGTAGAAACTATAACCATATTGGATCTAATTTTTCTAGCTAAAATTTCTACTTTCATACGCCGCCCCGTAGATAGCACATAAATTACCGGATACTAGATTTCGGAATGTTTAAGCGGATCATTTCTTTCAATAGAATATCTCTTCCTCCCTAACCGTAAGTTGATAGCTGACATGCATAGGTATTTGTTGGCCTCCACTGTACCTAGTCTAGATATCTCTCCCTATCGACTATTTTAGAGTATCTAAGTAAGTATTTGCCGAGATCTACCCAAAACCCCCTCCTCCTCCCTAGAACCTTTCACATATTATTTGCCGCGTTCACTTCGATTTTTTCACTAAGTTCTTATATCGTGTAAACCGTTAAAATCCTTCCCGTGCTCGCAAGGAAAACACTGTCTCTTCAATTTCACAATAAATTTAGAACCTTGTCTTAGCCGTTTTCGTCAGATCATTTGATAATTATTATGGCTCTCTATTTTTTTTCCCTCTAATGGCACACGCGTTATTATTAAACATTACTGCAATTGAGTTTCATCGTCTTATATTAGTCTAAACCAATAGACTCCAACCCGTGAATTAAGTATTGTCTAATTATGAGTCTACCCTTTTTTTGGTTGAATCTAATTAAATTTTAAAACACTTCAATTATTTCAATTAATATTAAAACCACAACTTCACTATATTTAAAACTCTATCAGTTTAGTTTAAAAATGGCACGCGAAACTGTCGCGACGTATAGTTCTCGAACCGACTCCAACCAAGTTAAAAACGAAAAAGCCCCGATTTCCTCCAAACAACGCTATTTAATAATGTCTTTTCGAATAAATCGACTTAAAATTTGTGCGACTTTCGCCTTTATGAATTCGAGGTTTCACTTCCCGTTAAGTTTAGAATTGCATAACCCCGTTTCAGGATTTCTGGATCCCGCCTGCCGAGTTGAGGTAAACAC
This sequence comes from Hesperophylax magnus, assembly GCA_026573805.1. Classification (NCBI taxonomy): domain Eukaryota; kingdom Metazoa; phylum Arthropoda; class Insecta; order Trichoptera; family Limnephilidae; genus Hesperophylax; species Hesperophylax magnus. The sequence continues at coordinate 3,185,626 of JAIUSX010000054.1, read as the reverse complement.
CTACCACCCTGCCGAGGCGGGTACAGGCGTGTACTCGGTGACCTGACTTTCGGGCGCCCTCACGTAAATTATTTTCGGCGATGTAGACTATTGCGCAAAATTATTTGATTATTTTTCCTCGTACACGTGTTGTGTCCGCAATATTGGTTGATTTCCGGCCTTTAGACTAGGTGTAACTCATTTCTATATCGTTGTTTTTGAAATCTTTCCGAGAAATTCGCTATTGATATCGATAATATAATCGATAAATTATCCCAACTAACGGAAGCTTTTCACCTATTATGTCCAGCGCTTGCGCAATACAGTATCCTTCCTTGTGTGCTGCCTTCTTACATTTGATTGGTGTCTACACGATCCGTGGGTGATCCCAGGACACATATACCTTCCTCTCGGTGATGACATACGTAGGCATTCGTTCCAAAATTTGATTCGACACGTTTTTGTAATTTCGCCTACCTGTTTGACTCTTTTCGTGATGTCCGCCGCATCTCTTCTGGTAATCTTTCGTAACCCATCGCTATCCACTACCCAAGTCGTTGAAACCTCTTCCATCATGAGCTAAACTACCTTTCGGGTTTCTTTTCGATTCCTGGTCCTTTCTTTTCGGTGATCTACGCCCAGTACATCCCTGTTTTTACAGTTTTTTTGCGTCTAGTTTTAGCCCAACCCATATACTCTTTCTCGCTTCATCTAGGAATTTCAATATATTATCCTCGTAACTTTGTTTACGCGCAAAAAAGGTCATAAAATTTTGATCGTTAATCAAAGACTTCGTGACCCATTAACTTTTATGTCTTTTCTTAATTACCCAACTTTTCATCTCCCCCGTGTTAATTTAATTAGGCAATTTCGGCCAAACGACCTATCTTAAGTTAAAATTCGTGTTCACTGTGGCCACTTGAAAAAAGCACTCAGAATTCCAGCGAACGAAAACAATTCTCTCTACAAGGATCAACTCGTAATATGTCTTCTGGACCAAAACATCCTAAAACACCCTCTTCTTTCACCAATCCGTCTCCCCCTTTTTTCGTTATCGATGGTTGGGTATCGCTTCGTTTCTGCCTTAGAATGTAAATTTATCGTCAATTCTCAAGTGCCTTTGCACGTTTCGTGGGACCGGATCCCAAGGTTAACCCAACAGTAAATCAATCTCGAGTGTATCGTGTCTTAGACCGCCCTTAATCTCCGTGATTGGCGAAAAATTATTTAATTGATTTTGGGAATGATCTGATTCGTTGAGTCCCATGACGCCCCTTTCCAATTATTACGTGGTTAACACCTATTACCGACGTAGGTTTCTACAATAAAGCTTCTAGTATGTCCCAAAGATGTCCGTAGTCTGTTCGTTTCTCCCTATTCTCTGAACGTATTTTAATTTATGAAAAAAAATTCTTTACGTCCTTTTACCCCAAACAGGTCCATTACATAATTTATGTTCATATTTTAATTGGTAATCTAAATAATATAGCAATTTAATGAAATTACTTAAACAACCCGAATTGTCACAGAGAATAAAAAAATAGCGATATTTTATTAATGTTTAAAATCATTAACGGACATTTAGACAGCCCTACAATAAATACAATTCCTGACTCCGTGCTCCATTTCATGTAGTTGCTTCTCGCACTGATTTAAGTAAAATTATTGTTCACAGAGATGGCATCCTGTAAGGAATGAAACATGCTTTATCGATATATTTAATTTTAATAACATTGGTTCATTTAAAAGCAAATATACATGCAGTGCAGATATGTAATTCTTAACTGTAGTTTGTTATTATGTTATTGTTATTAATGTACGTATATATTTTTTAATATCTTTGTGAAAATCCAATGGGCGTTTTAATAAATAAATTAATACTGTCGAAAGGAAATAAAAATAAAAGAAGAAGAGGATACAGACAATCAGAAAGTGTTGCGGATTGTAATAGGTCACTAAGTGTAACAATATGTAGGTGAGATTTTAACCTGTTAAAGTCTACCCCAACAACATGTGGCACCTTCCTGGCATTGCTATTGTTGCAAAGGTCAAAAACTTCAGATGCAAAAGGTCGCTTTTAAACTCCATAACTTGTTACTTTGCGGCACACAAATTAGCCAAGTTTCAGAGACAGTTGTGGAATTGACACGCCAACTTGAATGTGGGAATGTTAATCAATGGCGTCTGCATTTACGTAAAACTTGTGGGCTGTATAAATACCAGCTATAACGTAGTTCGTGTGGAGGCATTGTATGTGACCTAGAAAATACTAGAAGTTTGGATTAACCTCTCCAATCAAAACATGACAAATATTTAAGTCTCATCGAAGGAATAATATAATGTATCTTGAAGATACATTATATTATTCCTTATCTTCCCTTTGCGAAAGTCTTACAGGACGAATGCTGCTAGTTATTTTACCAACGTTTTTGATGTATTGGAAAAGAAGAAATTGTTGTGAATAGACGTTTTACTTTTATTGTGAAATCTAAAAGTATCATCGTGTATAATACAAATTTTTTGTACTATTGTAAATCTTGTACAATTGTAAATGTTGTACAATTGTAAATGTTGTACAATTGTAAATGTTGTACAATTTAAAATCTTGTACAATTGTAAATCTTGTACAATTTAAAATTTTGTACAATTCTAAACCTTTTACAATTGCGGCACAGCAGTTAGACGTTTAGAAGACCAGTTTTTAAGTCCGTGGGTTCCGGTTATAATGTTTCTGTATATCAAAAGGTCTGATTTTGTATGCTATTATATTGAGTATATTATATTTAAACCATCTTACAAGCAATAATTATTCGTCTGAAATTAATTATTCGTCTTCTTGCTTGTAAGATGGTTGTTACCCTTTGTGCTATGCATAAAAAATCTTGTCTTAAACATTAGTTTACCAAAAAAATAATAATTAATATTATATTTAGTTGACACGAGGACAGGACATTATTGTACTGTCCCAGCTCTGTACTCATTGTCCTAGAGTAAATAGATTTTTCGAGGACATTAGAGGGTACCCACCGCTTTTCCGTCCCGGTACAGGTGAATTATTGTCACCCCTTCGGGGCTCTCGCAAGAAGCTATTTTTTTGATATAAAGGACTGTACAATTTCATAAAAAGGACTCTAGACCTCCTAGATTTTTAGAGGACAGTACAATGAACCAATAAATTATCCTTCACATAGACGGGCAGACTATATCCGCTGGACGATATCTTACCCCCACCGCCGCACCCGGCCGCATTTTCCGCGTGTAAATGCGCTTTGACAAGACAGTAGGAAAATAGCCAGTCGCTCCACGCATACTTATCTCGGCTCTCGGCGCTCAGATATCGCATTTCGGCTTTGAAATGTCGTGTAAATGGAACAATACAATAAATATTTATCAAAAGAGCGACATGTGCGGTCGAGGATGTTTGCGGAGCTGGGACAGGACAATATTGTATTCTTTCCGTATTGTCATCGTGTGAACTCGGCATCAGAAACGCTTCCTCTTCTTTTTTAATTCAAAACCGTCCCATAATAAAGCCATAGAGGTAAAAACATGGTTACCCAACATTAAATATTTACGATTAAGGCGATGCACTACGTCGTGAGATATTTTAAATTGAGCCGCTATCAAAAATAACCCTTACGTAAATGGCGATAAGGTTTAAATTCCCGCTTAACACCATCCGCCTGTTTTGATTTATGCAAGAAAAAACATGGCCAAAAAATGCCTTTTATTTTATTTTGTAGATGTTCAGGCATAAATATTATTTTTTTTTTCCTTCATTTTATAAATAACTTAATTTGCCACATTATACAATAAAACCATAACCAAAAATGGGTTCGTAAGTAGGAGATTTTGAACTTTAAAGCAGTTTTCATAGGCCTTATACATTATTTTTTTCTGGGCTTATAAAAAAACTTATCTAAAAAATACTCGATTATTTCAAAGGCCGAGATGTATTCTGCTCGCAGTATTTAATTAAAGCATCTGAAACATTTCTAGGCCACCAAATTTTCAAACCAAAAACGCATGATTTTGGGTTACTACGTATGGCATCGCCTTAACTTATTAAAACTGGTTTGAAACTGACAGTTTTCATGGTATCACAAACCATTTTTTTTAATGCACTGAAAGATATACACAAAAAAATATTGTATATATTATAATTCCAATTTTGAAAAAGACATTTAAAATTTTCACACAAACAGTTTTAATTTTGAAAATGATTAAATTGAAAGCGATTTGAATTCATTGAATGTGAATAATTTCACGCAGGAAACCCGAGGAAAATCACGAAATATTTTAATTAAAATTTTGAAAAAAAAACATTTAAAATAATTTTCTAATAATTTATGATGACAACCATTTATTAGTTACGAGTATATTAATCACCAAATATCCTACGTGTATGTTTTACTCTCAGTGTCGCCCCGGTGAAAAAGTTACATTTGGTGATCAGATCTAAACAGCCAGGAACTACTTCCTGAACTTTCTCTTTACCACCTCATTCGATTCCCCACTTACTTCACAATCGTGAGATTGCTCGTGTCGGAGATGCCAGACGGAGAAAAATTAGTATTGCTAATTTATTAAAAATCTCTTCAAATTATTGGTAATCCGGTTAAAAACGGGATTGAAGGCCGTTTCCTAATAAACTTTGAGTAGATTCCCAATATATCAAAATACGTTTTGGTAAAAAGCACTTTGTGGTTTGAGATTTTATTAAATAAAAATAAATCACTTTCTTTAAAAACCACGAATTATTGTAAATTTTATCAATACCGACCGGTTTCACTTGGTAGAAGCATCTTCAGGGTTCAAAATTTAACTTAAACTTAACGCTTCTACCAAGCGAAACCGGTCGGTCTTAATAAAATTTACAACAATTCGTGGTTTTTAAAGAAAGTGTTTTATTTTTATTTAATATCGAAATATGTTCATGCGTCTGCATTTGACTTGATAATATGCAATGACGAAATGTGGAAATATTAGAATTTTCATGAATACGTGTTTCGAAGTCCTGATAATACATTCAGATTTTACTAAAAGTTTATTAGGAAACCTATCAATCCATTCGTTAAGGGCCTGAAATCCCGTTTTTAACCGGATTACGAATAATTTGAAGAGGTTCTTAAAAAATTTGCTATATTCAATATTAATATTTTTTATCCGTGCATAGTCCTACTTATTCTGAACAGTTGGAATTTAAAGTCAGATAATTCGTTAATAAGGATTACAAGACACTTATTAAAAATGTCTATTTTTAAATTGAGGCTGATTTGTATCTGCAATTTTTCACGTGTCTGCGCTATGAGGGGTCAAAAAATATTCCTCAACTAGTCTCTCCCGATCCAACACGCTACGCAGTAGGTGGGCAACCCGGACATCCCCGCTAAGTCACCAAACGTAGCGTGCCACTTGGGGTGACCTAAGGCAGGCGTGTTGGTTATTCAATAATTTCCCGTGGCGGCCCGACTCCCATATTCACAAATGTCACAATTATACATAAAAAAATACAAACATGAATTTGATGACAAAAAAAATACCAGGAGCACAGAAATATGATTGGGTATTTCAATTCGGTTATTATTATAAACATTTATTGCCCAGCCATTTTTTACGGGTCTGCACTAGTAAAAAAATGCAGATTTTAGTGGTCGCTTCACCACACGCTTACCAGTGTTTTCCTTCAATAATCGTCCATTGTAGTATAAATCGTCTAATAATCGTACAGTATCAATTTATTCTAGATAGTCACGTGGATACTTGTCTGATTTAGTTTACGTACAATACACAATCATTATTGACAAACTCTGAAGAAACCTTGGCTTCACAAACAATTACTGTACCTATATTACAAATAGGTAGTCTCACACTTTATCATTGCCTTACAATTCAAATCTACCAAGGGCATAGAACAGACCACTGGTTAATAAGTAAGTACATCATTCAGCATTAATTTCTATGATATATATACTATGAACTTTGTTTACCTATAGAAATTATAAATTACAACCACATGATGAAAGAATTAAAAATTATTAAAACTGTCCGATAGAAGACTTGTTTTGGACTTGATTTTGAAATTATAGACAGCCCTGATTCATCCAGCATATTTTTTTTAATCACCCAGCTATCGAAAATTATTTTTGATTGCAACAACAATATCAGGACTGAGTCATTACGATATTCGTTTGTAACTAGATTGCATGCTGGCAATACTTTCGCAGAAATAGTAGAAGTGTTCAACTGCACGGAATAAAGTTAAAAGAAGGCTATAATCACATACCTCAATAATAATAAAAAAATATTGTTCGCATAATACTATTCCCCTGAATGGTTTCTATATAATTTAAATAATAAAATTTTCTTAATGAGTACTGTTCCACTATTATTATTTTTTTGGTAAACTAATGTTTAAGACAAGATTTTTTATGCATAGCACAAAGGGTAACAATTATTTTATAAGCAATAATTATTAGCCTGAAACACTCATCCACATTGAAAAATCTCCTGATAAAAGATACATGACGCCAACGGGACTTGAACCCGTGTCCTTTCGATTTCCGGTCGACAGCTCTGACCACTGAGCTATGGCGGCTTATCTCTTATCCGCGAAATAATTCAATATATACTAGTGTTTCATTCAATAATTACTGCTTGTTATATTTTTTCACCTGAAACAACCAACTTTATTTTATATGAGAAAGGCATTGTAAGTGCTAACTCTCTCACTAGATGGCGTCGAGACAAATTGTCTACATTTTTGGTGAAGATACTAGAACTTGTCAAATATTATTTTTATTTTTTTGGTAAACTAATGTTTAAGACAAGATTTTTTATGCATAGCACAAAGGGTAACAATTATTTTATAAGCAATAATTGTTAGCCTGAAACACTCATCCATATTGAAAAATCTCCTGATAAAAGTTGGCTTCATGTATCTTTTATCAGGAGATTTTTCAATATGGATGAGTGTTTCAGGCTAATAATTATTGCTTATAAAATAATTGTTACCCTTTGTTCTATGCATAAAAAAAATGTCTTAAACATTAGTTTACCAAAAAAAAATAAAAATAAAATTTACTTCATGAGTACTGTTCCAGTAAATTATTCTGTATATCACATGTTTGTAAAAACCCCCATGGGCGTATAATATAAATAAATAAATATTTTATTAAGGTTCGAGTATTAGTCGGATATAGTCATTTGTCAAATTTAAAAACACGATTTTTTTCTATCGTTGTGGCAAGTTTGCCAAAACGTTTTGAGCGATCGCTTGTCATAATGTGAATTTATAGAAACTAAAAATATGGGATAAGCAGCGAAATCTAGCTGGATTCATTCGCTTTAAACCGCAACGAACACTTTATGTTTCAATGTTAATATTTTGAGGAATTATATAAAATTAATAATATGGTATAGTTAAATGTTCACCGGGCACTTGACGTTTTCTTCTAATTGAGTAATTTTCCTAGTATCTTAGGAAAGAAAAAATCTACAGAATATTTTCAACATAGGTGAGTTTTTATCTTAATTTTTAAATGTGAATTCAGCTCAAGTTTCAACTGCTGCCAACTGTCCACGGAGCCGGTGGAACTACGGCATTCCAATATCGGTCATATGGAAATCGCACAGAAAGCCATCTTAATGGAAATACTTAATAAATATAGAATGACTAACACAGACCAAATATTAATCATGTTTGACGTACTAGATATTTTACAATTATGCAATATTTTTAATCAAAAAAAAATTCAACAAATACACACCATCATTAATATACCAATTAGAGAAGCGTACAAAATCATCGAATATAAACACAAGCCTTTGACAAAGACAATCTTTCACACGATATAAAAAGTGAGGAGAGCAAAAAAACATTTCAGATACAAAATTAAGGATGGATTAAAGAACCAAAACCAATATTACAAAGATTTTACAACGTAAAAGAATATAACATATCCATGTAATACACAATACCATTACAATACACAATTCTTCATATACCTATAACCGTACCACAATATTACATTTCATCTCAGTTTTATTTTAGTTTATTTCAATTTATTATTTCATTATATCATTAAATTGTAATATGGAGGCCTCAACACAGGCAAAGAACCCAGTGAGGCCCAAATTGTCTAATAGTTTGACCGTTCAATACGACGGGCCACCTGCCGAATATTTTTGTTCGCGACTTCTTTACTTACGTTGTTAAAATTCCGACTTTATTTTAGATAATTTTGATAGGGCAAATTCGACCGTACGTGTGTCCAATACACCGGGGTTGCGCGACGTATATTTGTGTACACGGCTTCTTAATTTACGTCGTTAAGATTCCGACTGTATTTTAGGGTATTGTGTCATCTTGAAATTTGATACAATCATTTAGATTATGTACGGGTTTGTACAGTTTAGCATAATCGGAAAATAATTGTATTTGGGATTATTGTTCTTATAAATTATTATTTCATAATATTATTAATATTCAATACTACATTAAGAAAAAAATTTCTTTTTAACTTTTTTATACCTACCTTTATATAAATTATTTAATACTTTTTGCAACTTATACACTTATATTGTTATTCCATTCTTCATAATTATTACACTTAACAATTGTAGCTTTAAACTTGTAACTAAAACTACTATCATAAATAAATCAATTATAATTGAAAAATTACAAAATAATCTGGGATTAGACAATAAGATACGACCTTTGAAAGGATGGTGACCTAACTGAGTCAATAAAACAACTAACAATAAAATAAGGGCAATTAATTGTGCATTAAAGAGGTTGTATTGTGCTCCATTTCTCGTCGCCTAGCGACCCGTGCCGCCCACAGGAACGGTTATAACTGTCATTAATGTAATACCGACGATTGTAAACCAATCGATGATGAAAAACACATCGTATAATGAACAGTTATTATTATAATTTTTTTATATCTTTCATGACTCCGACAAGCTTTTGTTTGCAGTTCAGGGCCAAGGGTATTCAAATTTCAATTGCGAACTTGGGTACGTTTATGATAAATGTTACCTTACAGCCCATAATATCAATTCAAAGAATAATTATAAGTATCTTTAGGGAATAATAGGACTTTCCAACTTTAGAGGTATATCGATAAATAATGTAACAACTATCACAGAATTGTATAAGAGAAACGCCTATATTAAATTTATAAATAATATTACACAAATAAAATTTACTCCTTAGATAGCATAAGCAACAAAGTCAAAACAAATGGCATCACTACTTGTATTTAGGTTTGAAATGATACAATGTATTAATATCCAAAAATAAAATTAATGTAACAAAAACATTGAAATATGAACAATTCAAAAAGAATATTAACTCCCTGAAATTGGATAGTGATTTATTGTACCTTTAACCCATCGACATACCTGCCGCCAAGATTGGGGGGCTGCACTTCTTTAGCATCGGCATATTGCCCGCCCCATTGGGGCGACAAAAACATTTCCCCCATACTTAGATATAATCTATATAAAAGTATAAAAAGTGTTTCATTTGGGGAAATATGGGGCGCAATACTGCACAGTAATAATCCTTCTCAAGTATGCATAGAAGTCACTAATAAAAATTAGTATGCCGATGGGTACGTATGTATAAATTTACAATCTATACTATCAAGCATATAAAAAACTTTGGCTATTGTTATATTTTTTGTAAAACAAATTCTTTAAAATTGTGCATATTTAATTAAGTTTGTAGTTAATTTGAATATTGAATTATTATTTATTATTAACTTAACCCCCTTTTCGGGGTTTTTACATATGAATATTAAGAAATATACATTATTTATTATCTGAATTTCTTCATTAACAACATTTTATATTTGTTTAAAGATAAATTGAAGATGTCCACTGACTTGGTATAATTGTTTCCCTCCATTAGTATTCTGAGCAAAGAGGAATACATATGGTAGTTAGTCCCAAAATTTCTGCACTGAAATAAATCGTGACTTCTAGTACTACGTTGTTATGTTAATTTGTATATTGAATTACATTTGTAGTTATTTATTAAGTCTTTGAATATTGTTTACACATCTCCTTTTAAGCATTATTTTCTTTTTGTATGTAAAATACTCCTCCCATAAACACGAGCTTCTAGAGCTCACCTTATGCAGTAGTAGAATAATTAGGGAAAAAATATTTATATTGCACACCGTTATAATTTGAAATTTTATATTATTTTGTAATAAATAAATAAAAATTAAGGTTCAATGTCACGAAAATTAAGGTTATGTTAGGCGTTCTAGCCAGAGTTAATACGAACAGAGTACTCACATTGATGCATTGCTTGCAAATAGTATTTTTGTGGTACAATTAAAGTTAGTGTAGAGAGAGACAGATAGATGACAGTTGTATAAAATCCCATGATTTAGGTCGATTTCCATCTCACATTTCAGATCTAGCTAGTAACCAAGCATCCGTAATATTTGTACTTGGTTAATAATAAACGAAGTAATCTCTAAGAACGGGTTGTTACACAGAATTTTAACAAATAATCAAATTTCAAAGCTGATTTTCAAGTTCTGTGAAGGTTCTATTCAAGTTCTGTTAATATTTCAGTCTTGTGAAACCACTGGACAGTAATAATATAAGAACAGAACTTGAATAGAACCTTCACAGATCGTGAGAATCAACTTTGATGAATTGTTCAAATTTTGTGAAACATCCTGTCCAAAGTCTCCGAGTATCATTTATATGAATAACAGAACCTTATACCGATAGTGCACGGAGAAAAATTAGTACGGCTAATTTATAAAATCCTGTTAAGTGATAGCAAGCCATTTCCTACTAAAATATTAGTTCATTCAGAATATATCGGAACACGTGTTCATACAGCTGCGATTTTCCTGTTAAATATAATGACGAAATGCGACAATATAAATTTTTTTATAAACAAGTGTTCATACACCCTCACCTATCATAACGCATTCGTGTTTTACTGATAGTTTGTTAGGAAATCTGTGATTTTATTCGTTAAAGGTCAGTTTTTAAATAATAATCGCAAAAAAATAATAATAAGAAAAACACATGATTTATCCTAAAATATGGATAAAAGATATATTTATAAGTTTTTTTATACGCAACTGTCAGATCTATGTGACCAAAATAAAGTAGAAAATCTTTTGCTGTATGAGTGTGAAGTTGTTACCTTTTAGTATCTTTGTAATTACATTCTGTAACATTAAATTAGCATATATAAGATGTATTGAATTTTCTCAACGTTTCAAATGCTTATTTTCCATGACATTTTATGAAAAATATCTTGATACGTAAAAATTATTGAAACGAAAAATATTGTAAGCACCTTCTCTAAATAATATTTATTGAATTATAATTAAATCAAATGACATGGTTTTTAAAAATATCGAAAAATTAATTATATTCATGTATTTACCATTTACCTATATACTTGAACTAGCTGATTTGTACCCGGCGTTGCTGGGCTTTATTCTAATGAGATAGACATATAGCATCGCTGACTTAGCTGTAGGCCTTTTTAAGATATACAATGATTAGTCACCGAACCTCGGTAGTGTGCAGTCGTGTTTACCAGTGCTCTGTGTTTGACGGCTTACTTTGACGGCGGCGCGGCGTACAGATAAGATTTATTTATTGTTACCTTTTCGTATTCATTATTTTTGTTTGTGTTATTGGTTTGCGACGAAGTTGCGTGTATTATTTCTATCATTTATTATTTCTAAAATAATAATTATTGTTTAATTTTTTTTTTTTTTAATTTGTTGAAATGGAGGAAGATGAAAATCGACCTCCGGACCCTGAACCCATTTCTAATATTGTAGACGACTACGATACTGATGATACCCAGACTTCTGTAACCCTTCCTTCATGAAAACGACGTCCTCCGCTTTGCCTTAATGTACCTCCTAAAATTAAATCTCTTTCACAATCAAACGAAGCCCCAATCTCTCATGGAAGTTATAATGATACCATTCCTCCAGAAGCAAAAGCCATTGAGCTTATGTATTCTATTTCATCTTCAGCTCCATTTATTGTCAATGTCCAAAGGACTGAACAGGGGAAAATAATTCATCCCCTGGATTTTGGTAAATTTATTTTTAGCTCAAAACTCAATAACCTCGGTATTATAAATGGATCAATAAAACCGGAAGGTCGATACAAACTATCCATAGAATTTAAATCAGCCACATTAGCTAATGATTTTGTTAAAAAAATAGGTTCTCTTTCAAATAATAAATTTAAATCTTTCATACCTACATTCAATTTAACCAGAATGGGCAGAGTAAGAGGTATCCCAACCGATCTATCAGAAACAGAAATAGTAGACGCTCTTAATGACTCTCAATTAACTCCAAAAGTTTTAAAAGCACGTCGTTTGAATTTTAAGGATACTTCCTCCGGCACCACTATATGGAAACCTTCCCAATCCGTTGTTATTACTTTCGAAGGTCAAACATTACCATCCCGTGTATTTATTTATTATAACGCTCTTCCCGTTGAAATATACAGATTCCCGACTATCCAATGTTTCAACTGTTGCCGTTTTGGCCATTCAAAACCTATTTGTCGTTCCCCTCCTCGTTGCTTCCATTGTGGAGAGGATCATCCCTTTGAACAGTGTCAAAATACAACGAATAACCCTATTTGTATTAATTGTAAGGGCAACCATACTGCTGTTAGTGTGGCCTGTCCAGAGTTATCTAGACAGAGAAATATCAAACAGTCAATGGCTGCAGACAATATTTCCTACTTTCAGGCCTCTAAATTATTCCCTCCTACAAAAAAATCTTTTGCAGAGATAACGTCTAACGCTTCTCTCTTTCATTTTTCTTCCCCTAAATCCCCTCTATCATCTTCCCACAAAGAAACAATTTTCAAACCGATAAAATCTAATCCAAAATTTATTCCTTCTTTCGATAAAAAACTACATAATGAACTTTTACTTAACCCGAATGGGAATAATAAATCCCAGGCTCCCAATGGGACTGCCTTAAAAAACTGTTCCACTTCCGATATCTTCCCTAAAGTCACGATTGAAAATTCTTCTTTTATTCAAACTTTAATTACCCTATTAATTACGATCCTTTCAAATAACAATAAAGTACCGTCCAACGCTGCCGATTATATGAAATCTTTACTCTCTAGCCTTCCCGATGTATCCGCAAATGAGCAAAATACTTCAATGGAATAGTAGAAGTCTATTCGCCAACAAAATTGATCTTGTACAGTTACTTGATGAACATAATATTTCAGTTGCTGCCATCTCCGAAACGTGGTTAAAACCCTCATACCAATTTAATATTCCTGGATATCATTGTCTAAGACATGATAGACTGGATGGCAAAGGTGGCACTGCTCTTATTATACATAATTCTATCCCTTTTAAACAAATTATTTTCCACACTCTCTCCAATAATTTTCAGATAGTAGCTGCTGTTATATCTGATATTACATTACTATCAATATATATCCCTCCCTCTACAATTTTTGTTGAAAACGAATGGTCAACATTTATATCCCAGATTAGTCCCCCGTATATGATACTTGGGGACTTCAATGCTCATTCTCCTTCTTGGGGCAGTGAGTTAACAAACCGTTCTGGCCATAATCTATTAGATTTTATGGATACCTATAATTTATGTATACTAAATGATGGATCTCCAACTCGTTTCACTGCCCCTCAACATCGGAAAAGTGCAGTCGATTTATCTCTTTGCTCATCTTCGGTGATTCCCATATGTTCTTGGAACATTCTTAAAGATCCCCTTTCCAGTGACCATTTTCCTATAATAATTACCTTCCACCATCTATCTTCCACGCATTCCTTTTCGATAAACAATAGTTTTAAATTTAAAACGAAAGACGCGAATTGGAGAAATTTTTCTTCAGAATTAGACTCCATTGTTCAAGCATCTAAGTCTTCCCTTGTCAACACTAGTTTACAATGTGAATTATTTCCTAACATGATAATAAAAGCTGCAGAAAAAACATTCCACCCCATGGTGGGATGAAGAATGCACTAGTGTCGTTAAATCCAGAAGAGAAGCAATTTCCATTTTCCGTAAATGTATGTCTTTCGAAAATTACCTTTCTGTGAAACGCGCCCAGGCAGAAGCGAAACGCGTTTTGAAAAACAAAAAGCGGTCTGGATGGCGAAAATTCTGTGAAAGCTTGTCTCCTGAATCTCCCCAGTCATCCGTATGGTCCAATTTAAAAAAATTCGGTTCGTCATATACTCCGCAGCGTTCTAAACATATTCCAGAAGAAATTATTATAGGTTTTGCTGATAAGATAGCTCCTCCGTCAGTTGCCAGATGTGAGGAAATGCCTTCCTTTATTTCTTATCCATCTCACTCTAGCTGGCTGGACTCTCCTTTCTCAATAAGTGAATTAAATCGAGTAATCAAATCCCTTCCAGACTCTTCTCCTGGCCCTGATGGAATCTTATATAGTTTCATTAAAGCATTCTCAGACATGTCGGTTGAATATTTTTTATCCCTAATTAATTACATGTTCGAAACGGGATTTATTCCGGAAGTCTGGAAAGTTCAAAAAATCCTTCCGATTTTAAAACCTGGCAAAAATCCATCTGAAATCTCATCCTATCGTCCTATTGCTCTTTCGTCATGTTTAATGAAAGTAGCAGAACACTTGATAAGGAACAGATTGGAATGGTTTGTTGAAAATCACAGAATTATCTCTCCTAATCAATATGGCTTCCGGAAAAAGAAATCAACCATAGATAATTTAAGTGTGTTAACAACAGACATCCGTATATCTCAGTCCCTTAATTCTTGCACTCTGGCCACATTTCTTGAGCTTTCGTCAGCTTACGACGATGTATTAATTAACATTTTAAAAGAAAAATTAATTAAAATAAAAATTCCCTTAAAACTAGTTCAATTTATTATTAATTTACTAACAGACAGATCCATTATTATCCACTTTTCCTCAAAAACTATAAATCGCAAACTATGGAAGGGGTTACCTCAGGGGTCCGTAATCAGTCCATTATTATTTAATATATATATAAGTGATTTAGACAGTGTAATTCCTTCATCTATCAAGCGACTTTATTTTGCTGATGATTTCCTTATATATTTATCACACAAAAATCTATCGCGCGCTGCGAAGGAATTGAATTTGGCTTTACATAATATTAAAGTTTGGTTGTTGACAAATGGGATGAATTTAGCTACCTCTAAAACCAAAGTAGTGGCTTTTACGCGCAAAAGAAAAATACCCCCCTTTTCTGTCTGCTTTGATAATGTCCCTCTTCAAATCGTTAAGCAAATTAAATTTCTTGGACTACTTTTGGATCATAAACTTTCCTGGCTCCCGCATATTCAGAACATTTCGGCTAAGTGTGAAAAGGGGCTAAATATTATGCGAGCTGTTTCCAGAGTGTGGTGGGGATCTCATCCTACTACTCTTAAATTAATGTATGGTGCTCTAGTGCGAAGCCATTTGGATTATGGAACATTTCTTTTTGATCCTCTTCCTAAATATTTGGACAAAAAACTTGAAAGAATTCAGTCCAAAGCGCTCAGAATAATTATTGGAGCGATGAAATCTTCTCCAATTAATTCTCTCCAGGTAGAATGTGTTGATCCCCCCTTAATTTTAAGGAGACAATTCCTAGCTGATAAATATATTTTTAAATCTTTTTCTATATCGCGTCACCCTTTAGAACAAAGCCTTGATTATTTGTTCAATTACTTAAATAACGAAAAAAGATCGACAGATAAAAATCGACTTCCTCTCCTTCTAAAAAGTTTTCTTTCATTCAAATCTCTGTCTTCTTCCCTCCAAAATCTACAAAAAGATCCTATCCTTCCTATTTTCACCATCCCATTTGATTCTATCAATTATATCCCCAACGTTATAACATCAGACTTCCGAACTGATATTTTAACCTCATCTAATCAAAATGTTGAGGAAAATTTTAAAAACATTACATCTTCTAAGTTTCCAGAATTTTCTCTCATTTACACAGATGGTTCTAAGTCTGATAACAAAGATTGTGGAGCTGCGGTACACATTCCCGAATTCGATTTAGATTTGTCTTATAAATTGCCTAAAGAAATTTCCATATTTACTGCAGAATGCTTCGCAATTGAACAAGCTTTGAGCCAAATCCAGCTTTTCAATATTCGACGAGCCTTACTGTGCACTGACTCACTAAGCGCAGTGTTGAAAATTTCCTCAAATATCCATAAACCAGAAGACTATATTATTTATAATATCAGAAACACCCTTAAATCTCTAAATGAATTAAATTTCGAGACAATATTGGTTTGGGTCCCTGGCCATTTAGGAATTGAGGGTAACGAGAAAGCCGATTCTCTAGCTAAACTTGGAACAATTTCTGGCTCTAATCCTTTAGATTTTAGAATTCCTATCTCTGACGTCATCCCAATTCTTAAATCCAACATGATCCGCTCCTGGGAAGAAAATTGGACTAATACGAAAACCCGAACTGGTGCTTTTTATGCTGGAATACAAAATCATATTCCAAGTAAACCTTGGTTCCACGGCAAGAAAAAATCCAAAAGATTTATATCCTGTATCTCGAGAATGAGAATTGGTCATTGCTCCATTGCATCCCATTTGTTTAAAATCCGGGTCCTAGATAGTCCACTCTGCCAGTGCGGTATGGAAAATGAGACTCTTGATCACGTTTTCTTTAATTGTAAAAATCATTCATCCTTCAAAGGCATTTATCGTTTACTTATAAAAATCACCCACCAATCTCCCCTTAGTATTCCTTATTTACTTTCTCTCAACAATTCTCGCATTTTCTCAGTTCTATACAAGTTCATAGACTTGAATGACTTCAATATTTGAGATTTCCCATTCCCGTATAGATTTCCCATAAAATTATAACCATCTCCCTTACCTTTAACGGCACATAGCACTCTCTTTAGGGTGAATTGCCTAATACAAAAAAAAAAAAAAAAGATATACAATTACGTAGTACATTATTTTGATGTATCAATTTAAGCGCCCGAAAATATATTTTTACGACTTGATTTCAAAACATCGATTTTTCTCTACTTTCTATAAATATAATATGAATGTATTATATGTATAAACCTTCCGGAATTTTTTTTCTAAACGATAGTAAAATCCCAATTAAAATCCATTGCGTAGTTTACAAGAACTAATCGCACAAACAAACAGACTCAGATAGCGAATTTGTTTCATACTATTTAGAGGTAAGTCTAATAGCCCTGTAGATTGTAGAAGTCTAGTTTTTTATGCATACTTCGCGATTTTAGCGCTCACCATATCTTTCAAACGAACAGGTTTTTCACTTAACATAATTTAAACAAAATATGATGCTCTTGAGTTGATTAAATCACTAAACGGCGCCATTTAAAATTGACAGTTTATATATAATTATTATCTTACCGAAGAAAGAAAAACACTTTGTGGCTTGAAATAAAAAAAAGTTCTTTTTTTAAAACCACATTATTTCAGTTTTGCACGTCGACCGATTTCGCTTGATTTCAACCTTTACTAGGACATTAAATAGTTTATATATTTATTGTCCTGGTGAAGGTTGAGATCAACCGAAACCGCTCGAACTTGTACAAACATATAAAGTGGTTTTATACAAAGAACTTTCTTCATTTGTATTGTATTATCCTCGAGTTACGACAAAATATGACAAAGTTTTCATAAAGACCCAGTAGCAACGTGTATAATATTGACTTATACACGTATCGACTCGTAACCATGGAATAAAGAAGAATGTAAGAAATGCCTTGTGGATGTGGTTCGTGATCCAAATATTTGTCCAATTGGGCATTCAATTTCAAATGGGTTGGAGATCTACGATGTCGGGCGAGTGTAAGTGAGACAGAGCGCTGGGCTAGTGGGCTAAATAGAACATTCAAATTTATATGGAAGGCTCTTGTAGTTGTATTCTTTACAGGGCCGGCCCTGTGCAGGCGCAACTGGAGCAGTCCGTTCGGGACGCAAACTTGCCGAGGCGCCAAGGAGCGAAGGAGCCAAGGCACTGATTGGGATTTTTATTGGCGCCAGTCGTCGTTTGGATCACGGCCGGCCCTGCTTCTTTAGTCTATACCTACCCTTAAAGTACGGGGTAGTTGTGACGTACGAATGTCTGTTTGTTTGTCGGAAAACAATGCCGATTGCGTTTGTTTTAAAGGTCATATTATATTCGCTTTTGAAATTCTACGGTAGATAGAATTTATCAATAGGAAAGAATTGGTAACAAATTGTAAAAGATTGGCACGAGTTTTAAAAAATACACACGCAAACGATAAGATAAAATTACTTTTTTGCACGGGGATTGGAACTCATTATCGTGAAAAGGGCCAACTTAATTAATTAAAAAATATCATTAATTAATTCTTGTTTTTGGAAAAGAATAATTTTAAATTTTGATTTTTTTTTGGAAGCGAAACAAACATTAAATGATAATTAATTATGTAGGCTGGATTTCTTTAACATAATTAGGGATCTGTCAATCATTTTTGATTTCAGAGTTTAAGTCGGCTACCAATTATATTATTATTAATTGTGGTCCGTAATAACCAATATGCGTATTAAGAAGAAACGAAGTTTTCTTTCAATTAAAATATAATAAATATGATAATGGTTCTTCGTATAATGAATTGAAGAAATATGATTTTTTCTAAAGAAAATAAACATTCATGTCATGAATTTATTGTAATGTAAAAAATAATTTCTCCAATGATATGAATTTATTGTAATGTAAAAAGTAATTTCTCCAATAATATGAATTTATTGTAATGTTAAAAGTGATTTCTCCAATGATATGAATTTATTGTAATGTAAAAAGTAATTTCTCCAATGACATGAATTTATTGTTTTGTATTTGTGTTACATTACCTACTTCATATGAACTAAACCTATCAATTTGATCAAACCTTCCCAGTTTGACAGTCAAAGATACATTATTCTGTAATTGTATTTTTTAGTATCAACGGTGTGTCAAAATTTCAAAGCAATCGGTGAAGAACTTTCGGAGATTTAAGATTTTGATCAAACGAACATTTACATTTTTATTTATATATATATAGAAGATAGATAGATTACTAGTTGTAGTTGCAATATTTTTTGCCAATCAGTTTGTGGTTTTATTGCGGAGTGTAATCAATATTTGACACAACTAATTGATATAACTAATAGCTGTAATTAACAGTTGGAATTGGAAAGGATTCAGACTTACCCTTCGACTTTTCGATCGATACTATGGACTTGAGGGACACTCCGTGGTCATTACTGCACGGCTTCCGTAATAGACTCGAATTAAATGCACCGAAGGGACATGTTTACTGTGCCGGTTTTCTTAACAGACTGGTTACGTATACATACATTGTTACAAATGTCACTGATGAAGGTACTCCATACTGTCAGACAGGGACAAGTAATTGGATAACAGTTTGGGTGGGAAAGCAGAAACATGTGTTATAGGGAGATGCATATAGTTGAGTCAACAGAAGTAGTGTCTTTGAAAATATTCTAGATTTTACCATTGGTGTTATTAGGGACGTAGGTAGGCACCAGTTTAATTATATTCCTTTTAATAACTGGTTACAAATAATTGCCAACAGCCTGTGAAACTGAGAAATAATAATATGCTAAAGAAAAACATTACTTACTTTATAGTTCACAGTTCGTTAGACACGACAATAGTTCGTGTAAAGGTTAATAGTATGGAAAGCATTCTCAAAACTCATATTAAAATATGTGTTGTATACAAAAATTCAGAATCCTGTTCATATAACTATGAATAGTTTTATTTTTACGGTATATCTGATTTAATATTTGTAGGGCAATAAGATTTTGAGTAAGATTGTTTTGAATGATGTGGTTTTTATTTATTTTTCAATAAATTAAGAAATTAAACGAGGTGTAAAATGTAGCAAAAAGTTCAGCAACATTCAGGGCCCGTTTTATAATTTGTAATGGATTTGTGGCAAAAATGAAATACTTAATGTACTCATACCTTAATCCGGATTCATACACGGAAAAAAACATTTAGAAATATTTAAATATAACAAGAAATATCACAGGCCATTTGCTTCACAACAATTCACCAATTTTCATGGTTAATTTTCAAGTTCTGTTATTATATCAGTACGGGCCAAACGCAGAAATTTATGAATTGTTCAAATTCTGTGAATCAAGCCGTCCTAATGTTTTTCAAGTTCACGTGGTGAAAAACTTGTCATGAAGCCTTGATTCCTTTTTTTGTTTAATTTATTTATTAGTTTCTAAGGGAAAGTTTGTACATGATGTAAGAATAGAGCATGACATAAGAATTTTGTCACAGTTTTTACAGTCCTCACTAATTTTCCTGTTCTGAGGCGGCCTGAAAATTTGTATTTCTTCGCATACATATCGTACATGGTATCGTACCTAGAATCTCTATTTTATGTTGGGAATAGTGCCACGTGTACTTCGGTCGCTTGTTGTAATATGAAGGTGAATTAATGAAGAGCTATAGTGCCACGCGATTCGCTACGCGCTGCATACAAGTCCAAATCACAGCGCTACGTCGTCGGTCGACCGACGGTACGCATGGCACTAATTCCAGTTAGAGGTGCCATGCACTACATTTATCTTATTATTATCACGTTATTTTGTAAAGTGTTTTCTATATCTGTTTACTATAGATAATCAAAATCGCAGATAAAAAAACCTGTGAAAAGAGGATAACTCCAGTTAGTATGTCATTGTGCATGTAAATACTTACATATATTTTTTAACTTGTTTTTAAAATTTGGGGTGAAGTTGCAGAATTACACTGCACGCAAAAAAAAATTACGTTAAAGTTAATAATTCCAAGAAACTACTCTTAATTTCGAGGGAGATAGAAAAATCACGCACACAATAAACTATTAGGTTCACAGTTCGGTTTTTTATAAAAATTATTTCCTAACCTTCAAACTTAACTTATGACAAACGACATAGTGAAATTTTAAACTTTGATTGAGAAAAGAATTAATTTTATGCATCTTTTACTATCTCCTTCGTCATAAATAGTTGTTTATTGTAGTACTTAAGTTGAAACTAAGTGTTATTTAAAAAAACTTTAGCGTATTAAGCGTGCAGCCGAGTTCTGCACTTTAACTTAATTGACCCCAATTGCAGTGTATATTCATTAAAGCAGGGACTACAGGACTACCTGTTCCAAAGGGTAACCCAAACCGGCGTTGCAGAACCTAATTTTCTACACAAATAGCACTGCGTATGAATGCTAATAAAACATAATTCCACAACGTTGATATCACAATAAGAAAAAAAAACATATCCGCTTTCACAATCATCTAATAAAATATATTATATTGGATGTCATGTAACAAACGTAAACATATTAAAAATCACAATAGATTTCGTCATAGAAACTGCATAATTTACCAATTTTAAATCTATTAATATACTTGGGTAGGTACGCAGTTTATGCGTGATGGATAGTTTATGGATATATTAGTATATTTTGATGGGGTTTGATCACATACCTCCGCGGCAAGAGCGGTAAATGGTTTCCGAAAAGCCACAGTCGCTTTTCACCGAACCATTTCTCCATGCAGGTCGCCACCGTGGATTGTTTGCACAGACAACAATAATAAAACACACGACTCGATGAACTATAGTATTATCTTCTGTCAAAGTGGCCATTCGCGATCCAGCTTGTGCTTGCAACTGGACTTACAACTGTATTGTTGACGTGAGTTTACAAGACTCGTTCGCAGGTTTCCGTCGCTATGTTTGTATTTTATTTGTTTGACGTGTTGCTTGGCAACTATCGTATTACGGGGGTTTGCTGGCAAAAGTTGGTAAGTCCACAATTGGGAAAAATTAAGTGGTTTCAGACAGCCCTGTAGTGTCCATCGTCAGCGCTGATGGACCCGCCATGATGACCGCTTTACTGGTGTTTTCTTCGATGGACGCTGATTTGCCGATCAGAATCTTAAATCATATCTAAAGTATTTAAAACATGCTAAAGTTTTGAAAAACACTAATTTTATTCCAGCTTGCTCGAAAAATTAGAGCTTGCACAACTTTTTATCAGAGTGTTTTTTTTAGAGAACCTAAAGCTTTAAAATTACTCTTCATGATTTATAGACTTACCAACTTCTCGTTACCGAACCGTAATCCAAGAATATGTGCACCATAAAATCACATCGCTGTTCAAAATTCCAGTATAATTTATCCACAATTATTACTTTGGAAAGATAAAATTTAGGAAAGAAAAATTGTTTTAAATTTTATATTTAAATAAATAAAACAGAACTTAGAAAATTTTACGCACTACACCATATAAATAAAACCGGCTAGGTACCTACCTAGAGAATGTAAATTTTCTGCCATTTTCTTTTAAACCTAGCTCTCCTATTGGCCGGTCGAAATTATAATGGCGTCAGTTAGTTTATAACCATTTTCCCTTAAAGTGAGAACGAAAATCAAAATGTTTTCTTAGCTTTCCGATCGATCTGATTCCGTGTGACGTCACATACTCAGGATCGATAATACGACATTTGTAATGTTTTGAACGTCTAGGTCATCATGACAACGGGCTAGAGCGACCTCCATAGAGAACTCAAACATATACACCAACTAGTTTCCATTGGCGTTCTTCCTCAGCAAACACTAGGTAGTAACTACTTACTTACCTTCATCAGGTGTCTAAACAGGTACCTATCTACTTTCTTTCAGGTGTAAGACGGCATACTTCATTATGCTGTCAGACATAACTCTTGCCATAGAGTCAGGTAAGTCAGCGCTTATCTCACTTCTAGACATGAGTTCAGCGTTTGACACGATTGATAATGACTTCCTCATTAAGGGATTAGAGGAAACATTTGGTTTGAAATACAACATAAAAAATTGACAAAGGTCAAAGGTTGGAAATAAATTATCTAACTTCGCATCACTTTCTTCAGGAGTACCCCAGGGATCCATTTTGGGACCTCTTCTCTTCATCCTTTTTACAAATGATATATCCAAAATAATCGACTCATTTGGTTTCTTGTCTCACTGCCATGCTGAAGATCAGCAAGTTTATATTTACTGCACTCCAAACGAAATCAATAGTCTCAAGATCCGTATAACTGAATGTCTAGAAGCAATAACTCGTTGGATGTCTTTAAACAAGCTGAAGCTGAATCCATCTAAGACTGAGTTTCTCTGGGTGGCCACAAACAAACATTTTTAAATTTTGTATTTAATTTCATTATTTTAATATTAAATTTAATTACGGCAATGACGTATTGCCCATCTAACTAAGTATGAAAGGCATGTCTTGAGATGACAATTTATAGGGTAGATATTATCTAGGTTTTTGCTTACACAATATTATGAAAATGACAGATTGAATATCAGTATTTAAAAAAAAATATAGACGATTCTTATAGATATTTTATAGATGATTAACGTATAATATAATATAACGTATATTATTTATATATATTCCGGTAGCGATATCATTCCACAAACAACAGTCAAATTTCTCGGTGTGAATCGAGATTCGGAGTTTTCGCTTAAAAGCCAAATATATAGGACTGTAAGCACCGGGTTTTTTCACCGAAGACAACTCAAGTCAGTCTGAGGAAACTTTCCTACAGAGGCAACACAACTACTAATCAACTATTACGTAGTCTCACGTCTCGATTACCGCAACGGAATTTATGCCAGCATTCCAAAATATCAAATTGACAAACTTCAATTAGTGTTTAATGCAGCGGCACGGCTCATAACCGGGGTCTCTAACTATTCGCACATTTAAGAACACCTTTGTAACCTTCAATGGTTCAAGTGCCCTGAAAGAATCCAGTACAAAATGTTCTGGATGGTGTTTAAATCCTTCAATGAAATTGCCCCACCCTACATCTCTGAACTATACGTATCGGAAAACACTGGTCTGAGGCAGTCAACTCTTAGATTAGCAACATCATCAAACTCCCTACGGAGCTAAAATGCACAACAAGCCCAACTGAATTCAGGTCCAAACTAAAAACTTACGTTTTTAGGCACTCATAATATCCTTCAACTAAATATATCTGCCTGAGAGTAGCATTCTTTTATTGCCTACAATAAATCCTAGTCACACCTTTCTTATTGGAATTACATAATTTGAAGCATATTTATATTTATCAATCTGTCTCATACCGAAGGAACCAATCACATTTGGAAAGATAAATTCTAATCAAATCCTTGTACTTTTGCACCGCCCAATATGAGAGTTGCTTCTCCTCTCCTATACACACACATTAAATAAAATAAATACCAGAATTAACAATGGCATTTCGAATTACACGTGTTCCAATTATGTCCTCTGCGTGGGAACGGTATATAAATTTCTCTAATAGACAATGAACAATGATAATCTCAAGTGACCTCTTAGGTAGGTATGATCCAGTATATATATTATCTGCCTGTACGGAATATAAATAAATTGTAATACAGGGTTTTCCAATAAGAGGTATTATTTTGATATTCAATCGTAAAATATCAATGGTTTCGTTGCTTGTGTGGCACGTAACGCCGTCTTGTTGAAAGTAAACGTTGTCCAGATCATTACCATCCAATTCCGGCCATAAAAAATCATTAATCATCTCTCGATAGCGCAATCCATTCACCGTTACTGTTGCTCCAGCCTCATTTTCGAAAAAGTAAGGTCCAATGACTCCGCCGGATCATAAACCGCACCAAATAGTCACACGTTGAGGATAGAGAGGTTTTTCAACAATAACTCTTGGGTTTTTCGAGCCCCAGATGCGACAATTTTGCTTGTTGACGAAGCCACCGAGGTGGAAATGGGCCTCATCACTCAAGATGATTTGCATTTGATTCACTCAAGTGAATTTTAATAATTTCAATGCGTTGTTGAAGCGTGTATCGTTGCATTTTTATTAATGGCGTAGTTTCTACTTGTCAAATGTCAAAAATGACAGCTTCAAAAGTAACATCTACCGAAATAGAAGGCTATTCAAAATAATACCTCTTATTGGAAAACCCTGTATATGTCCAAAGCACAATCACGTTCGTTGATCAAATGTATTGTACATATAGTTTTGTATTAGTGATCGAAGAACCGGTGGATGCAATCTGTTAGCCATAAGTTGATAATAGTTAGTCTAGTCCAGGTGTGGCGAACCTTTTTGGGCCCGCGTGCCAAAAATCCTCTAATATTATTTCTAGATTGTGTGGCGTGCCCAAGATGTAAAAAAATAGCCAAATAGATAAAATATAAAAAGTTTTTTTAAATTTTATTCATAAGCTTAAAAATTACAATAGAGTTTCATAAAAATAAAGTCATAATCAATAAATGTACATATTAGTTATTTATCAATGAGATTTTTGCTGTTGTACATTCGATGACAATTTTTTAATATCTGGATCATATTTCGTCACTTTTAGTAACACACACGACCAACTGGATTCATCAGTCATTCTGGTTCTTGAATCACATTTTATGAAATTCATTTCTGAAAATAATGACTCACAAGCATATGTAGAAGAGAAAATGGATAATATTGCTGTCGCTAGTTTTTGCTAAAGATTTCTGGAATGGCTTTCCAAGTTCTCATTATTTCTCCTTCTGCATTTTTATTATTTATGTTTGTTAATCGATCGCTTTCAATTATTTCCAAATCATTTCTTAAATCAACAAATTTTTGTTTCCATTGCGAACTCGATTGGAATTCGATAAATTGCATTTCAAAATCTTCCAGATTTAGCCACTCGAAAATCTCCAAATTGAGGTCATCTGCTGATAGTGTATCTGGATATAAAATCTCCAAATTGAGGTCATCTGCTGATAGTGTATCTGGATATAAAATCTCCAAATTGGGGTCATCTGCTGATAGTGTATCTGGATATAAAATCTCCAAATTGAGGTCATCTGCTGATAGTGTATCTGGATACAAAATAAATTTTGATATCTTTTCAAATCTCCTGAATTGTTTGAATCTTGAAGAAAACTCGTTGATTATCGATTGAATAACTACAGAAAATTTTTGTGTTAATTTGATTTGATCTGGCTTTTCTTCTGCAAAAAGTTTTTTTGTGTTTGGGAAATATTTGAAGGTGTTAGATACAACGTCACGATCAAAAATTTGTTATTTAGCTTGAAATGCTTTGATTAAATCGAACATAACAATAATTGTTTTGCTAACGCCTTGCAATTTAATATTTAATTCATATAAATGTAAGCACAAATCAGCAAAAAAAACATTAATTTTGAAAGCCATTCGAAGTCTAGTAACTCATTATATTTTTCAATGAGATTCTCATATATTAAAAAAAGCCTAACTTCTTCCAAACACTCAACGAATCTTTGAAGAACTTTTCCACGACTTAACCATCGCACATTGTTGTACATATTCATATCGATTTCTCTGGAAAAATTGTCAGTTCCGGCGGGGAACATTGAATGAAATTTTCAAATGTAACGTAAGTTTAATTTAAGTTGAAACAACCCAATACTGGTTTGAAAAAAATCAACAGAATGACTGTTACATTTGAAAAGAAAAGAAGAATATGAACGATTGTTAAAAAATATATTTTTTGAACTTGGAAATCGTTAGTGTGCCATCCAAATGATCAAACGTGCCACCTCGGGCACGCGTGCCCTAGGTTCGCCACACCTGGTCTAGTCTATGGCTAGTGGTGGGATAGATCATTGTAGAAATATGTTATATATTTGTACAGCGCCATTCAGGAGATTTTTCACAAAAACGGCGCAATATTAATCATCCAAATATTATAATTATTATAGTTGTAGATATTCTCTCAGTATCGCCCAGGTGAAAGACTATCACTCAGAGTCGAAACGTTATTTGAAATGGCTTTAGCCGTGTTTGGTGACCAGATATCCAGGATCCTACTTACCCAATTCTCCCCTTTCTGTATATTTTTCTCTCCACTTTTTTATGCCTCTCAACATACCCATTTTGGCGATGATTGGCATGATGCAGTAGACTAGCTCTGGACATCTGGGACTTTTATGCAGTATTAATATTAAATAACATAAATGGGGTAGGTATTAATGTTAACATAAAAAATAAGATTAAAGCCAGATGATAACTTCTTTTCCTATAATTCTTGCTTAATTGAGGTTGAAATGACACATATTATTGTGTGTAGGTACTATTTTTATTTAAACATAATAGTCTATTGTTATGAGTCGTAACATAATAATAATATTATATTACATTATGAAGTACACTTGTGAACATTATACGTCATATATTGCATATATTATTTTATAATGTAATTTTATTTTTATTATTTCTTTCTCATGTTTCAAAACTGTCTGTCATTAAAATTGTACCACCTACATGTAAAAGCCCTCTGGGCGTTAAATAAATAAATACAACAAAAATAACAAATTTTTCCCAACTATTATAAATCTTTGAAGAATGCGTGTAGTATGATTTGCGTTCATAAAGTGTTAAATACAAGACAGGAAAATTCCTGGAAAATTGATTTTGAATAGAAGGAATCTTCTTTATCTCCAAAACAACTGCGCGGCTCTTAGGCGTCAGTTATGTTTCCATCGCTAGATGTCACTAGTGCAAACTGAAGGCAACCAAGTTGTCATGTCTAGGGAGAAATCCCTAGATTAGAGGAGAAACAGAGAGTTTCAAGTGCAGAAGGGGAGTTTTTGCCAAATAATCTAGAGTGAAATCGATTTCGGCAAAAAAAGTTGACATCGTGAATTCTCAAATATTCTTAGATTTTAGTAGTGAAGTCAAAAGTTATATGAATTATTTGCTCCGATGGGTATATTAACAATGTTTCACAATATAACCCGACTGTCTGAAATCTAGGGAGTTTTTTTATAGCTTTGGTAGGGAGTTTTTATTTTTTTACCTGGCAACTTTGTGGTTCATTATTTTGACAGATCTCAAATTGTTTCGTATGGCCGCGGCGATTATGACATAATTTCTCGTGAAAATATCGAGGACAGGGTCATCGCGGCAGATCTGTTGGCTGTATTCAATCAACACTTTCACATTCGTTCAGTTCTCGACTGTTTGTCGTTGTTTCCAGTGCCCTCCGCAAATGGCACCTCACGCGACTCTTTGTGATTACACCTGACGATATAAAATTAGAAACATCGTCTGTTTATTTGGTCTGTTTTCGTTGTGCGCGATGTGATTGTGCTGTTTATCCGGTGCGCTGAATTATATCAAAATGAGTGCTGTTTCCACATCAGCTATAACGTTCACAGATTTGTCGAATATATTTTCGATTTCAGCTGTATTAATATGTTTCTGTGCGATGGTTTTGTTTGTTATGAGGTACGTACTATTTTCATTTTGAAAATTGAACACATCATATTTGAATTTAAGTTTACGACGTGACTTTAATGTTGACTACCACAAAATGTCATCATCTGTCACTGACAACTGTCAAAAAATTTATGTTCTCACCAAAAATTATTCATCTGTCAATAACAAAGTATGGTTTAGGTTAATTACAAACATTCCTGTTTTAGATAATGTTCCCTCAGCTTGCTTTTATTTGAAATCAACCTAATCAAATCTAATATTTAGTATGGTTTCAAATTTCGGTCTGGAATTATTGATATTTATCAAGTGGCAGATCAATCTGTCATCTCTCTTCACGAAAATGTTTTATATTCCTAGAATGATTCTTATCTCTTGTCACACCTAAATAATCTTATTAACATTTTTTATACCATGTTCAATTTTTCGTTACTTTGGATTTGTTTCTGAAGTCCTGCGAAGACCCTAAACGCGTGGAGCATGCCTAATTACGGAGGCAATTTAAATCAAAAGTAAATAAGTTCTTGTGTACATCCCGCCATAAATAAACCACTCCATCTGACCTTTGATGAACAATGTAAGGCCGTCCAAAACGGTAACCGGACAACTCAACACAGTGAAAATTCAACACACCTTTAAAAAATGATTTAAAGTCATGAAAGTAATGAAACAGAAACTAGGTTAGATTTTTCATCGCTTACTTTACATCGCTTTAGGTGTGTTGAATTGTCATTGTGTTGAGTTATTATAGAACCGTCCGAAACATTGGGTAAAAACGAGGAAGCGCAGGACGGCATAATCCCCCAAAAATAAATCACGTTAATACTCTTTTCAAGCCGTGTAAATCCCATATAATCATATCTTGTTAGAACGAGTTCACTAATGATTTGGAATAAGATAATTAAATATTTTGATGTAAAAAGATATTTCAATGAAAACAATCAGGTAATTAATAATTAATTTGTGATGACATGACAATAATAATACCTCGTGTAATCATTAGGTATCTATATTATTTAAGTCACTTAACTGAAAACAATATAATAAAGATAAAATTCTTCTCTCACTGATATAATAACAATATTGTTAATAGAATATAATGTTGTTTTTGTATGGAGTGAGTTTAAGAACCCAACCATGCAGTTTATAAAATATTTGTGCAGTTTGATTGTAGACTAATTGAAATATGTGCAAGAATAGTGATCGGGTAATTTGATTTCTGGCGACACAATACTTCTAATAACGGGGGTTCGCTCGAGGCTCTCATTTTAATTAATTCCGACGAATTTGTAATTTGTATATATAAATATATATTTATTTATTGAATATCAACGATATAAATATACCATACACCATAATTTATGTCACAGAATAACAATTGACTGTGGCATTTGATCATAAAATGACGACAGAAAGTATAAAATTAATACTAGAAGGAGATACAAGTACATACATAATATTATCAACAAGTATTTGTGGACTTCATTGTATTAGTAATGATTTAGAAGATATGATAGTAAAGCTTTTTTGTACCTAGCTTCTGTGCAGTTAAACAGATCCGCTATATCTGCGTACCTATTACTAACTTGATGTAATCTAGGTACAAGCGAGTGTTTGAAATGCTCAGTTTTGGAATTGTTACAATTAAACAGGGTTACTTGCGCAAGCCGGGATTTGAACCCGCGACCTTCGGATTGCTATTCGAGAGCATTATCCCTCGACCACGGTAGCCGTCAAAAGCCGCCGAATGTAAGTTTTTTAATATTTAATATAGTAAAAAAGTACCTTACCATTAAAGAATTTTATTTGAAAATTTTGTAAAACGTTTTTCAACTATAAAATTAGCGGTAAGCACCAAATGAATTAGTAATTTCCCGAGGGATTCCCTTAGAAACATCCGAG
Source organism: Hesperophylax magnus (assembly GCA_026573805.1). Classification (NCBI taxonomy): domain Eukaryota; kingdom Metazoa; phylum Arthropoda; class Insecta; order Trichoptera; family Limnephilidae; genus Hesperophylax; species Hesperophylax magnus. Next base: position 3,155,432 of record JAIUSX010000054.1, on the reverse strand, counting down.
ATTTTAGTAATACGTTATTCAGAAAAAATTAAAACAAACCCTACGGAAAGATAATTTTCTAGTTCTGCTAGCGCAAATTCGACTGTAGGTCCGTCCATTACGCCGGGCCTCGCGCAGAAAATTGTTTTTACACGACTTCATCACTTATGTCGTTAGATTCCCACTTTATTTTATAGATATGCTAGGCAAAATTCAAAGCTTATTTTTGTGCGTGGCCTCTTCACTTACGTCGTTTTATTTCAGTTACTTTGAGTCCTCTTTTTTTATATATCTCACCTAGGCCCGGTATATCAGTCAGTTCGTATCCTCGCTATGTGCGACATTCCTCGCGCAAATTTAAGCGAGCTTAATCGTCCGCTTAAGCCTTGGTAAGCCGCAGAATAGTTCCCTCTTTAGACACCGAGGCGCTAGCAGTAACAAATATGACGTTGACGTAAGTATTTATGTACCCCCAATCTCACCGAAATATACGTAAATTGCATAATTTTATCAGTATGGATGGTTTACATTCATCGAGCGATGGAGGATGTTGATGTTATTAATTGATAACAATATAAAATACAAACATAGTCTGATAAGGTATTATAAGAGGAATTTTTCAACGTTACGACATTGTTTTCAGCGTAGTAGCTATAAATATACCACTCACGCAACATAGAAAATAAAGTACTTTCCTCTAATAAAATCATAGACAATACTTTTAATATTTCTGATATCTAGGCTCCCGACCAATATACGCATTATGTTCCAAACCGCGCTAAGCTCCATATTCCGACCAAGCCGAGCTTCAAATCAACAGATAATCCGGGCTATATATTTTTTTAATATAAGACAAATAAGAATAACCGATAATTATAATTTTTTTTTAATAGAAAAGTTTTAAATATAAAATATAGTGTTTATGTTTACTTTTCAAATTTATTAAATAATTTTATTGTGCTGGCGTTGTATAAAATGTCAGCATTTCTTCAGTGTGGCAAATAACACATTATGAAATGTCAACTGGTTTTTTTTGTCACTAGTCACAACTGGTACAACTTAGATAGGTCAAAAGTCAAATTATTTTAATTGTCAATTTATAAATTTTATTGAAACAAAAATATTTTTACAAAGTCAATATATAATACTTGCAAATACAAACGTATTCATTTATATGTTTAAATTGCCAAACAGAAAAATGAGATACGTATGAACAAAAATTTTGTTATACTTTTAACAAATTAATGTCGGGATTGTTCAGTTTGCAGAACACAGTAGTCTGGTTTGATATATATACGAAACTTTGCGAGAGTGATCGTTATTTGTATCACTGAGGCAATATTACACATTTCGGTAAATATTTACCTAACCGCCACACTTTTAGTTGGCACAAAGCTATTTCAAAATGAATTATTTTTATAATATGATTATTTGATACTAAACATATTTAACTCACTGTTTCACGTGGATTTAGTTTTATTTCTTACAAACATCTTAATTCATCAACATTGTTTATCATTTACGCTGTTTATTATGTGTAGATTATATTATATTATGTGTGGAAAGTACCAATATTAACACATTGACGGACATTTGCCGCCAAACACGTCATTCGACGCATGATGTCACGTGACACGTGTGTAATTCTTCGGTGTGACACTAACAAAGTTTAGAAGTGTTATAGTGTATTAGAATTCAATTAACTCTTAGACAAGATGAAAAATAAGAAAACTATTCATTTGTGAAATGCCATCTTTATTTGAAGAAAGAAATCGAAAAGTAAGAATGTTGACAAAAGTGAAATATGTGGATATTGGAATAAAAAAATGTTTACATAATCGAAATACCCATATAGTTTAGTTCTACAATAAAATTATTGTTTTTAACATAAACAATAATTTATGTTTGTTTTATCTTTCAAAGTACTTCCACCTAAAAAATAATTATAAAATTGTTGCTAACTAACTTAACCATCACGCCGTTTCCCCGCAGGGGTAGGCGGAGAGCACGGACCGCCAAATGACTCGGTCTTGGCACACACTTCTTGCCTCATTCACATTCATACATTGTCACATACATACTCTTCTACTATTTTTTTAACATGGCCCGACTCAAGAATCTGATTCACTTGATCGTGCCATGTCTTTCTCGGGCGTCCCCGACTTCTGCTACCATTCACATTTGCGTCATATATTATCCTTACACTCCTTTCTTCGCTCATTCATTCTACATGCCCAAACCATCTAAGCGTCCCTTTCTTAATCTTGCTCACTACGCTTACATCAGCCTTTCACTCTTTGCGGATCTCCACATTTCTCACACGATCATACCTACATGGTTTTACCACAAATACGCCTCAGGGATCTCATTTCAACAGCATTCAGTCTACTTTCACCCTTTCTCTGCCAGTTCCATGCCTCACTTCCATACATCAGGGTAGGTACCAGCACTACAGTGTGGACTGCTAGCTTCGCTTCTTTAAACAATTTTTGGTAGCGCTAACTGCGTCTAGTCCTCCATTAATTGAGTTACCTGCATTTACTCTTCTTTCAATATCTCTGTCAGCCTTCCCATCTCTCGTAAACATACTTCCTAAATACACAAACTCTTACAAATTGTTAATTATTAATTTAAAATATAATACCTACCGTTGATACATACGTACATACAAAAATTGCATATGTAATACCTAGGCAAAAAATGTGATTGGGAATCAAAAATAAAGTATATTAATAAATAGGGACCTTCTCAGATAAATTGAAAAAAGTTTTGACATTATAAATCTAACTGGTTATTTAACTTTTTTTAAACTATGTCGTAGATAAGTAGATATTTCACTTTGTGACCATTTATTATTTACTACTTATTACATTTGTTTGATTTTTAAAAATCTGGATCATTTCGTAAACATTTTTGTCTCCAAATAGTATAAGATATAGTCGCTATCCATGAATGTGTTAAAAATGTGTTTACTCAACACAACGATTGTCTTATTTATAAACTTATCAACGTTTAAACTCATTAGCACACATACCTTGTTAATTATACCAGCTATTGTTTCTCCATAATAAAACAAATAAATGTTTAACACCATGTAAGCCTAAACATACTTTTATATACCTATTATCCGCTTCACATGTACACTATTTAATGCATTCTGTGTTGGAATGAATGTTTTCCATTATTTTTTATGTATCTGTGTTAACCACTCCGTAGTTCCAACTATGAGTCCCCTATGGTATTGCTAATTATTGTGAGGCTAAAGGGTATAGGGAAGGAAAGGAGATGGGAAGAGGAAGGCTGTGAAGTACCTGACTATATAAATATGGTTACCAAACAAGGCTAAAGCCATTCCAAGCAACGTTTCAATTCTGAATGATGGTCTTTCAGAAAGTTCTCCACCGATTTCCTTGAAATTTTGACACAACGTTGCATTCGAATACGCGGTTTTATGAACCTATATTATATAGATGTCACCTGTGACAGGTAATAACATATATTTTTAAAAATAGCGCCATCTGTTGGACGTAAAAGCAACGCGTGGCGGGGCACAGCTAATTAATTAAATACAATTTACTTGCGCACGCCGGGATTTCAACTCGAGAGCTTTGGATTGCTAGTCGAGAGCCATACCCCTCGGCCACGGAGGCCGTCAAGTTATGAACAACTGAATTATAATATACTAAGGTAGGTTAGGATAGTTTTGGTTAGCTTATATTTATTTATTTATTTATTTATTTATTTATTTATTTATTTACACATATACGGCACAACACGTGCCATTAACATAATTGACATACTTATAATAGTACAACAACATGAAGAATAACAGTATAAATGTTAGTAAAATTTAAGAAAATAGGTAAAAAGTAAGGTAATAAGTAGTGTATAAAAACTATAATGTATAAAAGTAAATTGTAAAGTGAATAGTTTAAAATATAAAGTATTAAAGTACAAACCATAAATTATTAGGAAAAAGTAAAAATAAAAATTTAAAGATTGAAATAAAACAATAAAATGTACCAATAAGATACCTATCTCAAGGTACCGACAAAGATTTAAATATAAAAAGTAATAAATCCTGGATTATGTTAACCGATATGATAAATTTTACAAGTACTTATGATTTCTAGTGCATTAATGGTTTTAGAAGTACTGGTAGGCATATTATGTTTACATGATGTATTTACGTGGTACTAGCAAACAAATTTAGTTTAACGCATCTTTTGTATGAAGACAGATTACCGGCAGCGTGATCAATATTAGCATATTCATTGCCTAAAATATGCATGCGATTTATTGTTGAGTTTTGTTCTGCGTTCGTCATAGTATTGTCACAATGGAAAGGTGTTTTGAGTCGAGTCGGTCTACTAGGTACATGGTAATTTATTAATGAGACCAATTCAGGGGAGTCAAACCAGTTATTGTTTATTTTAAATAAAAAAATAAGATCATTGAGTATTCTTCTGTCTTTTAACGATAAGAGTCTCATTTTTTGTAATAAAGATTCATAGTTTATGTCAACCGCGGGAATACCTAATTTGAAATTAATTGATCTGAGAAATTTGCGTTGGATTCTTTCAATGGAGTTTGCATGGCTTTTGTAGAAAGGGTTCCATATGGGGGAATTGTATTCTAAATGACTCCTAACCAGAGTTGTATATAGTATTTTAAATGTTTGGATATTTTTAAAATCTTTACAAATTCTTACAATGAAGCCCAGAATTTTCATTGCTTTACCAGTTATTATATCAATGTGATTGGTAAATAGTAGTTTAGAGTCGAAGGTTATTCCAAGGTCCCTTATTACAGGTACTGACAATAATATAGGTGTCATTATATTGGCTTATTGACAAATACTGTTGCACTGCTGTTTTTTCAACATAATGTGTCATTTGGTAGATGTGATGTGAAACTATAAATTACCAAAATAAGAAATGGTTTGGGTTTAAAAAAAGATTTTAGCAATCATCTACCAATCTGATCTTATATGATATCAGTATATATATACAATTTATATCTATATCGTTGTAAAGACCATATTTTCTATGAACTTGTGAATTGTGAAATTGTGAATTGTGAACTTGTGAATTGTGAACAAGTGAATTGTGAATTTGTGAATTGTGAACTTGTGAACTTGTGAATTGCGAACTTCTCAATTGTGAACTTGTGAATTGTGAACTTGTGAATTGTGAACCTGTGAATTGTGAACTTGTGAATTGTGAACTTGTGAATTGTGAACTTGTGAACTTGTGAACTTGTGAATTGTGAACTGTACCAAGTTTTCAAAATCGCAAATCAAAATGTTTCATGTTTTGTTATCAAGAAATACAAAATACCTAGTATTTTTTATGTGAATACCGCCCAAGGATCTGCTCTTAAACGTCTGGAACCTGTGAGCATATGGCATCCCCAATTGGGGTATGTTGAGAGGCTGAAGGTAGTTGGGAAGGGAATGAGATGGGAATAGGAGGGTGTGGAAGTACCTGGCTATTCAGATGTGGTCACCAAACACGGCTAAAGCCATTTCAAGCAACGTTTCAATTCTGAATGGTGGTCTTACACAACAGAAAGATCTTTATGTCTTCAGTTATCAATTGGCCTAAAATGGTGGCCCCCTATAAACATTGTTTTGATAATATGCATGCACAATATGATCAAAATATAACCTACTGTCTGGGAGAACTATTGCACATTAAATAAAAAAAGAACGCTCCTTTCAAGTTATTCATGTCAACATGTTGTTTGCTTCTTAAATACAGTATCTGTGTAAACATGTGTGTATCTAAATTTACGCTGTGAAAAACACATATTTCGAGACTTCGTTAGCTACGCAGTTATCTCCTTATCTTATGTTATAATTCTTTCACTGTTATTTATTTTAAATAGCTAAGATGTACAGTTATTGTCTTTAACTATAAGTTATTATGTTTCGTAAATAAGGTGGATACTGTCTGCATAGTACTTTGTTCTGTGTCATAGAGAAAAACAAAAGGAGATATGGCATGGAACGTATACCGAGTCAAATCCAATGAAAGTTGTACGTTTGATGTGTAGGTAGAAATAAACACAGGGTGCCGCTGTGCGTAAATGTGATTTGCAGTAGTATGGCTGAATGTTGTTGGCGACACTTTTGTGTGTCTCTTGTATGTGAGTTCCGCACAAGAGTCCCAACCCAACCGTCTGGAGCTAGTGAGACTATATATATTGAATTTATTCTTTATAGCGTTTAGGCATTACTCACGAAAAGCTGCAAGGCTTTTAGCTTCTTTAACATCCTTCGGTAGTTCATTGAATATCTGGAATCTTTTAAAATAGAGATTATTTTGGGTTCCCGACAAATCTGTTCTCGGAAGTCTAAAATCTCTAGAGCTTCTCGTGGGGTAGCCATGTATTTCAACTATGGCTACCACAATTAGGGTATGTTGTACACACATATAGCTACAATATACACGGTGTCTGGAAACTAGTAGCACAAGCGGCAAACTGTGGTATGCATCACACAGAGAACCCAAAAAACTTTTTTTTGTAATTTTTTAACATTTTAAACTTTTTTTACTTTTTTCCGCAACTAAAGTTTTAAAAAGACTTTGGAGCCGTTTCTACGCTTCGACATATTAAAAAAAGACAATAAACAGCTGATAATAACTCCCTGGCGATTGATTTTTCAAATTTGACCAAAAATTCCATTGAAGAAGAAGATAATACTAATAAATCTAAACAAGATATGATACAGAGCAAGACACGGAAAAATAAAAAGGTTACGATCTCAACTGAGAATCGAAGGAAGGATCTCTGTTTTTCCGGGACAATGCCTCTAACCAGACGGAGAAAAATGATCCTGTTACAAAAGTGACAAAATGCTAAGTTATATACCATGACGGCATGCTACAATATAAGTATGTCAGTACCAATATCAGTATTTGTATGAACACGTGTTCTGCCGTCCCCATAAAACATTTGATTTTGACTCATATTTTGTTACGAACTCTCTCAATTCATTCGTTATGGCCCGGTTCCATTTTAACAGGAAAAATAATAATTTGACCAGATTTTTAATAAATTAACAGTATTTCATTTCAGTAAGTTTCAATTTTCTCGAAAACGATAGCTCGAATCAAAAAGTTATTCCTCAAAATTGACTCTATAAGTACGTGATATAGATTCACAATTTTTCGCTTGTACCACTTGTTTCCGGAAACCATTAAATTAAATCTCTACATAGTATAAAATAATGTCGCTTTCCGCGTCTATCTGTTTCTGCGTTTAGTTCTTCTAAACCAAGCAACGGATTTTGACTACATTGTACTACGGAATTATATATCTTAAAAAGGCCTACAGAAAAGTCAGAAATGGTATTGGTTAGTATCCAACCACTCTAATAAAACCAACTAATAAAGGTTAAACGAATCATCTCATTTGTTTCTAATATCTATAATAATAATAATATTTGGATGATTTGTATAGCGCGTTTTTGTGCAAAATCACCTCAAGGGCGCGGTCTGTGCATTTGTTTTTGTGTGAAGATATCGGGTTTGATTCCCGTTGAAGTTCTGAAAGATGATTAAAATATTTTTTTTGTAATTTGGGTGTTTTGATGTTTTTTGTGAATTTTTATAATATACCTTACGACACTGGCTTTGCTACTGTAAAAATCATTCGTAACTAATAATACATGTTTATATAATACCAGCTGTACCCCGCCACGCGTGTCTGTGGCTCAGTCTTTCTGCGCAGACAAAAACAATAGCGCGTGTTGCTTTTACGTCCAACAGATGACGCTGTTTAAAAAAAACAAACATGTTTTTACCTGTAACAGGTGACATCTATATAATATAGGTACGTAAAAGCACACGCGGATTCGAATGCAACGTTTTTCAAAATTTGAAAGCAATCCGTGAAGAACTTTCGGAGATTTAAGATTTTTAACAAACGAACATTTAAATTTTTATTTAAATAGATAGATATTAAAATGATCAATTTTAATGTTGTTGTTAATTATTGTGGGTATCTTTCTCACCAATGGTAGGTTTTGTTACCAGTTGATTACACTTATTACCATAATTAGCAATGCTTTAATGATGATTATAAATAGCACTCAATTTAAATATTTTATTATTGTTCATATCACGCCAAGACATTTTTGCATATGAATCCATACAATTAAAGGTAGTAATAATAAACATTATTTCATTTTCATTATTGGTAAAATATGCACAAAAAATTGCAGCGTAATAACTTTAAATGTTTTTTATCGAACGTTGGAAACTTTACAATCTTGTATTTATCTTTTATTTAGCGACTAGATCTTTATGGCTAAATAATTTCCTTTCTTTTACCAAATACATCAACTGAATTTGGCCAATGACTCTTTTGAGTGGAGATAAAAAAATATATAAAAAATTGTATAATGTTTTCAGCTGGCTATACTGTGCTATACTGAAGATTCTACATAAAATGTATGTACCCAAGCATACGCATTCACTGAACAGAAAATACCTAGAAGTGTCATATTATTTATTTATTTATTTTACTTTTTCTCCTTAACGGTACGGTGTTGCGTGCCGACGATTGGTACTGGACGAATTTACTGTATTATTATCGAGAAAGTAAGAATCAAATGATCGTGTTTGTTTATCACAAGGAAAGTAGGAATGGGAAAAGGAGGCCTTTCCTTGTGAATGGTGTTTTGTTTCATTTTAAGTTCTGGTGGTTTCTGAAGGTTATGTGGGCACTATTATTAGTTCGTAGATGTACATTAAGCACCGTTTTTTTCCACAACTGTTTTGTAATCACCACACTGTTTAATGTATTTAACTTGGGGATGATAATTTACGGACTTTTCACCAGAGTGTTACGTGCGACATAATTTAATATTCGAAAGTATATTCGAACATAAAAACAAACGATACTAGCGTCAGTCTTCCTTTTTTCAAATCTTCATTCTTGCTGTCTTCTTAGGTAACCAAGGGAAGAGGCAATTTAGGTAGGAACTGGAACGTGGAATATTCATAAAACTGTTTAAATATTAAACAACCGAGAAGATCACAATTTGAGGTACATATAAGTATAAAAGGTCACGGGACAGTTTTACTATTTTGTGGCGTATTTCAAAAGATAGTTGCTGAACTGTCTGTAAGTGACGTTGAAAATGTCGAAGGTCAATGCAGAATCGGTTGAGTCGCTCTGTTGGTTGGCGCATTCTGATACTCGTTCCCACGAGTATACTTGTTACTTGCACGTATAAGTTAACCTCATTCAATATAAGTGGATTAATTATAGTTCTAAAGATGAGTTTAAAAACATGTTTACGTAAAGGTATTTTCGGCGTACTTCTAAGGTGTTTAAATCGAGCAATCCTGCTAAGAACAAGGATGAATATAGAAATGGATACTACGTATATTCTCTCATATTGTTTTGTAGCGATTTGAATCGTAGAAAATAATACTAACAATCAAAGCTGTCACACGCTAGTGCTTGCAATCCTAGCGCCAATTCTCGGAACTAACGGCCCATGCGGCCGGCTTACTGCTTGCTGCTTGTTGCCCGTTCTCCGGCCTCTTCAGTTCCTGTATGGACATCAACACGTACCTCCGGGTCGCGTTTCGCGACCCGGAAACCAAAACCGAATTTAAGAGAATATTTTGATGTTAGTCTGGATAATCACCCTAAAATCTTTACCTTTCGACAAGGAATATAGTATAAACTGACCGGATGTTAACTATGTTAATCAATGGCGGCCTCACATCTCATCTCCGATAGTAGAAAACTATGTAAGCTTGACCTTTCTACCCCCTATTTATGTGCTTTCGAAAACTCAATGCCGATTTCGTAACTTAAATTCTTAAAAGGAGATCACAATTAGATAGGATTATACTTTGTACCTGTAATTTTTACCATGTCCCGTACGTATAAGATGTCATTTTTTGTGTTGACTTCTTTGTGTATGTTGTAACGTAGCCCTTTCCATAAATATAACGTTGAAATATAACTCTTTTGTCATTAATGAACCCCTGTCTCGCTCTGAATGATGTAGCAGAAGATGATAGCTGACCCCCCGCTTGAGCGAGAGTCGATATCGTGCCTTCGAAAGAGTTAGTCCGAAGTAATGTCGATCGACTGGTATTCAAAATCCTACATCACTAATTATGTTGCTCTGGCTTCCAACTTAGGAAAGCAGCTCTACTTATTACTGAACCACGTTGATATTATATAGCACTGGCGCCTTATACGGGGCCTACTTATTATATAGCAATATATAGAGAACGCATAAACCTCTCTTGTACTTTTTATATTTTGTTCACAAGGGGCCCACATAATGGAGCTATATTCCAGGATACTGCGACAAGGGCTTCGTTATCTATGTACACCGATTTGAAAGTAAGCCGATGTAGCCAATTTGCTTAAAACGCTCAGACACCTAGAAAAGAATTACGTTATTTTAATCAGTTATCTCTTCAATGTACGCATCACGGACTTTTCACGAGAGTGTTACGTGCGACATAATTTAATATTCGAAAGGATATTCGAACATAAAAAGAAATGATACTAGCGTCGGTCTTCCTTTTTTCAAATCTTCATTCTCGCTGTCTTTAGGAATGGAACAAAACCAAGGGAAAAGGCAATTTAGGTAGGAACTGGAACGTTCCTCAGTAGATTCAGTTTAAAAATAACTCGTGATTTATCTCTTATATAGTGCAATTTATGCATTGTTAGCATCGATATAGATTATTAGTCTGGCGTCTGGTCACGTCAAACTAATATCTTACGCAAACATCGCACCTTTACAACTCGGCGGCAGATAAACACTTTTTTTATTTATTTATTGTTTTGAATTCTTCGTTTCGTAAAGGAGCACTTATTAATTCTTATTTGGTTAACTTATAAATTTGAATATAAAGTGTGGTTTTTTCTCTTTCTAACAATTTTTTTTTTTCAAATTGCGTTCGGAACCTTTTATTTCATAAAGGTGCACATTTTAATTCTTCTATGGTTAACTTCTAGATTTGAATATAAAGCGTGGTGCTTTCTCTTTCTAACACCGTATAGATTATATTTCTCACATTGACAGTAAGGGAGATACAACGATTTCTATGAGACCATATGAATTGTTCCCAAAAGCGAACAAATTAGCCACGAGGGATATTTCAATATAGTTTTTATGGCTTTTGCGTGTTTTCTAAGTCGCCTATGTCCATAACAGCATCCCAAAAAAGTTTAACATGAACAAATGTAAAATATTTGCATGTTATTTCCCACGAGTTTAAATATTATTTAAACTCGTGGGAAAATAAATATTTAAAAAATCTTTTATCAAAGAGCTGTTTTCAATAAATCGTCAATTGACCTCCAAATGTTTTTTTCTCATGTTTTGTCGAATATAAGAAAAACATACCTGCACCACCTCATTTTGAAAAAAAAAATTTTTTTTTTTATTAAAACAACATAAATCATTTTTGATTTATCAACACACTGTTTAATGAATAAAATTAAAATGTTATTTGATAAAATAGTATTTTAAATTGCCAATTAAAATATATACATAAATTTCAAAAAAACACGAAGGAGGAAAAACAGATGCCGTTTGTCATCGACGATCATCCCCTCCCTTCTCACGCGTCCCATTCGATTTTATTTTATTTTTAATCGAATCCGCACAGGAGTCCCAACTGGTCCCACCCGTCTGGAGCCAGTGAGACTATGGCACGGCAATTGGGGTATGTTGTGAGGCTGAAGGTATTGGGGAGGGGAAGGAGATGGGGGAAAAAAGAGGAAGGTGGGGAAATAACTGGCTATTCAGATCTGGTCACACCATTTCAGTTAAAATATCTTATCTAAATTGACGTCATCGATTTTCTGTCAAATTTGTATAGATTACACTTCTATTGATTTTCTGTTCAGTGGTTCATTCTCATCTATCTAGTTTTTTTTACATCAGTGTATATAATACATAATAGTATACCTAATAATTGTGTTATAATTTTCAATGTGTTAACACCGTTTTTTCTAAAAACATCAAATCATACTATCGCAACTACATTTCCGTAAATATGATATTTTTAAATAGATTATTATTAATACTTTTATTCCTACATTTTTTTCACTTTAACTCCACACAAGAGGCCCGTGAGAAAAATACTTTCCCTCGGGGCCTGTATCATTTTTGGGGACGCAGTGTAGAGGTTAATAGCAAAAAGCTTTACAAAAGGAATTATAAACAATATAATAATATTGACATTATAATATTTATTTTATTTTAGCCATTTTTACATGCATTCCAGATTACAAATTTCTAATTTATTTTTAACTAGCTGTACCCCACCAAGCGTTGCTGTGGCTCAGTCTGTCAGAGACATACAATAGCGCGTGTTGCTTTTACGTCTAACTGATGGCGCTGTTTTTACCTCTCACATGTGACATCTACATAATAAAAGCTGGAACTGGTGAACCGGTTCGCTAAACGCAGCCGTTCCGCCCACTGCTAGCACAGATATTTTTATTCCCTACATTTATATATCATGTATCATGTCTATTGGTTTTTCGTTCAGTGTACCAAACATACCGTAAAAGTTATATATTTTTTATTTACGGCAGTGTAGTTGCGAGATTCTGAAATGTGAAAGAAACACTCTTACAAAGAAATTTCATTAGCTTTAAGCACACATGAGTAGGTATGTAGAAAATGTATATTTTAATAGACAATTTTATGTTTTATTTTTATTTGATATGCGTTTTGACTGAAGGATATTGAGGTCATAGCTAGTAGTAGAACTCGACACAGGAGACCCTGATGAAAATAATTTGGGATGCCGTGGAAGGAAGGAAAAAGATTTGAGGGGTGATTAAGAATATGGGAGTCAGTGTGTCCAGGAGTGACGGAACGTATAAATCCATCCCTCCCACTGCCGTCCGATTGGTCCAGGTGGAGAGGTCAAAGGGTCTCCCTCAACCGCCCCCTCCCGATCCGGCCCGCCATGCAGTTGGTGGACAAACGCATCCGCCGCCAATATCTGGACAAACCTCATCCCATGAAACCAGGCACTGCTGTTAAGTCACAGAACGTGCGGACCACTTGGAGTCTACTGTGGCAAAGATGTTAGTTATTCAATGATTGGTCAATAATTGAACCCGCAACTCCTGTAACTGGTTTGAACCACTCACCCACTTAATTAGTATTTTCCACGTGGTTGAAACTCTGACATTGAATATCTGAGCTGGTCCTTGAAATTCTGATGAGGTTGTCGGTACCTGCTCAGTTCTTTATGGAGTCACGTAATAAAATCAAGACAATGGCCACGTTTTCGATTTTTGCCTTCGCGTTAATTCAAGGTTAGACTTCCAAAATATACAGTGTGTATCGGCAAGTACCCGACAAACTTTAACCAGCTATTCCTCACCATATTTGGAGTAAAAAATGTTATGGTCGCTTTGCTGTCCGGTAACATTTTTTTTCATTAAAAACAAAAAATAAATAAAAAATCCTCACTCCGTCACCGTCATTTGTATTGTTTCTCGCGTTCAACAGCTGTTATTAGCAAGTGTGTCAAAAAGTGTCCTCGCTCTTTCGTACACATTAAATAATAATAGTTAAAAATGAGACGAATGGTGCCGTGCCATTTCGTTGTGATTGTAAAAGCGCGCCAACGTAGGTACGTACGTACATTATTCAACGAAACTCGAACAAAATATTGCCAGATGGGTTTTCAAACTTTGACAAAGGATAAAACATTGGTGACATGTGGTGAAAATATGATTAATAATTTAAAAAAAAAAAAAAAATGTTACCGGACAGCAAAGTGCCCATAACATTTTTACTCCAAATGTGCTAAGGAATAGCTGGTTAAAGTTTGTCGGGTACGTGCCGATACACCCTGTATATATCAGTAACTGTGATCAGATTTATATAAATTACTAGCTGACATGTATCCGGTGTTGCCAATGGTTATTCATGGCTTGGAGTAAAGTTTTGAGGATGTTAATTCTATAGTGCAACTGAAAACTGGGTGCATTGTTAAAGTGGAAATAACATTATTGTATTGTAATAAGTATTTGTTTTTTCGAATTCTTCTGCCATTCACTTGCACGTCATACATCCCCCCTACGACCCTTAAATCGTTCATTAAAAATGCTGCATTTTATCACACGTGAGTATGTGATATACGTACCATATCTTCTTTGGGCGTTCCCGACTTCTTCAACTATTACTTCCATGTCATATATTCTCCTTACACCTCTTTCTTCATTCGTTACTTACGATTTATATTACCACAAATAATTATTTGATTATATCTTCCTCGCGCGTCCCCGACTTTTTCTACCATTGAAATCATTATCTAAACACTCATGGCACTAATAAGAACAAATTTCGAAATTTAATCGCAATCGGATGAATGGTGTAGGAACGCTTAAGGGACAAACAAAAAAAACATTCATTTTTAGTTTTTAAAAAAAAATCAACTATTTTATATTAAAAAAAAACTTCCACATGGTCACTTAGCCGAGTAACTGCCCAACCCCTCACATTGACCCTAACTGTCCAATTACTACCGAAAAAAAATAATTTTTTCGCCTGAGACCAAAATTTCATTTACATCTTTTACTCGAAATAATGTCCGGAATCACTGGTTAAAGTAAGTCAGGTACGTCCCTTAACACCCTGTATAGACTATATTTTCCAAATGTTGTCGATCTGTTCATCCGTGTACTCAACATGATGGAGCAAACGCCAATATAACAGTATCGGAGCTGTGATTGCGAAACATTATTCGTTTATTATAATTTCACGATGTATTATAATTGTAGGATTTGTGAAGCTGAAAGTATTTATAAAATATTTTCCCCAGGAGCATTGCCTATCAACAAAATAGAGACCAATAGAAATTTACAATTCGAATGTACACTTGTAATATTTAAAAATCATTATATATTTAGATCTGTTAAAGATTTAGATCTCTCAAAGATTTAGATCTGTTAAAGATTTAGATCTCTCAAAGATTTAGATCTGTTAAAGATTTAGATCTGTTAAAGATTTAGATCTCTCAAAGATTTAGATCTGTTAAATATATAGATTTAGAACTCTTAAAGATTTAGAACTACACATTTTAAATAAGGAATTTTTATTACTATTAGTTATTAAATTAAAATAAATAAGTGGTTCCTACTTTGTCGCTTGTCTTCTTATACGATTTATACTTTTTTTTATTGTTTTTTTTTTTATACATACAGGTACATATATAATTACACAAAATATAAGACAAAACAAATCCAATAAAGGCGATGCCCGTGCGTGGGTACTATGAATTATGTATACAAAACAGTGGTGGTTAAATACAGAAAACAATATAGTACCTATAGATATTAGTATTAGTTCTATAATCAACGTGAACGGTCGCGCGCAGCGAAGTAAAGTATTGTCGCAAAAATTGCAAGCGCTGCCGAGCGCCGAGCGATTTGCGCCGAGCGCAGCGATTTAACACATTATGGACACGGCCATTGATAATATAAAAAATGAAATACAAAAAATTTCAACAGTGAAAGATTCGAAAGCAAAAACGAACCTTGAACAAAATGTTTATATATTAGAAGAGCTTTGGAAAACTGAAAAAATTAAACACCAAAAAGAAATAATCAAACTACAAAAAAAAATTATCGAAAATTACGAAGAACTTACGAAGAAAATTGAAAAAGTCGTAGAAAAAAACAATAAAATACCATCTTACGCGCAAGTTCTAACAGCAAATAAAAAAGAAATTTCAAAAGAAGAGAGGTTCTCAATAATAATATCATCAACTAAAAAAACAACAAAAGCTGCAGAAATATGTGATAAGATACAGAAAGATATCAAACTAGACCAACTTAAAATTGGAATAAATGGATTAAGAAAAACAAATAAAGAACAAGTAATCATATCCTGCCCAAAAAAAGAATATACCAACACTCTTACGGAGGAAATTAAAAAACTCAATTATAACTTAGAAATAAATGAAATAAAAAAGAAAAAACCCAAATTAATTTTGAAAGGACTCAAATCGAACTTGACGGAAGAGGAAATAGTAAATGGGATACTCACACAAAACGAAGGGATTCAAGACATTGTAACGAAAAACGAAGAAAATAAAATAAATTTGATTACTGAAATAAAATACAAACATTCTAAGAAATACCAACGTGGTACTCGGGATCAAGAAGATCAAGAACAAAACAAATTCTCGAACTATATCGTGGAAACCAGCGGTACAACACGAAAAAATTTGCTATCCTTGGAAAAGATAAATATCCAGTACCAAAGGGTTAACATAGTGGATTGTGATCCTTTAACCCAGTGCTACCACTGCTGCAAATTCATGCACACAGCCTCCAGATGCCTAAATCGAATGAATCCATCGGTGTGCCCGCATTGCACGGGTGATCATACTTTTGCTAAATGCCATGAAAGAGAAAAAACACCGGTTTGTGCAAATTGCACATCGCAAAATAAGAAATATGGCGAGAAAAATAAAACAGACCACACAGCTTTCAGCAACTTATGTCCCTACAAAAATAAAATGCTGAAAGTAGCAAGAGACAGAATAGACTTCGAAGAAAAATGACAGATTTTTTATGTAACGCACTAGACGAAAAAAATAATATTGACGAAAAAACATATAACAGCTATCAAGAATATTGTACCCACCAAAACGACCTCAATCTCAGTCCTTTAATTCTACACATGAATATAAGAAGTTTGGAACGAAACATGGATGAATTTTTGACAACAGTAAATAATGATCTCAGGAAGCCCGCTTGCATTGTGTTAACGGAAACACATTCAAGTGGCGAAGTGGCGTACTATATACCGGGATATACCTGTGTATCTACTACAAACCGAATTAACAAAAACAGTGGAATCGTTATGTTCGTACAAAATAATTGTGACATATTGTGCGAGGAAGAAATTAATGTGAATGGAACAAACTGCTTACATGTACAAATGAAGTGTTATAACAAAAAAATTGATATTATCTCTCTATATAGAACGCACTCGTCTACTGTATGTTTGTTTATAGAAGAATTAAGACATGTGTTATTAAACTACAGAAACGCGAATACAATAGTTTTAGGTGACATTAATTTAAATATATCGCACGATTATACATCGAACGATAAAGATAATTACTTAAATATGATGGCGGAATTGAATTATGTGTCGTGTATTAACTCTTACACCAGAAACGTCAATGGGCAACGTCCATCATGCATTGATCACATTTTCACAAATATCAAGGATATAAATAATTTAAACTCGGGAATTATAAAAACCTCAATTACCGACCATTACATCACTTTGCTACACTACAATTCAATAATACCTCAGGCGATAAACCAACATTGCGGACAAACTGCTAATAATAAGAAAGAAATATCTATTGTTAATATCGAATCTTTGAAAAATAAATTGTCATCTGAATTATGGTTAGATATTCTCCGAAGTGAAAACGTCAACGAGTGCTGTAAAATATTTGAAAATAGATTAACGAACTTTATAAATGATTCAAAAAAAATTATTCCAAAAGGAAATACAGCAAAATTTCGTAAAATCAAACCGTGGATAACACATGGGCTTGTTGTGTCCATAAGACACAAAGAATGGCTTTATAAAGAAACAAAAAAAAAACCACTAGACATTAAATTAAATGTTCATTTTAGAGAATACAAAAATAAATTAACCACGCTCATAAAAAACACGAAAGAAATTTATTATAAAAACAAACTTGATTATTCTGAAAATGACAGTAAGAAAGTTTGGAATATAATCAATGAAATCATGGAAAATAAACAAAAAACCAAAAGTAATACTATTAAGAGTGTAATACAAAACAATAACATAATTAACTGTATTGAAGAACCTAAAAAAGGAGCAAACGCTTTTAATGATTTCTTTGCAAATATAGGAAAGAGTCTAGCAGAAAAAATTACCGTGAAAAAAATAAATAATATGTATATTGAAAATATTCCGAATATAGAAACTAAACTTGAACTCTTCGAACCAACCAATCCGTCTGAAATTGTACAAATTATATCAAAAATGCGAGGTGGTTCTGCTCCGGGATTTGACGGTCTCACCGTAAAAACACTAAAAATCATTAAAAATTATGTTTCTACACCAATCTCTCATATTATAAACAATAGCTTTAAGACAGGAGTTTTCCCGAGCACGTATAAGAAAACCATAATCTCTCCAATATTTAAGTCCGGTAGCCCGGAGGACATTTCTAATTATAGACCCATTTCACTCTTATCTAATATATCGAAAATTTTTAAAAAAATTGCTAAAAAAAGACTAACTGCATTCTTAAATAAAAACAAAATTATAAATGAAAATCAATTCGGTTTCACAGAGGGAAAAAGTACCCAAGATGCCATTGCAAAAATTTCATCTAGTATTCAGAGTACCCTGGACAAATCAAATAAATGTATAGGAATTTTTATTGACTTAAAGAAAGCATTTGACAGTATTTCCCATGAAAAACTTATATTAAAATTAAAAGAAAATGGCATTGACCACTTAGCCCTTAAATGGATAGAAAGCTACTTAACAGAGAGACCTCAAATTGTAAAATTAAACCAAACTTTTAGTACACCACTAACAAGTACATTTGGCATTCCTCAAGGCACGGTCCTCGGACCATTACTATTTTTAATGTATGTAAATGACATTTTCCAACAGAAAATCAAAGGTGAATTAATCTCTTATGCTGATGATACTGTTTTATTAATAAAAGGTCAAACATGGGAACTAGTTAACAAAATTGCAAATGAATGTATTAATATCTTAAAATCATGGTTTGATAATAACCTACTCACACTTAATGCTAAAAAAACAACATATGTATTATTTTCACTACAAAAAATACCTAAACACAAAGTAAATATCATAATCCATGATGAAAATTGTGACAATGTCAACTGTAAACTACTTAATCCTATGTGTACTGTAATCAACTCTTCTTCTGAAATTAAATATCTTGGTGTGATCATCGATGAAAATCTGAAATGGAAAAGCCATATTAGGGAGTTAGTAAAGAGAATAAGGAAATGTATATATATATTTGTTAGGTTAAGAAATATTTTAAATGTGAAAATACTAAAAAATGTATATTATGCTCTTGTCCACTCCCTGCTTATTTACGGAATCATAGGTTGGGGAGGATCTTATAAAAACAACCTAAACTCAGTAAAAGTCTCGCAAAAAATTATTATAAAAGTAATACTTAAAAAAATGTCTACTTTCCCAACAAAATTGCTTTTTAAATTGTTTCCAGTACCAAATATTGATGATATATTTAAGCAAACTTCCATTATAAAAATGTGTAAAGAAAAAAATAACAAAGAATATCAAGAATTTTACAAACTCATGAGAAATGGAAATCAATTTATTACGCCAATCTTTAAAACAACTCAAATGCAAAACCATTATATTTACCAAGCCATAAAAAACTACAATAATCTCCCTTCCAAATTGCGCTGTATTATGAACCAACAAGAACAAATAAATAAAATCAAACTTTTTTTCCAAAAAAACTTATATTAAACAAAAAAAAATATATATATATATATTATAATATATATTATTACTATTATATCACATAATGAATTATGAATCTAAGTAAGAATCGTGGCTCCCTTATCAGGCACAAGAGCTCCTCTTTTCTGATAAGGTATACATGACCAATTATGAACCTTAATATTATATTTTGCAAAATATGTATGTATTAATGTAACCCATATGATGTATATTAAAATAATAAAAAAAAAAAAATAAAAAAATATGAATGTGATTTTACTGGAGTTTCTGAAAATTTAATAAAAACAGTTACTTTATTAAAACCGAAATTAGTATGTTTATTGATTATTTCGATTTCTTCGTCAATGAGTTTTAATCGGCTATTCAAAATGGATAGGTATCTCGATTATTTCGACAAGTATTTTAATTATTCTCATCGCTGGACCTAAAAAGTAATCACCAAGGAAAAAAACTGTTAATAAATCACTACGTATTCATCATTTTTCAGATCCTTAGTGGTAGGTTGTTTAATAGCCAATGAATCTAAAACAGGAGGCCAACTAATGACAATTAAAGATTCGACACCTTGATTTGACTCCTATTCGCTTAATTAACTAATCAGTACACCGAACCAAAGCCTTTAGTAACCTTCACCATGCTGATGGAGCATAGAACAATTTGTACGGACTTCGGTTCAATAAATATGGAGTTTGATACGTGCGGCGACCATCAATGCACCATTATATATATTATTTTTTCCTCAGCGGCCTTGAGTATGATTCGGTTTGAATACTGTATTATTTTTAGCATGTAAATATTCAGTTGTATTTGCATTCATAATGCAATTTTAATTTGGGAGGCGGGTTTGGGTACCGCCGCCCCGTGAACCATTTATTTGATATCCAACACCTCTGCTACAGGTCACCCCAAGTGGTTCGCTACGTTTGGTAATTTAGCAGGGGTGCCCGAGTTCATCGGGAGAGGTGTGTTCAGGATAGGCTGGTTTGGGGAGACCCTTTGACCTCTCCAACTGGTCTCTCTTGACCCATCGCATTGCGCCGCAGCGGGAGGGATAGATCGTTCGTCCGTCACTCCTCGTATCCTTTTCCTTTCCAGAATTTTCTCTCCTTCATTTCAATAAAGTATTTTTTTCATTTAAGCTAGTATTTAATATCATATAAATTAAATTAAATTATTTAATATCTGGGTCATGTACTTCGAGGGGAGAAGTATCACTTGCTCCAGTTAATATTGAAAGGCAAGATAGAGGGTCGCAGAGGGCCTGGTAGGAGACAAATGTCTTGGCTGCGAAATATACGAGAGTGGACCGGCATTAGAAGTGTGGAGGAGTTAATTCCGGGCAGCGCAAGACAAAGATACATTTTCTAGAGTGATCGCCAACGTCGGGGGGACCTGATACGGCACATAAAGAAGAAGAATAAGCTAGTATTCATGAAAATAAGTGATCAGACTGATAATATCGCTATATTTAAAAAATACTTTTTTTTTTTCATATCCACTTAATTTTTCATTGAAATAACTACCTGAAGAATAATTCATTATTACCTGAACTTTACATCACCTTGTTAAATGACTCTTATCATAATAATTGTCTTTTATTTACCTAAGTTAGTAATTAGATGTTAGTTATTATGGTAAGTATTCATTTGCGAACACAAACGCGAACCGAGCCACGAAGCACGGGAAAGGGACGAAGCAACGGCAAGCGACGTTTCGCGCCATTTGCGGTAGCTTCATTCCTTTCCCATAAGTTCGACAGTTCGGCTCGCGTATGTACACGTAGCATTATGTTATCGAGTACTTGGTACTTGAGTGCATGTTTCTAGGTATGTAATTAATTATCAGCATTTATCAAGAAGTCGTTAACATCATATCATTAAGTAATTTTTTTCTGTCTATTCTCCATGAATGGAATAATTGTGAAGATCATGATAAATATTGTCTTTTTCTTGAATACGAAGTCATTATTTATGTTTATATTTTTTATTATCAATGATACGAGCATAAAATGCCTTGTGGACGTTTTTCGCAATCCAAATGTTTGCCCATACGGGCCTTAAAATTCCAATATAAAACCGTGTTTACGAAATTCAAATAGGATGAAGATCTACGATGTCAGGCGAGTGTAAGTGAGATAGAGCACTGGGTTATTGTGCTAAATGGAACATTTATTTCTATTCAAATTTGTATGTAAGGCACTTCTAGTTTTCTGCTTTATTTTATGTATATACAATAATACAGGGTTTTCCAATAAGAGGTGTTATTTCTAATAGCCCGCTATTTCGGTAGATGTTACTTTTGAAGCTGTCATTTTTTGACATTTGACAAGTAGAAACTACGCCATTAATAAAAATGGAACGATACACGCTTCGACAACGCATTGAAATTATTAAAATTCACTTGAGTGAATCAAATGTAAATTATCTTGAGTGATGAGGCCCATTTCCACCTCGGTGGCTTCGTCAACAAGCAAAATTGTCGCATCTGGGGCTCGGAAAACCCAAGAGTTATTGTTGAAAAGCCTCTCTATCCTCAACGTGTGACTGTTTGGTGTGGTTTATGGTCCGGCGGAGTCATTGGACCTTACTTTTTCGGAAATGAGGCTGGAGCAACAGTTACGGTGAATGGATTGCGCTATCGAGAGATGATTAATGATTTTTTATGGGCGGAATTAGATGGTATTGATCTGGACAACGTTTACTTTCAACAAGATGGCGCTACGTGCCACACAAGCAACGAAACCATTGATCTTTTGCGATTGAATATCAAAATAACACCTCTTATTGGAAAACCCTGTATATTTATATAAAAGATATAGAAACATATGCACGAAAATTATTAGAGTAGCTAAGGAGTTGTACTACAAAGAAAAACTTAAAAAAGCAAACAATTACCCAAAAGAAATATGGAGAATATTAAAGGAAGTTACATACACACAAAAATACAAACAAAAAAATACTATCGAACATCTAAATATTAACTCGAAAAAAATAGATGGTAAAAAAAATATAGAAATGATGGCAAACCACGTCAATAACTTTTTTGCAACTATAGGGAAAGTTTTAGCGAATCGTAAAAAACACAGCACAAACACACTAACACAAACAAACAGATCATACATCGATACCCAACCAACACAGCACAGATTTATATTAAAAACAAGTTCGGAAATGGAAATTAACAAAATAATAAATACATTAAAAAACCGGATTGCTCCTGGATTAGATGAGATAACAATGGATTGCATTAAAATAAAAAAAAAAAATGAAATATTAAAACCTATAACACACCTAATCAACCTTAGCATAACACATGCCTGCTTTCCTAATACTCTTAAAAAAGGACTGGTAATCCCTATCTATAAATCCGGAGATAAAACGGAAATAACTAACTATAGACCAATCACTTTATTAAACTCTCTATCAAAGATTTTCGAAAGACTATTAAAAAACCAAATAATAAAATACCTGGAAGAAAACAAATTAATCTCGGACAAACAATATGGAGTTAGAGAAAAAAGAAGCACAAAAGAAGCTTTAGCAAGTACAATAGATTATATACATAGCAACTTAGATCAAGGGTTTAAATGCATAGCGATATATCTAGATTTGGCTAAAGCCTTTGATTCAATATGCCACAAAACACTTTTTAAAAAATTAGAAAATATGGGTATCAAAGACAAAGAACTACAACTATTAAAAAGTTACATGAGCGACAGAACACAACAAGTCAAAATTAATAACTATACTAGCAAACCACTGCCGATTACACGGAAGCATACTAGGGCCCGTTCTTTTCACAATTTACATAAATGAACTTTGCAGCATGGAAATAGATGGAGAAATAATTAGTTACGCAGACGACACAGTTTTACTATTTAAATCTAAGGATTGGAATAAGGTTTATAACATAGCGAATCTAGGAATCACGCAAGTGGAAAAATGGTTGGACTCAAATACACTCACACTAAACATATCGAAAACAAATTTCACAACGTACAGCATAACCAACACAGGACAGCCAAAAAAACAATACAAACACCATAAAAATACACGAATGCATAAACACCAACATCTGCGATTGCCCCCCTCTAGAAGAAAAAGAACAAATAAAGTATCTAGGAATCGTAATTGACCATAATCTTAGATGGACACATCACATCAAACAAATCACAAATAGACTCCTCAGAACAATACACATTTTCCTAAATATAAGAAACATATATAAAATAAAACAATTGAAAACAATATATTATGCACTATGCCAATCAATAATAGAATATGGAATAATTGCTTGGGGAGGAGCAACAAACGCAGCTATCGCTCAAATAGAAATCGCACAGAAAACGATATTAAAGGTAATACTCAAAAAACATAAACTAACCGACACAGACCAAATATTTAAAAGCTGTGACATACTTGATATACCCCAATTATATGTTAAAACTCTACTAAACTACATTTTCGACCAAAAAAACAATCCCCAACAAACACAAAATATCACTAATAGACCGGTCAGAAAAGCGTATAAAAAAAAACATAAAAACTCCGACGGTAAACACTATATCTTTGGACAAAGACACCATAAATACCACGCTATTAAAGCATTCAACAGTCTTCCACTTGAAACAAAAATTGAGGAAAATAAAAATAAATTCAAACATAAAATTAAAAAATGGATTAAAGAACAAAAAAGACAATATTTCCAAAATTCTATAACATAAGAGAATAAAACATATACACGCAACACAAAAAAAAAGTATAAGGCAAGCGGCACGCACAAGAACATAGATCAAGTGCCGATTTCCATTCTCTTCTAATGTTTTTATTTTGGTGTGAGAATTGGATTTTGATTTCTAATCTTTATTTTTGGTGTAAATTTATCTTTATTTTAATATTGTTTTTTGTTTAAATGTATAAATTCGTATATTTTAAAATGGGGGCCTCAGCACGGGTGAACAACCCAGTGAGGCCAACGTTGCTGAATTGAAATGTGAAGTACTGTAGAGTAATGTATCAATAAATAAATAAATAAATAAAATAAATTTATTTATAGTTCTATAGACTCTTGTTTTCTAGGTGGACTGTTATTGTAAGTTGTTGTGTTAGTTACTGTAAAATATTAATTTATAGGATTCCATCATCTTCATGTTTGTAGATCTCGTCTTCATGTTTGTAGATCTCGTCTTCATGTTTTTAGATCTCGTCTTCATGTTTTTAGATCTCATCTTCATGTTTGTAGATCTCATCTTCATCTTTGTTTATCTCCTCATCTTCATTTAAACATATACATTGCTTAGAACTAACCAACGATTGAATAATCTGAAATATGCATTATTTTTTACCTAAATTTTATTTCGCAATATTAAAATAAATTATAATTGATCAACGATTGAATAATCTGCAATCTGCATTATTGTTTTTATAGATTTTATTTCGCAAAATTGAAATGAATTAATAATCTCAAAATCACTTTGTGGCGTCATTTTAATTTAAATAAAATAATTAACTTTGTAAAATAAAAATTAATTATGTTGTTATTTTTTATCTGCCTAAAAATGAATGAACTTGGTTAAATTTTTGGCATATTTCTCCTTGAAATATACAGAAGTGGTATGTTTTTTGTTGCAAAAAGCGTAGATAGATTGGTTCGCTGTGCATCGAATATGTTTTTTTTTGTATTCTTAGGCACTTTTATGACAGTCGCTTTTATCTGGTGATATCTTCACTGATAAACGTGTATTAATATACTACATATTTACAACGAGGTGCAGAAGATGTTTACTGATGGATTATGTTTTATTTCATTTACACGGGTTCTTTCCGTGCAGTTAGAATAAAGTTATAGTATAAACTAGCTGCACACCCTGGCGTTGCTCGGGCTTTACTCAGAGTTTTTAAAAATCAGACTTAGACAGTGATGTTCCTCTTGTTTCGATGGTCAAGTGTGCAAAATTTCATCAATCTCGGAATGAAACTATTGATTTGTATACAATTCAAACAAACGCCGACTGCCACAGCCGGTTGGCCTTTATAAAATGAACCCGGCGGTGCTTGGGGTTATTAATGGTTTGAAGTAAAGTTTTGGGGTTCCGGATTTTAGTAAACTGGGTGTAGTTTCGAGGTGGAGATAATAACATTTTCAATAATTGACTTCTTCTACCATTCATTTAATCTCACAACACTCCTTTCTTCGTTAATCCGCTCCCTGTACCCAAACAATCTAAGCATACCTTTCAAAACAAAGGGCCCAATAGCCATCCCAATGCTAAGAACGACCACGGCGCAGCACCACTACTTGTATTTAGGTGTGAAATGGTACAGTATATTATTGTTCAAAAACAGAATTAAGGTAACAGAAGCATTGAAATTTGAATAATTCAAAAAGAAAATTAACTCCCTGAAATTGGATAACGATATATTGTACCCTTAATATAAGCATACTATCTAGCATTTTAAAAAAAGGTTGGCTTTTGTAATAATACAGGGTTTTCCAATAAGAGGTGTTATTTTGATATTCAATCGCAAAAGATCAATGGTTTCGTTGCTTGTGTGGCACGTAGCGCCGTCTTGTTGAAAGTAAACGTTGTCCAGATCAATACCATCTAATTCCGCCCATAAAAAATCATTAATCATCTCTCGATAGCGCAATC
Organism: Hesperophylax magnus; assembly: GCA_026573805.1. Lineage (NCBI taxonomy): Eukaryota > Metazoa > Arthropoda > Insecta > Trichoptera > Limnephilidae > Hesperophylax > Hesperophylax magnus. Next base: position 3,129,237 of record JAIUSX010000054.1, on the reverse strand, counting down.
CATTCACCGTAACTGTTGCTCCAGCCTCATTTCCGAAAAAGTAAGGTCCAATGACTCCGCCGGACTATAAACCGCACCAAATAGTCACACGTTGAGGATAAAGAGGTTTTTCAACAATAATTCTTGGGTTTTTCGAGCCCCAGATGCGACACTTTTGCTTGTTGACGAAGCCACCGAGGTGGAAATGGACCTCATCACTCAAGATGATTTGCATTTGATTCACTCAAGTGAATTTTAATAATTTCAATGCGTTGTTGAAGCGTGTATCGTTCCATTTTTATTAATGGCGTAGTTTCTACTTGTCAAATGTCAAAAAATGACAGCTTCAAAAGCAACATCTACCGAAATAGCGGGCTATTCAAAATAACACCTCTTATTGAAAAACCCTGTAGTATGTTATAACATTATTATTATTTTTATAATACGAGTTATAATACTTTTGATAGTTATGTTTGTAGTTGATTTGAAGATTGAATTATTTATTTATTTATTTTATTTATTTAACGCCCAGAGGGCTTTTACATGTGGGTGGTACAAATTAAATGACAGTTTTGAAACATAAGAAAGAAAAGAAAGAAATAATAAAAATAAAATTACATAAGTATATGCGAGAAACAAAATAAAAAATAACAAGAACATAAATTAAAAAATACAGCGATTTGTCTGGTTTACAAAAATATAACTTCCATTTAGGAATAGTATTGAAATAGGTCTTTTACGTAATCCACAAAATTCGCAAAGTTAATATTAAATATATCGACATCACCTAAGTATTGGTTTCCCATAGTGTGAAACCGTTGTATTGGGGAGTTCGCAATGTAATTGCGCTTATGTGTGTTGCAGTGGAATAGTGTATTTTGTCGTGTTGTTATTGTAGGTATTCGTATGTTTATGAGTTGCAGAAGTTCGCAACAGTCGAATTTAGAGTTTAGAATCTTGAATAAAAAAGTTAAGTCGTTTATTTTACGCCTGTCTTCCAATGTGTGTATTTTTAGAGTTTTTAATAAGAAATGATATTGTAAGTCTTCTAGTGGGATATTTAATTTAAAATTAATAAAACGCAGAAATTTTTTTTGTATTCGCTCAATGTTATTAATGTGAATTTTGTAAGAGGGAGACCAAACTACTGAGTTATATTCAATTATGCTTCTAACTAGAGATATGTATAACAGTTTAATGGCTTGTATGGAGTTAAAGTTTTTAGTTGTTCTTAATACGAAGCCTAGTGTTTTCATGCCTTTGTTTACAATTTGGTGGATATGATTGGCGAAACTTAGTTTTTCATCCAAAATAATTCCGAGATCTCTCATTTCCGTGACTCTTTCTAAAGCTGTATTGTTAATGTAATATTCAAATAAAACAGGATTTTTATTTCTGCAGAAAGTCAGGGTTTTGCAATTGCAATTATGTATATCGAATTGTGTTTGTAGCTAATTTAAATATTGAATTATGTTAATATGTATGTTTAGTTACGTTTGTAGTTTTTTTTAATAAGACTTTGAAAACTGTTCACACATCATCACCTTTTAAACATTATTTTCTTTTTGTAAATACTTACTCCTCCCGTAAATACGAGCTCCTGGAGCTCACTTTATGGAGTACAAGAAGAATCAGGATTTAAAAAAAAATATTTTGCATATTGTTATAATTTTAAATCTTGTATTGTTTTGTAATAAATAAATAAAAACATAAAAAACACGCCTTTAGAACGAGCTGGCCTTTGAAATACTCATTTTAAAAGCTATATTAAGTTATTAGAAGCGCTGGAAAAAAAAACTAACCTATAAACCTAACCTACGTAATCTATTTGATCTAGTTTTTGTTTCATCACTTTTTAAAGGTGTGTTGAATTGTCATTTTGATGATTTTATCCGGTCACCCTTTGAAAAATGGTGTGTCAATTTTAGTAGTGTTTGCTTGATACTGTTATTTAGTTTAGTCTACACTAGTGGGCGTTTCTGTTTGTTTTTAAAAATAACCGAAACCGTTTCGGCTTAACTATATAAACGGTTACTCGAAACTGTTTAAAAATAACGTAATAAATAGGAAAGTTGCGGCGGAAGCTTTTTAAAAGTTTCGCGCGGAATTCTGAAAGGAATTGTGATCTATTAAATCATTTAGCGTGAAGTTACACAAAATCCGCGCAACTGTTTCGGAACAACTCCTAGCTAAGCGTACGGGATGTTGTAATAATATGCTATTTTATAAAAAGACATGTAGGTATATAGATAAACGAATGAATATATTTCCCCTCAGGAACATGATGGTGCTCCGAGTGCATGGGGACGACATGATGTTCCGGGCCCCGCTGCACCGGGCCCCGCCGCCCATGCGCGCCCCGCAGATCAACATGATGAAGGTTCACATCCCCTTCACCTTCAAGCTGCTGGACACTTCCAGGTCTACGTATGCTGGTGAGTCCATTCTATCTTATCTATGTGGTTACAGGACGAGACAGAACAGAGTGAAGAAATAGAAACATACAGGATTTCCGGTAGTTAAGTGCACTAACATGATGTAGAAGTATCCATTTTTCCAAGTTCCATTTTTTTCTCCCATAATTTTTATTCCCATGCAACAATTCACATTTTTTAAAACATTGAAATTTCGAAAAAGTTATTTTTTATTACTTATACTATCGCGTAGAATCATCTCCCAAAGTTAGTGCACTTTATCCCCAGATGGTTTCAAAGAAGGTTTGAAAGGGAGGTATGTAAATACGAATGTTAGAGGGAGCGAGCTCATATTTAAAAAAAATCTATAATAATTAAGCGAAAATGGTGAAAATATTTAATAAAACACGACTCGTTTGAAATAGAGCAAAAATCTCTCGACAAATTCTTTAGTTGTATTTAAAGATACACTCAGAATATTTTCACGCCTATAACATATTAAATAACAGAAAAAAACGTTTTTTTAATAATTTGCGATTTTTTTCTATCGAGGGAATTTCATATAATTACCGCTTCGGCATAACAAATGTGTAGATATTATCTTCAAAAATATATATTTTATGTAATTTAAAAACTTAAAAGTGTTAAAGAGAAATATATTATAAATCTGTAGAAATTTAAAAACTTAAAGTGTTAAAGAGAAATATATTATAAATCTGTAGAAATTCGGAATGCGGGGGCTTAAACAAAAGCTAATTTAACTATCCCGCAGCCAAGTGGGGGAGTAGTAGTAGCCAAAATTAGTATCCTCCTTATATTATCTTAAATATTTGATTTTATAAGCAATAATTATTAGCCTGAAACACTCATCCACATTGAAAAATCTCCTGATAAAAGATATATGACGCCAACGGGACTTGAACCCGTGTATCGGCGTCATGTATCTTTTATCAGGAGATTTTTCAATGTGGATGAGTGTTTCAGGCCAATAATTATTTCTTATAAAATAATTGTTACCCTTTGTGCTATGCATTAAAAATCTCGTCTTAAAAAACATTAGTTTACCAAAAAAAAATAATAATTAAATATTTGACATATCATTTTAGTATATTACGTATTCCTGCGCAAATACATAAGTTACCATTAATAATTGACTGAATAATTGGGATTTCTATAGTTTAAAAGCCCATAAGACAAATGCATGGGGTCGTCGTAAGACCCACTTGGTTACAGACGTTTTGTTTGGCATCTTAGCCTGTGAAGAGTTAATATGACATGTCTCGTGCTTCGTGGCAATAATGCAAAAGGTACGGCCTCCTGTTTAAATTACGCCATGGAATTAATGATATCATATCCTTAATTCCGCTTTTATTTTATTATAAGAAAATACACAGACATGTCTAGGGAAATAATATTATCGGCTTAATTGATTTTGTTTACCTACAGAAGGAAAACTACGCTGTGACAGTTTTAAATGAAATGTCCATCAAACCTACTTAGTAATGCTGAACGGGACGGTGCCGTATCACGTGGTACAAATGGACTGGCCGAAAGTTCTTAATTTTTTTTAGTACTAGCTGTCGTGTACCCGGCGTTGCTGGGGGTTAACCTTAGGAGATAGACATATACCATCGTGGACTTTTCTGTAGACCTTTTTAAGATATACAATTTCGTAGTATATTATAAGGTTTAGCCAACGTTAACAATGTAGTCCCCGAAAATATATTTTTACGACTTAACTATAAAACATCGACTTTTCTATACTTTTTATAAATAAAATATACCTACATGTATTATATATGAAAACCTTTCGGAAGAAATTTGCTAAATGATAGTGAAAACCCAATGAAAATCTGTTACGTGGTTTAGAAGAACTAAGCGCACAAACAGACAGACGCGGATAGCGAATTTAAGAAATGTAAGCGCCGAAAATGTATATTTTTACGACAAATATAATATGATTTTTTCACTTGTAGCAAACACTTTGTGGGCATACATAATTATAATAATTAAAATAAAATAACTTTGTTTGAATACCACTTTATTGTATATATTTATAACCAACCGTTTTCATTTCAACCCGAACTTTCATCCGGACCTTCATGTTCGGGTTGAACTGAAACCGGTTGGTTATAAATATATACAATAAAGTGGTATTCAAACAAAGTTATTTTATTTTAATTATTATAAATATAATATGCGTGTATTATATACATAAACCTTCCGGAAGAAATTATCTAAATGATAGTGAAAACCCTATCAAAATCCGTTGAGTAGTTTAGAAGAACTAAGCGCACAAACAGACAAACGCGGAAAGCGACTTTATTTTATACTGTTTAGAGATTTGACGACAAATTATTCATACAATTACAGTACAGTCTTCCCTTTCTAACGCTCTTGACATCTGGGAAGATAATTGTACAAAAATAAGGATATTTAACGAGGAATTGAATGCATCAATTCTTTTAGAAATTTCATTTAACAGCACCATTCCTATATTGTGTCTGGCTATATTGTTCTAGAACATCTGTTCTGCTGTGTGGTATCTTGAACAAGTTTTGGCGACAACTACGGCTGAAGTTTTCAGGAAGCGTATAGCCAAAGGAATGGGCTATCAATAGAGTTTACGTTTATTTTGTTAAATGAATAACGTAGCGAACCACTTAGGGTGACCTATGGTAGAGATTTTGGTTATCCAATAAATGGTTCCCGGAGCGGCGGTACCCATACCCGCCTCCCATATTGAAATATACCCTATAACAATAAACATAATCTGAAGGTATCTTGTGGAAAATGCTTGTATAAAATAATATGTTTTGAAATTTTATAAATAGGTACATTTAACTCCCTTTTTACACGTTTTTTTACACAATTTAGAAATACAAGGTTTTCCAATAAGAGGTGTTATTTTGAATAGCCCGCTATTTCGGTAGATGTTACTTTTGAAGCTGTCATTTTTTGACATCTGACAAGTAGAAACTACGCCATTAATAAATATGGAACGATACACGCTTCAACAACGCATTGAAATTATTAAAATTCACTTGAGTGAATCAAATGCAAATCATCTTGAGTGATGAGGCCCATTTCCACCTCGGTGGCTTCGTCAACAAGCAAAATTGTCGCATCTGGGGCTCGGAAAACCCAAGAGTTATTTTTGAAAAGCCTCTCTATCCTCAGCGTGTGACTGTTTAGTGCGGTTTATGGTCCGGTGGTGTCATAGATTAATGATTTTTTGTGGCCGGAATTGGATGGTATTGATCTGGACAACGTTTAATTTCAACAAGACAGCGCTACGTGCCACACAAGCAACGAAACCATTGATCTTTTACGATTGAATATCAAAATAACACCTCTTATTGGAAAACCCTGTAGCACTGTGCTACATCCCTAGGTGTCTTACCAAATGTGCATAAACGGGTTCGTCTATCTTCTAAAAAAAAATTAAGATGCAATAAACAATAATGAAATTTCTTTTTTGCTTTCCTAAATTAATTTTTATACATGTATATTTTTATCTCATACTTTTTTTACGCGGTGTTGCGTGGAACGTATGCACCGTGTAAAAAGGGGTCCAGAGTAACTATTATTAGACATGCGTTAGACGATGTTACCAAATAACGCATTCGTTGGAGAATAAAATGTGGCGTGTTTAGAATCAATAGGATTTTACATTTTACTGGTACATGAAAATATAAGGGTTTCCCTTGCTTTTATAGAACGGAATTAATCCGTGAACGTTCATCAATTTTCAATGCCTTTTTAAATTAACTTTTATTTTCCACCAGCTGTACTCTGTGTTTCAGTTTCTGTGCAGGTGGAGAAACAATAGCGCGTGTTGATTTTACGTCCAACAGTTGGCGCTGTAAAAAAAACATGTTCTTACCATTCACAGTTGACATTTATATAATCTTAATATATAAAAATAAATTGTCACTCTGTTCGTACACGCTAATCTCCGAAACCGCCCAACCGGTTTCAATGAATTGATTTTGATTTTGAAAAGGTTGGTTCCAGCTTGAAATATAGGATAGTCTTGAACCTGGTAGGTGGCGCTGTTGCCTAAATCTAAAAAACAAAACAAAAATTTAAAAAAATATTTTTTTTTTTATATATTTTATCTTAAAATACATAGAACCACAAATTTTAACTTCCCTACGTAGAAGGCTGTCTGTGGCAGGACAACGTCTTATATTATAAAATGCATTACGATGGTTAAAATGAAGTTAAATTTGTTTCTAATCTTAAAATATCAAAATTTAAAAAGCATATGTTTGTGCTCGCAAAACTTGAAAAGTAGTCGACCGATATAGGTGAAAATTTAAAAGTAGTCGACAGATATAGCTGAAAATTTAAAAGTAGTCGACCGATATAGCTGAAAATTTAAAAGTAGTCGACCGATATAGCTGAAAATTTATAAGTAGTCGACCGATATAGCTAAAAAGCCGAAACAGCTGTAACAATAACAAAAACCAAAAAATACTTGCAGAACTTAATAATTACATTATTAAATTTGATTTTAATTAAATTTAAAAAAAAATAAAAATTGGGGACACCTGAGAAAACTTAACTCAATATCTTTGCATCGTAATGAGATATTGGTCGACGTAATGTAGTTTTTTTAACAGTAAAATTGTGGTATAAAGTATGTTATATTGGGCTAAGCTCAATAGTTCTTGGTATTCGATAAGTGACTGCTACACCAAAACTAAACGCAAAAAACCATCTTACATTACAATGCATTACAAGACCTTAAAGTATTGTAGTTGGCAACACGATATCACATATACATACATAAGCATACACGTTACCACAATCTTTATACATCTGCCCTGATGATGGACACTGTAGTACTGTCCGAAACTTTGGATAAAGAAAAAGGTAGCGCAGCACGGCATAATACCCCAAAATAAATCACTATAATACTTTTGGCCGTAAAATCTTAACCCTTAAATGCATGATTTATTTATTTTTCTGGAAAAAAATATACTTGGTAGATATGTACATGCATATGCAAGAAAAAATAAAGATTTTTTTTTTTTAATTTTTTAATGGTTTTTTATTACAAAAAATATTGTTGCAGATTTACAACACCATGTATTTACTAGAAATTAATATGAACAATTTACATATGAAAAAAAAAAATAAAAACCTAAAACACTTTCGCAAAACTAATAAGTGTACCGGAAAAAGATGAGTTTTTACATACAAGTAATATATTTTTCTCAAAAAATCAAAATAATAACAGCAAAACAAAACTGCAATTTTATCCTCCAAACAATTTTCGAGAATTTTCACTTTGTCAAAGAAAAAGTGACAATTGACATTCCCGAAAGAAAAAAAGGTGCTGCCAATCGATAAAATATATTACCGTGAACGTGATAATTCTACAACGGCCTGCATTACGTATAAAAAAAAATAGTTAAAGTTTGTTTGAACGGTATGTTGCCGTTTTGCATCAATATGCATTTAAGGGTTAAATCATATCTATCAGTTACCAAGTTTAATAATAATAATGTTTATTTCAGCTGGACAGAGCGGTGTGTGCAATGTTCTGCCTGCCATAATAATAATAATGTTTATTTCAACTGGACAGAGCGGTGACAGCCCGTGACTATCAACGTAAGCTTCGCATATTGCCTGTCCTGTTCTTATGAGTGTTTATTTTATAAAATAATAATTATTCTAATGTTGAAATATCGTTATAAACAAGTACAGGAAATACAATTAAAATGGGGCAATTGCGATATTATTATAATTTCGAGTAGAAGTTCTAGAACTTTGAACCTATTTGACAATAAGGAGTTTATTTTATTGGCATTTGTAAAGGCAGGTTTCCGCAATTTCTAAGTAATAACACGAGTCCACAGGTCTCTGTTGAGAAATATTGGGAAATAAGTCACTGACCATAGTTCGATGCAAACCGTTTCTACCAGCAGAGCTGTACGCAATATCAATCTAGCTTCCTGTTTTTCACTTTACCTATTCCCTTCCCACTTCAGTTTTTAACCGAATTACCAATAATTTGCAGAGATTCTTAATTAATTAGCAATATTCATTATTCTTGGTTTATGAGACCTAGTATTTCTTTCTTCACTTTTCATGGTTTTATATCACTTTTTAAAGGTATGTCGAATTGTCATTTTGATGAGTTATCCGGTCACCGGGAAAATATATATTACGCATGTCGCTCGACGTGCCTACCAAGGAATATATCTAGGCCACGCCCACATTGTAATATATATTATATTACCTATCTGTTTCGGCTAAGAAAATTGTATGGCGAGCGATATCGTGAGATGTGGCTTACCATAACATAAATATAATATATTGCATCCACCGTGTGTAACGAGCTTTATGTTCGCAAATCTGAACGGGTAGAAGCGCGGCATATATCCACCGATTTGAAAGAAAACTGACGTTGTCTGTTTAGTAAATTGAGCTAACTTCAGCCACTGGGAAACATCCACAACGCACTTACATCTCTTATCACTGTTGTATTTTGTTGATTTTTTTATACTGTTTGTTCGTCGAATCGTAAAAAATAACACTGATAAGCCATGAGAAAACAAGTCATAAATTAGAAATTTTCTCAAGCAGATTTTTTATAGTAATTATTTGCCATAAACGGTTCTAAAAACAATCCTCAGTCACAGTTCACGTAAAACTAATAATTTTGTATATATTAACTCGAGTTGTTTTCCCATTCAATAGTATTGAAAGTGAACGTCGAATCTATAGCTGTATTATGTATGTAAAAAAAAAAACCGACTCGTTTTTATTTCACTGTGACCTGTATTTTGTCATCATTGCGTCACGACTTTTTGTGACTTGATTAATGGCATTCTTGACAAGGTAAGGTTTGAGATTTCGCTAAACAGATAAGATATTTTTTTCAGGTAACTGAACAATCTTAGTATTAAAAGAAAGTCATACACCATCTAATGGGATCATTAATTTAGGTTTTTCCTTCCTTCCTCCTCACTTGGAAATGCCAGTTCCTTCGGCTCCGGGGAGTTGAGACTCTTGTACGGTATTTACATTTTTAAAAATCCACCACCTTGTAAGATTATTGTACTTTAAAAATAACATTTTTTTATTATTATTTTTTGTAACATTTAATATGATTTTTTAATGAAATTAAACACCGAAAACCACATTAAAACAGCATAATAACCCAAAAATTAATCACGATAATATTTTTTACCGTGAAAATCTCAAAACATGTCCAAATTGAGTGAGTATTTACAGTAGTATGGCTGACACACTTGCTATACTCTCATTATTTGGCCTATTTAAGCATATCCCATTGAGAAATTGAGCGTGTGCGAACGATATGCTGAAATAGGCCACGCCATAAAGAGTAAAGCGTCACAAATTATTATAAGAATTAATTAGTCGCCTGAAATATCCATACAAATTGAAAATATCTCCCGAGTAAAAATAAATGCCGCCGACGGGGATTGAACCCGCACCTTCTGATGTCCGGTCAGGTGGTCTAGACCACTGAGCTATGTCGGCTTATTCCTAACCCGCCAAATAATTCAATATGTACAAGTACTTCAATCGACAATTACTGCTTATTATTATATTTTTTCACCTATAAACATTTTACTAGGGAGATATTTTCAATTTTTATGGAAGTAAGTAATTACTTACTATTTTAAAAAAATTTACGTATTAATTAATATAAATTTTTTTTTATATATTTTCCTGGCGCACTTTTTATGATTACGAAATTATAGTAACACATAATTTTGACCGGTCAGTGGCTGAGTGGGCATCGCGTTTAGATTCCACCCAGGCGTGGTGTGTTCAATTCCTTGACTGGCTAAGTCCTCCATCAACAACAACAACACGGGCACTTGCTGTGGTGGTAGTAGGAGATTTTCAAATATTGTCGGGTTATTCGTAACCCGGGAATGTTTATCTTTCTTTAAAAAAATGTTTGAAAATTTCAACGGTTTTTTTTCAAAATAACAGAGGGCGCCACTTCCGTTTACAATAATCCTAAACTGTGCAGTCATTAACATAATACCATCAGATTGAATCATACTTAAAAGAACGTCATATAAGAAAGTGTTGCCTAGTTCCCAGTTCTCAAGATGCTACTTCGCATTTTCCCGGTACATAAGGCTTTATTCATTTCCACATAGTTCGCTTCGATTAGGTAACTAATTACAATTGCGTATATATCACGCATTACATATATTTTTATTGCTCTCTGGTGGTTTCAAATAATTTCATTAGATCCGTGTTGGGACTATAATATTTTTTTCAAACACGTGCCATGCACTTGAAAATACTTTAAATGTTTGCATCTTCAATTACATCGTCAGTATTATGATGTAAGTACTTTCACATTATCATCTATCACCCATCACCAAGGCACATTTTACCTTTTAAATGCAAATTATTTGATTCAACCAACAAAAAAGTGTGTTTCAACAGCGAATTTTGCAATACCTATATTTTTAAGACTTTTTAGCTAGACCGAATTTCTCTATTTTTTTGTGAACTGCGCAAAAGTCCCAACTGCTTCCATCCGTCTGGAGCCAGTGAGACTTAGTTGAAGGTAGAGGAGTACGTGGCTATTCAAATCTGGTCACCAAACACAGCCATTTCAAGAAACGTTTCAGTTCCGATGGTGGTCTTACACCTTACACCAAGGCGATACTAACAGTATCTTTCACTCTGAAAGTGTCGCAAATGTACTTTATATAGGGTTTTCCAATAAGAGGAGTTATTTTGATATTCAATCGTAAAAGATCAATGGTTTTTGTTGCTTATGTGGCACGTAGCATCATCTTGTTGAAAGTAAACGTTGTTCAGATCAATACCATCATTAATCATCTCTCGATAGCGCAATCCATTCACCGTAACTGTTGCTCCAGCCTCATTTTCGAAAAAGTAAGGTCCAATGACTCCGCCGGACCATAAACCGCACCAAACAGTCACACGTTGAGAATAGAGAGGCTTTTTAACAATAACTCTTGGGTATTCCGAGCCCCAGATGCGACAATTTTGTTGTTGACGAAGCCACCGAGGTGGAAATGGGCCTCATCACTCAAGATGATTTGCATTTGATTCACTCAAGTGAATTTTAATAATTTCAATGCGTTGTTGAAGCGTGTATCGTTCCATTTTCATTAATGGCGTAGTTTCTACTTGTCAAATGTCAAAAAATGACGGCTTCAAAAGTAACATCTACCGAAATAGCGGGCTATTCAAAATAACACCTCTTATTGGAAAACCCTGTATTATTTTTAATGAGAATTTTGTGGTAAAACACACATTAAATTCAAGCTGAAATATCAAATTGCGACCAAAATATCAACTCTATTTTTAATTACATCTATTTGAATTTCAATTTTGTTTTCGGGAAGGAATGAATCGGTCTACTTGGCAGATACTCTCTTTGTCGATGATAATCAACTTTTGGTTTCTATCACGAACAAACACGCGGACATGAACCCATGACATTACAGCAGTTAATAATATACGTAACACACATTCGTGTTTTACTGATATTTTATTACGAAATCTGTCAATTCACTCGTTGATGGCCTGCAGTCCCGTTTTCAACAGGAATAAGAATAATTTGAAAAGATTTTTAATAAATTAGCAATATTTTATATCAGTTAGTATTCTCCGTGCAGATGTTTTTTTAAATCATTTTCGAGAGAATTGCAAATCATTTCTTTTTCAATTCGGCAAATGAGATTAAAAATATCATATATTTTTAGGAGCTTAAAAACTTCAAGGGAAGGATGTTAAATTCTAGCTATGAGAATCGATAATGAGGTGATTTCCCATATACAGTGTGCCCGGGGGTAAAGTGCACTAACTTCGGGAGGTGATTCTACATGATAGTAGAAGTAAAAAAGACAAATAACTGTTTTCGAAATTCCAACTTTTTGTTCCCCATACTAAAATATTTTCCCTTACTAACAATTCAACTTTTTAAAATATTACTACCAAATAAAATGGAAAAAAGTCATTTATCTTTGCTAATTGTAAAATCACATAGAATCATCCCCGAAGCCAGTGAACTTTTTTCTTTGTTTTTGCTTTATTCAGTGTTTTTTGGGGTTTCTACACTTTATGGGTATGTTAAAACCACCAAGCACATGCTCGTGTTGTGGTGGTTGATTATATATACACTACGTTAAAATAATAAATCAAGGATGAAATATAGAAGATATTAAAATAAGTATAAAAAGTATACAATTTAAAAGAAAATAAGGAGTATATGGTTTAAGATAATATATGTAGTATACAATTTAAAAAATACATAAATTCAGTTTACGAAATCAATGTACTAATAAGAGAAAAATGAACTGTTGATATTTTATATGTGCGAGTTAGTGTTTATGTGAAATACATTACTTTTACTCCCGGACAACCTGTATAAAGGCTAAATAAATAGCTTCTAGCATCGTTGCTTTAAGGAGAAAACTAAGATAAGGAGAAACCGCATTTTTATAGATTAAAGTTTAGTGGCTGCTACTATCAAAGTAAGCTCTTATTTTAAATCTCAGGAATGACCTCTGCGTGCTGTTGATAATAAAATACACCGTTCAATGACCTGTTTGTGTTACTCGTGTCTCGTGTAACGAGTAACGACTGGTATGAGTAAAAGGGTGTGCCTCATCGGTATCAACATAACTTGACTTATTGTTATTGTAAGCAGTGTCGTATTATTGCAGGGGCAAACTAGGCAGCTGTCTGGGGCCGCACACTTCTAGTGGCCGCGTTGTCCTATTTATATTTGTCAGAGTTTAAAAAAAAACCTCTCTAGGTAGGAATTAAAATCAGTACAGATTAAAATAGTGTATTTAATTTGTACATAAAACAAATTCTGTGGTTTATTTTTTATACAACTATTTAATACGTAACACATGTCTGTTTTAATTTTATGTAATTGAATAATAATTATTTATTGAAGACAATATTAGCGATTTCATCTAGGACTCGAACCCGGGAATGATGAATCCAGGATTTTGAATAATAATTGCAAAAAGTTTGTGAACTTATTGAATTTTGTTTTTAATGTTATATTGTGACTGTTTCATAAATAGTCAGCGAATTTCAGGAGTAAATGACAGAAGTTAAATAAAGTGGAATTTAAAACATCCCAGCCACATACACGCACCCCTGTCTTTATTATATTTTAATAGGCAGTGTTACAAGTAAACATATTCATAAATATATTTTATTTGTTTACGCCCTTAGAACTTTTAAATAAAACTAATCTTAATTACATTAGTGTATTAAAATTCACATAACAATAATGCAAATAATAATACTTTTATCTCCAGCTATTTGGGATGTGCAATTCAATTTATACTGAAGCAAACAATAGAATAAAAAAATAAGATAGAACAAAATGAATTAACATGATACTCGTACAAAAAATACTAAGAAAAGAGAACAAATATAGATTTATGTAAATAGTAAAAATAAAATCTATTAAAAATCAAAACCGTTTGAAATGTTTTTTTTTTAAACTTCTGGTTAAAATTAAAATTTTCTAAATTACTATTAAATATGATATTTCAACACGTTTTATACTAAATATAAATTTATTTAAATCTTCATTTTTTTACCGTGCTTAGCCTACATGTTGTTTTGTGGACCCTACTTAAAATGCTGCATCCAAAATATATAGCCCTGGTCAGATCGGCTGATTACAGCCCTGATTTTTGTCGCCCAGATTTTCTTTGATGCTGACTAATATCAGCTATCTGTGACAACAATGTTAGTGACCTTCGTCAGTCAGAAAAACACATCAATGTACCCCCGTACGATATGAAAGTAATTTCATTTTCTTTTATTGTGAAATTATCGGGTTAATTTAATTAGGGTGTGCCGTGAAAAGGATTTTTATTTTTTTTACCGTCTCTAAGATCAAAAGTTTTGTTTTGTATTTTTTAACCGAAAACTTCCCCAAATATTAATTTCGAAACTGCCTTATCCATTTAAAAAAACAATCCTTCTGAAAATAGGTGGTTCTGGAAAATCCGTAGATTCTGGAAAATTGCAATAAGCCGCTGCTCGCAATACAGAATTAACTTTCTACGATGCTCGGGTTTTCACTGAAAAACACAGTACCTAGTAACATTTCTCATTCAACTGCGTACGCTTGAGATTCCAACGTAATTAATGTTTGAATGATCAAGAAGATCAAATACTGGAAAAGCATAGGGCCAAGATTTGATTCCTGTGGTACTCCAGAAGTTACGTTTGATTTGATGAAAGTGTTTGATTAATCTAATATTATTTCTCAGTGGTAGGTTTTCCACAAAAATAACGATCACGTTTAGATAATTGTTAGAACGACGCTGGTGTTAGTAACGCAAAAAAACATAATCATAATTTGCATTCCTGTTCTATGCTCATTTTGCAAATAAGGAAACTAATCCACTTAACTTAATACTTATGGCTTATGTTATAATGTTTTTTCTACAGTTGAATTAATTATTCGGCCATTTACATAAGGAATAATGATACGATGACACTATTTAAAATTATTTACTTGGAAAGCTGCCGCACCAGGAAGCGATGTGTTACACTGTCCTTGAATTCGCTTTGTGGCGAATATAAATTTGCAAATTCAATGTTTGTTAATCCATCATTATTGAAGGTTAAACCTCATCATTCGTCTTAATTTTAAAGAAATTGTTTTTCAAAGCACGTTGTCTTCTTGCCTATCAGACCGCCATTTTGACTACTCCCAGTATGCGATCCCAGAAGACCGAGACCTTCGGTCGATCCCAGTGTACCGAGACCGATTTGTTTGGCGGTCCGTCCTCTCTGCCTACCCCTGCAGGGAAAAGGCGTGATGGTTAGTTAATTAGTTAGTTAAATTTGGACGCTTCAGGTAATATTTTGTATCAAAAAATTAATAAATTTTAAAAACTGATTTGTTAATTTATTTTTAACAGACAGCGGCAGTTTTTTTCGTCATTTCAACTTGTAAATCTAACATCTATCCTTATTTTAAAGTTCACCTGCCTTTCTCCGGTCATACGAAAAAAAAAACATATTATGAAACTCGATAATGAACGAGAATAACAAGACAAAAAATTCTAGAATATAGAGGTTATTTTTAAGTTTTCTGGGCTTGGCCAAAGTCTAAGAGTTCATTTTGGATTATTTTAAATGTCAACAAAATTGTCACGTCTTCACGAAAACATTGTATTTCCTGGCTGTCCAATAAATGAACCAATCCAATATATGAACCAATCCAATAAATCGACCAATCCAATAGATGAACCGATCCAATAAACGAACCAATCCAATAGATAAATTAATCCAATAAATAAACCAATCCAATAGATGAACCAATCCCATAAATGAACCAATCCAATAGATGAATTAATCCAATAAATGAACCTATCCAATAGATGAACCAATCTAATATATGAATTAGTCCAATAAATGAACCAATCCAATAGATGAATTAATCCAATAAATGAACCTATCCAATAGATGAACCAATCTAATAGATGAATTAGTCCAATAAATGAACCAATCCAATAGATGAACCAATCCAATAAATGAACCAATCCAATAGATGAATTAATCCAATAAATGAACCAATCCAATAGATGAACCAATCCAATATATGAATTAGTTCAATAAATGAACCAATCCAATAGATGAATTAATCCAGTAAATGAACCAATCCAATGGATGAACCAATCCAATAAATGAACCAATTCAATAAATGAACCAATCCAATAGATGAACCAATCCAATAAATGAACCAATCCAATAGATGAATTAGTCCAATAAATTAAGCAATACAATAGATGAACCAATCTAATAAATGAACCAATCCGATAGATGAACCAATCAAATAAATGAACCAATCCAATAAATGAACCAATCCAATAGATGAATTAATCCAATAAATGAACCAATCCAATAAATGAACGATGTCTACCATATTTTTTGCAACCTTTTTAAATTAGTCATATTTAATGTTGACTGGTCAATTGCTCAGCATTGCAGTACGAATAAATTAACTAGATGATCGTCTGTGACCAGTCACTATTTCACAATTTAATAAAGTTTACGAATTTTTAGCTATTAAGAAGAAGATATATATACCGATAGAAGTGTATACGGGCATACCGTAATAAACGAAAAATGTTGCTCATGCAATGATGGGGAACCAGCGGAGGGTATCTGGTTAAAAACCGTTTCTAAATCGGTGGTCCGCAGAACACTAGTTGCAAGTGCTCCGCCACCAATATATAATAATATTATAACGAATATAACAACTAAGAAACTTTAAAGACTTAACAATTTAGATGAAGATTGGAGAGTAGCTATGTATTAAATATTAGACCTAATATCGCTGAAATCTGCATAAAAGACTTAACGTTTATTTTTTTTATAAAAGTTGTGTTTGTATGCAGTGTTGCTATGTCATCAGCTCCAAAAAAGTGCTCTCCCAGGATGAATAGAGTTTTGATTTATTCGGGTGTCATATAGCTAGATTTACTTAAAAAATCGAGTTCAGCTCAACTTTGAAATCAACACTGTCTGACTGTTTTATTTCGGTGCTCTGCAAATTATTCTTATGATCAAAAGTACTCCCTAACTTCAAAAATTTTAAGAACCACCTAATGTATCTATCCACATGAATATTTTAACCGAACCACGTATTTCAAAGCTCCTTGGCTGATGATGTAATCACATTTTGAATTGGAAGTAATTGGGAGAGTCTAGAAAATTCGGACCGAAAAATTTGTGCATCATTCGTTACGATACAGCACATTTTAAAATATATAAGATTAGGGTTAGCCTAAATTTTTTATTTATTAAAGGAAAAAGTACATGTAAGTATTTAAAGTAATAAGGTATACAATTTACAATGACAATCTTTAATACTACTCTTCCAGAGAAGCATTCGCTTGTGGTTGGAAGAAGAGTGTACATTATGTTATTGTAGATATACATATAGAATCCAGAGAAGTAGGAAAAAAATATATTGTAAGTAAAATGTACTACTAGTAGCTGTAATATATAAATAAAAATATGATTTTATTAGTTTCTGGGATAAAGACAATTTTTTTTTATTATTAAAATATATACTATATTTGGAGAAGAAATTGCTTCTTAAGTAGAATATTTACTTTTAATTTTTTTGATAATTTATCTTTAAAATATTTTTTTTCAAAATGCTCAAAGCTTGGCTTTTTTCGTTTATGATTCTGATTTCTTCAGGGAGTTGATTGAAAAAGGTTCTTCCTTGGTATGCATAGTAATTTTGTGCAAATGAAGTGTTTAATTTTGGACATGGAAAAATGTATATAAGTCGAGTGCGGTTTTCAGTTAGAAAGTTCAAAAAGTATCAGTTAAAAAAAATGTTCAGATCTGATCACTTATCGAACCTCTAATTAATTTTAAGCAACGTTTCCTTTTTGAATTGTAAAGAATCCTCCACTCGTAGAATTTAGTTTAATTTATTTATCAATTTGTTATCAGGCAACGGGGCAACTAGTATTTATCGCTGTGTTGTAATTGTAGTAACATTTAACCTTCTGTCGAGCGCACCTCTGGCCCACGTGAGTGCGGACGCAATGTGCCTGGCAGATAGATACTGGTTTGAAAATGGCCGTTCTCGTTCTCAACCACCTAAATTAATTTCAGCTCAACTGACCTTCAAAGGGATATTAATGTATACTAAAAAAACGAGTTTTAAATTTTACACAACTGAACTTTACATAACTGTTCTTTATCAGAATTTTACAATATAAAACATGTTTATTAGTAAAGCTCTAAGAGAATACATGATATTTGATAAAAAAAAGTTTACTGTCTAAATAATAAGTAGTATTATAGTTTACGTAGTAAATCAAAAAGTAATCATTTTTTCACTAAACGTAATCGTCTCCAAATATTAAAATTACTTAGTAAACATATATTGTAACATTAACCTTAGAGGCCCTGGCGGGAGCTATTAGTAATCATTTTTTCACTAAACGTAATCGTCTCCAAATATTAAAATTACTTAGTAAACATATATTGTAACATTAACCTTAGAGGCCCTGGCGGGAGCTATTCGAGAAATTTGAAGCCGCGAGGTGAGGTGAAAGATATATGAAAAATCTCAAAACCTACTTCATTTTTTTATGACATCTCATTCCATGTCTCATCATACTCTCAAAAAAATCATAAGCCGTTATAATTTCATTTACCATATAAAAATAAAATTAAAATAGTTTGCATACATATCATTTCCTAGATTTGACTTCAATGCCATTTATACAAAATCCCACTAATGTTCTCAGGGCTTTTAGGTTTATGTATTGTAAGGCACTTCAATGTTTCTAGAATCAGAATCAGTAATCTTTGTGATGGAATTATTAAGAAAATACGTACCTCTAAAAATATGACGAAATCGGACAGAAAATGGACATATGAGAACTTAATAAGGGGGTTCGATGCGCCTTCTAAGAGCGGGATCTTCTCTGGCGAGGAGGAGGTAATAAAAGATCCCGGCTTGTGCCTGTCAGATCAGGTGCGCCCAGTGAAAGGTTAAATATACTAAGCAAAGTAGGCCGAACCGTACCTAATGCTTTTAACCGGTCCAGGTTGGTGAACTCGAACTTAGGTATTATTATTACATCTTGATTTTTTGGAAGTGGAAACTAGAAATAACAGTTTGAACGTCAATCGATCATTAGTTATTATGTTATTATTTTATCAGTTATTTTTAATATGTTTCTGTTTCCAGCTTTTGCATTTCGTGATTTTTTTTAGTTAATTTACATACTATTATTTTTTTAAATTTTAATTGCAATAAAATTTTTCGAACGTAACGACTGTGCTATTTATTTAAAATTCCGAGTACCTACGATTCTTGATCGCACATATTTTTGGTTTTATGTCTGTAAAAATATTCAGTTTATTAGGATTAGTATTGAAGTTTATAAATCTAATCGTAATATTATTTAATCACTGTAAACTGGGACTCGAACCCATAGCCTATACCCAATTTCTACCGATTTATAACTAGTGTCTCGTTAACTCTTTAACTTTTTAAGTTGTGTAAATAATAAGCTCCGAAAATTGTTAAAAATATGTTTTGTTCTGTTATTTAATATGTTATAGGCTTGAAAAAATTCACAGTGTATCTTTAAATGCAACTAAAGCTTTTGTCGAAAGGTCTTTTTCATTTCAAACGAGTCGTGTTTTATTAAATATTTTCACCATTTTCGCTTAATTATTTTTTTAATATTAGCGCGCTCCCTCTAACATTGCTATTTAAATATCTCCTTTTCAAACCATCTTAGAATGCTTACTGCAAGGACATTAACGGTAGTTAACTCTAGTCTTCGTGGCAGGGTCTGGCTTCTCTTCCAATTGAGCTATTGCCACCTCATTACTTTCCGTCATTTTTATTAATCTCATACACATATTTTTTTATGTGGTAACGCACAAAATTTAGCCAGTGGAACTATGGTATTCCCATCTGGGGAATGTTACGGAGTTGGCACCCCCCCTCCTTCCAGCTCCAGGCGGAGTTGAGAGAGAAGGGAGAGGAAGGTTATGAACTAGGTACCTTGATGATGTCTGTAAACTAGTATTTTCAATTTGAATGGAGTTCTCCACCTATTACACTTTATATTATACTGAGAGTATTTGTCAATTATTTAAATTCAAATATACTAGATATTTCTCCGTGGTCGCGAGTTAAAATCAAGGCGTGCCCAAGTACATTATTTATTTAACAAATATGTGTTGTTTTACAATAAATTAATTTTAATAATATATATTATATATGCGACACGTTCCAGAATGGATGATACTCTCAGTAGCGCCCTGGTGAAAGAACACCATTCAGAATTGAAACGTTGCTTGAAATGGCTTTAGCCGTGTTTTTTGATCAAATTTGAATTGTTATTTATTTCTCCACCTTCCTCTTTCTCATCTCCTTCTCTTCCTCATTACCTTCAGCCTCAATTATTTATCACAACATACCTAAATTGGGGATGCCAGTCTCACTGGCTAGAGAGGGTTGTGAGCAGTGCTTGTGTGCGGTATTGTTTTTTTTTCCTTTTGGCTTTACACTTATCAAATCTTGAATCGAGAGCCACTGAGCTTACAACTCAGCTACATACTGAGAAAAATGATCCTGTTAAAAAAAAACAGCATGCGAACTTCCTGATAAAATATTAGTCATTCAGAATATATCTTGAACACGTGCTATTTTCTTAATAGATAGCACGACGGAATGATACAATGTAAGTATGCAAGTATCAAAATGAGTATTTGTATGAACACGTGTTCCACCGTCCTCACAAAGCATTTGCTTTTGACTGATAATTTATTGGGAACTCCTTCAATTCATCCCTTGTAGGCCCGCAGTCCTATTTTTAACAGGAAAACGAATAAGTTGACCAGATTTTTAATAAATTAACAGTATTTTATGCCAGTAAGTTTTCTCCGTGCAGAAGTTGTCTAATTTGCATTGGCAAATTTAGTTAATGCACAGAGAAAAATGAGTATTGCTTCCGATGTCAGATAACGCGCATTTGCCTTGATAATAAATATATCACGACGAAATGCGAAAATATTCGAATTTTTGTGACCACGTATTTCGTCATTGTGATTTACTAAAAGTTTATCTGGAAATCTGTTAATTGATTAATTAGGGCCTGCAATATCATTTTAACCGGATAACCAATAATCGAAGAGATTCTTAATAAAATAGCAATACTCATTTTTCTCCGTGTGCGTTATTTTCAGGTTTACTTGTAAATCACACACCATGTAGACAAACTGAGCGCATGTAAGATAAACGTTTTCTATGAAGAAAGTTAATTTATGAAATGCATTGGAGAGTTGTTATTGCCGATCTCGGTAAGTCACTGAAGTATGATTATTGAATCAACGGGCTAGCCCAGGGGTCGGCAGACCGCGTTCTTTGCGTGGACATTTCTTCAGACATCATCTCAAATCGTTTCATCTTCACTCAACCAGCTTTATTGGAACAAACTCTGACTCAAACTCAGGACAGTGGCAATTCAACACACTCTTGAAAAGTGATATAAAGTCATGAAAAGTGATGAAAAAACTGTGTTAAATAGGTTAGGTTTTATAGGACAGCTTCTATCACTTTTCAATTCAAAAAGGAATCATGAAGACCATTCTGAAAGTACCCATAAGAACGTCTTCGATTATAATTTTTTATGTGAATACCGCATAATAGTCCCCACTTCTCGTGACCGTCTGGAGCCAGTGAGACTATGGCATCCCCAATTGGGGTATTTTGTGAAGCTGAAGGTAGTGAGGATGGGAAGGAGATGGGGAAGAGGAAGGTGGGGGAGTACCTTCTATTCAGGTCATTAAACGCGGTTAAAGCAAAGGGCACACAAACTCCAACGGCTCGGAGGGCTTTGAAGCAGAGAATGGACGGTTATCTCGAGAGTATTTCCTCCTGGGGTAAAAATAATCTCGTCGAATTTAATGTTTCAAAGACCCAATCCTGTCTGATTACGTCTAAAAGGGATCCAAATGATAATCTAGTCTCCTTCAACGGAAGCAATCTTCCGAACAGGCCTTCCATTGATATGCTTGGTGTAACTATAAGTGACCAGCTCAGGTACGGGGGCTCCATAGAAGCCAGAGTAAAGTTGGCCTCTCAGAAGCTGGGCGTACTGTACAGGGCCCGCAGATACTTTAATAGTACACAACTGTTGACCCTGTACAAATCGCAAGTGCGCCCTACTGTCGAATTTGGCAGCCATCTCTGGTCCGGAGCCCCTAAATACCTGAAAAAAACCCTAGACTCTGTGCAGAAACGGGCGGTCCGTTTGATAAAAAAAATCTCTCTCTCACAAAAAGACCCTCCACACAGCATCCCCAAAGATGACATAGGCCCTGAGGGAAATTATTTTCTTCAGGGCCTCCTGTGTAGAATAATATATTTTTAAAAAAAGCCATTTTAAGCAACGTTTCAATTCTGAATGGTTGTCTTACACCAGGGCGATACTGAGAGTATCTTCCGCTATGGAACGTACAGCAAGTATACTGTATATTATTTTAATTAAATAATTATGTAATAACAAAACATTGTTTAAATCTGTATATTTTTTTATGAACGGATTCTGAAACCGGTCGGCGTTGATTAAAAATATAATTTAAAAATATATATTAATAAATGTTACAATATATTCCTTTTTTGTAATAGATAATGATAGGATTTCCTAAATTTTGTAGTATAGATAATATGAAATAATTATAAATAAAGAACATGTTATTTTAAGTGCAGTTGGGTTGTTTCGGTTTCAGTCTGTATTTGGTGTCAGTATATTTTCTATCTCTGATCTCCCCCAGTTCTGTATCCAACTTTTTATTTTAGATTTAAATCTTATAATATTGTTGTGAATTTTCAATAAAAGAGGGATTTTGTTGAGTTTAGTACCATAGTATAGGAAGCTTTTTTGCCCAAATGTAGTCATTGTAGTTGCTTATTGGATATGTTTTAGATACACTCATATATCTAATATACGTATTGGTTGTTATTTCTAATGTTTAACTAAAGGAGTATTTTTTTAGAATATAATTGTTGAATGATGCTACTTCTTTATTTTTCTGTTTTTCACTTGAAAGTCTGCCGACCCCTGGGATAGTCTATTGTCACTGCTGCATGTAGTGTTCTTTTGTGCTAGCTTGCACTTTCTAGTATGTGCCAGTGTCGGTTTTCTTAATGGAATATATGCAGTGAACTCCCAAGCAGTAAGAAAGACAAAAAAGGCAAACATTAATTATAATATTACTAAATTTTTAACACTCTCTACTCATATATCCTCTCGCACCCGTGTTAAAATCCGTTCATAGGAGCGGAATTCAGAACGCACACATGGTCAGATGATGGTCAGTTAATTCTGTTAACGCATTACTAAAATATCGGATGTATCTAAACAAATAAAATCTGGTGCTTACCGTTAATTTTATAGTTGAAAAACGTTTTATAATATTTTCAAACCGTTTTAATTGAGCTTGCGTATGTGTGCTCTCGCAAACTCGAAAAGTAGTAGACCGATATCGCTGAAATTTTTAAAATGTGTTCTTATTAGTGCCAGGAGTGTTTTGTGTTGGTTTGAATGGTAGAAAAAGTCGGGGTCGCCCGAGGAAGACAAGCATTATCTCTGCACTGGAATGAGAATTGAAGTCGAATTAAAATCAATATAATGTAGTCTTTCAACACTAACAATATGGTGTACAGTGGTGAGTGGTAATAAAGTCGGAGGCGTCCGATAAAAGTAAGCCTGAGGTCGCGGGTTCAAATCCCGGTATGCGCATATAAATTTTATTTGATTAATGTGTGTTATTTCACAAATTATTCATTTAAAATAATATATTGTATATTTGCGACACGTTCCAGAGTGGAAAATACTATCAGTATCGCCCTGGTGTAAGACCATCATTCAGAATTGAAACGTTGCTTGAAATGACTTTGGCTGTTTTTTGGGACCAGATCTGAATAGCCAGGTACTCTCCCACCTTCCTATTCCCCATCTCCTTTCCCTCCCCACTACCCTTCAGGGTCCCAACATACTCCAATAGTGGATGCCATAGTGTCACTCTTGCGCGGATTCGCATTAAAAAGCTTAATTCACGCTATTTTACTTTAGATTCGGTTAGGTTTGTTGTTGTTTTTTGTTATTTTTCTTACATTTATTTAACGTTCTGTTTTGTCACAGATAATAAATAGTATTGCGAAGACCTACGGAGAAAGTGAAGTAAATAATGGCCGTGCAGTCGACGCAGTAGTATATACTGTTACGTAAGAAATAATCGCACTGCGCTCGTCTTTACCCTTTACTCGGTCTACTTATTTCCACTTATATTAGGATAGGTCGGGCAAATAGAAAGGAAAAATTACACCACGCTGCGACAGGTTACTCGTTGAAGGCCACGCAACTTGTCAATAAATTAAACCTTTTTTTTGATAACATGCCCACACTCGGCTTGCTGAATGAATATATTTTTATTAAATGCTTCTGTTTGAATTTCACCTCTGTTTTCAGGAATAAATGAATACAAATCTTCATGATCCGATCGACCTGAAACTCGTCGAAATAATATATATATTTTTTTATTTGGTACAATATTTTTTACATTTCAAAGTTTTCCAGTAATGTTGGCCTCACTGGGTGGCTTGCCCGTGCTGAGGCCTTCATTTTATAATATGAAAATATAATCTAAAATTTAAAGAGAAAATAATACATTTAAAATATAATCTTGTATGTTTGTGAGTGATGTGTGTTTATATTGGTTTTGTGTGTTACGTGTAGGTTTTATTTTTATTTTATGCTATGAAATTTTGGTAATATTGTCTTTTTTTTCTTTAATCCATTTTGTAATTTTGCGTGTGAATTTATTTTTATTTTCCTCAATTTTAATTTCAAGTTTTACACTGTTGAAAGCTTTTGTAGCATGGTATTGGTAGTGAATAAATATACAATTTTTTTACACAATGTTATACAGGAAAAAAAATCCTTTTCAATTCTAGCGAATCAATTATGGGGCGATACATCTGTCAAAGAATGACGTACGTTTTCTGAGACACGATATTTATCACTCAAAAAGAAATTATGTTTTGTTTGGTTTGGGGTTTATTAAAATAGAATTTACAAATAATGTAAGACCATAGAATAGAGCAAGTGTGAACATGCAATGACAATGCGTTCTATCCACTTTTGGTGGCAATCACATAACATACACGCGGACATATACGATTTTCTCGGAAATCGATGACATTAGTGAGATCGATAACTTTAAAATATCAGATCAATAGGCGTAATTACCAATGTTTTTTTGGCGATTTCCCGAACACGGTCGCGCTGTTGATACCCAGACCGATATTGATAACGTGATAAATCATAAATCGACATACGCTGGCAACACTCTATGAATTTACATTCCGAAATGTCATACTATTGAAATACTAACATAAATATGCGTTTGCATTCCGCATTTCCTTTTTGACACTAAAAAGCGAGTTAATTATTTTATGAAGTCTTTATTCACAACTTGTTATGTGAACAAAGTTCGGTTTTACAAGCCCGAACAAATGTAGCGTCTTTGGCCCGAACGTATTCGACTCGCCGCGTATGCGAATTCTTTCAATTTTAAGAGCTTCGTTAGTTCAACTCCGAACGACAATATTTAAAAGCCGTATATACTGACAGTTAACCGAAGCTTATCTTATACTATGGAGGCTACGCTAAAAATCGTCGGTCGGAATATTTCTTATCAATCGTTGACCGTGCTCGCAAATATCGCTAACTGACGGATGACATATTTCGTCAATATTATATTGTGAAATTGGGCTTTATGGATCGTCCGTGCCAGACCTCCTGGTATCTTTATGGTTGTATAAATAATCGTTGCCCTTTATCAAAGCACGTTTTCATAAATTTAAGGGCTTCCTGCAGTCAATTTACTAATTTAACCTTTGGCATGCGATGTTTAGTAGCCAGCAATACAGTAGCGAAAAGGTTAACGGTGAACTTAACCGCAACCCTTTAATAAAAATTTGCGCATAATTCTATTAAAGGAGTATTTTGCTTTGATATTGGAAAAACGAGCCACGTGGAGTCTATCCGTGATGTCCTATCTGCAAAATGTATTTCATCTTTGTGATCTTTACAACAGAATAAATGGTCCTTAGAAGAGATTGATAAGAAAGGAAATGGATGGCGCTAATTTACATTAATTAAATTGTCTGTTCATTAGACTTAAGATATTTCTTTTACTAGAAATAAGTAAAAATAGGGTTTATTCCGGACATCTACGTTACATACTTTTAGAGGTTAGTGGTAAACGCAACGTACGTTATAATCTACGCGTTCATAGATAGCGTTGATTTAATTATTTTATGAAAATACACTTTTTGCAAGTTATGCTTTAAAACATTAAAACGAATTATTTGAATACACGAAGAAAAATGAGTATTGCTGATTTATTCAAATCCGGTTAAGAACGAGATTCCGGGCGTTTTTGTTCTCAAACTGTTGTACATTCCCAATGTATGTGTGAATAAATAGTTTTGTCCGTCTATAAACTCTATTCTTTACGTTTAGTTTCAACGAACGTTTTTTAACACGAATGTGTTATCGCGATGTCGGACCACGTGTTCATAAAAATTATAATTAGTTATTTTATACTATCGGGACAAATACAGGTGAATGAACACGTGTTTCGA
This sequence comes from Hesperophylax magnus, assembly GCA_026573805.1. Classification (NCBI taxonomy): domain Eukaryota; kingdom Metazoa; phylum Arthropoda; class Insecta; order Trichoptera; family Limnephilidae; genus Hesperophylax; species Hesperophylax magnus. Next base: position 3,102,609 of record JAIUSX010000054.1, on the reverse strand, counting down.
TATATTAGAAATGTACTAAAAGTTTGACAAGAAACGACCAGCAATCCCGTTTTTAACTGGATAAAAGGACTATGTTTTTAATTTTCTGAAAATCTTCAACGTTCTGATAAAAAATGTTTGTGGTTAGGTTTTTTTTTCAACTTTTTTATGTTTGAATTTAAAATATTTAAAAAAATTTAAATATTAAAGTGTATTTCAAATACAAAAATCAAAAAGGTTATTTTATCCAGTTTCTAAAATGGAATTTGTTTTTCGACATCTTCAAAATATATAGAACATTTTAAATACCTTGGAAAAAAATTCCAAAATTCGATGAGAAATTATTATTATTTCAAGTTTATACAACAGATAAACAACCCTCTTTGATTGGATAAGCAATATATGTATCTTATGCATCTTTCCATAACCTGTTTTATGTCAGTTTCTATATATGTTTCAATTAGTAAGGTTTTCACATACACTTTCGTTTATTAATTGAATAAAATTTTCACATTTTTTTTTAGTAAGACCATAGAAAATTAATGAACAGAGGAAAATACATTTACACAAGAAATGAACTCGGATAAAGAGTCGGTACTTTGCTTTAATTTGTGAATGACTACGAGCAGCTTAAACTTTATTGTCTGTGTCATTTATAACCTATATAACAACGTTTGTGTCTGTGCGTACACAAATTATTTAAAGCCATAACTCTTTCACTGATAAATTAATAATGTGGTGTGATGGTTAATTGAAGCGCATGCTGTACGCATATGGAATACGTACCAACTTTACTTTTACTAATAACTTTGTGTGCATCATGCTTGTTATTACAGTGCATCTGCATAGATAATATGTCTGCGCTGAATAATTATTCTGCGCCAATGATAAATGTCAGCAGTTTATTTAAGCTAAATGACAGATGACAATAATTACGTAGATTGAACTCGCAGACAATAGAGCGTCTGGCTTCTGTGTCAACAATTTGGATGTAGAAGGTTCAGTTACTCAAGTCGCTTTCGGGTTCCATTTTATAAACGATTATGTATAGGTTAATGTTTTATATATAAATTGTTGTTTATGTACATGATGTCCGGAAACTAGTGGTACGAGTAGGAAACTGTGGAAACTACGTCACGTTTCAAGTCGATTTTGTGGCAAATTTTATTTTTTATTGTTCAGTATGAACATTGAACATGTACATCGGTTTGTCAACAGGATGTACATGTTCAATTACAATGTAAATATGTATATGTAGTATTATTACTAATTATAAATCTACATAATATTGTAATTAATTATAAAATATTCCGATTATTATGATTGGCACACATAATGAACAATAACACACATAATAAATAATAAGGACGGGTTCGCAATCAAATTTCAACGTTCATTTTCGGATTCTGTGAATGTCATTATTTCTGTTATTATTTTAATATAGGCCAGTTACTTGACAGAAATATTAACAAAACTTGAAAAGAACTCTCACAGAACTTGAAAATTAACTTTGAAATTTGAAGATTTGTTCAAATATCAAAGTTAATTTTCAAATTCTGTAAAAGATTTTTTCACGTTATGTTATTATTTCAGTTCTGTCAAGCAACTAGCCTATAAATATAATAACAGAACTTGAATATGACCTTCACAGATCCCAAAAATGAACGTTGAAATGATGAATTGTTATAGAAATTCTCCGAAAAAACCCGTCCTTAATCTATGTACATGCTAATGAATAATAACTGAGTGATAGTGATGACTAGTATAAAGTATCTCTAGTTATGAGCCGTGTTTTCTATGTACATGCTAATGAATAATAACTGAGTGATAGTGATGACTAGTATAAAGTATCTCTAGTTATGAGCCGTGTTTTCTATGTACATGCTAATGAATAATAACTGAGTGATAGTGATGACTAGTATAAAGTATCTCTAGTTATGAGCCGTGTTTTCAGCGGTGACCGGATAACTCATCAAAATGACAATTCAACACACATTGTGAGGAGTTATCATGGAACCGTTTTCAGCATATATATGAATCTATTTATGTTTAACATTTTGGGCACGTTATATTGAAGGGTTCACTGTCCGTATGTATTGCTATATTTTGGAACAAGCATGCTTTCATTCTTTGTGGACCTTGTTCCACTTTCCTCTTATATTCAGATACAGATATATACTGAATCAATAATTTGTCCCATAGTAAGGCCTACTCGGGCAAGATATTTAAATTTCGATACAACAATGAAATGTATCGTCTCTGAAAAAAAATATTTTTTGAAACTAGTAATCTAACCATTCATTATTAACACTATTTCATGTAATTTGGTCAATTTTCTTTTAAAGTCAGGCACTACGTTTTTATTCGTTTTAAAATGCGTCGAAAGGCTTTTGATAAAGATTTTTAAAAAATCCGAATGCTTTGATCGAAAAAAATATCTTTTTTGGGTTGTCTATGTCTAGATCAGTTTCCTGCTTGTACCACTAGTTTCCGGTCACCGTGTATATGGGTTAAAGAAAAATATACTTGAAAATCGGGTATACCAAAAAAGTCAGACACGTCTTGTTTAGTTGATTATTATTATTTGTTCAATGAAGATTAGGTTATCTCGGGTTATGAAAATGAGTTGAAACCCTCTTTTATAGTCCTTTACTTTAGTACGAATAGTTACGTTTGTCGTTACAATAATTCTCAAGGTGGGATTTGGCTTCCGTTCTTAACTGGCTCTGGTATTTAGGTCTGGCCATCCTTTTCCAATCTCCTTCCACGTAGTCTTCCCATCTCTTCCTCGGTCTGCCATGAGTCCTGAAATCTGGCATTCTTTCCGCATTTCTTTCAGTCTTTTCTGACTGATTTACACGCTAGGACTTTTCATACATTTTATCGGTTTTACAAAATGGAATAAAAAACATGAAAGCTATTGACAGAACTAAACATTACAAGATTAAACATTATAAGATTATATAACCTTCCACGTAGCATCAAACAAATAACCGCCATACTCAAATTTAAATCATCATTAAAATATTTATTTTGAACAAATGTCACTACACTTTAAATGAATACCTTACATAAATTAAATACCTCTGTTTTTTTTATTTTTTATTTACACCCGTTTGTTAACATGAAATTGTTGGGTTATGTAATATAATGTGTATTTGTTGGGTTAGCTGGAGGAAATATGATGTAACCATAAGCTATAGGTACCCTTTGTACTCTGTATTTTTGTGCAATAAATGTTTTTTGAATTTTGAATTTTAAGGTAACCGGAAAAAAGAATATACATTAGTACCTACAATGTTATTAAAAGAAATACAGAAGAAACAAAAACAAAAAACCTGGTGTGCTATATCCATTTGACTATTGTATTTTACAATAATTATATGTGGGGCCCATTGTTTCACAGAATTTGAACGATTCGTCAAATTTCGAAGTTAATTTTCAAGTTCTGTAAAAGTCCTATTCAAGTTCCGTTTGTATATCACTGTGGGGCAGTTGCTTCACAGAACTGAAAAATAATATATCTTGAATCGAGCTTTAAAATTATAATAATAGTAAATGTTTTATTTTCTTCCATTTTTGTTCATTTACATATTATTAAATTTAGTAGTATGGATAAAATTAAGTAATTATAAATATATATTTTTAGTGTATTTTAGTGAATGACTAGTTGTACCACGCCACGCGTTGCTGTGGCTCAGTCTGTCTGTGCAGATAGAGAAACAATAGCGCGTATTGCTTTTACGTCCAACAGATGGTGCTTTTTTTTTAAATCAACATGTTTTTACCTGTATATATAAAACATATATATATATATATATATATATATATAAAAACACATGCGTATTCGAATGCAACGTGGACGTCATTTTGGCGTCTATGCGCTCCTTTTTACTTGACAGGATTTGTTGAATCCGATAAAACGTACGCGATAATTCTTTGCGTGTAAACCAGCCTTTGCGATGCTTTCTGTTTTCATGATCAATTAGATTCTCGAGTACGTGGTTGATTTTAATTCAGTATGGTCCATTTCCTAATTGTCTTACTCATAATAGATACTACGGAGGATAAGAACAGGTTAGTTGAAAACGTTACTCATAATCACATGCATGCGTACTGCGTATACCGGCTGCCGTAATACCGCAGTATTAGTTATTGACAAATTTTTGACCGCGGAGGTCGCGGACTTTGTTAACAATCTAGTTGATTTGATAAATATCGGTCGGTCGCTCAATATTTGAAATCGAAATATTGATTTACCAAATGAAATACGGAACGCATAATCAAAATGGCCAAATTTCGATGCAATTCGAAGCACACCGAGTCAGTGACATCGTAAATTTCATTTGAAGAAACGTGAAGTTAGCAAGGAAAAGCGAAATGCGAAAATGACCGTGTTTTTGAGGATCGGAACAACGTGGTGCCAGTCTAAAAAAATCTTGCATGAATATTATTACGAGTAAATATTTGAATCCCAGTAGTATACGACCCTCTTCACCGTATACCAGTGCTGCTGCGGCGTATTAGGGAATCTTTATAAGTAAGACTAAAAGTGTTTTGCGTTTAGAGACTGCTAATATGGTTTAGCACTATGTACTTCTCACTGATCATATTTTTGTGTGTTGCCATCAAGAACTCGTAAAATCTTCAAATCATAATTTTGTGACCATATTCTAACAGATTTAAAAAAATCATCAACATACATTGTTTTAAAAAAAATATTTTCTTGATTTTGAGAGCCTTTATTCTCGTGCCAGTAAAAAATCTTTAGGTGTCATTAGACCCGCCTTTTTGATCAATTGACCTTTCTCGAATCACCAAGGTTCCAACATCCCGACTGTAGGCTGCCGAGTCCGATATTCGAGTTCGTGTGGACGTTTGTTCCTAACATCTGCAGCACAGTGCATAATAATTTGAATACATTAGCTGCGTTTTATTTAATTCCCATAGTCAACAGCTGCCAGCCTACACGCGATATTATATTACTGCAGTAACTATATGCAGCTATGCAGTTTCTCTACCTACGGATGATGTAGTGCATTATTGTTACATATTTCATTGATTTATTCATTTATTGTTAGGGGCGAATGAATGCATACCATGGAATTGAGATCGATAGATAGGGACTTATAATAATAATTTCCTGTGTACACAAAGCAATGCAAATGTATTGTTGAAAAAAATCACGATTCACAGGCTCGTAACTTTTGTAGCATTTTCTCATTTGTTGTTATTTCTCATAGTCTATCTCATTCATTGTATCCCGTGCGATGCACACTTTAACAGATAAACAAATTAACGTAATTTGCATTAATATGTTTTTTGAATTATTGTTTTACTGCGTGTTTTTAACTGCCGAATGTTCGTTGTAGGTACAAACAGGGTTTTGTGAAAGTCAATGAGCTACTCGAAGTCGTGTAGATTTGACGAAAGATTAATTAATTATTGAAGAAGAAGATAATACCAATAAATCTAAACGAAACGTGAAAACAAAACAAGACAGAAAAAAAGATAATGGTGGTGCCAAAGATATTAGTGCTACACACTTGTACACGCTTGTCACAAGCCGCTTGTCCGAATGCTTGGCAAGCATCGGCAAGTCAAACGTCGACATCTGCACGCTTACGAGTGCGCCAGTATGTTCGGAGTAGAGGTGAAGCGTATTTACTAGAACAGATGTTTGGAACAGATATCTCAAAGATACTTTCGTACTTAGTATTTGTTCTTAAGTATCACGCGTCTTGCGAGTATTGCGCGTCTTGCGAGTATTGCACGTCTTGCGAGTATTTTGCGTCCCGTACACGCAATACTCGCCAGCCGGAAGAGGCTGAGAAGAGTGTTCCTCTATCCTCCGTTATATTTAAAATCATTGTCATCACATCATACATCGAGATAATGCTCAATGGATTTGAAAATGTATTGTGTGGAATCCAGCACCGAGTGAGCAATACCCCATACAATACAACAATTCCTTTTGGCATACCATTACTTTTAAAAGTAAGTACAAGTGCGAAATATTAAGGAACAGGTATTTGGACTAAGGACGGGTTGTTTCGGAGAATTTGAACAATTCATCAAATTTCAACGTTCATTTTCCAGTTCTGTGAAAGATTTTTTCAAGTTCTGTTTTAATTTTAGTTTTGTCAAGCAACTAGCCTATAATGATATAAAAACAGAACTTGAACAGGACTTTCACAGAACCCGGAAATGAACGTTGAAATTTGATGAATTGTTCAAATTCTCCGAAACAACCCGTCCTAAGTATTTATTCATACTTGTACCAGTTGTTGCAAGTATGAAGACGAGTACGACTCACCTCTAATTCGGAGGTGTGGTTTATTTATGGTTCGGAGAATCCAAGCGTGGTGTGGACGTCGGAGTAACTACTTAGGCTATCTTGTTTACGTAAACCTATTTTTTTAACGTGAAACAAAATAAAAGGAAACGAAATTATATTATAGTTTTTTTTATAACAATAAATGACAAATTATTACATATTTTTATTTACGCCTTTAGGGCTTTAACATGAAACAAATCTTAATAATTAAATTTATTTATTTATGTGATAATACATTACAAAATATGAATAATGATATTTATAATACATTATTCCCAATGATTTTAAATATAATCATTTCGGGAAAGACAACATTATACAATAAGAAGGAAATTATTTTTTCAAAAGAATTCGAATTTAAAAGTATACATATGTTTTAAAAAAACACTAAACAGACTGTTAATTTAAAAATATTATATAATAAATATAGTTATACAGAAATTACAGAGTTCCAAAGAACAATTGTGTCACTGGTTAATCAAGCTGCTGAGGAAATGTATTTTAAAAGCTTTTGCCAATATTTTTTGTTTTTTACTGGAATTCTTAGTGCATTAAAATTATGTAACATAAAAAACAAATGAAATAATTACAATATTATGTTTTTATTCCATTTAATACAATTTACGTAAAACGGCACGGAGCGAAAATGGCGTCCGTCCGTCGCCAGTTCGGAAGTTCTACCGTAAAACGTGCGAACTAGAGGTGAAGCGTATATACGTATATAGTATGTACTTGAACAGAGGTTTAGATATGTCAAAGATACTTTCATACTTAAGCATTGCGCGTCTTGCGTATACATACCGTGGGCGAGAGATATCTATAGGCAACTCGCTTACTCACCTATATAAGAAGAGTGTTTCCCTAGTATTCAAATACTAGGTAAATAGTAGGTGAGTAAGCAAGAAAATATATGATACTGCATTTACAACCAAAAGCTCGTACTCTTTCTCGCTTACTCGCCAACATAAAAATAATGTTTTCCTAATCTAAATACTTGGGACACCCGTAAAATTTTCGAATAAGTACAAGTATTTGAATACGTTAGTAAAGAGGAATAAGAAGCATTATACTTCGAAACAAGGTACGAGGTACCTACCTATATAGCACGCATCTTTATTTAGGAGATTCTCAAAGTGTTTCTCAAAATATCGCACAGACTAAGGTTATCGTAAATTTCTGTTTTTGAGTGCTTAATAATATAGTTTGTCAAGATTTCATTTAAATGTTTATTTTTTAAAATGACTCCATTTCGTAGTGTTGCATGGCGTAGGATCATTTTCTTGACAAAGTTGAATATCGTGCTGAATATATTTATATCAAATAAGAGTTTCTTTTAAGACATCAGTTTGAAATTTTATGCATTGCTTGAAATGGCTTTAGCCGAGTTTGGTAACCAGATCTGAACAGCCAGGTACTTCCCCACCTTATTCCTCTCCCCACTTCCTTCAGCCTTACAAGATACCCCTATTGGGGATGATGAGTTATGATACAGGCAGCAGTAAACATTAACAAACCTTCCACATTCATATTTTTGACAGTTACTAACAAAGTATCAGTTAAAAGCGAGTGCTTTATGAGGACGGCGGAACACGTGTTCATATAAATACTGATATTGTCGCATTCCGTCGTGATATTTATCAGAAAATCGGCATGCTATCGCTTTTTAAACGAGATCATTTTTCTCCGTGTACTTATTGTACTGGACACCTACGCCAGTGATATCGACTGTAAAATGCCGGTTACCTCTCGGGGGTACCTTAGGGAAGGATTTGCAATTGAAACACAACTTCACGAAAGTCGTCGGACAACTGACTAATTGGGCCAGTTGTTTGCATATTTATTGGGTTAAAATTCAACAGTTTCTACACGTGTTAATGTGCAGCAATTATTCTTACCATTTTAAACAGGATGCATGAGAGCATTAAGGAACCAAGAAAAATAACCAAATTTTAATTACTACGGTTAAATCCCATTTGACACATGAGTCCAGTGATAAGCCTCAAAGGAAGGACATCGTAAAATATGTGATAACAGATAAATATTCTATTTATAATGTGTTATATTCTGTCTCCCCCTGCTTTCCTATAAATATGCATGACCTCTGTCTTAGTTTTTAGTTATATTTCACATCCTGATGAAGCTCGACTAAAGCGAAACCGGTAGATGTAATAATAAAAAAGTCGTGGTTAATAAACAAAGTGTTTTATTTGATTTAATATATAATGTCTAACCACAAACTTAACCGAAAAAAAAAAGATAAATATTCATTTCCTTAATTATTTCAATTATTATTTAGGTACATCCACCTGCTAGGCGGATGTACCTAAATAGGCGTTGACGATAATTCCATCCAACGCCAACGTCGTTATCGTTTACGATTTTCAACTGTTGAAAATAATCGTTGAAAATAGCGCCGTAGTTGACGCAACTATAATTTATTATTTCTACTGATTTATTAACTCATATGACTATTTTTTGCTCCGTACCTGATGAATCCTCATTCATCACAATTATTTACAAGAATCTATTAAATTTCACAATTTTATTTGTTCACGTGTTTATTTATACTAGTGAATTCAATCTTCTTTAAACTTAAAAATATTAATTTTTTTTTTTTTTTGGTAAACTAATGTTTAAGACAAGATTTTTTATGCATAGCACAAAGGGTAACAATTATTTTACAAGCAATAATTATTCGCCTGAAACACTCATCCACATTGAAAAATCTCCTGATAAAAGATACATGACGCCAACGGGACTCGAACCCGTGTCCCTTCGATTTCCGGTCAACAGCTCTGACCACTGAGCTATGGCGGCTTATCTCTTATCCGCGAAATAATTCAATATATACTAGTGTTTCATTCAACAATTACTGCTTGTTACATTTTTTCACCTGAAAACAACCAACTTTATTTTATATGAGAAAGGCATTGTAAGTGCTAACTCTCTCACTAGATGGCGTCGAGACAAATTGTCTACATTCTTAGGTGAAATACTTGAACTTGTCAAATATTATTATTATTTTTTTTTTTTAAACTAATGTTTAAGACTAAAGTTTCTTGTCTTGTTGAGAAAAAAAAAAGTTTTATGTATAGTGAGATGCAATAAATAAATTGTTAGTGACACACGTTTAAATATAATTTTATTAGGTCGGAGAATATTTTTGTAGGTATATGTTACTATACTTAAATAAACAAAACCTTAACCTGGTTATTGAATTAAATGATATTTTCACTTCGTAAGTACAATCAAACTAAACGTTCAAGAGATTGAAACGACACTTACTAACAAAAACAAACAAAAAATAGATCAAAATAGTATTAAGGAATCCCCTTACCGTGTTATTCCCGGATCATTGCTTTATTATGTTTTTTTTTTTTTTTTTTTTTTTTTTTTTTTTTTTTTTTTTTTTTTTAATTATTTTCTCTTACTTAGATCTTACAAAACTGATCAATCAGTTTAATTGTAAGAAATCTCTCACTTTTTATATTTATTAGCTTATAACAATATATTTAATTTCAACTTGATATCTTGGTACCACAATATTAATTGTTTTTATGTTTGACGGAGGTAGAACGATCTAATTTTCGTTTTTATTTTTGAATGACATGTCTCATTTTTAATATCTTCTGGTAATGAGTTAAACAATTCCGGAATTTTATGTCTTTTTGTTCTATCTCCGTATACATTTTGCGATATTTTAATAATAAACATTTGTGCTTCTCTATGCCTAGTAGGGTAGTTATGGTTTACAGGTTTTTTGAATTCTGTGTTCCAGAATTCATCTAGCGTTATTTGGTAATCTATCCTACTATGTATAGAGAGCACATTACACAAAGAAAACATTTTTTTATAATCGCCTTCACATAATTGTATATTTTTTTGCCTGATATCAATTTTAGGAAACGGATTTGTAATCGTTCTATTTTATTTAAGTACGTTTTATACGTTAATCCGTAACTATTTACTCCGTATCCTATAATTGATTCCGCTAATGCATTATATATACAGTATAATATATTTTTATTGACAAAGTTTTTTAGGTGATAAAATTTCCCTAATATGGATCTTAATCTATTACATACATTTTCAATGTGATTTGACCAGTTAAAATTGACATCTATTGTAAGACCAAGGTATGTATATTGGTAAACTTTTTCTATGTTTGGGCATTTACATTGGTTTTTTGTGTGAAAACAATCGTATGAATGACTTTTTATATGCAGTTCTTTATCCTGACAACTTGCATATGGAGAGTGTATAAGCATATATTTTGTTTTTTTTGCGTTAATAATAATTCCATTGTCGTGGGACCATTTAATTATGTTATTTAGGTCTGTTTGTAAAAATTCCTCAATTTTCTGTAGATTTCTGTCAGCACATATGATGCAAGTATCATCTGCAAACATGTAACATTTACAACGTTTTATTACGTTAGGTAAACTGTTTACTTGCATTAAATAACACGTAGGTCCCGATATCGACCCTGTTGCTACTCCAGTGTCTGTTAACATTTCATCACTGAAAATTCCGTCAATTTTAACTTTAATTTTTCTTATTAAATTATCGAAGGAAGCAAACACTTTGTGGCTTGACATTATTACACAAATGAAAGAATATCTTTGTTTTAAACCACTTTATTACATTTATATACGTCGACCGGTTTCGGTTGGACTCAACCTTCATCAGGACAGTACAAATATAAACTAAAATATAATACAGAGGAAGATAATTAAGTAAACAATAAAGAAAGAGAAAGTATATAAATGTGAGGGAGAGAGCATCAGGGCAGCGGAGTAGGTAGTGGGTTCGGGGAGGGGTGGGGATTACCCAGGGAGAAAGGAAACATCTTTAAAATAGGGCTTTTAGTTAGTTCTATCTGTTTGTTTAAAATTGGGTAATTATTTTTATTTTTATTTGCTTTTGAGATTTCCAATGATTCTAAATTATTGAGACGTATTCCTATTTTATTTTTTTTTTTTTTTTTTTTTTTTTTTTTTTTTTTTATGTAGTATTTGAACTCCCGTCGTTCTATTAAATGTATGATTAGTATCAATTAGGTGTTCGGCGAATTCTGAAAAACCGGTATTTGATAAACACCTGACATGTTCTTTTACTCGAATATTTACATTACGCGCGGTTTTACCAATATATATTGCCGGGCAATCGTTGCAATTAAGTTTGTAGATCCCAGAGTGGCTAAACGTATCTTCTTTATCTTTACAATTATTTAAAAATTTGGCTAAGTTATTATTAGTATAGAAGGCCGGCCTTATTTCTGATGGAAGTTTAGATGTGCAACGGGAAGAGAATTGATCATTAATCAATTTAACAGATAATTTTTAAACATTTTATTTAAAGGACCTCTAATACCACATTCTTCCATTGCCTTTAGTAATGTTTGATGGTCCAATGTGTCAAAGGCCTTTTTAAAGTCTATAAAAATTATACCAACGTAATATTTTTCATTTAAATGACAATTTATGTGGTCAGTGAAATTAGAAAGTAATTGTGTAGTACTTTTTTCTTTTTGAAATCCGTACTGTATGGGATTTATGATTCTGTTTTTTTCTATAAAAAATTGTATTTGGTTAAAAATAGCTCTTTCAATAATTTTATCAATACACGAGAGAATCGCAATTGGTCGATAGTTTGTGAAATCTTTGTGATTTCCTGATTTATAAATAGGTCTGATGATGGATGTTTTAAGTTCGTCAGGCATGATGCTTTTATTTACACAGTAAGGACTGGAATTATATTATCAGCAATTAACTTCAGGTCTTTAATTCTTATTTGGTCGTTGCCTTCTGACTTTTTAACATCCATATCATTAATTATTTTTTTTATATCTTTTTCTGTTACAGGTCTAAATCTCATTGACATAATAGCAGGAGTTGTATACATGTTACGATCTAAGAATTTTGTAGTACAATTGTGTCTAATGTCTTTTATTTCATTTACGAATGTTGTAGCAAATTTATCGCATAAAAATTTTGTGTCTCCTTGATTTCCCATATGTTGAAGGATTATTTTATCTAAATTTTGTTTAGGTTTTCCTATTAGGTTGTTTATTTCGTCCCAGAGTTTCCTCGGGTTTCCGTTTAAGCTATTTATTACATTTTTGTGGAATGCGTTTTTAGTAATATTAATATGTTTGTTTGTTTTGTTTCTATGTCTAGTATATTCTAAACGAAATACCGGGTTATTTGGGCTATTCTTACATTTTCGGTAAAGATAATCTCTTTTTTTAATCATGTTCTTAATTTCTTCAGTAACCCACGGATTGCTGTGCCTAAGATTATTTTCAAATGATATTTCTTTCTTCGAGGACGAATAAATATTATCAAATATATTTTTCAAACTATAGTACAGTTCTGAGGGACATTCAGTTTGTAATAGTTTTCCCCAATTTACTAGTTTTAATTTAGAATATACCATTTTACTATCAATGATTTCCCTTTTTTTATTTAAATCCTTTGTAAGTACCTCTTTCCCGATTGCTACTCCTGTTATATAATGGTCGGATATTTTGTTAGTTACAATACATGAAAATGCAGTGTTACAACGGTTACGTATTGCAATATGGTCGATACATGAATAAACATTTTTACCGTTTAATATTTCATCCCGGGTCACATCTAATATTACACTTTCTAAACCATTTTCACGGAGTAGATTTTGATATTCTGTAATTACACTATTTTTGGTATCCAATAAGTTCAAGTTAATGTCACCACAGTACAAGTAATTTGAATCAGATGAGGTCATTTGTAATATTTGCTTTAGTTCCTTCATGTCTCCTACGCCCCGCGCCCCACACATATAACAACAATCCCGTAATAACGTTGGAAGTTTGGCTCGTTGGTGTTGAAAATATAATTAGTTCTATTGAAAAAATAATATCGTTATTTTGCTTGTCACCGATAAATTTTCTTGAAACTTGGCGCTACACTTGACCCTGTCGAATAGGAACTTTCAAAAGACGTTTAGTAGTTCGGTACATAACCGAAAGATCATTTCAAATTAGGCATCATATCGTTCACGAAGTGTAATCTCTTGATGCTTTTTCTATATATCGGGCGTCACTCGCCAATACTGTTGAAATATTAGGTACATTATAACACAAATAATAATCAACGGCCGGCGCACACTGGGGCAAGAGTGATGAAAAACGCCCTTTATTCACAGGGACGTTTGTAAGAGAAAATTTGAATGTGGAAAGGAAGGTTATAAAAACACAAAATTTTTAAATACATAATATATGTAAACTTTATTATGTACATATTATATATACACGATTTAAATAAATAACAAACACAAAAATCAATTCTCTTTATCCTACTTGTTTGAGTCAAAATCACTATCATCATCACCATCATCAACACTACCATCATCACGATCATCATAATAATCGTAATCGTCACTATCATCATCATCCTGAGTACTTGAATAATTTTCACCTGTCGGCTGTAATGATGGAGCCATTAGCAGTTCTACCGCTTCTATGGGGAGTGTGGCCAACTTTTTTTTTGGCTGCTTCCTTTTGCTCGCAGAGGATCTGATGACAAAACAACAAATTGAAAACATATTTTATAATTCCTTAGAATTGAGTGTACGTATTACATCGCCTTGAGCGAAGACCAAACGCTTAATGGTAAGATTGAGTATTATCTGCAAATAAACATGAACTGAAGTATACTAACATTGATTTTTGCAGTCACTGGGTAACATTCCTTTTATGCGGCCTGTACAATTTTATAAGACGGGTATAGTTTTGGAGCATTTGATCTAATTACATTGTATTAGTGTCGAGATAATCCCGCTTCCACTACGAGTGCTACAGCATCCTCTCCCGACATAGTAACTGTTTCAACAGAATTTCTATAAGCTTTTAAATATTTATTGAGACTTGATAAATCCGATAAAATATCAGTGATTGCTAAAGACGCCTCTGTCTGTCATGTAGCTCTAAGTTCCATATGTGTGGCATAAACTAATTCAGCTAGAGGAGTAGATTTTCTCAAATCCAGAGTCTTTTGTCGTTTCATTCGTTTTGTACTCTGATCAAAGGTAATTTTCGGGTGACCGGGACCACCACGTTTTAGTGTAAGATTAGGAAAATAAATTGATGAATCCAGAAATGTTTTATTTTTCTCCAGAAATCTTACTTCAATCCGGTGCGCTGCTACCCATCGTGAATAGTGTTCCGATTTGAAGCGATTTATCCTTCTCGAAATATGTTTTCTGGGATCACCGATGCATTCTGTCCTCAACTCCATTTCCTTTTGCAGCGAATTTAGCTGATCTGGAATGTGTACGTGTCCAGAGTTTTTCATTATTGTGAATAATTGTCGTCTTGTCATGAATAAGCTATCAGAATTCACACCTGAGTGAAAAAAAGAAAATGAATAAAATTCTCCGCTCGGTTCACGTAGTGCTGTATTTTTCACGAAGCATAAAAAACCGCTAAATTGCGTTGTGCTATATCTGTCACCAACTGACACGACTTTGTCTCTCAGAAAACGCGTTCTATCTTTATTCTATTATGACCAGATATGTGGTATAAACAGTTTTAGGAAGGGAGACCATGAAGTTTTATCTTTGAGTTAAACTTTACCACCTTACGTCCAAAAAATGGAAATTGAATGTCGGTAACGATTATTTTGAAATAAATCTCTATTCTGACAGGTTTTGTAACGAACATGACATTAAATTGTATGATCCCAAGTTTAAAAAAAAACTGTTCATTTTAATTATAGCTACCGATCACATTAAAATAATTCATTACTTAAAAAAATGTACATATGTGCAAGATTTTAAAAATGATTCGTAAATAACAATAGTTACTGGTCCTAAAAGTGTTTGAATGATAGCCCGGAGGTGCCCGGAGCTCAACTAATCTCTAAAAGAATATCATTTTTTTTTAAATCACGACAAATTTTTTGTATATATTTAATATACAATTTTATCTATTAAAATATTTAATAATGTTCAAAATGTAATGTGAAAAAATAAGATAAATACCTGAACATGATGGTTTCATACTCACTTTTGGGATTGGTAATAGGTGTTTTCCGAAATAAGTACTTGAACTTGAGGTTTATGCTGGCACTTGTAAACGGCGTATTATCTGCACGAGTGTTCGCTCTGTACTGAGCGGTGTCACAGGTAGAAGCGTATGGTCAAGAGTTTCTACCTGCTATATAATAATGCAACAACTATCAAGGTACCTCGAAACAAATGAAGTGACATCGTATTATTGAATTTTTTTTTTGTTTATTGTATCAACTTCTGGTATTTGGCCCCAGTGTGCGGCGTTGGAAATTTGCTTGCCATTGATAGATTTGATTGTCCGTTGGCGCTATTATCGGCCGTTTCGGATGGAAAAATAATTTTAAAAAAACGCCTAGTAGGAGTTGCATAACCAAAAGACTATCAAAATTTCGCGTAATGTCGCTTGCGAAGTGTAAACACTTAACCCTTTTTATTTATTAGGCGTCAATCGTGAACTCGTTGAATAATATTCGTATTTAGGTATTATATTTTAACCTATTGACGTAATTTTTTTTCAATAGCCTTGGTCGTTGAATGAATATAACTATTAATTCCAACGGCTAGTTATATTTTGATACAGTACTACTTCTGATGTGCTTGATTTTATATTTGAGAGATGCCAAATTGAAATTTTTTAAATAATATTATTCCTATGTAGGCGTGTAATTAAAAAAGACAATTTGGATCTACTTTTACATATCAGGTTTTATCACTACACATACCTATAATAAATATCTCCTTTTTACTTTATTTTATTGCTATTGCGGTTTTTTCCGATTTAATTGATTTAGTAGCTCGTTACAATAGTTTTTCCTTATTGGAAACATTTTTACCTTGTGCAAATATCCGTGATATTATTTCAAATTCTAGCGGAAATAGCTTCTCTTGCAATCATATCCATAGGAATATCGACGAAGAAAATAATTTCCTTTAATAAATAACTGAATATAGACAATTCGCTGCATTTACTAATGTGCAATTTTTTACAGTATCTATCTAATTGGTCTTAGATCATCCTTGTTCGTAATTTAACATTAGCAACCACAATATTATATATACAATATTATTTATAATCCCATTTAAATAATTTATTGTGACTTTACTGCCTGGTTGATTTTCCTCCTATTTTTAATATTAAATTTATATCGCTGTCGTGACAATATAATTACAATATCCTGCATGATAAAAAACCTGTTGGAAAAATATATTTGTCAGTTGCAGTGTCGTGGTATTATTTATTGGTGACCGGGTATGTTATCAAAATGGTAGCTACCCAAAATGAAAAATAACGTAACTTCGACAATGCACTAAGGTCTCATATTTTTCATATTATGCGTATAATAATATTTGGCTAATTTATATAGCGCCGTTTTCGTGAAAAATCACCTCAGAGGCGCTGTACAAATATATTGATTAAATAATTAATACTAGAAATACTGACTTAAAACTAGTGACTTACATCTAAGGGTACGTATACATTTGCGAACCGAAACGCGAACCATACCACGAATTACGGGAAAGGAACGAATCAACTGCAAGCGGCGTTTCGCGCCATTTGCGATTTCTTCGTTTCATTCTCATATGTTGAAGTTCAGTTCGGCAGTTCGGCTCGCGGATGTATACGCAGCATAAGACTTATATCAAGGGACTTACGACTAAAGCCTATAACTACTATCTTAATGACATATATATTTACATATGTAGAAACTTACAACTAACAGCGCCAGAAGAAGGAAGTTGCATAATATTATGGTGTTTTTATAATTAATTTTAGAACACGGCTGCAAAATGCGCCCAATGGGTTAACTGCACTGACTATTTACAACTAATGCATCAATGGTTAACTGGATATATATCTTAAACGAATGAAGTTAATGAATGAAATTATTCGTCGATCTTTGTACGTGTATATAATCTTAAGAAATAAGTAGTGTTACTTTCAAAACGATATACTTCAATTGTTCTATGTAAGGTAATTTAATATTTGAACTTGTTATTTTTTTAAAGCTTTGTAAGTGAGAAAGTGTTTTTTATGAAGTTATTATAAAAGCCAAACAAAATCTGTTGAGCTAAACATAAAAAACGCGCACTTTTATCCGTCCAAAACAAGTGAAAAAATTGATTTACTTTCAAATATCACACTAAAAAATTCGGCCATCAATCATAACCTCACATTTGGGGTGATTTTGCACAAAAACGGCACTATAGAAATCATCCAAATATTATTATTATTATTATTTGGATGAGTAGTTCTGATTTATTAAAATCCTGTTAAAAAGGTGAGAGCAGGACATTTTCTAATAAACTATTAGTACTTTCATAATATATCGGAACCCGTGCTAATGCGGCTGCGTTTATCCTGTTATATAATGACAAAATGCGAAAATATTAGAATTTTTTCGTGGTTTACTGACAGTTTATTGGAAAATGAGTCAATTCATTCATTAAAGACCTGCAGCCCGTTTTTAACAGGTATGCGAGTAATTTGAAGAAATTTTCAATAAATTAGCAATGTTTTCAATCAGTGAGTTCTCTCCGCGTAGGTACTATAATTTGTTTTTAAAAGTGTCTCTCGGTGTTGCCGTAGTAATTTAAAAAAAAAAGTTTTGTTTTTTTTAATTTATAAATTTTCTTGTCAAACTCGTCATATTTCGCATCCATACTTATTTTTATACATATTTGCTAGTTAACTGTTTTCGCATGATTTTAAACTATTTTCTTTATTACAATTCTTATTAACTTGTGTCCCCGACCCCGACATTGGCCTGGCCTATTTCACCTTGCGCGAACATTATTGTGTATGTCCTGCTAAATAAACAAATGTTTGATTCACCACTAAAATATTTAACACGGTCGTACAAAATAAGATAATTTGTTTTGTAATTAAATTAGAGTCATGACATCTCTTGCCCGACCCCATCAGAGGTCAATTGTTGAGCATTAAGTTAAATTGACATTTCAAAGCTCATGATGGAAATGCTTTGCGAGCTGAGAACGGAGTTCCGGAAATTCATATATAATTAAGTCACAAGATAAAAAACACTGGTTCGTTTATTTTCTGTACCGATGCATAAAAATGAATGTTTCTTTGTTATTGTAGACTCCAAAACTACTGGTCCGATTTTGCTGAAAATTTCAAAGTTTGTTCTTATTAGTGCCAGGAGTGTTTAGAGAGTAGTTTGAATGGTAGAAGTCGGGGATGCCCAAGGAAGGTTTTAATATTGACTCCGCACGGGAATGAGATACAGACTCGAATTAAACTCGATTTAATGTAGGTAACAGTGTGGTATACAGTAATGAATGGTAGGAAAAGTCGGAGACGCCCGAGGAAGTAACGAATCAAATAATTATTTATGATAAAATGAGGCGTACGTCATGAACGAAGAAAAAGGGAATGGTAGAAGAAGTCTGAGATGCTCGAGAAAGGCATGGCTCGATCAAGTAAAACAACACTTATGTACGATAAAATACTTATATTTGATCAAAACTTTACTCCAAACCATTCATACTTCCGAGCAACGCCGGGTACACGTCAGCTATTTTTTTTATAAAATGCTTTTAAAAATTTATTCCTATAAATGTTTCTGATCCAACGAAAACTTAATCCAGTTGGCTCATTCATTCATAATATTATCTCTAACTACTGTGACTTACTTAATGTTCCCCATCTATTTTATTTGCAATCCTCAATTTATTCGCCGTCTAGATTCCGTATTAACAAATTATTCTACGCCCAGATTCCGTATTAGCAATTTATTCGCCGCCCAAATTGCGTATTAGCAATGTATTCGCCGCCTAGATTCCGTATTAGCAATTTATTCGCCGCCCAAATTGCGTATTAGCAATGTATTCGCCGCCTAGATTCCGTATTAGCAATTTATTCGCCGCCTAGATTCCGTATTAGCAATTGATGCCCCGCCTAGGTTGCGTATTAGCACTTTATTCTAATAATTATATTTTGATTGACTTGCTTTGGTTTTGAAATAATATTATAAAAATATTTTTGAATTGAAATTTCTTTATTCTGTGACATACGACTCAATCTTTTATGTTTGTCCTCGGCTTTGGCACTACTTTAAAAAACATAACATAATATGTGTGTTTTATTGCAAAATTTTTAATGCTTTAGATCACAGGTTCTCAAACTTATTTCGCCCACCTTGACATTTTAAAAAATCTAGTGCCTCCCATATTTTTAACATACCTTCTCAAATTACCACCTGTTGCTTATCTTAAAAACAGTTATTGCTAATATAATGTTTAAACATGCATTTTATATGGATAAGATAGGGTGTGACCCATATGCTATTTCTGAGATCAAATAATGCTTCAATAGAGGAAATAAAACTCATACTTAATCATAATTAGAAGTTTTTTTATTATCACTAAAAGAAGGCTTTGAATTTAAAACTAGAATAGAACTCTGATGCATTTCAATGAGTTTGTTAATATAGGGCACGAATTCACTTAAAAACAGCCGTAAGTCGAGGCGTTCAGTAAATTGCAGCCGATTTCCCTTTTTAGTTAACAACTTTGCTACAGCACTAAATCCACCTTCACACAAGTACAACGATGGGAATGCTATCAGAAATCTTTGAATAACCGATTAGTTTGGAGATTCAAAGACTGGGAGAGTAAAAAAACCTATTATTATTTATTTCAACTAGATTCCGTCGAATTTTATACATAGAATTTGTCTGCTGTCGCCCCTCTAGATTTCCTTAACGCCCCCTAATTTTCTTTGAGCTTTCTACTGCCTCCTGAAAATGTCCAGCGCCCACAAGGGGGCGTTATCGCCACTATGAGAAAGACTGCTTTAGTTTGTTTAAGTACCTACGTGTTTTGAATATTAAGTTTATTACTCAATTACAGTGTGTTTTTAATTAAATAAATGAAACTTATTACTGTATTAAAATAATTATTTTTTGTGTAGTAAAAATCTAGGTACATCATTTTAAGATGTTATATTTCTCATTTTAATCTACGAACAATATATAGCTATATTTTATCTATTTATATAAAGATGAGTGTCTTTGGCTGACGGCGTGCATTTCATTTGTATACAAATCTACAGTTTTATTCCGAGATGATGAAATTTTGCACACTTCACCTTCAAAACAAAAGTAGGGTCACTGTCTACTTAAGATTTTGAAAAACCACCCATGCCCTTAAAGCAGAATGTTGACACTACTTGATGAAATTTCGTCGCATTTCGCCACCCAAAATTACTGTTTACATCTGATTTTGAAAAACTCTGCGTTTAGCCCCGGCAAATCCGGGAAATTCAGCTAGTTTTTATACAAAACTTGGGAAGGATGTTTTAAAGTTATTCAATGATGGTTTGTCCAATTCATTTTTTTTTTGTTTTCCCCTATGCCATTTTTTTAACAAATCTTTTTTGAACAGTCTATTTAAAAATGACTTTCGAGAAACACCTTGTATAAGAATACAACAGTTTATTTCAACGCCATTATTTTTATGCCCCATAAATATAACTTTGTTTTGCAATTTTCATTTTGATCATTTGGCCATGTTCAAATTCAAATTCAAAAAATTTATATATATTGCACAAAAATACAGAGTACAAAGGGCTTATAGGTTACATCCTATTTCTTTCAGCTAACCCAACAAATACACATTATATTACACAACCCAACAATTACATGTTAACAAATGTACGTAAATAAAAAAAATAAAATAAAAACAGAGGTATTTAATTTATGTTAGGTATTCATTTAAGATGTAGTGACATTTGTTTAAAAGAATTGTTTTTAGTGATAATTTAAATTTAAGTATGTCGGTTATTTGTTTGATGCTACGTGGAAGGTTGTTATATACTTTAATGGCCATGTAGTGTGGTCCTTTTTGAAATATAGTTTTGTTTGCTTTTGGGATTAATAAGTTTTCTGTGAACCATGTAGCGTGTTTATGTGTTAAGTTTTTCTGTGGGAACTTTTCTGGAGATGTTCGAACTAACAGGCATAACTCCACTATACATATATATGTCCATCACTGTCAGAAGTTTGAGATTTTTAAAAATTGGTCTACATGAATCCCGGTGATCAGAGTTTGTAATTTTTCGTAGGCAAATATTAAATATTCTGTCAAATATTGCTAATAAATAATAACACTATTATTATATCCTATTCATAATTTATGTCCTATCTGGAAATACCAATATTATGTGAAAATATATCTCAAAAAAGAGGTTCGTCTGCAATTATTTCAATTTTTTTCCTTATCATGTGTTTTTTGATGGGATGTTGTTTATGAAATGTCTTTAATAACATATTATACTCACAGGAAATATTAACGTTTTTTTTTTGTCTGAGTGGAAAATATTTTTTTGGGTTTTTATTATAATAGTATGCATATTTTTACAACGTGCCTGATGTAACATTTTATTTTTTATGTTAAAAGATTGTCATATAAAACAATTAAACCCTGACCTTATAGAAGTTTTAACACGCATCATTTTTACTACTTATTTATGCAAAAAAATAATACGAATGCCGCCATTATCGTAAAACTAATTAGATGGAGTGGTTCTTGTTTTTCCTGTGCTCTCTCTCATATTTTGCCATGTCCCTCCTTTTTCTTCATCTTGCTCTGATCTGAAGAGTGAGTGAAGTTAATGTACATAATATTTATTATTACTAGCAGGTAAAAAAAAACAGGGGTAGATAAATTTGCATGAAAAACTTAAACAGTGCTCTTTGGATATTAGAGATGGCAGCACTTACGTTTGTAATAAGCTTGGAGCAAGTGCGTACGACATACATTAGCGTAATAGACTGAGAGGTCACAGTCTTTTTCATAACGATCACAGGAATGGGTAGTTTTAGTACATATTCAAAGTATGGCGTCTCCGCATATGAAACAAGTTGGTTTGCCTGCTCTAAGTGGTTGCAACTATGAGTTATAGAGCTCACAAGAGGCTTCATTGTTTCGAAAAAAAAACCATCAGAGGAATGGGTAGTTTTAGTGCACATTCAAAGAATGGCGTCTCCGCATATGAAAAAAGTTGGTCTGCCTGCTCTAAGTGGTTGCAACTATGAGTTATAGAGCTTACAAGATTAGGCTACATTGTTGCGGAAAAAAAAACGATCACAGAAATGGGTAGTTTTAGTGCATATTCAAAGTATGGCGTCTCCGCATATGAAAAAAGTTGGTCTGCCTGCTCTAAGTGGTTGCAACTATGAGTTATAGAGCTTACAAGAGGCTTAATTGTTTCGAAAAAAAAGATCAGAGGAATGGGTAGTTTTAGTACATATTCAAAGTACGGCGTCTCCGCATATGAAAAAAGTTGGTCTGTCTGCTCTAAGTGGTTGCAACTATGAGTTATAGAGCTTACAAGAGGCTTCATTGTTTCGAAAAAAAAACGATCGCAGGAATGGGTAGTTTTAGTACATATTCAAAGTACGGCGTCTCCGCATATGAAAAAAGTTGGTCTGCCTGCTCTAAGTGGTTGCAACTATGAGTTATAGAGCTTACAAGAGGCTTAATTGTTTCGAAAAAAAAACGATCGCAGGAATGGGTAGTTTTAGTACATATTCAAAGTATGGCGTCTCCGCATATGAAACAAGTTGGTCTGCCTGCTCTAAGTGGTTGCAACTATGAGTTATAGAGCTTACAAGATTAGGCTACATTGTTGCGAAAAAAAAAAACGATCACAGAAATGGGTAGTTTTAGTACATATTCAAAGTATGGCGTCTCCGCATATGAAAAAAGTTGGTCTGCCTGCTCTAAGTGGTTGCAACTTCGAGTTATAAAGCTTACAAAATTAGGCTACATTGTTGCGAAAAAAAAACGATCAGAGAAATGGTCAGTTTTAAGTAAATCTGAAAAATTCCCCGCAGTTTGGGGAATTCCCGCAAATCGGGAACCCTGCTTGACACACACATTGCCCCCTCCTCCGCCCGCGTCCGGCCCGGCGGCCCGCCTCCCGCGTCAGTGTGCGCAGTACAATCGTTGTGAGAGGGTGTACTTTCGCTTGTTTTGGTGCATTTTTTAATACTATTACCCGTTACTCCCACTTTTACAATAATGTCGAACATAAATACTACATGCCTGTTTTGTGAATGTAAGATGGACGAAAAAGTGCTGCCTTTTAATAAAAACAGTTTAGAAAAGTGTCGTGATATATTAACAGTTCGTATTAACCGTAATTTGAAACATGCTCATATCAAAATACCAAATGATTGTGACAGTACTGCCGTATATCATCTATCGTGCTATAAAAAATTTACCGCAGTGAAAAAAACAATAATATCTACTCCTGAGACCAACAGTTTAACACTTCTGCCAGCCGAGACTTCAAATAATCAAGCGGAGACATTGTCATCACCTTCACCAAGTAGTCCAGTCAGCCTGTGTCGTAGAACACCATTTAGACCAACTAAATAGTATAAAGCTAATTTTTTCCCCATCGACTACTACCATTTAGACAAGTGTTTAGAAAAAAGTCCCCGCCCCTACCCCCCTTGCTTCCCCCCCTGTGCCCCGCCAAACATGAAAAGTGGAAGGGTTTCGTAAATCGCGTCTATCTCAATTATTAAACAACATATCGGATTGGAATTTTTTTTATTCTCTTTGCTGTAACATTTTCTACAAAAAAAGTTCAGTTAACTTTCGTCGTAACTTTTACCGTTTGTTTGTAATTCGTATGATAAGGTAAAAATTTGAATATTTTTTGGCACATAATTTTATATTTTGTCACAGAACTTTTCAGGCCGACATTTTATGAAAAAATATTTCCTACAAAAGTTGTAGTCCCTGTTATTACCTTTAAAATTATATATTTTAATGTGTACTTTATGGCTAGGAAACGCAAAATATCAACCGTGAAAGTCGGGATGTAACATCAGAGTGTACTGGCCTTGAGGAGGGGGTTTCGGGTTGTTGCATGCAGAGTGACTGATGTCAAGGCCATAAATAGGTCAGTTACGGAAACCCGCTAGACAGAAAGGGTCGCGTCGCGAGAGTCTGTGTTTCGCAGTGATTGTGTTTTATGGTTTGTGTTTTACGGTTTGTGTTTGTTTTTGTGAACCAAAATGGAGGGCGAGTCATGTGTTATTTGCAATGAACCTTTATCTGTAAGTCAAAATGTTACAGTTACTTCTAAGGGGTTTAAAACTTTAATCGAATCTAGCCTTCAAAGGAAGGACGGCCTACAGTGTAAATTCGAAAATCTTCCGACAGTCAGTATACACAAAGAATGCCGTAAAGTGTATACCCGTAGTAGTTCAATAAAAGCTTACATAGCGAGCTCCAAAAACGTTGAAGGTTTGAAGATAAGACAGTGCGCCTATAAAACGTAGGTCTAATTCTCAGAAGTTTAATTTAAAAGTGAATTGCTTATTTTGTGGAATGGATGCGGTGGTAAATATAAAGACTCCAACAGAATATAGGAAACTGGTCCATTTAGTTCATACTTTAACTATAAAACAAACTATATCTAAATATATTGAAAATAGGAATGATGATTGGGGTGATTTGGTTAGGTCCAGGCTTTTTTTTTTTTTTTTTTTTTATATTTACTCCACACAGGAGGCCCTGAAGAAAATAATTTCCCTCAGGGCCTATGTCATCTTTGGGGATGCTGTGTGGAGGGTCTTTTTGTGGAGAGGAAGGAGTGAACATGGGTCTTGAAGAGTCCCATGTTGTAGGAGGGAGGAAACACAGAGGCCGGCAGTTCGTTCCACAGCCGAGCTGTTGAACTTAAGAACGAATCGTAGAAGCGACCCGTTCTCATGTGACAAGTGTCAACTGTGTACAAATGTTGGGCGCGCGTTTGGCGTGTATCCCGACTACGCACCGGTGCCGAAGGGATCAATGACGCTAGTTCCTCAGAGCATCTTCCATTGTAATACCGATAGAACAAGGACAGCATACCTACCTGACGCCTGTGCTCTAAAGATTGCAGTCCGTTTGTTAAGATTGGGGAATCTATCAAACGGACCGCCCGTTTCTGCACAGAGTCAAGGGTTTTTTTCAGGTATTTTGGGGCTCCAGACCAGAGATGGCTGCCAAATTCGACAGTAGGGCGCACTTGCGATTTGTACAGGGTGAGCAGTTGTGTACTATTAAAGTATCTGCGGGCCCTGTACAGTACGCCCAGCTTCTGAGAGGCCAACTTTACTCTGGCTTCGATGGAGCCCCCGTACCTGAGCTGGTCACTAATAGTTACACCAAGCATATCAATGGAAGGCCTGTTCGGAAGATTGCTTCCGTTAAAGGAGACTAGATTATCATTTGGATCCCTTTTAGACGTAATCAGACAGGATTGGGTCTTTGAAACATTAAATTCGACGAGATTATTTTTACCCCAGGAGGAAATACTCTCGAGATAACCGTCCATTCTCTGCTTCAAAGCCCTCCGAGCCGTTGGAGTTTGTGTGCCCTTTGGGGGCTTGTCAAACAAAAAGCTATCATGAACTGTACTGTCATCCGCGTAACAATGAATCGGTGCACATGTCAAAAGGTCATTGATGTGCAACAAAAACAAAGTCGGAGACAGAACCGATCCCTGTGGGACGCCAGCATTTATGGAGTGCGAGGAAGAGGTGAAACCGTCAGCAACCGCCTGAATCGACCTATCCCTTAAAAAGTCAGCAATCCACGTACACAGGGATGCGGGAAGTCCGTAAGAATGCAATTTGTTGACAAGTCCTCGGTGCCAGACCCGGTCAAAGGCCTTGGATATGTCTAGTGCGACCGTTTGGGTCTCACCGTGACGTTCCAGGCACCGCCCCCAAACATGCGTCACATACGCGAGAAGATCACCGCACGAGCGGTTCCGCCGGAATCCGTATTGACGGTCGTTGATAATTTTGTTCTTCTCGAGGTATGTGAGCAGTTTGTCGTTGATCACACGTTCCATCACTTTGGACAGAACTGATGTGATCGCTATGGGGCGGTAGTTGGCCGGGTTGGAGCGGTCACCTTTCTTGGGAATAGGGTGAATTACCGCTTTTTTCCAACCAGAGGGCACAGTGCCACACTTCAGGGACATTTTGAAGAGCTTTGTCAAAACTGGAACTATTTCCGCAGCACACCTCTGCAATACCAGGGCAGGTATTCCATCAGGTCCACTAGCTTTGTTAACATCGAGCCCCCGTATGACGTGGAGTACATCCCGATGCCGGATCCTCAGCTTTTTCATAAAGAAGCCGCAGTGAGGAACCGACGGCGGAACAGCACCCCCGTCGTCGAGGGTCGAGTTTTCCGCAAACATTTTCCCTAAAAGGTTTGCCTTTTCGGTGGCGGTGTTTGCTAGTGAGCCGTCAGGTCTGGTAAGAGGTGGCAAACTGGGTTTGCAAAAATTTCGACCTATTGAGCCCGCAAGCGACCAGAATGCTCTGCTGCCATGCGGGCAGGCAGCCAGCTTTTTGCTGATCTGCAGGTCGTGTTCGAATTTTGATCTATTGATGATTCTCTTGCATTCCTTTGCCGATTTGTTGTATGCTGATCTGCTTTCGGGCGTTCGAGATGTGTTGTAGGCTCGGTAAGCCGCGTTTTTTCGTCGAACTGCTTCGGAGCATTGTCGACTGAACCACGGCTTTGAGCCCACGCCAGTTTCTTTAGTAGTCGATTGTATGAAGCCATCCATCGCCGATTTGATGACTTCACCAATCTCCTGGGCACATCTTGAAGGGTCCGAAGTCCGAAAACAAACAGCTGACCACGGAAAAGCATTGAAATGGGCCCGCATACCGAACCAATCTGCTGACCTATAGTGCCACACTTTTCTCCTCAGCCTCTCATTGGTTGGTCTGAGGCTAACGGGGATTGATGTCGTCACTAGGCAGTGGTCAGATGATCCCAGAGGCGCTGTGACGTCAATCTTATAACCGTGTGGCACAGTAGTTAAGAATAGGTCTAACAGATTGGAGCGGTGAGTCTGGACATCAGGAACCCTTGTAGGCTCCTGAACCAATTGCTCTAATCCGTAGCAAATGGCAAAGGATTCCGCCTGTCGGCCAGCCGAGTCCGTTGGGCCTGAGAACTTCAACCATGGTTCGTTATGAACGTTGAAGTCCCCCAGAACAACAAACTCGGCCGAAGGGTAGCGGGGCAAGAGATCATCAATAGTATCGCTCAAATGTTTGAAGAGCTCGGAGGTGTCTGATTCGCTATGGTTCGGTGAGCGGTATAGACATGCGTAGAATCTTGCCGTACTGGCAAGATTGACGCGCACCCACATTACGTCGAATCTGGAGTTTTCCAGACTCAATAGTCGCACACAGTTGACGTCAGCTCGACTATAGAGGCAGACTCCTCCTTTTAGTCGGAATTTGCTTGCGAGGGTAAAGCCCGGGCAGTCCAGATAGGAGGAGTCTGGCGGCTCGGCTATCTGAGTTTCGGATAGGAAAAGAAGGTTGGGACGTTGGGACAAAAGATGGTGATGGACGGAATTTAAGTTAGTGTGCAGGCCGCGAATGTTGGCAAAATTTACCAACAGATTTGGCCCGCACCGGGGACGCCTGCTACTCGCCGCTGTAATGATGTTAAAATTTTTGTGTTGTATATTCATGAATTTATTTTTTTTTTTTTTTGTAAGGGTAGGAGGTGAAAGGAAAGGTCTGGAAAGGAAAGGTATGAGGGGTGGGTAGGAATCTGGGGTTCAGGCTGTCCAGGAGTGATGAGCGTTTGGTTCCAGCCCACCCACCGCGGTGCTAGGCGATAGGCTGGGAGAGTCCGGCTGGAGAGGGCATCCAATGCGCCCCAAACGCTGCTGCTGGGTCCCCTCCGGTCACGAACCGGCACAACAGCAGTGGCGGGGTTTTTTCACTCGCTGATGGGGCAGCCCACCCTTAGTCGTGAGCCTGAGGGTCGGGCCCCTGTACTATCGAGCGGCCCGGACAGCGGTAACCGGTTGTAAAGGGTCTCCCTCAACCAGCATCTCCCAACCGGCCCGCCACGCAGAAGGTGGGCCGACGCACCCGCCACCAAGACCCGGGCAAACCTTAACCCATGAACCCGGGCACCCCTGCTAAGTCACCAAACGTAGCGAACCACTTGGGGTGACCTGTGGCAGAGGTGTTGGTCATCCAATAAATGGTTCCCAGGGCGGCGGTACCCATTCCCGCCTACCAAATTAAAAAAGGGTAGAAGGAGTTGTAGACCTCGTAGCTGCTGAGGGGCGTTATCATTCCGACTGTTATGCTAGGTTTTCGAAACAACCCACTCAATCATCCAGTACGTACGCAGGTCGTGGTAGACCAGTTGACGATTTATTAAAAGAATCATTCATAAAAGTTTGTGATTTCATTGAGGAAAACGATGATTGCCAGCATAGTATTTCTGACCTTTTGCAATTGATGAAAAGTGTGTCAGGCAGAGACCAGGTTTATGAAATTAACTACTTCAAAACTCTATTACTTAGGCACTTTGGTGAAAGACTTCTTATTACAAACATAAAACATAAATCCTCCATCGTTTGTTTAAGAGATGGGGCGGGCAAGGTTTTGTCTGAAACTTGGTACTCTCAAAAGAAAAGCAATAAAGATGATGAGATTAGGAGAATCGTTTCTACAGCAGCAGCTTTGATAAGACAAGAAAAAATAAAGTTAAAACTATAGGCTCCGTAGTAAGTGGTATAAATGTGAGATCTGAAGAAGTGCCAATTAATCCTGATCAGCTGTTTAATAGGGTTATATGTATGTCTCAAGGAACAAATAATCTCAAACAATACTTCAACTATGAACTTAGCCCATACCCTTTGTCTTTATTTGAAAACAATAAAATGATAAGAAAGGGAACTAAATCAAGTCTTATGAAAATATTTGAAAAGTGGACAGTTAGCAACGAAGTTTTTAAAAATTTGCCCCCAAAAATATATGTAGTAGATGGAGGGTATCTTTTGCACAGTGTTATTTGGCCTGACAAAGTAACATATAGCAGCATCATAGAGAAGTATATTGATACTGTAATGAAACGGTATGGGAAAGATTGTCATGTTGTGTTCGATGGGTATCCTGACTATCCCACCACAAAAGGGGTCGAACATATGCGGAGAAGTAAAAAAACATCTCTAGAAATGAAATTCAACGTTAATATGGAATGCTCTGTGAAGCAAAATGAATTTTTGGCAAATCCAAAAAACAAAAGCCAGCTTATTGAACAACTCTCTCAGAAGCTTAATGAAGCAAACATTCCAACCATTGTGGCGGAGGAAGATGCAGATACTAAAGTGGTCGGAAGAGCAATAGATGTCTCCCAGATTCAAAGTGGGAGGCCTGTAGTTGTTGTCGGACAGGATACTGATCTTTTCGTTCTATTGTTAGGGCTACCACAGTGTCAAAATGTGCAACTATTCTTTCACAAACCCTCTGGCACACCATCAACGTATGACATCAGCAAGATTCGTGAAGAGATTGGTGATATGAAGGATGTGGTATTATTTTTGCATGCTATCACAGGATGTGATACCACATCTTATTTATTCGGCAAAGGCAAAATTAACGCGTACAAATTGCTAAGTTCATCAAATGATCTCCGCACAAAAGTTTTACAGTTTTATGAAAAACAGGCAGACAAAAATATTCTCAAAGAGGTAGGAGAGGCTTTTGTCTTGAAACTATATGGATGCACAAGGTCTGCAAGTCTGAATGACAGTAGATATTCAATGTACCTTAAAGCTGTTGCAAAAATGTCATTAAAATCCAAATTTAAAATGGCGTCCCTCCCTCCAACATCTGATGCTGCTGAACAACACGCCTATCGAACATACTATCAGATTCAAAAATGGATTGGAGATAAGGAAATCAGCGCTACGGACTGGGGATGGATTTTAACAGACAACATGCTGTACCCAGTGCACTCAAAAAAACCACCGGCACCTGAAGAAGTTATAAACTTAGTTTCCTGCAACTGCAAAAAGGCTTGCAAAAATAATTGTAGCTGCTTTAAAGCATCACTTGATTGCACAGAAATGTGCGGGAGCTGTGGTGGATCATGCAGCAATGTAACTTTGGTTGAAGTCGAGGAAAATGAAGAACCTCTCATGGAAGTTTAGGATATGATCAAATTAAGATACCGCAATTATTTTGTTCTAAAATAACATCTTTAAAAAATATTACATTCATTTTCAAACCAAAAACTATTTAAAATACCTATTTTCGCTGTATACAAGGACTTATTATTATTTGAAACAAATTTAAAAAGTGGGGAATTTACGTTTCACCGAGACTCGATTAGTTTTATTTATGGAAAATGCAATAGTGTACCTTGAAGATAAAAAACACTATCACTATACAACAATATCTGCATTGCAACGCCGCGCCGGCCGGCCCCACCTCGACCGAACCCGCCATGATAATCTCGCTGGATCTCCAACAAAGTAAGTACTATTTTATATCATTTTAAAGGTAATAATAGGGGCTACAACTTTTGTAGGAAATATTTTTTCATAAAATGTCGGCCTGAAAAGTTCTGTGACAAAATGTAAAATTATGTGCCAAAAAATATACAAATTTTTACCTTATCATACGAATTACAAACAAACGGTAAAAGTTACGACGAAAGTTAACTGAACTTTTTTTGTAGAAAACGTTACAGCAAAGAGAATAAAAAAAATTGCAATCCAATATGTTGTTTAGTAATTGAGATAGACGCGATTTACGAAACCCTTACACTTTTCATGTTTGGGGGGGCACAGGGGGGGAGGCAAGAGGGGTAGGGGCGGGGACTTTTTGCTAAACACTTGTCTAGATGATAGTAGTCGATGGGGAAAAAATTAGCTTTATACTATTTAGTTACATATAAAAACACAGGCTGACTGGACTAAAGTACGTCTAGTTGCAAAGCTATATGCTTATTCTGCGATCACCAGCGTAAACAATCACATAAAAAATTTGAAAAGATGCACTGTTTGCAATCAAATGAAACCCGCGAAAAGATACTGATGAAATCGTTAGCATCTAACGAAGTCAATTTACAACATAAAATTTCAAGTGTTCCATTATTTTATCACACTAATTGTTTGAAAGATTTTTTTAGAAGAACTGAAAAAATATCCGACTGTCAGTCCAATGAAAAAGACGGTGTGTGGCACGTTATACGCGAGAGCCATAAAAATGCCTTACAAAAATTGTATGAATTCATAAACGACATAATTCATGGCAATAATATTCATTTAATGTCCAATCTTCACGAATATTATGAATCTTCTCTGCAGTCAAATAGCACTGAAAATAATATTACATGTTCGAGATTAGAACAGAAAATTCGAGCCTCATTTGATCGAAGCGTTTTAACTATAGAAGAAATAAATGGACGTAAGTTAGTTTTCAGAACGGGTTTGCCAATTGATTTCGTGATGTCGAAACAGAAGGAATTAGTGAAAAGAGATATTCTCACGTCTGCTGCTAATATATTGAGAAAAGAGATTCTTTCCCTGCCTAAAACTCCCCTACCAACCACTTGTTCAGTGCAGGAATTACTCCAAGGCGAGTGTAATATACCCGATGCTCTTAAAAAATTTAACTTGGAGCTCCTTGGCATCGGTTCGCGCACAAAAAAAAAGTTGTCTGAGACTTGCTTAAAGAAAGCTGAATCGATAAGCCAGGATCAAATTTACGCTGTGACAAATGGACATGTTAAGCCTTCTAAACAATTAGCTCTGGGAATGGCTATTAAAAGTCTAACTAACAGCAGAAAAGTTGTGAACATTTTGAACAAATATGGTCAGATACCTAGCTACACTTTATTAGAAGAATTAGAAACTGAAATTACCTATGCCTCCATCGATGAATCTATAACAACATTCATTCCGTCTGGGATAATTCCATGTCCTCAGTTAAATACTGGAGTAGCTTTCGATAATTTTGACCGTTACGTAGACACACCTTCTGGAAAAAATACATTGCATGACACAGTAGGAATTATTTTTCAAAATGAAGAACAGTACTCCATATGAAATCAACCTATTGACTTGTCAATGAAACCATCTAAAGGCAAAAGAAGAAGGGCATTCGACGTGATTGACATTAATATAGATCATCCCATTGAAAAACCAAGAATGAGTGACAGTATGATTTTACTTGATAGTGACTTACGTAAAACAACTGAGTCTGTCAAAATAAATGCAAAGAATAGAGATTTATTATGGGTTTTGTGTCATGCTGCTGAAATCAAGAATACTCCTATGTGGGTAGGATTTAATAACCTCACTATGAATGATCAAACCAGTAAACAGAAAATAGCTTATTTGAACCCAATAAACATGTCTCCCACTAACACTTCCGTTGTTAAAACAACAATGCAACAAGCAAAAAGTATAGCCGAAGAGTGTGGTCAGGAATATATATGTGTTACATATGATCTTGCAATTGCAAAAGTGGCATTACAAATACAATCCACAGAACGGCCAAATTTTGACAATCTTTTTATTTTTCTTGGCACATTTTATATCATCCTGGCCTATTTCAAAGCTATAGGAAAATTTATAGATGATTGTGGTTTGACGCATATGCTAATCGAAGCTGATTTGCTAGCCAATGGGTCTCTTAATGGATTCATGTCTGGTACGCATTACAATCGATGCAAGAGACTTCACCCTATTATTTCACTGGCCTTACAATTAATCCATTTTAAATTCTTTTTAAAAGAGGAAAATCTACAATTGTCACCAGATTTGGTAGAAGAACTGCAAGAAATAAAAAATAGATGAATGGACAGTTCTGGAAACATCTTGGTCGATGTTGACAATTTCTTTTTATCAGAAATCATCTCTAAATACAGAATTTTTCGAGAAAAAACTCAAAACGGAGAACACGGCAAAACGGCACAATTTTACATGCAATATATAAATCTGATCGAGTATTACTTTCTTTTGAGCCGATCGATACGAGAAAACAATTTTGAGCTTTACAAATATGTACTTCCAAAAATTAACAATATATTTTTCATACTAAATCATCCAAATTATGCGCGATGGCTCACAAAGCACCATGACGACATATTAAAAGTCCAAGACACTCACCCAGGCCTCGAGCTTCATTTAAAACGTCATGGCTTGGGTATCAAGCGCACTGACAAAGCGTTTTCTAGACAACCCGTTGATTTAACACTAGAACAAACCATAAACGCCGATGCTGCTAAGCGATTGTCTGGTGTTAGCCATTTTACTAATTCCTTGTCAGGCCGACAGCGTTGGGCAAAAAGCCATGCACTGAGATCCACCATTATAACTCATGTTTTAGAAGAAACTAATATTACCAGGGTATTATCCATTATTCCATTCCAATTTTGTGCTCTGAGTTGTAATCTTAGTTCTTCTTCGTCATATTTTGCATAGTTCCGATAAGCATTGGTGTTTATAAAATGTTTTTTCGTATTTCGATTTTGCTCTATAATTTGAATTATGGAGTGATCTGTGATTCTGGGTGCATCTAATAGATTTACCTGTAGTTATACATTTGTTATCACCAGATCAATTAATGTACTTGATGTTAGAGTTACTCTAGTGGGATCTTTTACCAGTTGTTTCATCCCATTGAATTCAATGATTAAGTTTTTAAGTTTTTTGAATAGATGTCTGCATTTTTATTCATGTTTATATTGAAATCTCCTACTATAATATTAGGTTGTCTTTTTTTATGTTTTCTGAACACCATTTTTCGAAGTACGTTAAGAAATCCCTCAAACTCGAATTAGGTAAACGGTATACGATATCGTAGACCCCTTTTTTTAAGCTATTTTTTACTTTTATCGCCAAAATCCATGATGTTTTGATGTGACTAATGAAAAAGCTCATAAAAATATTAAAAGAATATTAGAAGTAAGTAAATATTTAACTCTTTAAGCCTTAGTAATATTCTACAAAATGATTAATCTGTGATTTTACCCAAAGATGTTTAGATTATGGAAGTTGAATTTATAAAAATTGGATTTGTTCGATTTAATTTTTTTATTTTATTGATTACTGTTATTTTTTTTCTTTGAAATACAACCACTGAGAGCAGGCAGACCAACTCGTTTCACCTGTGGAGACACCATACTTCGAATAGGTACTAAAACTGACCATTTCTGTTATCGTTTTTTTCGCAACAATGCAATGACTTGCGCGCATCATAACTCTGAAATGCAACCACTGAGAGCCGCCAGACCAACTTGTTTCATCTGCGGAGAGGCCATACTTTGAATATATACTAAAACTGACAATTTCTCTGATCGTTTTTTTTTTCGAAACAATGTAGCCTAATCTTGTAAGCTTTATAACTCGAAGTTGCAACCACTTAGAGCAGGCAGACCAACTTGTTTCATATGCGGAGACGCCATACTTTGAATATGTACTAAAATTACCCATTCCTCTGATCGTTTTTTTTTCGAAACAATGAAGCCTCTTGTAAGCTCTATAACTCATAGTTGCAACCACTTAGAGCAGGCAGACCAACTTTTTTCATATGCGGAGACACCGTACTTTGAATATGTACTAAAACTACCCATTTCTGTGATCTTTTTTTTTTTAGCAACAATGTAGCCTAATCTTGTAAGCTCTATAACTCATAGTTGCAACCACTTAGAGCAGGCAGACCAACTTTTTTCATATGCGGAGACGCCATACTTTGAATATGTACTAAAACTACCCATTCCTCTGATCGTTTTTTTTTCGAAACAATGAAGCCTCTTGTAAGCTCTATAACTCATAGTTGCAACCACTTAGAGCAGGCAGACCAACTTTTTTCATATGCGGAGACGCCATACTTTGAATATGTACTAAAACTACCCATTTCTGTGATCGTTTTTTTTTTCTCAACAATGTAGCCTAATCTTGTAAGCTCTATAACTCATAGTTGCAACCACTTAGAGCAGGCAGACCAACTTTTTTCATATGCGGAGACGCCATACTTTGAATATGTACTAAAACTACCCATTCCTCTGATCGTTTTTTTTTCGAAACAATGAAGCCTCTTGTAAGCTCTATAACTCATAGTTGCAACCACTTAGAGCAGGCAGACCAACTTTTTTCATATGCGGAGACGCCATACTTTGAATATGTACTAAAACTACCCATTTCTGTGATCGTTTTTTTTTTCTCAACAATGTAGCCTAATCTTGTAAGCTCTATAACTCATAGTTGCAACCACTTAGAGCAGGCAGACCAACTTTTTTCATATGCGGAGACGCCATACTTTGAATATGTACTAAAACTACCCATTTCTGTGATCGTTTTTTTTTTTCGCAACAATGTAGCCTAATCTTGTAAGCTCTATAACTCATAGTTGCAACCACTTAGAGCAGGCAGACCAACTTTTTTCATATGCGGAGACGCCATACTTTGAATATGTACTAAAACTACCCATTCCTCTGATCGTTTTTTTTTCGAAACAATGAAGCCTCTTGTGAGCTCTATAACTCATAGTTGCAACCACTTAGAGCAGGCAGACCAACTTTTTCATATGCGGAGACGCCGTACTTTGAATATGTACTAAAACTACCCATTCCTCTGATCGTTTTTTTTTCGAAACAATAAAGCCTCTTGTAAGCTCTATAACTCATAGTTGCAACCACTTAGAGCAGGCAGACCAACGTTTTTCATATGCGGAGATGCCATACTTTGAATATGTACTAAAACTACCCATTCCTCTGATCGTTATGAAAAAGACCGTGACCTCTTAGACTATAATAATATAATAAATCCTCCCAATATATATATATATATATATTTTTTTTATTTTTTTTTTTTTTTTCTTGTAGAGTATTTTTAATTTTTAGATTTTCACGGCCAAAAGCATTTTTGTTGTTTGTTTTTGGGGTGTTATGCCGTGTTGTTACGATGTCCGAAACGTCGGCTAAAGAAGGAGTTAGCGCAACACGGCATAACACCTAACGGCAGTATTTT
The DNA here is from genome assembly GCA_026573805.1 of Hesperophylax magnus. Taxonomy (NCBI): domain Eukaryota; kingdom Metazoa; phylum Arthropoda; class Insecta; order Trichoptera; family Limnephilidae; genus Hesperophylax; species Hesperophylax magnus. The sequence goes on along the minus strand of JAIUSX010000054.1, from coordinate 3,066,391 downwards.
TAATGTTTATATCAGGCATACCTACTTATTTACTTAACAGCTTATCTCTAAATAGTATAAAATATAGTCGCTATTCGCGTCTGTCTGTTTGTGCGCTTAGTTCTTCTAAACTACGGAACAGATTTTGACAGGATTTTCACTTTCACTTATAAAAATTCTTCCGAAAGGCTTACATATACATATAATAAATGCATATTATATTTATAAAAATTTCAGACGATGTTTTGTAATGAAGTCGTAAAAAATATATTTTCCGGCGCTTACATTTCTGACGCTGGCTAAACCTTATGACATACATCAAAATAATGGTCCATGGAATTGTATACCTTGAAAAGGCCTACAGAAAAGTCCGCGATGGTATATGTCTATCTCCTAAGGATAACCCCTAGCAACGCCGGGTACAAGTCAGCTAGTTATATTATATAAACCATATAAAAGCCTTTTGAACAGGCGTAAATAAATAAATATGCATTATATGATATTGTTTGTCCTCAACTATTCTCGTACGTGATTGAGGGACCCACAATAAGAGTGCCTTATTTTTTACTTGAACATAATGTTTTTTGTATCATTAACATATTATTTTTTACCTACAATAAAACACTTGTTGATTCTCCGGGGGTTTTTCTCACAAACTCTCTCAATCAATAAAACTCCGAATTACACCATTTTAAGTAATAGCTCAACGCCGATCAGTTTCGACACATGACTTTATAAATCTTTTATTTTTATTTTGCATTAGGCATTTATTATTTTATTTAAAACATTATATTATACTTGCGAAATCCGGCTCACTAGGCGATGTCTGTTCTAAGACAGATTGCTGATATTACTTTGTATTTCAGTTATTTGGGTTTATATCTGCCCTGATGAAGCAACGGTTGTTCCGAAACCGGTTAACATGTTGTTACAAATTAATTATGTTGGTGTACACAAAGTTACAACGTTTTATTTTACAAATTTAATATGAATACAGTGATGTTTTCTTTTAAAGTTTTTCAACAGACCAAATAAATCTTATATGGGAAAACCTTGAATAGTGTTATAGGTATATTGGGCTTTTTTAAAAATTTCTTTCTTAAGGAACCAGAAAAACAAAACTTATTATGTGGAATAAAAAAAAATTATGTGGAAAATTTTATTTTGTTATAATAAAGTTGTTAACTCGACTACTATAAATAGTGTTAGAGTGAGACGCAAAAGACAATTTTTTATATATACAGTAGTTCATACTCAATAATTATGTGTCTGTTCCCAGAACTCCATCAGCTGAGATGTTAGTTTGCTAAACTCAATTGTTACTGTTATTACAACTGAAGAGTCTGTTCTAAATCCTACAATCAACATCTTGCAGTGAGAAAAGTGAATTCATACGTTTGTAACTCCTGGACACACTGACCCCCAGACTTTGATGTGTTATATTTAGATGAGACATGAAGCGAAAAAACAAGTTCCACTTTACCTCCAACTGACCCAACTCTCGCAACGCTTTAACTAAAACTACCGAATCGGGTCTCCCAATCTAAAGCGCACCGCTTATCGCATTCTAATAGTGGATTTCTTTTAAAAGATCTTTCACACCATATCCACAAAGATGAGTTAGTACGTGAGAAAAATTATTTTCCTCAGGGCCTCCTGTTTAGAGATAATGCAAAAAAAAAATTAATAACATTGGCGCAGCCGGTAAGATGAGTTTCACTGTATTGTTTTTAAAAGTGTCAAAAATTTGTCTGTCAGTGACTAATTATTGTATTTGTTTATTCTGTTTCAGAGGTTCAGTGTTCGGTGTCCTCCCAGGTGCGGTACACGCTCCGCGCCTTCTGGGGCGTGTCCATTAGGGAGCTGCACGGGGCCCTGTGGAGACCCTGGGGACAGCTGCGCGAGGCCCTGTCCCGGGGGGCGCTGCTGGCAACCCCGCACTGCCAGTACAGGGCGCCGGAGATCAGGTCAGTCCCAACCCATTCACTTAATATTATTCTTTAAACTATATAAATAAAGATGTAAATGTTTGTTTGTTCAAAATCTTAAATCTCCAAAAGTTCTTCACCGATTGCTTTGAAATTTTGACACAACTTTGCATTTAATTACACATGTGTTTTTTTTATATTTCTATATTATATAGGTGTCACCTGTGACAGATAAAAACACGCTTTTAATCGTTCCGACAATCATTTCCAATTTTGAAAATCAAAGCAAATCCCAGTTCTTAAGGTCATTGAACTGGAGTTACACAGAAAAACACCACTGAAATCACTATATTTATTTATATTAAATAGTTTTATTTTTTATGTATATGTTAACTGAAGATGTCCAATTAGTACCGTCCATTAGTATTCTGGGCAATGAGGAGAACATATGGTAGTTAGTTCCAGAATTTTTGCACTGAAATAAATACCGACTTCTACTTTGTATTACGTAATGACATCCAAAAGCTCACATTTACTATACATGCATTATTTAAAATTTCATATAGATCTACCAAGTCAGTGGAAATTTTTGCATATTAAGATCATTTATAAGGACGGGTTGTTTCAGAGAACTTGAATAAATTCAAATTTCAAACCTAATTTTCAAGTTCTGTTATTATTTCAGTTCAAGTAACTGGCCTAGAATGATATAATAACAGAACTAGAATAGGACTTTCACAGAAAATGAACATTGAAATTTGATGAATTGTTCAAATTCTATGAAACAACCCATCCGAAGAGTGTTATAGTTCAACAAATGAATGTATTTTTGTGTTTTAGGGACGGCAACCACTCTGAGCAGATCCTGCGGTTGAGTCTGCCCCCGCCGGCGCAGCTGCGGCTCGGTACCCCTCCGCGCCTGTGCTACCCGCTGGTGGTACTGCTCACCAGGGACGATGACCCCGACCGGCTGCAGTCTGATGATACTGTGAGTACTTCTTCGTAATTTCTTGATAACCGATTTATTTATTTATTTATATATACATACACCTAAAAAGGCTTTTACATAGAAGTGATACATGATGCAGTGTACATAGGAGAATATCTGTATTATACGGGAGATACTGACAGTAAATAGATGTAATCCATTGTAAAGAAGGTACAAAATACACAATTGTAAAATTGTGATTACAAGTATAATGAGAAAATATTAAGAAATAATTAAAAGAAAAACTAAATAAAAAAAAATAAAAACTAAATACGAAGCAATATTAGTAAAACGTAAGAGTAACATAAAGTAAAAAAGAAATTACAACAACACTACATATAAGACAAATCGTTAAAACTAATTTACCGACGCTACTCTAATTTGTAGGATTCGACAAAGTGTTGGTATAGATTATGCTTGATTCTATAAATGGAGTCAATAAATAAATCAATAGCACCCCCATACTTGTTGCCCAGATCATGCATCCTATTGGTCAGTGAGTGTGTCTGATAGTTGGTCGTGTATGTATTGCAGAAACGACGCAAAATTTTCAACATGTGCCAGCTGATTCTATTTAACTTACTTAATTATGTTTTTATTAATCGTACTTGCCAGATAATATGCTTGTATATATATTTTTTTTTAAGTGTGTCTTCTACTATATTGTGTAGTTTTCCAAGAATAGCTAATTATATTCAGAGAAATGATTTTTTAAACGTATCCTTAAAGTTACGCTGCACCGAGAAAACTTACTGATTATAAAATACTGTTAATTTATTAAAAATCTGGTCAAATTATTCGTTTTCCTGTTAAAATGGCAGGCCTTTATCGATTGAATTGACAGAGTTCCTAATTACAGTATCAGTTAAAAGCTGGTGTCTTATGAGGACAGCGGAACACGTGTTCATACAAATACTGATATTGATATTGACATACTGATATTGTCGCATTCCGTCGTGATATTTATTAGGAAAAGAATATGTGTTCTTGATATATTCTGAATGACTAATATTTTATCAGGATATTGGCATGCTGCACTTTTTTAACATGATCATTTTTCTCCGTGTGGCGTTCAAGAGGTTAAAACCCGATGCATTCGGAATTGTATAAAACATACTTCCCTTGAACATTTAATGTTTTCAGCTTTTATAAAATGATATTTTTTTAAAGATATATAATCTTTTAAAAGTAATTAGATGAAATTAGAAAAACCTCGGTAGAAATTTTTTTTTTGCTCATTTTAATAGTTCATGTTTTATTAAATATTTTCACAACACTCGCACACGCTTATTCATTATAATGGTTTTTAATAATAGCGCACTTCCTCTAACATTCGTATTTAAATATTATTTGTTGAACTATAAATTTCAATATTTTTACTACTAGCAATATTTTTTTTATTTAATTTTCTCATAAATTTCAACATTAAAATTAAATTAAATTAAAGCAATATTTTTTTTTTTTTACATAATTTTGTCATAAATTTCAATATTTTGTTTTTATATAATTTTCAAAATTTTTAAAACATCTTCAGTAATCTTCTCCTTTTTGAACGCTTACTACGGAGCCTTAACACTTACTTCAAACACATATTTTTCCCACCTACCTTTCATTCATTCATTCATTTGTCTATTTCTTCACTTATCTAGACACTTCCATTCATCATCAGCATTGTAAACCTTTGAGAGTCTTGGTCGCTTCCAAGAAATCCCCCCCAGCCTCTGGACATGACTCTCCATGCTGATGTATTCTTATAATTTGTGATAATATTTATTCAGTATCAGGCAGAAGCGAAAAGTAAGGTCAATGACATAAAATCCTAATTTTCCTCAAATAAATTAGTGCCGAGCGTCTGAAAGCAAATTCTCTTGCATTCGTGTTTTTTATAGAATGTGGGCAGAACTCGCCTACAATGGCAATAGAATTTAATGTAACTTACTCTAAAAATAAATGTACTTACTTTGGGTTTTGTGATAACAGATAAAAGAATATTGTGGATTGTGGGCGTCTGTGTATCCAAAGTAAAGTAATTTTTTTTTTACTTTGAGGAAATTGATCAAACATTTCAAATATAGAATTTAATTAATGAAGACAATATCAGCGATTTTTTAACTCTTGACAGGCCAAGATGCCAAACGAAACGTCTGTAACCAAGTGGGTCTTCTGACGACCCCATGATTTTTCTGTCTTATGGGCTTTTAAACTATAGAAATTCCAATTATTCAGTCAATTATTAATGGTAACTAATGTATTTGCGCAGGAATACGTAAAATACTGAAATGATATGTCAAGCATTTAAGCTAATATAAGGAGGATGGTAATTTTGGGTACTACCTACTCCCCCACATGGCTGCGGGATAGTTAAAGGAAAATTTGAAACAAAGATACGGTCATTGGTAGAGCAGCGCCCCGGCAAAGCGAAGGTCCTGGGTTAATGTCCTAAATGCGACCGTGTCTTTTTCTGATTTTGTGTTTAAAAAATTACTAATATTGTCTTCAATAATTAAATATTACAACTTGATGTTTTACTCATTAAGTTATTCCAAAAATAAATAAAGAATTATTTTCTGGAACAGATAATCTTTTCATACGGGAAGGTTCAAGGAACCAAAGTGCACTCCAGACACTAAGGACAGGTTGTTTCACAGAATTTTAACAATTCATCAAATTTCAAAGATAAGTTTTAAATTCTGTAAAGGTTCTATCCAACCCCTGTTATTGTTTTACGTGTGTGATCCACAATGAAGAAGTTTATTATTATAATATGTATTGTTTGATAATTGACGCAGGTTGTGTTGGTAAACGTGGTGCACATCAGGGACTCGGTGTGCCCGCTGCCCACCAGCATCTTGGCCCAGTACCTCAAGCAAGCCAACGGACAGTTGTCTTGTCTAAAGGTTGGTACCAACATTCTTACTACATTCACAACTCTCTTAGTTTTACTTAACACACTTCGGCCGGGAAAGGTAGTTCTACCCGTTCGGTCGATTGATACATGAGGCCGGGAAGGGTAGTTCTACCTTTTGCGCCGGCCTCATTTCAATGGCAGAAAAGACGAAATTATTCAATGTTTTTACGTGAATATTATATACCAATCTCTTTATAAAGGTCTCAACTATACATAATTATCGAATCGTATTGCAAGTCTTTTTTTAAATTTATTATCGTGCCTTTCGTTTACGTTGATATTTCAACAAAAGGATAATATGTTATTTGTTAGTGAAATAATTCAATTCCTGGAATGAGGGTTTTTATGACCGTGAAACCCGATTCGAATCTTTCTCCGTTCCGCACCCACTCAACTCCTATGTGCAAGCGAGCGAGAGATGACGTGATAGGCGGACCGTAATAAACATTTTACAAGGTTAATTGAGTTGTATTTCAAATAATATTAGATTTTCATTTAGTACTTTTATAGCTTGGGTATGCTGAGTTACTATGTAGAAATTTTTATTAAAATATTTTAATTATTTTCGAAGATAAAGCGATTTAAAACAAATTAAATAAATTTGCACGGGACTTTTATTTTCGCCCGGACACAGCATAGCGCCAGCGCAAAAAATACCCGGCCAAAATCTGTTAATATGTGCCACTTTCAATCAATTCATAATTGAGTTGTTTGAGCGCATTAACAATTCAAAAATTCAGGAAATGCTTAGAATAGTGATATCTCCCAATTCTAAAAAGTATCAAGTAGTAATCTGTGGTTATTTTATAATTATATTACCTATATTGAATTTTACGTTTTTAAAATATTGCCATAAATAAATCACCACCACCAAATGACTACAATTACATTAGATTGAAGTCCTAGAATATCATTTAAGTCTACTATAATTAGATGATTCAATCTGCCCAAAATCTTGTTTCCTAATTATCTCAGAACTATGCTTTTTGAGTTGGTAAACTTTGGAACTGAGGTATCCATTTGTCCACTGTGTTTGCTTTGTAACAATATTTAACCCATTCACGACAATGTTTCCATATGGAAATAACCACAGTGTCTTTACATGCCAAATTCCATAGTTTACCATCTTAAGGCTTCAGGGGGTCGTAGAAACAATATTTCTCAATCAGAAAGTGAAATTGTTGTTAGTAATGAATTTGATCTGATGTGCAAATATAATTTCATTTTGATTGTTGATAATATTTAAAAAATGACATTTAAAAATGGCAAATTTTTGAAAAATGTTTTCTTGATTTCTATAGCAACTGTATCTGGCGACTGGCAACCCGGCCAGCTACGAGGTGTCGGAGCCCCCGTGCGAGCAGCTGTGCGCCGTGTGTCAGGCCTTCCCCCTGTCGCGCGCTCTGTTGCCGTGCCGTCACACCTGCGTATGCGCCCCGTGCTTTAGTGAGTACTCATTATTCATATATTTTTTTTTTTTTTATATTATCTCCACACAGGAGGCCCTGAAGAAAATAATTTCCCTCAGGGCCTATGTCATCTTTGGGGATGCTGTGTGGAGAGTCTTTTTGTGGAGAGGAAGGAGTGAACATGGGTCTTGAAGAGTCCCATGTTGTAGGTGGGAGGAAACACAGAGGCCGGCAGTTCGTTCCACAGCCGAGCTGTTGAACTTAAGAACGAATCGTAGAAGCGACTCGTTCTCATGTGACAAGTGTCAACTGTGTACAAATGTTGGGCACGCGTTTGGCGTGTATCCCGACTACGCACCGGTGCCGAAGGGATCAATGACGCTAGTTCCTCAGAGCATCTTCCATTGTAATACCGATAGAACAAGGACAGCATACCTACCTGACGCCTGTGCTCTAAAGATTGCAGTCCGTTTGTTAAGATTGGGGAATCTATCAAACGGACCGCCCGTTTTTGCACAGAGTCTAGGGTTTTTTTCAGGTATTTAGGGGCTCCGGACCAGAGATGGCTGCCAAATTCGACAGTAGGGCGCACTGAATTCATATAACCCATTAATTTTTTATTTTATTTATTTATTTATTTTTTATTATAGTGACTACTTAAACATTGTACATACAAAATATGATGTGAATATATATGTATAGTAAATTGTATTTCTTAGTCCTCCTCACTAGGGTGACCTGTGCTGATAATTGAAATCCAAAATAAGATTTCACAAAAAATAAATTATTTGTGTAATTTATTCTTAATTATTTTTTGCCCCCTTAGCATCTGAATTTCTGTCCGAAATTCGATGTTTATCGTCACCTCTTTTCTCATAAATTTATGTTTTCATGAAGTAAGTTAGGTTACATGAACCCTAGGAATTCTGAACAAATCAGTGAAATCCCTGCGCACTTTTGGATGACTTGAATTGGAGTCGAGTGTGAACTGCAAAGACTTTTATTAATGCTTGAATTTGAGACGCGTGCAAACTAAGGATATAGATAATATTTCCTCAAAATATAACTAAAAATTAGCCAATTATATTATTAATACATTACACATAGACATGCTTGTCTCTTGTCTCTGAGAAAGGGGGTTTTCTTGTAATCACAGTGAAAGACTTTACAATTAACAATGCATTTTTTGTTTGATTTGCAGACAAGTTGGACCGTTGCCCAATCTGCCGATCTCCAATACACAGTTACTTCTGCATCCGTGGAGAGGACTATCTGCCCATGGAGCCCAGCAGTACTCCAGAAAAGAACCGGTTTCGATGGCTCGATTCCTGGAACGACAGATTGACAGACTTTCTCGGCTTTCGATAAAACTCTACGCTTTTAGGACACAAAGAGCTAAATCCTCAAATTGGAAATGGTTTTTGGTCATAAAGAACTAAATCATTAAATTGGAAATGGGTTTTGGTCATAAAGGGCTAAATCCTCAAATTTGGAAATGGTTTTTGGTCATAAAGAGCTAAATCTTCAAATTTGGATATGGTTTTGGGTCATAAAGAGCTAAATCCTCAAATTGGAAATGGTTTTTGGTCGTATAGAGCCAAATCCACAAGTCGTAGAAACAGTTTATAGAAACCATGTCCCCGAAGTAGAAAACAAAAATTTTTAACAAAAAGGACAAATTCTCGGCTGTCGAAATTATTTTTATTTGATAGCTCAAAATAAAATCAAAAAAGAGAAATTTTCTAAAGATTTATTTAAACATATTAAGATTACGTTGTGTATGTACAATATTAAGTGTCTCACATAAATGATTGCATTCACAATGCGGAGAATACTTCATTGTGATAAGTGGTATATTATATATTTTTGCTATTGTTGAGCTTAAATTCATCACAGCTTCAAAGTGTGTATTACTTTCTCAAAAAAATGTGAAATTATTATTTTAAAAAATGCAACAAAAAATCATCCTTCAAAATTGGCTTTGAAATGTGATTTGTTGCCATATTATTATTTAATGCATTCGTGATTTACATAAAGTCAAACTTTAAAAAAATGTTATTTTGTTTGAGGTAAATTTAGTTATTCCAATGTTGTATTATATTGATAAACAACCTTTTATTTTTAAACATTCTGTTATTTGTAGGAAGGCATTCGCAATAATGTTTCTTTATTGATAGAAACGCACTGAACTGATCGATTGATCAGTAAACCTGTAGATCATAGTAATGGCCTATTCATTAATTGTACATTCATTATTAAGTATAACGCTGTAGTGTATTATAATATTTCTTAACAATACATTATGATAATTTGAGTGATATTTTACTCCATATCTTTTTTTGAGGAAAAGGAATCCCTCAGGGCCTGTGTCATCTTTGGGGATGCTGTGTGGAGGGTCTTTTTAGGTAAAAGAGAAAGTTCTGGGAAGGAAAAGGTATGAAGGGTGGATAGGAATTTGTGTCAATGTGTCCAGAAGCGACAGACGTATGAATCGGTTCCATGATATTTCATCAAAATTACAGTTAAACACAACTTTAAAAAGAGATATAGAGTCATTAAAAGTGATGAAACAAAAACTAGGTTAAATAGTTACCTATCTATGTAACCTAGTTTTTGTTTCATCACTTTTCATGACTTTATATCACTTTTTGTAGGTGTGCTGAACTGTCATTTTGATGAGATGCCCGGTCACCGTATGAATCCATCCCTCCCACTGCGGTGCAAGGCAATAGGTCGAGAGAATCCGGCTGGAGAAGTCAAAAGTCTCCAGTGGGTTAGAGTGTCCAAGAGTGACAGACATATGAATCCTCCCTCCCACTGAGTAATGTTGGAGAGGAAAGACTCTCCCTGCTCCAGTAGGTGGGCAGACACATCCGCCGCCAAGACCTAGACAAACCTCACCCCCACGAACCCGGACACCCCTGCTAAGTCACTAAACGTAGCCAAACACTTGGGGTGACCTATGGTAGTGACGTTGGTTATCCAATAAATGGTTCCCAAATTGGTAAACTATCTTAGAATAATATGTATGTAATTATTAAATAATGTTATAAAAAACAAATTACGCTAGAGTAGAATTAGTGATCTGAATCCGTGATATATTAGAAATTGCTCCAGAAAATGGTAGCCTGAATTTATTTAACGTTTGTAATAGAATAGATTTATTTTTTATATTATCGAGCTATAAGTTTGTCTAGTGAACTTTTATATTGCAAGCCCTGTACATGCAATCTTATTATGTAAATTTGATATAAATATTTGGTTGATTGTAAAGTAATAATAATAATACTTTTATTTTATGCTACGGCAATAAAATATAAAAACAACAAGAAAGGAATGAAATTAATCAATATTACACAACAAATAAAAAAGAAAATAATAAAATATAGGTTAAATTTAATAAAAGAAAAAATTTTCAATGGGAATATCAAAAATGAAAAGAGATATGCAATATTATCATTCTTTTAGTACTTTTATTTGAAATTTATCATATCTTACACGCTTGGAGGAATAATATGTGTATTTCCTCCAAGCTTACAGTTCTCTTTATTCATTCATTGTCCTATTTCTTTTCATGATCCGATTATTTTTTTTTTCTTGTTCATTAGCCACACGGCTATGTTATACAAATCGTAATGTTAAAATAGACTGTCTAAGATGTTCTGAGGCACTCTACGGGATTTTAAGGTTGGGACACACTGGTCCCGCGTACGCAATGCGTTGAAACTCCTGGACAACTTCAGGATGCTTCAGGAACACACTTGCCTTACGCAATGCGATCCTATGCTCCCCACATAGCACTGTCGGGGTGGCCGTCACGCCTTCCAACACATGTGACCAGTGTGATTCTAAATCACACGTATGTGAAGCATCAGTTGATTTGGCATATAAGGTTTTGTTTGATATTTAACTATTTATAAATTTAACAGTAAAATTGGGAGATAAACAGCTATAGATTTGGTAAGACGTTATGAAGTGGTTTGAAATCCATTGAGACATGACTGAGCTGAAAGCTGAAAATTACGTTTATCCGGTCAGTGACTGAGTTGGCATCGCTTTTGGTTCCCATCCAGGCATCATGAGTTCAATTCCTCGGCTGGCTAAGTCCTCCATTCGAAACCCGGGAATGTTTGTCTTTTTTTAAATAAAAAAGCGTCTTTTAAGAACAGAAATAAGTCAATTCTGATCAGAATTTGCATTGCGTATGTGGAACCAGTATTTCCTCATACTAACTAACAAATTTTTTTGATTCTAATGCGTATGCTCTAATTAATATGATACATTTGTAAATATGTAAAGCGAAAATTCGTTACAGGAGACAACCTCATTGTTTGAATTCACTTATCCTCTTATAATTTTTAAATACCTGTGTGAATTAATTTGCAAAAGTCCAATAAATTTCTACTATCCAGTAAAGTGTTAAACATAGTTTACTGTAAAATGTGCAATTAAAAGAATGACAAGAATAAGCAGTAAATAAATATTTCTGTCTACTCTTTAGTTTATATTTTATTTTTTATTAGTCCCTGTTTTTATTGAAAAAATGTAAATACTTCTTCACTTCCAAGGTTTGTGAAATTGATATATACCTACCTTGTCCTTACTAAACTGTAAAAAAATTATTATAGAAATATTTTTAAACAACCGTAGGTTATTTAGTTTTAATATGTAAGTGTAGTTCAGTGAAATAGTATTCCAAATAATTACATAAATAATAGTAATTTGTCTTGTCCATAATATTTGTCTTGTTGACATAATATTTTTGATTTCATGAAATAGTGCCGAGTTTTGTCCCCTTTCTCAGAATAGGTATCTACCTTGTACCTACGTATGCTTTTTTCCTCACACAATATTATTAAGGAGTTGATAAAGGTGCGAGATAAATTGTCTATTGCCGAATAATTGTCCTGCAGGGCAAGGTCAGGCAAGGTGTCGGCTGTCAATATTGTTGTGTCCTGTCAAGATTGCCATAATGTAGAAGACAAATTCACAATACGAAAAAACAATGTCCTCTCCATAAAATTGTATAATCTTGAAAAAATCGTCAAATTGTTTATTAACATTAATCTTGTTTGAAATTATGACAGTTTTGGTAGAGGCTAGGTGTCAAATAGAGATGTACATATGTAACGGAGCGAGAAGGAAATAGATTTCACCCTATTTTGTCATAATATTGGTAGCTGAGCAAAATCACTATCAAGACAGCAATACTTCAATAAGAATAGGCAATACACGTTAATCTTGCGCTATATTGACCGTCAATGCAGAAAATTTTACCTTGTTGGCAAGAAATTATCATAAAAACTTTATTGTTGACCAGGCTCTGGTCTTAAGTAAACGATTGAAACAACCTTCTTCTCTTTAAAAAGTATTTTTAATTTATTTACATGAAGTTTAATTTGCAGAACTCCATTTCAATTTTAAGTTTTTCTTTTATATATTTGTAATGTCTTTCAATTACTACTAATATTCATAGACGGTTCGTCTAGATTACAAGGTTCTTTATTTACTATAAGAATTACAAAGTAATATTACTGAACTGACGTCTCTTATTGTTAAGACTCTAAAAGTTATTCTGAGGGAACCGCTTCTAATACTGCGCTGTCTACCTACAATCGGCTAGGTTCGGGAATCTTCTCAGAACTTGGCGTGAGCGGACATCGCTTGCGGCACACTAGCGCCATCTGGGGTAAATTGCTAAAACTAACTTTACCGACACAACAATATTATTATTCAATTTATTAAAAAATATCAAGTTCCTGTAACAGTGGCTAGAAAAATAATTATTTTTGTATTAATTAATTATTTTCTCGCTTACAAATTATTATTTTTAACATTTTATAACCGCATTCGTAATGATAAATAAATTATTATGTATTGTAAACTAATTGGTATTTAATTTTTACCTTTTTTTCGTCCCATTCCAATGCACGCTTGATTTTGATGAAATTCTAACTTCTTTTCTCAAGCAGTGAAACATTATTTTTTAGTATCTTTATAAATTACATTTTTTATTTTTATCTACCATACTAGGCTAAAATTAAATATAAATTGTAATTCTTAATTGGAAAAGTTAATTTCATCTCAGTCAACAGTCTGATTCACTACTACATGCCAAATTCCCTACCAATTGGGTTTAATATCAGGTCACGCCAATATTGATAGAATCATTTGTGGTTCATCTTGGGAGGCGGATATGGGTACCATCGCCCTGCGAACAATTTATTGGATAGCCAACACCCCTGCCATAGGTCACTTCAAGTGGTTTGTTACGTTTGGTGACATAGCAGGGGTGCCCGGGTTCTTGAGGTGAGGTTAGTCCAGGTCTTGGCGGCGGACGCATTTTCCCAGTGTGGTGGGCCGGATCGTAAAAAAGACTGGTTGAGTACGAGGGAGACCGTTCGATCTCTCCAGCAGGACTCTCTCTCGACCCATCGCCTTGCACCGCAGTGGGAGGGACGGATTCATACGCCCGTCACTTCAGGACACATTGACCCCCAGATTCCTATTTACTCCCCCCATACCTTTTTTCCTTTGCAGAACTTCCTCTCCTTCCTTTCTCTAAAAAAACCCTCCACACAGTATCCCCAAAGATGACACAGGCCCTGAGGGAATTTTTCTTCCTCGGGTACATACATATTTATTTATTTCCTTATGATCTCCATAAAATGGTTATACAACAATTTATTACGGAGAATATAACAAATTTGAGTAAGTATTAAAATGAATGAATGAATAACTGTCTGAAAGTGACGTTAAAAATGTAGATGTTCAATGCAGGATCGTTTAGCAGTTGAGTCGCTGCGATTGAAAAGCGGAAGTCCTCGCTTTTGGAGTGTAAAAAAGTGCAAGGGAACTCACATATAAACTTGTTAGACGTTTATAAGTTGACCCATAAATCAACTATCTAAGTTGACCTCTTTCAAAATAGTTCCATAGATTAGATGTAAAAAAAATTTCCTAAAAATATTTTTCTGCTTGCTTCTGTGTTTATATCGAGCATTCCCGTTAAAAACAAGGATGGATAAAGGAATGGATACTATGTAAGTATGTATTATTCCGTCATATACAGGTAACGCATAAACTTCTTTTGTACCCTTTCTAATATCTAATCTAATCTAATCTTTGACAAAAGTATACCGCATTCGAGTACACGTCAATGAGTTTATTTTTGGAAAAGGTCTTGTTTTTTTTTTAATTCTTTGGTTTTGTTGTAGTGACAATATCGACATTGGGATATATAATGGATGGACAAGTAATTTTTGTGAACAGTCACGGACGTATATATAGCTTTGATAAGGGGGGGGTCCGCAAATTAAAAAAAAATATATAAGGTCATGTTTTCGTGAAAAAAATAGTCAGTCTTAATCAATCAGCCTTTATTTTGAAATATTATATATATAAATCATTCAGTCTCTGATATTTGAACTAAAAATAACATAACCTAATTATCGCTCCTTATTTAAATAAAATCGCTTCGTTTATAACATAAAAAAAGAAATAACATAAAATAAAAGGTGGAAAACAAAATAACTTTTTTTTATACCTAATTTGTTAAGGTACACTAAACAAAAATACTCTTTCATCTTAAGAACAAATAATTTGTTTTAAAATTGAAACACCTTTTATTTAATCACATAACCAAATAATTTATTCTAAACTTTGGTCATATTGTAAGGCACTCTTTTTAATGAACTACAATTATAAAATTAAAATCAAAAAGTATCATCCTACCTACAATAACAAAATATTTTTAATGCAAATAATACTTAATATATGAAAAAAATAAGCGTTTTCTCTCAAGCTAAATGAAGAGCTTTCATCTTAAGAACAAAATAATTTCTTTTAAACTTTGGTCGTATTATTATGACACTCTTTTTAATGAACTACAATATAATTAAAATTAAAAATTACCTACCTACCTACAGTAACACTAACAAAATATTGTAAATTCAAGTTATACATGAAAATAAATGTAGTTTTCTCTCAAACAAAAAAAACTGACACGAGATTCATTGTTTTACAACTACTATTAATTAAAAATTATCATTCCTTATTTCAAATAAATGGTTGTGCTTTTTTAAATAAGTTATAACTTCTTCGTAAATAATATAAAAAAATAAACAGTATCTAGGTATTACCTGTGTGAACATTATTAACGAATAACATAAAATAAAAGGTAGAAAACAAAATTACTTTTTTAGGTGCACTAATTTCTTTAGGTACCTACCTACACTAAACAAAAAATACTCTTTCATTTTAAGAACAAAATAATTTCCTCTAAACTCTGGTCATTTTGTATGGCACTCTTTTTAATGAACTACAATATAATTAAAATTAAAAAGTACCATCCTACCTACAATGACAAAATATTTTTAATGCAATAATACTTATTTGAATATAATGAAAATAAAAAGTTTTTTCGTGGCTCGCAGTTCAGTGCACCGAACATGTCCGACCGCAGGACGAAATCTCCCGAATTCAGTTTCGGTTTCGGCCGTAGTTTCGGCTGGATGGCGGCCGAAACCGAAACTAAGCCGAAACTCGTTTTTTGGCCGAAACTAGGCCGAAACCGAAACCGTAAGTTCGGTCGGACACTACTTTAAAGTAATACATTTAGTCTTTTACGTTTAATTGCTAACTGATTAATAATTTCTTCGGAATCAAGTTGCACCGCCAGATCTCGGTGTACGCTCATTAAAGCCAGACCAGTAAGTCTTTCGTCGGCCATTTTATTTCTTAGGTAAGTTTTTTACCTCTTTAATGTAGAGAAAGATCTTTCAGGGGTTGCAGTGGACACTGGGAGTGTGGCTAAAATAATTAGAAGCTTTTTTATTAAAGGGAAAAACTGATCATCGCAGTTATCGATGGTGTCGATCACAGTTGCAGGTTTTTGTGCTACAGATTTCCAGTGATTGTGCCATATCTCATATTCACTCAGAAATATTGTGCCTTTATTTTCCCCACCCAGAAATGTTTGTGTAATCTTGTTAAGATTTTCTTTTATCCTGGAGTCATTACTGGTTTTTTCAGGTAGCAGCATTTGAATTCCTTCGATCGTCGATTCATGTGGTTTAAAACGAGCGTCGAGTTCTGTAATAACATGATCAATGAAAGGGTAAAACACATTTCGTCGGTAGTATATTTCGGCAGTTTCTGCTGCAATATTATTGCGCAGGGTTTGCCTTCCAGTTATTCTTGGCATTACTATATCGCTTGAACTCATCTGCTGTGCTTGCTCAAAAAGAATTGCGAACTGACTTTCGTTCCGAACATTTAGTAAAGTCGTTTTTACATTTTTTGTATATTCGCAAATGTTGGTCAAATCGACATTGACTTTCTGCATTGCTTTGTTAAGGTTTGCTGTATATGAAAAAACTTTTCTCAGTATAACTAAAGAAACAATAAACTGGCTGTTATCCATAGCGATTTGAAGATGGTATGCTTGAGTAGCGACGTCGCTACTAGCAGCATCTTGAAGTGCCCCAAGTGTTTCGCATATAACGGGAACCATTTCTGCAAATCTTTCGACAGCCACGTGTTTCTCGGTCCATCGTGTCTCACAAAGAGAGATAAGCGTTGAATGAGATGAATTAATTTGATCCGCAATTTTCTTCAAAAGTCCGTCGCGAAGCGGTGATAGGCGAAAAAAGTTTATTACGCTCTTAATGGTTCCGATACAGTTACGTATTATTACATGAATGCGCTAAAACTAAGTTGAGAACATGAGCAACACAGTGTACGAATTGCGCTCTCGGGTATTGCTCTGCGATTATTGTTCTTACGCCCGCTGCCGACCGGCCGCTCATCACTGCAGCGCCATCATAGCCTTGACCAATCCATTTATCCATATCCAAATTATATGATAAGAGATGTGATATAATAGTCGTTGCCAAAGCTTGAGCTGAAACATCTTCTACGTGGATGAATTCTAAAAAATCTTCCCGTATAACCGATTTCCCAGATGAGCAGTGTACGTATCGTAAACATAACGCTAATTGTTCTCGCCGTGATATGTCTTGTGTTTCATCAGCAAGTACAGTAAAAAAACCAGCCTCTTTGACCCTATTAAGTACTTGCGCTTGAATAGCACTACCACATAGTTCAATCACTTGATTTTGAATTCCTGGTGACGTATACATGGCTCTACTGTGAATGTTTTGTGTTAGTAAATGATTTTTAAGTGCTTCATCGCCAGATCGCGCACGAAAACGAAGAAGTGCTCTAAAACTACCATCATTATGTTCGGGTTCATTTATCCCAATTTCTCCAAAATCACGACTTCCTCTTAGTGCTATTTCTTGCCTTCCACAAAGAATAATTGTTTCAACAATGGCTTTCAATCTTTTTCTGTTCTCTTCGGCAATTTTACTGTTTTCTGCATTCATGCACTCTATAACATCAAACGTTTTTCCTTCCATGATCCTTGCAAAATTTGCTGCCTGCTCAACAGCAAATTTATGATACTTAGTATCTGCATGGTGATCAAAGCTCTCTAAAGCTTTCTTCCAGTAAGTAAATGGCTTACTAACCAAGGCTCCAAGTTCTTGCTGACCACGACCGCCATGCTTTTTTCCAAATAAAACACATACTTTGCAAAGTGCTCCCTGCATGACGTTTGAATATACAAGCCATGAGTACCTGGTAGTCCAATGGCGTTGAAAAGAAAGTTTCTTTTTACCAGTGATAGTGACTGGAAATTTAAATGTATCCGGAGGGGTCCAAAGCTCTTTTAATGCTCTCAGCTTTTCCTCGTCATTGCTTGGAGGATGACATACGTAGAGCGCAATATCATAACCCGTCCTGGCTGCGGCTGCGGACGTAGCCGAACACAAATCCATCCTGGCTGTAACAAAGACATATTTGACTAAAACAAAACAACAGCACATACCCATCTTCAGACAGCTTTTTGGTCATATTTAATTGTAAGAATATTAATAATAATTTGTGACTCTAATACTCTAATCCATACTATAATTAAATCGTAAGCGTTCCGTTTCTGTAAGTAAATATTTACAAAAAAAAAAACAATTCATACGCACTATAATTATGTTACTGAGGTCAATAAAATAGTTTTTTGTAATTTTTGTCTGTTTGTCTGCGTTTGACCACGCTAATCTCAGAAACGGCTTAATCGATTTGTATGCGGTTTTTTTTAACATTTTAGTCTATGTTTCATTCCAATCGGTTCATAAACTAAAAAGTTATGTTAAGAATAAGAATTTTCAACTTAAATCAAAAATAGTAAAAATTAAGTCTACGCGAACAATGTCGCGGGCACCAGTTAGTTGTTAGTTAAATATAATTGTATTTCTTTCTGTTAAAAGGCGAAATGATTTTATAACACTTAGGTACACGTCGCATATACACTGAAATTACCATTTGTCAAATATTTTATGCTCACGGCAAAACATTTGTTTACAGAAATTCTCTGGGAATAAAAATAAGAGCAGGATAAAAGTTTTTAAAATTCTAGTAACTGGGTTCCTTCCTAATAAAATAAACAAGAGACTTACCTTTCTTCACTTCATCGTCATCAATATCTGTGGATGGCCCCGCTCTATTTATTCCTACTTCTTCAATATGACAGGATTCCACATTGTCTTTTGATAAAAGTTCATTGGGATTTGGTCTCTCTTTCTTAGAAAAAAAACTCAAAAGAGATACCTGATTTGATCGTTTCATACTTTTTAAATGCGACACTTCTTTCTGTATTAAAACAACTGACAACTGCGCAACGCGAAGAGACAAAATAGACTAAACTAGATTCTAGCTTGGTATGGTGCGCGCGGCCGAAACGAGGGCGGCGGCGGCGCGCCGCGGCGGGGGCACTGCCCATTCCCCCGCTCCCCGCACTGTGGCGGACTTAAGAAACTATCGTATTCTACAATCGGCGCGGTGCAATGGGGGGGGTCCGGACCCCCAAGACCCCCCCCTTATATACGTCCGTGTGAACAGTAGACCCAGAGTTGCCAGGAGTTATCCCGGGGTCCCAAAAAGTATGTTTCTAATTTTCTCTTACTATAAATCAAGCCAAAATCTCTTCATAAATCATAAGATTTGTAATGGGTACGTAAATACCTACCTACTTAATTATAAACCATTTATTTTATGTAAAAGAAATTTTATTTCAAATTAGGAATTATACAATTTGTCCAAAGAAACGTCACTATCTCAATGATATTTAATATTAAAAAAATAAATAAGAAAGACTAAACAACACACAATAATTCCAGTATAAAAAAATAATCTTTACGGAACCATTAAAACGGCCACCATCTTGAAACGTAATGGAACGTGCAAACAAATTTACGAAAAGACGAAATGCAAAACAGTTGAACTAAAAGAGAACTTCGATGCTCAGTCTAAAATATTGATAAAATATAATAGTATACCTCTACTCTTTGATTTTATGATAACGCAAACCCGTTTTTTCAATCAAATCTATTTATGTAAATAAAAGTTCTGTGTGAGCGGCCTGTTTATTTTAATACAGATCAACAGTTTTATTTTGAGACTAACCGTACCCCACTACACGTTACTGTGGCTTAGTTTGTCTGCAGATAGAAAAACAATAGCGCGTGTTTCTTTTACGTCACAGTCGACATTTATATAATTTTATTTTTATTTTTTTATTTATTTATTTATTGGCTCGCCAACAGAATACATCACATAATTTTAACAGTAATTTACATTTATACATGGTTATAATGATGTTTCTAATTATAGGTGAGCACAACATTCATCTCAATATTATTTGTGTAATAGTAATTGGTTAGTTACAGTAATAATAAATTTAATTACAAGAATGTATATAAAAACAAGGAGGATCGAAATCAATTATTAGGAAGAAACTTACATACTTATTAATATATTATATATATAATATGTATACGCATACATGCATACATTTAAATACACATTTAAATACACATACATACAAACATATACACATACATAGATGCGTACATACAAATTTAAATACAAACCCACTCATAAGTGTGTACACTGTAATATAGGTATACATAAATACACGCGTATTCGAATGCAACGTTGTGTCAAAATTTCAAAGCAATCGGTGAAGAACTTTCCGAATTTTAAGATTTTGAACAAACGAGCTATATTTTTTTTAATATTTTTTATTTACATATACAGGGTGTCCGGAAACTCGTAGTACAAGCGGGAAACTGGTGAATCTACATCACATTTGGAGTCGATTTTGTAGTATATTTTTTTTTTTATTTGAGCTTTCGTTATCGAGTAAATCGAGTTAGAAGTTCATTTATTTATTTATTTTTTTTTTTTTTTTTTTAATCAAATTCTTATAAATTATTACTGAAGATCAAAGTACCCAACTAATTAAAACTATTTTAAAGTAAAACAAATGAAGAAACTCGGATTTTAAGCATTATTTTGAAATCACCCTTCATTTAATCCGGTGTAATCATAAAATATTTCTGCTCTGCAGGGTTAAAACATCTGTTGTTCAACCCTAAACACCAGAAAAAACTTTAACCCAAAAATAGCCGAAAAATATTTTTTTTTGTTTTTTTTTTTTTTTTTTGTGAAAATGCTCAAATCAAAAAACTTTATGTTTTTTTGGGTTCCCCATGTGGTGTAGATTCTCCAGTTTCCCGCTTGTACTACGAGTTTCCGGACACCGTGTATAGGTGAAATTTTGCCCACTTGACCTTCAAAACAAAAGGAAGTTCACTGTCTACATGAGATTTCGAAAAACCACCCCCACCCCCTTTTCTCGCCCCAGTAGAAAAAAGCCCGGGAAAAGCCGGAAGCTTCAGCTAGTAGGTACTAAAGAGAGTGGTTTTTTTTTTATTTTTATTATTCTTTATATTGGCTTTCACCCATTAAGAGTGATCTTGGCCATACAATACAACATTTTTCTTATTAATAAATACAACAAATTACAGGATAAAATTGATTACACAACATAACATAACATAACGTAACATAAATAAACAAAACATAACATAACATAACATAAACATAAACATAACATAAACATAACATAACATAACATAACATAACATAACATAACATAACATAACATAACATAACATAACATAACATAACATAACATAACATAACATAACATAACATAAACACAACATAAACATAACATAACATAACATAACATAACATAACATAACATAACATAAGATAACATAACATAACATAACATAACATAACATAACATAACATAACATAACATAACATAACATAACATAACATAACATAACATAACATAACATAACATAACATAACATAACATAACATAACATAACATAACATAGCATAACATGAACATGAACATAACATAAACATATCATAACATAATATGAACATAACATATAATAAACATAACATGGGTGTAACATAAACATAACTTAACAAAAACAATACAGAGCTGGTAATAATAGGTAATTATAAAATTATAAATATAGGAACCTGTGCACAATAGTAGTGGGCATTTTTGTTATTTAAAATAACAGATTTTTCCAAAATTAGAAGCATTATTTTTTTTTAAAACAGTACTATGAAATGAATATAAACAAATACAATAAAAGAATCAAGAAAAATATACAAATGCATAAAGAATAGTGTTTAACTCAGTCAAAATATGCAGAGTTGGGATTAGTAAAAATAGATGAAAATAGGAACCTGAACAAATGAATACAAATGAAAGTGAAAGAAATTTGGTTTATATTTATTATTATGGTCAGATATTAAGGACATTTTTATAAATAAATTTTGCCAACAAATAGTAAATTTCAGGAGTGTTTAGACTAAGAAGGCAGGGTATACTGGTAGGCAATTTAATATCAAGTTTTAACAATTCATGCATGAAGTTTGGAAATTGGTCATTGATAGGACACTCAAAAAAATTATGGTCCAGAGTATCCTCTGACCCACAATCACAGTACGGCGAACTGACTGTGTGGAACCTGGCAAGATGGCTAAGACAACAAGTGTGACCCAGCCGCATTCGGGTTAAGGAAGAAATATATTTTTTAGGCATGGTAGTGTATTTGTGAAACCAGGGCTTAACAGGAATAGAAGGTTGGATTAATGAGTACTGGTGACCTTTTATCAGAGAAGATTTTTTCCATTCAGAAGACCATTGGAGTTGGTACTTAGTTTTTAGAATAGGGAAATGGTCTCTAACCGGAATAGGGATATCACTTAACGGACCATGGGCAGTGGCTTCCTTAGCAATATAATCAGCCATGTCATTCCCAGTAATACCGAGGTGTCCCGGTATCCAGGCTAGGACCACTGATGCATGAACCAGTGACATGGAATGCAGTAGGTTCCTGATTGAACAGATTAGAGAGTCGCTACTGGAATTGAGTGGGGATGCGCTTATTTTTTGTAGTGAGCTAAGCGAGTCTGAAAGGATGAGTGCGTTTTTAATATTTAATGATTTGACGAGTTGAAGAGCTTCTATGATAGCTATGCATTCAGCAGAGAAAATGGAGCATTCTTTGGGAAGTTTGTGTGGGAAACACAATTTTCTGTGAGGAACATAGACACTGGCCCCGCAATGGGAGTCCTGACTGAGTTTGGAGCCATCTGTGAAAAATTTTATGTAATTTGGCCAGTTGTTTTCAATAATTGTGTTAAATTCTGCATTATTTAATTGAGTTGAGTTTTTAATGATTTATGGTTCTAAACATAAATAATCCACTCACATAAATGTAATATTTTATGGAGTAGGTAGGTCCATGCATTTATCTTTTCAAATAAAACTAACTAACCCCAAAAATTGAGTTATTTTCAACACTGCCAACACCCAATACTTCAAAATAATGACAGAATATAGACAGAATCTTTAACCCTTGTTTTTTGTTTACGTTTTCGTAATAAATAACATAATGTAAAAATGATTCCGCGTTCAGACAATACGCCAATTATAGAAATTACGTCAGAAACATAGGCTTTTAGTCACATTTCAAGTAATGTGCATCATACGGCTGAGGAGTGCACGCTTGTAACTTAATTACCGAGTGAAAATGGAAGGAGTTATGAATCCCGAAACTTTAAAGGAACTAATTAAAAACGTCAAGTTTCCCATTGTTTTAAAAAATATATGTAATTGGCCTTTGTTAAAGTGGACATTGGAAGACTGGGAGAAGCAAATGCCTTCGGGAAACCTCGCCTTCAGGTGTAACCCGGTCAGGCCGACCAGAGAGCCATGTTGGGAAAGAAACTGCCAAATGAAAGATTTGCCTTTTAAAAAGTTTATTGATATCGCTAAATCTGACCCGAAAGATTGGTTTTATTTTGATTATAAATATGTGCATCAATGGTTCAAAGCTGACAGCGAATTTTCTAAGGTAATTAATTCAATAATAATATACTTATACTAGCAGATAAAAACCCGCTGCCGTGGTTTCAAAACTTAAACGGTTCTTTTTTAATATAACAGAAGGCGCCACTTCCGTTTACTACAATCGTAAACTCCACAGTCATTAAGATAATAATATCAGATGATGTTCTCATTCGGATACCTATTATTTATTCTTTATTTATTTCTTTATAGAGCGGAGACAGTTTACATATAGTTCCCGTGAGCACTTAGGCCATAGGCCCATTGTGCTATCTCCCATTTTACCTGATTCCTTTAACAGCCACCCGGTCCCTTTTATAAAGTTCACCAGGGTTGTCATTGTATATGTGGCTATGTCTTCTGGTTCCACAATGTGTCTTCCCAGGTGTCATCTCTACTCTCCTATCCCTCTTGGTTCCCTGAAGGCCCCACAAAGGAAGAGTTCACGGAAGTGGCCTAATCTCTCCTTTCCACTCCTCCTTGGTTCCCTGAAGGTCCCACGAGGGAAGAGAGTCTCATCTCTCCTCTCAACTCCTCCTTGTTTCCCTTTCTCTAAAGCATGCCGCTGATATATATGCTATGATAACTTGTTTTGGTAAAGTTTCCTAACTCCGCTTACTTAATGCGGATAAATTAAATACTATTTACTAAATAGTTCTTTTAGAAAACTATTTACGCACATGGAAATGGTAAAATATGTAAAAGTTTCTTTTTTATTCAATCAAATTTCCCTTGTCTAAAGATCTTGTACCACCATTTTGGATTGTTTTGGTATGAAGTTAGGTCTGCGAAAGGTTCTGTTTCCATGTATGATCGTGTGAGGAATGTGTAGATCCGCAAAGAGTGCAAGGCTGATGTAAGCGTAATGAGTAAGATTTAGATAGGGTCGCTTAGGTGGTTTGGGCATGTAGAGCGAATGAGCGAAGAAAGGAGTGTAAGGAGGATATATGATGCAAATGCGAATGGTAGCAGAAGTTTGGGACGCCTGAGGAAAACATGGCACAATCAAGTGAATCAGATTCTCGAATCAGAACATGTCAACAGCCAAAATAATAGAAGATGTATGAATGTGAAGAGGCAAGACCGAGTTGTTTGGCAGTCCATCTTCTCTGCCTACCCCTGCGGAGAAACGGCGTTATGGTTAGTTAGTTAGTTACAAAAAAACATTCATAAAAGCTTTTGTCAAAGAAAGGTCTCGTCGTCCGTAGTGTCGCTGTCATTTGATACATCGTCCACAACAGAACTAACATCCGATTTGGTGAAAAATATCGATTCACTTTAGGGTGTATTTATTTTAACAAGATAAACAATAAATACAGGTATCAAGATAAGCGTCAACCGCAATACACCACACTCAAATGCAACACGCGCTCTCCCAAGGACCGACAAACGCATTTTCGTGGATAACTCTTGCGGCGCGATAGCGCTGAATAGCACTCTAACGCTTAAATAATCCAAACGAAGAACCTAATAACCTATTTTGTTGAGTTGGTAGTTCAATAATTTGGGTGTATAAGCGGAGTAAGGAAACTTAACCCTCGTTTTAACACATAATCACAATTTGCATTTTTAACTCTGTAAAACAATTTTAAAATTTGATTAATAATATTTCAGCAACTTAGATGGGATGCATTTGGATTTCCCGAAGCAGGGGCCCCCGAGTCAACATTGTGGGTTGGCAGCAGGGGAGCTCACACGCCCTGTCACCAGGACACCTATGGCCGGAACATTGTGTTGCAGGTTTATGGGAGGCAAGGAATCTTCTGTTATAATATATCTTTGATTCAGTGGGGTCTCTCGTCTCTTTGCGTAACTGAGAGAATTATTTTTATACTAACTGATGTGTACCCGGCATTGGTCGGAGACTTTTCTATACTTTCTATAAATATTATATGCATGTATTATATATATAAACCTTCCGGAAGAATTCTCTTGATGATAGTGAAAACCCTATAAAAATCCATTGCATAGTTTAGAAGAGCTAAGCACACAAACAGACAGACTCGGATAGCGACTATTTAGGCACTAGCTGAAGTCCTGGATGTTGCCCGGGCTTTAATGTAGATTTTTTCCAAATCAGAAGTAGACACTAATTTTCTTCTTATTTTCAACATCAAGTGTACAAAATTTTATCAAGAAGTATCAAACTCTGCTTTAAAGGGTGGGAAAAGGAGATGGGAGTAGTTCTTCTATTTTTCATGTAGACAGTGACCTTCCTCTTCTTTTAAAGGTGTGCTAAACGTATCCAATGTCGGAATAAAACTGTGTATAAAACAAAGCCACGCTGCCTGTCCTCCCGTCTCACACACTCTTCTTTATATAAATATATATAGATTATTTTATTGCCTGCTTCATATACTATTTTGGAAATTTGTGTCAAAATATCAAAATACACACAAAACCAGAAAGGAACTTATAAACAATCTTTTTTTAATTTGTCATTTTTCAGAAAAAGGTGGCTTCTTTTCCCTCCAGAATGTGGCGGAATGAAACCAACCAGAGTGCCCTATGAAGAGTCTAGCATCTACAGCCAGCACAACTTCCACTTGCCTACAGATTTAACTGCATTTGGCGGTAAGTTATAATACGAACTATTGTTGGATTATTTACATATCGCCGTTTTCGTGGGAAAATCACCTTAACTTTATTTATTTAACCTATAACTTTAATTTAACTCATATATTAACTTTTAATTAAACTTATCTAATAACCTACATCTAAGACTTACAGTAAAACTCGCTTAAGAAGTTCCCACTTAAGAAGTTTTCACGCTTAAGAAGTTTTGATTTTTGGTCCCTTGAAAATTCCATACAAAAAACACGATTTTTTCCCACATAAGAAGTTTTAGAGCTAAAACTGCTTCCCGCTTAAGAGGTTTTAGAAATCCGGCGGTAAAATCAACACAAACGAAATATTGTGTCGCAAAATATCTAAAATGAACCTTTTTCCAAGTCATAAATTGAAAGACGTTGACTGAAACCCATACCTAGTACCTGAGACCATAAAACCCTTTGTCGGCCGCCGGGCCGTAAGCCGTAACTTGCCGTAACCAATAAACATCCAATAAATAAACCAAATACCCCGTCTCCTAATCCCCTAACTAGGTAAAATAGCAATGGAACGAATAAACAATGCGGAATTATGTAACAAATATGCAAGCGTCTTTAAGGCCGAAATAACATGAAAGATTATATTAAACTCAACCTTAATGACAACGTGGGCTAGATCTACATTTGCATACATTTGACGCCTCCTTCAATAATCTTCTCTTTGATAATGAACATAGAGATGTTTCGTAATATTATTGTATAAAATTTTTATTCCAGCGAATTTGTAAAACACGAAAAACTTTTGATAATCTATCGGATCACGGTTAATATGGAATATTTCACCTTTAAATACATAACAACATGATTATATGGCGGGGGAGATGGTAAAATATGCATTATAATTACGTTTTTTTCATTCAAACATCAAAAATTGCCGTGCATCATGTTTCATCTGACATTTGTCGTAAATTAAGTTTGAAGGTTAGGAAATACATATTATGCATAAATTTAAAATGTAGATTGAAACGAAACTTCGCAAATGATTTTTGTAGTTTTTGGATGCGTTCACAGATTATACATAATTCCAGCGTCAAACAGCTTGTATGATATAACTTTCTGATTCAAGCATCAAGCCATTTATTTATGTGCGAAATCGTAGCTATTCGATGTCTGCTAGTTAGGTAGGACCATAAATGAACCTACAGGTACATAATATTGAGCTGCGCATATTATTTTCATAAGGAATTTCTAGAAAAGGATTAAAATATCTTATCGATAGTCGACTGTGCCTGGCGAAAATACATCATAACAATAGTCTCTCAAATCTCAAATGCCATTGGAGCAAGCAGCAAGCGTGCAAAAAAGTTAAAGTCCGCCAACTAATAAGCAGTTTGCCGCGTAGACTTTGTGAGATTTTTCTGTGCAGTGCCATGGCAGGGTTGCAGTACGCAAACGGTTCTGAGGCAAAGAACCCGCTATCATTAGTTTGCGGTTAACAAAATTACTTGCGGTGTCCTTTTATCAAACCGCTTGGTAAAATTAACCACAACAAGTCTTTCTTTCTCCCTCAGTTCATATAGTAAACGAAAGCGTAAAAAAGAGACGGCGTATATCCACAGCTCTGTCTTCAACTGTCAAGTTAAGAGTGAGTAATCACTAACAAGTAAATATGTATAATCCATTGCCTTTACACCAATTTAAAATAAGATCAACAGTATGAACCTTTTGGAATGCTGCAACTTTTACTATCCGAATTCGAGTGGCTTTTTCGAGGGATGTACTTTAACAGTTTTAAAATTGTGTTTACTTTGTCCATGGGATGGTTTTGTTTTGATTTGATAATCAACTATGTTCTACCATTTTTCATTTTTTTCACATTCCCACCTTTTTCTAAATACATATGTAATACTAATTACCATGATAACTAGAAGATGTATATATATATATTTTTTTTTGACTGCTTGGATCATATGAGCTTGTTTTCACGACAATTTAACGTAGGTAGACATAGGAATGACGTATGCACCGGACTCGAGTTATTAAATGGCTAAAATTGAATCCCACTTAAGAAGTTTTCCCACTTAAGAAGTTTTTTTTCCCCGGTCCCTTGGAAAACTTCTTATGAGAGTTTCACTGTATTACTAGTGACTTACAACTAAGACTTATCTAACATCAAAGTAAATATCATAAGTTATTGTTATTTGAAAGCAGAAACTGTTACGTTGATTTTTATTGTACCACTTTTATTAAGAACAAAGTAAAGCTATTCACAATATATCAACGTTGCGCTTGGAAGACCGGCTATGTGAGTTTTACCAAATTTTACAGAGGAAGCAAAAGATTTTCCAGTTTTGTGTTCATATGTGTCAACAAACAACATCTGGATGAGAATTGTGTGATAACGGTTAAACTGAAGCACATAGCCGAGATTGGGCCCGATACCTTGATTTTTTAAAACTTTCTGTAAAAAAATGTTTTGCTGAAATCCTATATTGGCCTATATGTATAACCATATCAATTATACTATAGGCCAAGCCCATATATATTATGAGGTTATATCGCTCGTCTGTAATTAATATTAATACAAATTGTACCAACCTTATTAAAACCTATGTATTTCTCATAATTAAAAGATATTGAAATTTGCTTGTGTTGAAATGATAACAACAATATAAGACTAGTGCTGCCATCTATGTATTTAATATGTAAACTTATATGAAATAAATGTTAGTCTATTCTCCATCTTTGATCAAACAGCGTTTCATTACAGCTTGCAATAAATTACAATGTTTGATAATATGTATATTAACTAAAACTCCTATGTAAAAATGCAAAAAACGCCTTTACAAAAAATGCGGACGTTTCCATCTTTGATATTACCCCTGACATTTGTATACCAATACAATCATGGTGTCATGGTGTTAATCCTAATTTTTTATTATTATTTGATATTGTAGGTATACCTGGATGTAGAATGGTGGTGCTTGAACCAGGTGACGTCTTGGTGGTACCAAATCGCTGGTGGCACTATGTGGAGCACGTCTCCCAAATTGGAATCACAATTAACTCTTGGATTCCTACTGTATGTTTTTTCATTGTACTTTTTTTTTTTTTTTTTTGTTTATCTATTAACCACATCTCTAAATAGTATAAAATATAGTCGCTATCCGCGTCTGTCTGTTTGTGCGCTTAGTTCTTCTAAACTGAGCAACGGATTTTGATACGGTTTTCTAAACCTGAGATACATCAAAATAGTATATTACGGAATTATATATCTTAAAAAAGCCTACAGATAAGTCTGCCACGGTATATAACTATATCCTAAGGATAATCCCCCAGCAACGCCGAGTTCACATCAGCTAGATATACAAGGTTCCCATGTAAAAAAAATCACAAAATAAGTTTATTTTTTTCTGTCCCTCGAAAACTTATTTTTAAAATTGCCAAAAATTATTTTATTTTCACATTACTGTTTATCACTTTGGTACTTCCCTTTGACTGTTTTGGTACATCCCTTTTATGATATGTAGCCTTGGGAGAATTAGGGTTTTTGCTCCCTTCTTTCTGGTCCCTTAAAACACCTTAGGAAATAATTTCACTGTACCGGGTTGCTATTTTTTCTAATATTCTAAAACTTAACTGACTAACTTTTTAGGAAGAGTTGGATGCTGAAAGCAGAGTAGAGGAAGCAGTCACCAGACTTATCATTGCTCAAATTTGTAAAGATCTTCCTGAAAAATGTCTTCCCTACATATTAAATCCAAATGAGGTACTACGTTAATTTATAATACCTATAAAATATTATGTATTACATTATGATTAGTTCTTGCATTGTAATATTTAAAACTCTATTTAAATTACATACCGACCTACATGGCTCGAGGATTTATGCATTACCTGTATTGCAGCATGGGGACAATGTAATAGTATTATTTGAAGAATCTAATTATTAATCTGGAATAAAATTTCCTCTTTCATACATGATTTTTTTATGTTTTAAGGACGATCTTCAAGACATTCCTTTGTCTGTTAATCTCCTGCAGGTGGAGAGCACTGTGGTGAAGTGTCTAGCGCAACGCCCAAAGAAAAATCCCGCCAAACGGATCAAACTCTCTGAGTGCGAAGATACAACAGCTACTGGCTCATCTAGCGGAGATGTTGGCATATCTAACAGCCATAAAGAAAATAAAACAACCACAGATAAAGTAAATATGCAAATAACCACGGATAAAGTCATTGCAGTTGAAAAGACTAAAAGAACCACAGATAATATCACTGTTGCGGAAAAAAATAGAATAAACATAGATAAAGTAATAGGGGAGAGTGGTGATCGCATTCTAGTTGTGAAAGAGATCTCAAAGAGTGATTTATTAGGTATTTTGAATGAGAATATAAAAAATAATTTTTCCAAGGAACGTACGGAGAGTAGTTGCTCGGAAGATGAAGAAAGTAATGGGGGATTGAAAGGAGACCACTTTACTAGTGCTATCATCAGGGCAATCAGTCAGCCCACTGTTATTGAAAATATTAAAAATAATTTATTGAATAGTTTTGCTTGACTGATATTTCCTTTCCTTTAATTTTTATATTAGTGCTAATATAAAAGTGCAAAGTCCCTATAATATTAATAATGCGTCCAGTGAAATTGTGGCAATATCAACAACTCTGGTCGTGAGAGGCGCTAGTGTAGCACATTAAATTTGACATTCCTTTCAATGGCGGCAAATTGAATTTATTTAATACTTGGTGGCGGTGTTTTGCGCTTTCTATATTTATTTTGATCAATATTGATAAAAAAATGTTAAATGTTTAAAAAAAGTAGTTTCTGTGTGTGCAGTTTTATATAATATTAATAAAAATATTATAAAATTAAATTATCGGCAAAGCTGTGTTAGTTGAGTTCCTTGTAGCATTCTTGTTCCATGTTCATGTTCAAGTTATGTTCTAACTTGACGATGTTGATGTTCTGAATTTATTATTGAGCTAGAAAAGCAGTTAGGTTATTTCTATAATTTATTAATGTAAAATAAAGAATATATTTCACATAAAACCCATTAAAATGTATGAGAGAAAAGTAAAGCGCACAACTCATGCCTCTAGGAGGCACCAGTGTAGCATGTTACCATCAGAATGTATGGGAAATGTCAGAAGTTGGAGGTATTATTAATATTATAGAGTATTTGGTTCTGCGACTCTCAATAAGTCACTAATGTAGTATTTTCTTTTAACAATTTTATTTTTTAAATACAATTTATGTTTGAATGGATTATTTGATTTGAACTGTGAATGTTCTTTAGTTGCTTATAATGTTTTTATCCAACAATCATTTATGTATTGTACTTATTTTGAGCAAAACGGGTTTTGTAAGAACGAAGAACAGCATTTAAAAAATGGCTTAACCCCTCCGGCCTCAGGCATATTCTGTCAGAAGTCCGAGTATTTCCGCTTCGCAATTAAATCTAAATAAATCGAATATTTCTAAAATCTCCAAAACTAAAAACCATTTTTGAAAGGTGATGAAATAAGTTTCCAAATTTTATTATTAGAAATAAACATATAACTTTTGAAGCATAAAAATTTTGTATGCAAACAAAAAAAAGTTTAAAAAAATGGCTTACCTTACGTTTTTACTGAACTCAAATTACTGATGCAGAAAAAAATAAAAAAACTCCTTAATTAGACAAATGTATATAAACATTATAGTCACCTCACTTTTTGTTGTTTCATAAAAAAATAGTCAATAAAACATTCATGATTCATAATTTTTTCTGAAATTACAGTCAGAAACTTTGGTTTCATAAAGGTGTTTTTAATTTAATGTTCTGTTTCATTTTATTTTTCTGTAGTTAACTTTTGGATTTGAATATAAATCATGGTGTTTTTTTCTTTCTAACACCGTTTAGTTCATACTTAACACCATAGTAGTAAGGGAGACAATGATTTCTATGAGACATTATGAGATGTTCCCAAAAGCGAAAAAATTTGCTGTGATTATGAATCGTAAAAACTTTCTTCTAGTCATAGTTACTATCCTAAAAGGTTAATAACATTTTAGTAAAAACTATTCGGTCAAAAAGTCAACTTTTGAAATAGTTAAAGTTAAGTTATGTTAAATTATTATTTGGAGCTAGGTCTCAATAAATAAAAATTATTGCTTGTCCTTAAAGTTTATACTATTTGATATCTGTTTCTGTTAGTTTTATTGTGAATTAAAATTTTATTAATTTCATAAATATAATTTAAAAAATAGCTACTGTGTGTTGTTTTTTTTTTCTATAAAAAGTTGTTTTTTACATCACATACTAACACTTAATTACATAATTACGAATCGGAGAATGATTTTTTCTTAAAAATATGTACCTTAAAGTTAACTAAAAATGGTGGCCAATATTTTCAAGTGGAGGATACTACTCGGTATCGCCCTGGTGTAAGACCACCATTCAGAGTTGAAATGTTGCTTAAAATGGTTTTATCTGTGTTTGGTGACCAGGCCTGAATAGTCAGGTTCTTCCATACCATCCTCTTCCCATCTCCTTCCCCTCCCCACTACCTTGAGCCTCACAACATACCCCAATGGGGTATTTTTACATACTGTTAAAATTGTGTGGAAGATTTAAAGTTTATTTTTATGATTCTGGTCATTGTGCTAAAATTGTGTGGAAGATTTAAAGTTTATTTTTATGATTCTGATCATTGTGCTAAAATTGTGTGGAAGATTTAAAGTTTATTTTTATGATTCTGGTCATTGTGCTAAAATTGTGTGGAAGATTTAAAGTTTATTTTTCTGATTCTAGTCATTGTGCTAAAAATGTGTGGAAGATTTAAAGTTTATTTTTCTGATTCTTGTCATTGTGCTAAAAATGTGTGGAAGATTTATAGTTTATATTTAAAACGGTTCCAAATGGCTCAACATGATTATGACGTAGAGGCCGCCACTGGCTGGTAAGACGGCAGTCACCATCTGTGTGATGTCGACGCCGCCGAATTTACGAATAAAAACGAAATGTCATTTTGGCGGCCAAACTAAAATTGTTATAGAACATGTATTCGTCAACATAAAAATAAAATTAATATACCTTCATTATCGTAATTTTTTTCGAGAATTAAAAAACAGTCATAATACTACTCAAGCGTCTTAAACCACTCAACCATGGGAATCTATTTATCAAGCGGCATGTAATTAAGTCATATAATGTCCCGGTAAGACGAGAGATCCTGGGTTCGATTCCTACTTGTGACCGTTGTCTTTTTATTTTTTATGTCTTGTTCTTTTTCATGCTTCATTTAGGTTTATTAGTATAGTATGATATATTACATTGATTGGTATAACCTTCAAGTAAATAAGTTAAGAAGAAAAAGATTCTTAGTTAATTATGTGTATATACTGTTAATTATTATTTTTTTTATTAAATATGTTATAAAAGATATCAGGCTTAAAAATTAATTGTTTTTCAGGTTTAGTGGTAATATTCAATCGCTTTTTATTGGTTTTTTGACAAGATAAGCCCTCCTGTAGAAGTCTGAGAAAAGTATGACCATAAACAGGTTCTGTGGAATCAGGATTATTGATGGAATCTTCGGGTAAGCACAATCCTCCACGAAGAACACGGATGAGAAGTGGATGATGATCATGCAGAATTGGATCTGAAAGATAATTGTATATTTTTAAATTCTGTAACGGCTGTTTTATTCAATCTTTCCCTAGCAACGGCAGAATTAAGAGACAGTCAATGGACTTTGAACCCAGCATTTTTTCATTGCGAATTAAAGTAATTCTCCCATGTCAATGACACCAATTGGCGTCAAAATAAACCTTTTTAATGATTAATTAACATAAACCAATTACAATTGCAATTTTTTGTGAATAAATCATTTCTTTTATGATACTTACTGAAATGCATAAAATTACAATTCAAAATACGAAAACAACTTGGCTGACGTGTCAGAGTCTATTGACAGTTTTTTAAGCTTTCACTCGGTTAGCCGAGTAAAATCCTTGATTCTCTAATTTAGTTGTCGTAAATTATACTGCCACAATGTTAAGACCACACTGGATACTTTAATTTGAACATGGTTTAGGCAAAATTTCAGATCAACGTTTGCCGAGTTTGACCGGGAATGATTGCCTAAGATTTCTGATCTGAACACAATATTTAATATTATTGTAGAAAGCAATCACTTTGTGGTTTGACATATTTAATAAAATAAAATACTTTTTTGTTTTAAAACCACGATATTTATTAATTTAAGAACCGACCGGTTTCGCTTTACTTAAGCATCATCAGGGTACAAATTAATACTAAACAAGAAGTACATAATGTGTGCATATATATAACAAAATATAGAGGGAGACAACATGATACAAATATATTATAGAGAGAGACAACATGATACAAATATAAGCAACACAAAGACGGTCATAAAATACATTAACATAAGTGCACAAGTAATGGAAAAAACGGCCAGATAATTATGTAGACTAATGGGTTATACCAATAAATCGGGAGAAACAAAGCATCAACTGGCATGGTGGTAAGGAGGTAAGGAGAACTGGGAATTTTTTATGGGTTTATTGGAAACAGACTTAATATTGGACTACTTGATATGTCTAATTGATTATTAAGTATCTGACTTTTGGTTTTTACAGCTTTTTTAATTTCTAGTGCCTCTAAGTTGTTTAGTCTGTTACCATGCCCGTTTTTATGTAAGATGTTAGCACCGGTGCTATGACAGAATGTATGATCTTTATCGATCAAATGATTTGCGAATTCAGAAAAACCGTTATTATTGAGGCAACGAAGATGCTCCTTTATCCTAATATTAACATTACGTGATGTCTTACCGATATAAAAAGCCGAACAATTATTGCAATTTAATTTATAAATCCCCGAATGACTTAATTTATCGTCCTTATCTTTAGAATTAATTAGAAATTTACCTATATTGTTATTGGTATAAAAGGCCGGTTTGACTTCAGAAGGAAGGTTTTTTACACATAAGGTAGAAAAGTGATTGATGAATAAAATTCGCCGCCATTGATAATTAATATTATTGTCATTGATTTGAGGAGAAGGACTAGCGAAGAGGAAGCGATTAATGGCTATTTGTTTTAGTTTTTTATTTAAAATTAAATCTATAAAATTTGATTCATAGCCATTATTTACTGCTATGTTTTTAATTAGTTTTACAATTCCAATGTTTCACAATTCCAATGTCCGATAGTAATTTTGATAGTGAACTAAAACTAATTAAAAACATAGCAGTAAATAATGGCTATGAATCAAATTTTATAGATTTAATTTTAAATAAAAAACTAAAACAAATAGCCATTAATCGCTTCCTCTTCGCTAGTCCTTCTCCTCAAATCAATGACAATAATATTAATTATCAATGGCGGCAAATTTTATTCATCAATCACTTTTCTACCTTATGTGTAAAAAACCTTCCTTCTGAAGTCAAACCGGCCTTTTATACCAATAACAATATAGGTAAATTTCTAATTAATTCTAAAGATAAGGACGATAAATTAAGTCATTCGGGGATTTATAAATTAAATTGCAATAATTGTTCGGCTTTTTATATCGGTAAGACATCACGTAATGTTAATATTAGGATAAAGGAGCATCTTCGTTGCCTCAATAATAACGGTTTTTCTGAATTCGCAAATCATTTGATCGATAAAGATCATACATTCTGTCATAGCACCGGTGCTAACATCTTACATAAAAACGGGCATGGTAACAGACTAAACAACTTAGAGGCACTAGAAATTAAAAAAGCTGTAAAAACCAAAAGTCAGATACTTAATAATCAATTAGACATATCAAGTAGTCCAATATTAAGTCTGTTTCCAATAAACCCATAAAAAATTCCCAGTTCTCCTTACCTCCTTACCACCATGCCAGTTGATGCTTTGTTTCTCCCGATTTATTGGTATAACCCATTAGTCTACATAATTATCTGGCGGTTTTTTCCATTACCTGTGCACTTATGTTAATGTATTTTATGACCGTCTTTGTGTTGCTTATATTTGTATCATGTTGTCTCCCTCTATATTTTGTTATATATATGCACACATTATGTACTTCTTGTTTAGTATTAATTTGTACCCTGATGATGCTTAAGTAAAGCGAAACCGGTCGGTTCTTAAATTAATAAATATCGTGGTTTTAAAACAAAAAAGTATTTTATTTTATTATATTTTATACAATATTTAATTATTATGATATGCTTACAATCTGAATTTGAGTTACATATTTCTTCCACCAGGAAGATTTCTTGTACTCTTCATCGTATGCAGTCAACAGGTAGTAGAAATACATGATAATGTGCACGCACGAGTTCACTATTAGCAGAAAAGTACCGTGGCCTCCTGAAATACAAACATAAAATGAATTTACGCTGAGGGCTTAGATGAACTTAATGATGAACTAAATAAATTCTGCTGCACTCTTAATGCGCAAAAAAATATAAATAGCTCTTGGTTTCAACTTAATTAGTACAAGAAACAACTATTTATGTCGGGGGAGATGGTAAAAGATGCATAAAAGGTACCTTTCTCAATCAATGTTAAGTTTGAAGATTAGAAAATACCCATAAATTATTAATATAACCCAAACTAACACACTTAAAACGTATTTTGTGCATGTTTACTTGGTTGTAGTTGGGTCAATTAGATATTTAAGTTGAAATCAAGCATTGTTTTTTAAAGAGCCTTTGCATGCAGTGGAATTCAACAAGTTTACCAACTTTGTACATAAATCAACAAGAAAACATAGAACCGCCAATGCATAGATTAAAGAACAATACTAGAAATGCCTTCTGTATAGATCCGGATGGAAACCAATGTTGGCACTGGCTTAGTTCATTTGGTTCTGGCCCGTTTAGCAAGCGCTCTGCCTCTCTTACACTTGCCTGACATCGTATATCGCCATTCCATTTAGTCGAAATGGAATTTTCATAATACACAATGGTTAAATATATCATATTTGTTATGTTTGTTATTAATATTATTAAACACGGTTCTGTATTTGAAATTTAAGGAAAGGATAGTCTGACTATTGGATCAAGAAACATTCTAAATGCCAAATGGTAGAAATAAATTAATTGTCAAAGACAATATTAGCGATCAAAAGAAAATTTGAAACAGAAAAATCGGTCGCATCTAGTATCTTCCTCGGGAGTCGCTAACATTGCCTTCAATGATTAAATATAAATATTTGAGGTTTTACTCATTAAATTATTCCAAAAACAAAAAAATATTGACCCAGACTTGTAGAAAGTCAATAGATGTCGCATATTAAAATAAAAATGGAAAATTTTATCCAAGACACTATCTAGATTGCATTTAGTTCAGGAAGAATCTTGCAATCATACATAAAAATAGCACCCAATAAAAATATGCGTTAAAAAAATAAAGATAATGTTGATTAATTCTTAGTCGAAGTATATATGACCTAAGGGGTTAGAGTCGAATTAGCTCAGTGGTAGAGCAAAGCCCCGGCAAGGTTGAGGTCTTTGGTTCATTTTCTAAATGCAACCGAATTTTTTCTGATTGTTATATTTCGAATTTTCGTTTGAAAGTCACTTACATTGTCTTTAAAGATTAAATATTAGAATTTGAGGTTTTACTAATTAAGTTATTCCAAAAATAAAAATTAATTCATGAATTTGTTTGTATTGAGTTCATGCTTAATGTATCTTGAAAAGTAAAGAATTTTGTCAAGCAAATGACGACGAAATTAATTTGATTAAAATCCATTAAAAAGGATTTAATTTCACTTTTTTTTTTTTTTATAGTGAATACCTCACAAGAGTCCCAACTGCTCCCGTCTGGAGCCAGTGAGACTATGGCATCCCCAATTGGGGGATGTTGTGAGGCTGAAGGTAAGTGGGGAAGGGAAAGAGGAAGGTGGGGAAGTACCTGGCTATTCAGATCTAGTCACTAAACACGGCTAAAGCCATTTGGAGCAACGTTTCAATTCTGAATGGTGGTCTTACACCAGGGCGATACTGGTAGTATCTTCCACTCTGGAACGTGCCGCAAATATACTATATATTATTTTAATTAATTAATTGTGAAATAACACAAATTAATCAAATAAAATTTATTTGCGCACGCCGGGTTCGAACCCGCGACCTTCGGAATGGCAGTCCAATGCGTTACCACTGGACTATGCCGGCCGTCAAATAGTAAAGACATTATGTAGGATAACGAAAGATTTTTTAAATATTTATGTTGAGGGATCAGTAGGATTTATAGGCCCTGTTAGAAGTTCTACCGAGCCGAACCCTCTGATATGAAAATATCTGGAGTCGGTGAATTATTTTCCCATTTGATCTCTGGTGAGTTGACATGTTGTTCTTGTATTGTTTTGTATTTATTTTGTTTATATAATGCACTTGCATAATTTTGTTTGACTAGATGATCATTTGTGGAAAAGTGTGTAGAAGGGTTTAGTTTTTCCTATGGGGAAGATTTAACCCGGATATAAAGTCGAAAAAATTATATACTTTATCCATTTGACTGGTTCTCAGCCAAATAGTACTTATTAATTTTCAGCTCTTTGTAGGTATATGTCATTTTTTGTGATTTGTGTGTGCACCTTCTTTAGTCTACAGAAAGAAAGTCATGCAACGGACGGAGGAAACAGACAGTTTTTTTAGTCATGAAGCTATATTATCGAAGCTTCTAACTTAAGGTACCGCCTCATTGGATAACCAACACCTCGGTCAC
Organism: Hesperophylax magnus; assembly: GCA_026573805.1. Lineage (NCBI taxonomy): Eukaryota > Metazoa > Arthropoda > Insecta > Trichoptera > Limnephilidae > Hesperophylax > Hesperophylax magnus. The sequence goes on along the minus strand of JAIUSX010000054.1, from coordinate 3,027,546 downwards.
TCTGGTCACCCCAAGTGGTTCCCTACATTTGGTGATTTAGCAGGGGTGTCCGAGTTCATCGGGTGAGGTGTGTTCAGGATGCACCAGCTGTGTGGTGTGCCAGATTGGGAAAGGCTGGTTTGGGGAGACCCTTTGGCCTCTCCAACTGGTATATCGAGCTATCGCCTTGCGCACCAAGGGGAGGGATATATTCATTCGTCCATCACTCCTTGACACACTGATCCCTAGATTCCTACCCACCCTTCATACCTTTTTACTTCCCAGAACTTCCTTTCCTTAAACAGACCCTCCACACAGCATCCCTAATGATGAAATAGTCCCTAAGGGAAATTATTTTCCTCAAGGCCTCCTGTGTGGGGTTAATATAAAAAAATAAATATATGATTATCTATCTTTTTCAGTCATGAGTATATGGTAGCAGAAGTCGGGAACGCCTGAGGAAGAGATGTCACGATCAAGTGAATCAGATACTTGAGTCGGGCCATGTCAAGAGCCAGAATAATAGAAGAGTAATTATTATGAGACAATGTATGAATGAAGTGTGTGCCAAGACCTAGTTGTTTGGCGGTCCGTCCTATCTGCCTGTCCCTTCGGGAAACGGCATGATGGTTAATTAGTTAGTTATATTGAATATTTATACCTGGTTGCCACTTGATGATTCCCCAGGAGAGACAGACCATCCCGGTGTGATGATAAACGTGTAGGAACGACACCTGCTTCTGTTTTTTTCTCATCACAAAGAATATCTGCAATTTAATTATTAGTAGATATCATTTTAAATACATCTTCTTGATTAGTCAGGTAAGTTTTTAGATTCTCACGGCCAAAAGCATTTTTGTTCAAAACATCTTCGGATCTACCGGATCTGCCCTGATGATGGACACTGCAACGCTGTCCGAAACGTCGGCTAAAGAAGGAGTTAGCGCAACACGGCATAACACCCCAAAAACAAACAACAAAAATCTTCTTGATTGAACGAATGAATTGGAACCTTAGAAGTGAAATTAACCCAATTGAGCTGAAACTCGGCAGATAGACTACTTGTCCATGACAATTCATTCTATCAGCTTTTGGTGGCAATCAGAATCAATCAATCAATCACACACACGCATTTTTTTGAAATTGGATGATAAAACTAAAAAATAATATTTGTGGTAACTTTATTGTTGTGAATATTTTTAGGCAGGTGATCATGTTTAAATTGTTTATTACTTACCGTGTCTAGAAGATCAACAAGTTTGATGACGAAGTATCCATAACAGAACTTCCACGCTATGTTCACTACTAAAGGGTTGTCAAAGTCGCCCACGGGTTCACATACTAAACTATATTTATTACCCCACGCTAATGTTATTCCCTGGAAATTAAACATATTGTATTATAATACATACATCTTTATACTTACCCGTTACAATCACAACATAACGACAATGGCAATGACGTTACAATACGAATAGACTTGTTATTGTCTCACTAAATTAACCCAAAATGTGACAAGTAACAAACAATTGTAAGTTTCCAGTAAATTCTTAATGCAAACATTATTCATGTATGACAAAGTTGGACATTTAAAGAATGTGTGTGAATGAACAAAATAAATATAAGACGTTTTATAAATATATATATATATACATACATATAAATAAGACAGAATTTACGAACTTTAAAGTTGCGGCGAATACCACATTCTACAGCACGGGTGTGACTGAGATGACAAGGTAAGCTTAATCACTTACACTAAGCCCAACATGGCATGCACACGAAAGAGATAGCACACAACGAGTTTAGCACTGAAACCACTAAATCGAAAGCACGACATTTAGCGTATCTTTTGCTTGCCACTTTTGAGATCTGTACCACATGTCTATAGCTTGTAATGTCATTGGACAATAATATTTTTTGTTACCTGATATAATGTATAAAAACAAGCCACAATTTGTACGGCATTAAAAGCTATTAGTGTGTATTTAAGTGAAAATGGTTCTCTGTTTTTCATCAACTTTGGCCCCAGTTTGAGTACTACGTAGAGATATATTCCCAGTATGGTCAGGCAAGGGACGGGACTGCTTATTAAAAACCAATCTCGAGTGCCGGGATCTGGAAATTAAATAAATACAATCTTATCAACCCAACATATTATCAATACTAATTTCGGTTGTAGTTGTATGTCTGCGATTGTAATTCTGGTTCAATGAACTCGGAATTGCTTTCAATTTAATTTGTCATTTTCAAATTTGGAACTGATTCAGACAAGCGATAAAGTACCTACCTATTGTATAATATTATTTTACCGGAAAATTATTTTAATTCCTTGTTTGGAGTGTGTATTTCTTTTGTTTAATTTTTTTTAGGATAAACCCCAAAAGACAAGTAAAGTCAGATTTTGTAATTTTTCTAGGGTCTGTACTTTTTAGCTAACACGCGATTCAGGGGGAGGGGGAATTCAAGCCGGCATCATACATGTTGGCATCGTAAGGTATAAATGTCGGCATTGTAATGTATACATGTTGGCTACGTAATGTTGGCATCCCAATGTATACATTTTGTCATCGTAATGTATACATGTTGGCATATTAATGTGTACATGTGGCATATTAATGTATACATGTTGGCATTGTAATGATTCATTTGGTTCAATTGTCATGTAAATCTATTTGATCACTGTATTTTTATTTTTGTTTGTCGTATTTTTTATCTATTGCATTTTTTTTTTTTATTATTTCTTATTACGTTTCAAAATGATCTGTCATCTTAAATTTGTACTCTGGGCGGAGAAGTACGTTCATTATGTACGAAACAGTACGAAATCACTACGGAGTACATACAGTCGTTGTTCTCGATGGATTTTCGTTTGATGATGGCAAAAATATACAAAGACTCACCCGATCGAAGAAACATATGTCTGCATATGTTCTTTTCGATGAAACAATGCTAGTTCAAGTTTCCAGAGAAAACAGTAAAGTACGTCTGATTTCGATGCCGACAAATCAATTTGAACAAGCTGCTTTTACAGTTAAGCAGGCTAAAGAAGATGCTGATGTGTTGATTTCTTGTGTTCATTGGAACTTGTTGTATTGGAATTTCTTGTGTTCATTGGTTGAGGAACTAGCGTCATTGATCCCTTCGGCACCGGTGCGTAGTCGGGATACACGCCAAACGCGTGCCCAACATTTGTACACGGTTGACACTTGTCACATGAGAACGGGTCGCTGTGGAACGAACTGCCGGCCTCTGTGTTTCCTCCCTCCTACAACATGGGACTCTTCAAGACCCATGTTCACTCCTTCCTCTCCACAAAAAGACCCTCCACACAGCATCCCCAAAGATGACATAGGCCCTGAGGGAAATTATTTTCTTCAGGGCCTCCTGTGTGGAGTTAATATAAAAAAATAAAAAAAATCATTTGATGCTGTTTTCGTCATTGGCAAAGACGTCAATCTCCTAGTTCTGATGACCGTATTAGCACTATTTCAAGCAACCATCACTAACCTTCACAAACCCAGGAGAGGCAAAACAACTAAAATACTGTAATCCGCGAATAAAATATAAAAAAACAGCTGAGAACGTTCTCAGGAAAAACAAAATTTTGTTTGCTTGTGAGGAAAAAACAAGACTCAACGCCATGATTTGCATTTTCAAATATCAGGATGCAAAACCAGAAGATATCGCAGATTCTGGAGCACGCTTGGAAGAGGAAACCTTGGAAGAAATCCGCTACCAATGTTTCGCAAAATCAACAACGAAAGCAAATGTATCTTGCTTCTTTGCCACCAACGAATGATTCTGCACAGTATCATGCATTTAGGACATACCATCAAGTTCAAAAATGGTATGGAATCAAAAAAAAAATCAGAAAATTAGGGCTGGACACTTGGTACCCATGGCCTTGCTTCAGTAACAATTACAGAGAGACCAGCACCCGGGACCTTATTGAATTTCATTTCGTGTAATTATATACATCATCATACTGTCTCTCTTGGACACACTGTTTCCTAGATTCCTACCCACTCCTTTTAACCTTTTCCTTACCAGAACTTCCTCTCCTTCCTTTCCTTAAAAATGACCTTCACACAGCATCCCCGTAGATGACTTAGGTCCTGAAGGAAATTATTTTCCTCAGGGCCTCCTATTTAAAAATGACTTTTTTGCCCCCATTGACATGGAATAATTATTGTTAGTATAATAACAATGTCCTGTAATTTTTCAAAGGTCTACGATAGTCTTAGCGCCGTTTAGGTTGAGGTGTTTCAAACTTCCCAAATTGATTTGATAACCATCAAATTGACAATCGGCGCCATTTTGTATTTTTGTCATTTGAATAGTCTCCGTTACATACCTGTTTCAGTGTTTGATCAAATTGTGATCAACTGTCAAGCTGATGTCAAGTCATGATATTAACAAATTTTAATATCCCAAAAAAAGTTCCGGGACTTTAACACCTTGTTGTATATTGACATCCCCCAATTCCGTCCAATAAAATTACATTACAACTGACAGCCGTTCCCTGCATCATTGTTAAATGGTAAGCTTTTAATTATTGTAATTTATAGGTTTATAGTAACTGGAATGTAATTTATGTTAATCATGTTTGATCGATAGGTGAACAAAATATTCGTAGAGCGTATTTCACCTTTAACCTCAGAATGATTTTGAATAATTCTTGGATTTTGACGACCGTTGTTAAAACTAACATATTCCTAGGTATGTGCTCACTGTAAACAACAATATATCTGGATGATTTGTATTTTTGTGTAGCGCTGTTTTCATCTGCGTTCAGGATAAAGACCCATTTCGCTATGTCATATGTTTAACTTTATTCCTTTGGCACTACCACTGGTACGACACTGGCCATTTCTTCTTCTTTTGTATTGGTGAGGATGGGGATCCAGTCTATCTGCAATCCAGTCTAGATCCTCGGCAGACCCCTGCGGACCTCATCAATCCCTGGCGGGAATTAATGGAGCGAGAATTCATTGAGCACATGTTCGGTGATTTGCATTGCACAGCACATATCGCCGACTCTTTAAGACCCCACGCATGCATAAGGCACAACGGCTATGGGATCTTATCCTATCGATGGAAGACCAGAGTTTACGAGGCGGTGAGAATCCAGGCTTCCTCTCAGTGGGTTCGTGTATGAGGTGGGCATTTCTCACGTCAGCCGATAGTCACTCAAGTTTTCACCCATCTTCTGGAGTGATAGCTAACCAAAGGAGCCTCTCTCCTTCCATCTATTTTTTCGGGACTTCAGGAGGCATGCAGGGTGGGATACGACAGCATCGTGCAAAGATATTGAGCAATTTGCAGCGCCTTCTTGTATTTCCTCAGAAAACACTAGCCAGGTTGTCATTGGAAATTCAGCTATGTCTCCCCAGGTAGATATCTGAGCCTTGTTCCCTTCAAGGCAGGACATTGGCACTGATGGCATTGATGAATGGGTGTATCTTCATCCTCTTTACATATCCTGAAGCTATTGGAGCTTTCCATTCTCAATCGGCAGTTTCCTGTAGATAATCCTATTATCTATGTAGCTTTCTCAGTGAGTTTCTATCCGTATTGATAAGGTTTGAATTCTGGTTTGTCCAAATAAGTTGTACCATTACAGGTGCATTGTCACATTCCTTCCAGCACTTAAAATTGATATGACTTTTCATGTAGTTTAGTGTAGCAGGCCGCCACATGATTTTTCCACTATGAGTCACTTGAATCAGGGTCGAAGCCAACAGTTTTTTTTTTTTTTTTTTCTTTATTTATTTTCATTTCTTTACATATATTATACATATTAATAGATAGTATATAATAACATAATATATAATACCAAATAGTATACACAAGAAATGAAAACCCACTAAGGCACTGCCTGAGTGTGGGTTATATAAAACGATTACTATATTTCAAGTACCTAAAGTATAATATATATTAGTAGAAAAAGTTTTTTTTTTTTGTTTATAGTTATTATTAAAAGTAAAGAGAAAAACATTATGTACAATAGTTTATAAAGTTTCAGCAAGTGAGTTGTAGAAAGGGTCAATAAATTTATAGTAAAAGCGTTTCAATATCTGTGTCATTCAGCCATAATTTTACCTCTTTAACCCTTTTGCTTCCCGAAAGTAAACACAAGACACCACGCCAAGGATTTTTAGAATATTTTACATTGCCTCATTATTTATTATCCTCAGCACTTAGAGATTGTAAATTATTACCAAAACAAAAAAAAAACTTGTTTACGTTACACTTTTGAAAAGTCTAAACAAGATATCTTTATGAATTGATGCATTATTTGACGAATAAAAACTATCTATGAAACATCAACAAACTTCGACCCGCCGCCATTATCAAATCAGTAATCTCACCAACACATACAGACATACTATAGTAATATCAGTATTCACGTCTCCGAAGTGGGACATCTGCAACGGCTCACCATTAAATTTCTCACGATACAATTGTGATAATATTATTGTTTTAAACTTAATTATTTATTAAACTTATATTTACAGTTTCTTATCGTATTATTTATGTTAATAGTTTTTATACGAATGGTAGACTTTAAAACAAGAATGAATACACAATGCCGCATTACACTGGGAACACATATCGAGCCATTTTTCTGCGCCTTTGTTTAAGTTTTGTATTCGCACAAACATGGCAGGCTCTGTATGGCTTGGATTGTTTTGATGTTTACAACCTCTTTTGAAAGCAGACGTAATGGTGTGTCACAAAAAAAAATATTAGGAAAAACGACAAATTAACACAATAATTAGTTTCTAAGCACAGATAATTAAAATAAAATGTATATTATTACTTTTTCACTCGAAAGGCGGATATAACAACTTATTTCATTTAAAAAAAACAAAAATGTTGATTACCACAAAACTTATTTGCACTAAAAATATGACCACTTAATAAAAACAATTTGTTAAAATAATAACGTTAGAACCACGATTCGTTGCAGATTCTAAGTATTCGCGAACCGTCGAGATAAGAAGGAACCACGTGATACACTAACACAACTACGCGCGCGCAGGGAATTCAAACACTGAGAGGGGAAATATTGTAGTCTCCAGTTTGACGAGGTCTTTCATAATATAAACAAAATCATTTGTCACATCTGTGTAGAGATGTCGCTAGATAAAGGTTCAAATTATTTTTTAAGCCTGAGTTTTGCGCCATCTATACAGAAAGTTCCGAGATATCGCAAGATGAAATTAAAATCACGTATGATTGCGCGCGGCAGCGAGGGCCCGGAATCTTGAATCAAACATAGATGCGCACGGCAGCCTCCGGGTTAATATTATATCCTATCTTTTTATTTATCATTTGAGTTTGTAGTGGTAGAAGGTTAAATGTACGAGGACCAATGAAACTGCTATGTGTCTGCATTAATTTAGTATTGGTTTGGGGGGTGTAAAATATATTATTTGTTCTTTTGCTCATTCTGTTTTCATTTATTTTGAAATTATTTTTGTTTTTAAATAAATATTTCATAGTTTGTAATATAAATAATTTTCGAATGTTAAATAATTTAGATTCCTTGTATAATAGGTCGGTCGAGAATGTTTAATTTTTGTTATATGTGACTTTAATTATGTGTTTTTGAATTATTTGTAGAGGCTTAATAAATGTATCAGGTGCACCACCCCATCCTCTTATGCCATAAGTGATTGCAGATTGCACCAGGGAGAAGTAGATCATTTTCAATTTTTCAGTTCTACTTGCAGTTAGTAACGTGTTATAAATTTTATAGTAACTTACTAGTCGCATTTTTATTGTTATTTAATATTGTGTATTTTTTCCAATAAATACACAATAATATCTATTTATTATAAAGTGAGCAAATCATAATTTCTTTTCCTCACAATAAAGAGACAAAGCTCCTGTGCTACGTGAGGAAATTTCAGCTCGAATAATAAAATAATAATAACTAGAAAATAAATCAGAAATTGGCAAGATTTATCGAAAACAGAAATGAATAATTTTTAAAAACAATAAGAAGAAATAATAAGGATATTTTCAATAATTTTATTATTAAAGTAAGGTATTTTGAAAATGCTAAGGAAGGGTTGTTTCGGAGAATTTGTACAATTCATCAAATTTCAACGTCCATTTTCGGGTTCTGTGAAAGTCCTATTCAAGTTCTGTTATTATATCAGTATAGGCTAGTTACTTGACAGAACTGAAATAATAACAGATCTTGAAAATATCTTTTACAGAACTTGAAAATTAACTTTGAAATTTGAAGAATTGTTCAAATTCTCCGAAACAACCCGTCCTTAGTGTTAAGTTTTTGGGTTTTGTCATGATCTACCCTTTCTACTTCAAACTTTTCCTTCTCTTCTTTCTACGATAATTTTTCTTTAAAGTCCCATAGGTAACTTTTCCATAAGGCTTTGCATATGTGTTCGCAGGGATGGAAAATTCCTCCCCTGCCGTCTCTACGAGCCTTTGCTCCTCTCCTTTGATTCTAGTTTGTCTACGTGACGTACGACCTTGAACGTACTCATTTCACGTGACGGATCAGTATAAAAAGGCTTCACCGAACGTTGTGTTGGTTTTTTGTTTCTCGGTTTAGAAACCTAGTTATCTGTGTATGTGTGGTATCCCTTGGTTCTTTTGAGATAGAGTGAGTTGAATCGATTACCGCTGTGTTTTAAAACCATTTCATAAACCTTATCTTCTAAGTCGCCTGCTCCCCCAACTAGCTACGTGATTCTACCTGTCATAGAGTAATGTGAGTATAATAAAGTGTTAGATTTTATATATGTGATATACATACGATAAATTTATGGTGTTAGTTGTCGGCGCCATCCATGTATATATTTTGGGAGGGGAAGGAGAGGAAAGGAAATGAATTTTTTTCAAGTTAAGACTGGCTCCTCCGCTTACCAAACAAAACTGATGGATGATAATTCGAACAAGGCAATCGATATCTGCGTGTCTGGATATCACAACCGGCCGGGTCTCCCCTTGTTCCAAATCGGCAACCTTCACGCCAGAATAAAGAAAACCAGGTCTCTTCACCAATTTCAGAATTGCCCCAATCTCAAACACCTCCAGGATAATCTACTTTACTGAGTGTAGAAGGGGAAAACCATGACATCCCTTGTCACGAATCTAGTCGCGAAAATGTGACACGCAAGGTCCTAAGTTACGTGCCACCTCTAGAAAACGTTGTAACTCCCACGCCGTCGGGGATTTACATCCCTTTCTAGGTCAATACATATATAACACACGACGATCTTGTCGACATTTTGCCCGCTTATTAACGATAGGTTGTGTGCCTACCCATTCAGCCAATTATCATGTGAGATATATGTAAGGTCTACTCGATATGCCAAATTTGGGATGAGGACTGTCTGTATTTTAATATTTGGTTCCAGTATTTATTTTATGAGGTTACTAGCATCCTCGTGTATTAGGTATGGGTAACTTCTACTGAATACCTATCCTCTCAGGTAAGGTATAAACGGATAATTGGTTTGATTTTTTGCATTTAATTTAAAGAGGCTGCCTACCTCTCGAAAGATACCTGTTGAGAAAAGTTGTTCGGTTGGTAGTTTTATTTCGGAGATTACCATCTCCCTCTTTCGACTTTAGATTTGTTTTTGTGCATCCCAATTCGTAACTTAGAAAGTCAAACAATAGATGAAAAGTATTAAATTAGAAAAGTCAAATAACAGAAGAAAAGTTTTCATTTTGTTCCGTCTGGTTGCATCCGAACGCTTTCAATTCGGGACGGCATACGCTAGCAAAACTTCCCCTTTGACTGACTGTACCTGCGTCTTGTCCTATATATGAAAAGGTCGTTGACTCGTCTCTCGCTCACAGCTGATTGACGGTTCGCCTAGCACATCCCTGTTAATGATAACATTATTTGGGCGGCAGGTGTTGTAAACTCGGTTCCTGTACCTCGGTTGTATCCTATTATTAAAAGGGTCCTCTGAAATTTGATAAATAATATAAAAAAACTCACCCTGTTAGTCACCTCCAAATCCTCGTGTGAAACTTACCTGGTTACACTATATAGCTAAATCACTTTAATTTTCGACCTCCTCCCTACGCTTATAAAAGGGTAATTAAATATTCCTGTAAATAAAATTGTACCTCCCTAATCTGTTAGGATTCGAACCCACAGTTAATAATCTATTTGATTCTCTGGTTTTCGGTCTCCGTGGATAGAATGCCATCTCGCCAAATCAATAACCTAGCCCGATTAAAACTTGCTGCCTTTATATACGGTCACTCTGTTTTTAAAACGCGATCATTATTTTTATTATTTTCATGTTTTTAAGACAAGCAATCTAGTTCAAACTGTATACGAAATCACGTTTAAATCAACACAACTTTATAACACAATCGCGATTTCACAACACCTGGCGCCTCTGAGGTGGGTTTTTACAAAACGGCGCTCTAAAAATTATCCGATTGTTCCTTACTGTCATTATTATTAATTGTTTTCTCACTGAGTCCAACCACTTTCACTTCACACAAAAACCGGTTCAATAATATTTCACTTTAGTTCAAAATTCCACAATACTATTAACACCATCTGAACCCACTAATTCACTGCAATTTCACACAACACTTCTCATTTGTATCGATTTCATGGAGATGTCAACGTACTCAAGTTCCAAACCTGACTGCCCGTCCCTGCGCCCTGTCCCGTGTGAATGTGTTTACTCCAGGCCTGTCTGTCCATAAATCTCCCGTCGTTGTCTAAACAAAAATTTTTTTTGAGCACGTTCGTTTCGTTTATTTTATGTGAGTGTCCAAAACATCACAGTTTTAACGTTATTTTCACAGGCACAAGGTTATTCTGATATCACCAATATATATTATAAAAGTAAGTGAACAATGTGCGTGCCACTAAAACTCAAAAACGTGTCCCGGTACGATCAAGGGAGTTATATGGTGTGGTAGCCCTCTATCCCCCATCCATGATGAATATTCCCGCTTTTACCTGAAGGGGGTGCTTTTGAAGATATAAGGGCTAGAAGTTTCGCCCTCTATAAATTTCTACAATACAGTAAAACTCGCTTAAGAAGTTCCCACTTAAGAAGTTTTCACGCTTAAGAAGTTTTGATTTTTGGTCCCTTGAAAATTCCATACAAATAACACGATTTTTTCCCACATAAGAAGTTTTAGAGCTAAAACTGCTTCCCGCTTAAGAGGTTTTAGAAATCCGGCGGTAAAATCAACACAAACGAAATATTGTGTCGCAAAATATCTAAAATGAACCTTTTTCCAAGTCATAAATTGAAAGACGTTGACTGAAACCCATACCTAGTACCTGAGACCATAAAACCCTTTGTCGGCCGCCGGGCCGTAAGCCGTAACTTGCCGTAACCAATAAATAAACCAAATACCCCGTCTCCTAATCCCCTAACTAGGTAAAATAGCAATGGAACGAATAAACAATGCGGAATTATGTAACAAATATGCAAGCGTCTTTAAGGCCGAAATAACATGAAAGATTATATTAAACTCAACCTTAATGACAACGTGGGCTAGATCTACATTTGCATACATTTGACGCCTCCTTCAATAATCTTCCCTTTGATAATGAACATAGAGATGTTTCGTAATATTATTGTACAAAATTTTTATTCCATCGAATTTGTAAAACACGAAAAACTTTTGATAATCTATCGGATCACGGTTAATACGGAATATTTCACCTTTAAATACATAACAACATGATTATATGGCGGGGGAGATGGTAAAATATGCATTATAATTACGTTTTTTTCATTCAAACATCAAAAATTGCCGTGCATCATGTTTCATCTGACATTTGTCGTAAATTAAGTTTGAAGGTTAGGAAATACATATGCATAAATTTAAAATGTAGATTGAAACGAAACTTCGCAAATGATTTTTGTAGTTTTTGGATGCGTTCACAGATTATAATTCCAGCGTCAAACAGCTCGTATAATATAACTTTCTGATTCAAGCATCAAGCCATTTATTTATGTGCGAAATCGTAGCTATTCGATGTCTGCTAGTTAGGTAGGACCATAAATGAACCTACAGGTAGGACATAATATTGAGCTGCGCATATTATTTTCATAAGAAATTTCTAGAAAAGGATTAAAATATCTTTAAAAATATACGATAGTCGACTGTGCCTGGCGAAAATACATCATAACCATAGACATATGAATATTAGTAGACCTGCCCTAAGTGATTAAAAGCGTATTATCCCCACTCCCCATACCGGTTCCATTGAGCCGGCTGGGCTCGCGTTTGGCCTCAAATGAAATTTGAAAACGTGACGTCATCATTCTTGTGCGAACTATGGTCGAGGCATCATCGGTTCATTTTACTAAATAACACGGCAAAATTTTGACTTGTACTATGAAAACTGGTAAAAATAGATGTGAAAAAAGAGAATAAACCCAATTGTCGTATTACATTCCATATATAAGCATTATTTTACTTTATTTTAAGCATATTCACATCGTATAATATGAATCAGTTGTTACTATCACATAGAGAAACGTCTGGACGCGAAACACAAAGCTGGTTGGTTGCTGGGAAGTAAATTATGAACATTTATAAAAGTGTCTTAACTAAATACTCTGAAACTAACTACGACTCTGAAAATAAAAGCTGCCTTACTTTGCCGAATTTGGACTTCGCAAATTTGTTCATAACGTGGCGAGTAATTTGCGCTCCCATGTAAAAATGTCTATTCATTCAAAGCAGATTTTACTTTAAAGAAGTAAATGGTGATATTATAATGCGAGATGCCTATTTACTGTCAGATTGATTTATTGACGAATCACAGTCAGCTTCACTCGTTCCCTCGTTCCCTCGTTCTTCAACAGTTGATTTTACCCCTCGCCCATATCTTCTCGTCTATTAATTCCTATGTCTGTGATCATAACAATAGTCTCTCAAATCTCAAATGCCATTGGAGCAAGCAGCAAGCGTGCAAAAAAGTTAAAGTCCGCCAACTAATAAGCAGTTTGCCGCGTAGACTTTGTGAGATTTTTCTGTGCAGTGCCATGGCAGGGTTGCAGTACGCAAACGGTTCTGAGGCAAAGAACCCGCTATCATTAGTTTGCGGTTAACAAAATTACTTGCGGTGTCCTTTTATCAAACCGCTTGGTAAAATTAACCACAACAAGTCTTTCTTTCTCCCTCAATTCATATAGTAAACGAAAGCGTAAAAAAGAGACGGCGTATATCCACAGCTCTGTCTTCAACTGTCAAGTTAAGAGTGAGTAATTACTAACAAGTAAATATGTATAATCCATTGCCTTTACACCAATTTAAAATAAGATCAACAGTATGAACCTTTTGGAATGCTGCAACTTTTACTATCCGAATTCGAGTGGCTTTTTCGAGGGATGTACTTTAACAGTTTTAAAATTGTGTTTACTTTGTCCATGGGATGGTTTTGTTTTGATTTGTAATGTTTAGTCTCGATTTTAACATTTCACCATCTACACCTTACCACCAACGCTCCATTTCTTCACCCGATGACCTACGCTTTTTCGATTTTTTACCTACTGAACTCTCTGACCAACGCTATTTTCCACTGACTGTCCTATCTCAACCGCCGACCCACCGCTTTTCCACTGTTTTTCGAGTTATTATGACCGCTTGGATCATATGAGCTTGTTTTCAATAGAATTTAACGTAGGTAGACATAGGAATGACGTATGCCCCGGACTCGAGTTATTAAATGGCTAAAATTGAATCCCACTTAAGAAGTTTTCCCACTTAAGAAGTTTTTTTTCCCCGGTCCCTTGGAAAACTTCTTAAGAGAGTTTCACTGTAGTCCAAAACATTCGAGAGTATTCGAAAGCATCCCACAACATTCCAGAACATTCCGGAACATTCTGGAATGTTGCGGAATGTTCGAGAATAGTCTGGAATGTTAGGGAATAGTCTGGAACGTTCGGGAACATCCAGGAACATCCCAGATCATAATGAACTAAAAACGGGATTACAGGCCGTTTTCCTGATAAACTTTTAGTAAATTCGTAATCGCGGCAATACTAACAACAATAATAATGTCACTGTCTGCGTCTGTCTGTTTGTGCGCTTAGTTCTTCTGAACTGTGCAACGGATTTGATAGGGTTTTCAGTATCATATATAGATTTTTTTCCAGAAGGTTTATATATATAATACATGGATATTATATTTATTGAAAGTAGAGAAAATTCGACCGACGCCGGGTACATGTCAGCTAGTACTGATAAACAATAATATATAATACTAGCTGAAATGTACCCGTCGCTGTTGGGGGTTATGCTTAGGAGATAAAAATATACCATTGGAAACTTTCTGTAGGCCTTTTTGATATACAATTCCGTAGTACATTATTTTAATATAGGTATCTCATAAGGTTTAGCCAGCTCTAACAATGAAAGCGCCCAATTTTTTTTTGTTTACTACTTGATTACAAAACATATGCTTTTCTCTACTTTTTATGAACATAATATTCATGTATTATAAATGTAAACTTTCCGGGAGAAATTCCGAGTTTATTTTAGGAAAACTAAGCGCCCAAACGACAGACTCGGAGAGCGACTTTATTTTATACTATTTAGAGAAAAGGTTATTCTGATGTCTCATTGATAGAAATTTTAAGTTATTTAACTGTTTTTCTTTAAAATATTATATTTTTCATACTTTTTGTCTCTGGTAGGTAGTATGAATATTGTAAAAAGGGTTTCTGCACAAAATGTTGATATTTGTTAAAGATATTTTATCAATCTTTGAATTATTTTAAGTGGATAAAAAACATTAGCGAATTCTGTTCAATTTTCTTTATTTTTTCAACTTTATTCGGTTTTAGCATTGCTAATTTATGTTAATTATTGTCATTCATTGTCTTTTCCAGGGAGGTAGGTTATTTTGCCGATGAATTCAAACGATGATACTTCATTACTTCAATGATATGTGAAATGATTCCTATTTTTTGCAACATCATGCTATTGTGTAAAGTAATTTATTTTTGCGTAAGACACAGTAAGCAAAATGCCTAATTTAGAGACTACAATATTTCAAACTAAAAAAAAGTAATATTGGAACAATATTAATTTTATGTTTAATGATTCAAACCACACGAGACATTTATGGATAATCAGGCTTTGATCTTCGGGATATTCCGCTAACCAGGCGACTGCTCTAAACCACCGAGCTTCGGAGCAATCTTTTAAGGAATCTGTGAATATCATCGAAAAACCATTCCATCCGCTTTTCCACCCCTTAAAGCAGAATTTTGATACTTCTTGACGAAATTTTGCCCGCTTGAGGAAAATTACTGTATACATCAGATCTATCTGATGTCAAAAAATGATGTGTATAGCCCTGGCAACGTCGGGACTTCAGCTAATTATAATAATAAATAATTTACAAAAATATATTTTTCAGTTTTCCTTTGTTACACTTCTGTGAAAGGTACTGCGTTTATCACTATGTTTATCCGCAAAAGTTGTACCTTTTTTTATCTTTTAATGTGTTGGTTGCATAGACTAATAATATATCAATGGTATGTAGTTGTATTTTTGTATTTTTTCACATGTACGAATTATGTATTCGCTACTAAACAGTAAATATATATAAATATGTAATACAAAACAGTAAATGGAAATAAACATGTAATACCAAACAGTAAAGAGATGTAAACATGTAATACAAAAATAAACTAATTCATGTGTTGCGGGCTTATCTGAATCATTATCTCCTTAGTTTCTGCGCTTAGTTCTTCTAAAGCAAGCAACAAATTTTTGTAGGGTTTTCACTATCATTTAGAGAATTTTTCCTTAAGGTTTATATATTTATATAATACACGAATATTATATTTATAGAAAGTAGAAGAAAGTCGATGTTTTATAATCAATTTGTAAAAAAAATATTTTTGGGCTCTTACATTGCTAACGCTGGCTAAACCTTATGAGATATATCAAAATAATGTATTACGGAATTGAATATATTAAAAAGGCCTACAGAAAAGTTGCGATGGTATATGTCTATCTCTTGGATAACCATCAGCAACGCCGGGTACAAATCAGCTAATTTTTTTTTTATAATGCAAACATTATGGGTTTACGAATTACCTGAAAATATTTGAAAAACTCCTTCCATCATTATAAGATAAAAATATTGATGGTGTAATGATGGAGGACTTGAACCCACAATGCTTGGGTTTGGGAACCCTGTGCACTTTTCATCTCAGCTACTAGCCGGTCAGATGGTCAACCTCAGTTGATTTACGATTTCGATGGTAATGTTTTCTACAACCCGCAGATTATAGTCTATTTAAGCATTATAAGGAAAAATAAAATTGACGATTGTATTTGATTCACGCTTTTGCTCACGCAAAAGAATACAAATTTAATCAAATATATTAATTTGGGTTGAGTAAAGTTATTCACATTCAATGAACTAAAATTTGTTTTCAATTTAAGTTCATTGTCAAATTTGGAACTAATTGTGTTAAGAATGTTTCAGACAAGCGATAAAGTAGGTACCTACCTGCAAAATAATATTTTAACAGAAAATTATTTAATTGTCTTTTAGAATAATATATTATATTTTTTAATAAATTACTCACTGCTGATTTCATCATTCAAAAAGTTGTACAACTGAACCAGTTTCCCCAAAATCACTGCCATTGTAATATGATTGTTATTTTACTGATAAATAATTAGGAACCTTATTGAACCGCGACTTTTTTCACACTGACTAAATTAAAGTCACCGTGTTTTCGAAGTTATACATTATTCAGTATTCACGGTGGAACGTTTGCCCTTTCACCTGTTGTATTAATTATGATTTCAATGGACATCACCACAAGACAGAATGCGACAATTACGTACCTACTCACCGCAATATATGTATATTTAACTTATTATACAAAGATAGGGCTTTGCAGAGAATTTCGAAGCCCGGGAAAAGGGTTTTTTTTAACTCCCCTGATCTACCATGAAATTGGATAAATTGCAGATACCTGCCGGTACCTATTATAGCTTCAGGATAAAAATAATTATAATAGTACGTCATGTGAAATAATATATATTTTTAAGACAAACATTCCCGGTTTACGAATAACCTGACAATATTTGAAAATCTCCTACTACCAACACAGTAAGCGGAAAATGTTGCGATGGAGGACTTCGCCAGCCGAAGAATTGAACACTCTAAGCCTGGGTGTTACCCAAACGCGATGTGAACCAATACCTCCTCGGGGGTAACCGGGTAACGTGTCAACTCATCCAACGACCGGTCAAATATAGGGTTTTCCAATAAGAGGTGTTATTTTGAATAGCCCGCTATTTCGGTAGATGTTACTTTTGAAGCTGTGATTTTTAATTTATATACATAATAAAATAAAAGAAGTGATAAGAAGTGATGTGTAGTTTGTGGCAAGTGTGTGTTTATGTATATAAAATAAATAAACATTTAATTTATATACATAATAAAATAACACCTCTTATTGGAAAACCCTATACAATGCGTGCTGATATACTTCAGATATATGCTGAAAACATGGCTTCTAGATACTTTATACTAGGCATCACTTTCGATCAATAGTTGTAATTTATTAGCATGTAGATTTAGTGTTATTTTAGATTATGTGTGTCAATGATAAAAATGTGAAACCCGGCGTTGCTCGTGGACTTACAAATGGTTTGGAGTAAAGTTTTGAGTTTGTGAGGTCTTTTTGAGTTACTATTCCGTGGTATATAATTTTGATATACCTAATTCATGAGGTTAGGTTTGCCATTAGCAATGTAAGCGCCCGAAAATATTTTAAATAAAACACCGACTTTTCTCTACTATCTACAAATTTAATATGAATGCATTATATATTGTATATATACATGTAAATCTCCCGAACTAAATTCTCCAAATGATTTTAAACCCTATCAAAATTTGTTGCGCACCTTAGAAGAATTAAGCGCACAAGCAGACAGACGCGGATAGCGATTTTGTTTTATACAATTTGAAGATGTTATATATGTAATTAAATATAATAACTATATATTATTTATAATAACTATGGTTGTAGCGAAACCAGGCGGCATTAAGAGTAAAAAAATAAATGAAAGTTGTATTTACTTAGTTATTGTTTTATTTATAATTAAAATAAATCTACATAATAAAAATATAAACGTTCGTTTGTTAAAAATCTTAAATCTCCAACAAGTTCTGTTGAGTAGTTATTATTATACGTGACAGCTGTTTAGCGTTCTGAAACAATTAAAATAATAATAATAATAACAAATTATATCATGCGTAATAATAATTCCACAGAAGAACTTCTTCATAAGTAAACTGTTTTATTATAAAATGATTAATAATATTATTCATATGTGTGGCAGGGGGGCTCGTCCGTTTCTTTTTCAGCGTTGTAACTATTTTCCTCTCTCTTCGCTCTTCACTATTCCAGTTAGGGATGGCATAATTTCACAGGCTCCGAGGTTATTGAGGAATGTTGTACATTTATTTTTTGTTTGATCTTTCCGAAAAATACTAAAGAATATTTTCATACGTAAATTGTGTAAATACACAATTCAAAACGATAATAGCTGTATTTAGATTTTAAAAATATTTCTACTTTTAAGGCCCGGAGTAAGCGTTCAAAGTTTGAAAGGGAGATATGTGAATACGAATTTTAGAGGGAGTGCGCTAAAATTAAAAAAAACGATAATAATTAAGCAAAAAAAGATGAAAATATTTAATTGAACACGACTCGTTTGAAGTATATCAAAAATCTCTCGACAAATGATTTAGTTGCATTTAAAGATAAACTGTGAATTTTTTCATACCTATAAAATATTAAATAACAGAACACAACGTGTTTTTGATAATTTTTGGAGTTTACTTAGCGTTTTTTTTCTATTGAGGGAATTTCATATAATTACGGTTACGGCATTACAAATGTGTATAAATTTCTTAATTGATTTAGAAATTCCAAAAAATTTTGAAGATAATTTATGTGATAGTTATCTTAAATTGTTGGAATTTAAAAACTTAAAGAGTCAAAGGGAAAAATGTTATAAATCGGTAGAAATTGGGAACGCAAGGTCTTAAACATTTTTTTATATTTCCAAATTACGATTAGGTGGCGTATCACTGTCTGGCACGAACCCCTTCAATTAAATTATCTAAAAAATGAGATTATTTGGTGTTTTCAGTAGGTTTACTTGGTATGCCCACGGGCCCCTTCAAGAAGGCCCTGTTCATAACCCCGCGTATAGCCGGGTAAATTATCCTCCTGATATTATTGAATATGATTTATTATAAGCCCGTCGTCCCACTGGGTCGGTATCGGCTGAAACAAAAGGCTGAAGTCCAAACTCCAGCCTTCGTCCATTCGGTACCGATACCGACCCAATGGGACGACGGGCTAAAGAAAAAAATTTAAATCAAAATGCATAATTTAAGTGAGTACCTATTTGAAATACAGAGTTTATAAAAGTTTGTCGTGAACCACCTTTAAAAAAAAAAGAATATATGACATGTCAAATCTGAAGTGTCAAAATTCGACAGCAAGATTGGGTGTATAGTTGCTTTATTAGTTTATTAGTGTCAAATCAACTGTGCACTTGACTATATGTAAAAGAAGTATTACGTTTTTTTAGGCTTTAAATGTAAGATTAATCGTTTCTTTACGTTTTGTGTTTGCATTCGCAGTTTCAATACTTTCAGTATAGGCTAGTTAGATGTCCAATGACGGACATGTAACACACTGGCTTGGAGTTGCCTTCGTAAACATCCGTAAAGAAAATAGATGATGTTTGCATATGAACACTTTTAAAGTCTGGCGATGTAATTTTTTAATAACGTTTGGTTCTTTATTATAGCATTCCTAATTAGTAATTCAGTTTGTATAATTTATGAATGCCTGTTTGCAACTGGTGCAATACATCTCGTTCTACTTTAGCGTTATTTATAGTGGTTCTTTGTTATCGTGGTAAAAATTTAAACTATTTTTTTTTATTGTAAAACTCTTTATTTATTTTAGATGGATGGGCTTGGTACTTCATCAAATCAAGATCATGGAGTGAACACAGATTTAGTTCTAAATTCTCTCCTGCCCAGTGCTGATATAAAACTAGAACAAACTAGTTGTTTTGACAATAGTAGCCAAGAAGATGATGGTGTATTTACCCCGGGTTTAAATGACATTAAAAAGGAATATCCGGGGGTTTCAGACTATCAGAACTTAATCCCTCAAAGAGATCCAGTCAATAAAGCCTCAAGTGAGTTTTGTTGTGCATAAAGCAACGTACTTTGATAAATTTACCGAAAAGTGGGACACGCTAAATAGGCACATTTGTAAATATGCAGAAAATAGGCACACGGTTGATACGTACTTCTAAAAGAAAAACCACTGTGTATTAGTTAGAAAACAATAGGAAGTGAGTATTTCAGTTTCTGGAAATGAAAAGTAATGCATTTCAGTAGCTATTGAGTAAAAAAAAACGGATAATTTGACTTCTTTTTTTCACGACATCTTTTGACATGATAATTTTAATTGTTATTTTTAGGCTAGTTTTGTGTTAATTGAACCTAAACTGACAACCTAAGAACCTACTTTAGGGTTTCAGGTTCATATTTTGGTTTAAATAAGTGGAGAGAAAAAAACTAACCTTAAAACATTGAAATTAAAAACAATTCGCCGGCCGGCGTGGTCTAGTGGTATACGCTTTTGACTACAGATCCGAAGGTCGCGGGTTCGAACCCGGCGTGCGCAAATAAAATTAATTTGATTAATTTGTGTTATTTCACAATTAATTAATTAAAAATAATATATAGTATATTTGCGGCACATTCCAGAGTGGAAGATACTCTCAGTATCGCCCTGGTGTAAGACCACCATTCAGAATTGAAACGTTGCTTGAAATGGCTTTAGCCGTGTTTGATGACCAGATCTGAATAGCCAGGTACTTCCCCACCTTCCTCTTCCCCATCTCCCTCCCCTCCCCAATACCCTCAGCCTCACAACATACCCCAATTGGGGATGCCATAGTCTCACTGGCTCCAGACGGGAGCAGTTGGGACTCTTGTGCGGTATTACTGTAAAAAAAAAAAAAAATTTTAAATTAGATAGTTGAGGAATCGTGCCCACGCATGGTGCGAAGCACTGCAATTGCAGTGTCATCGTTATACATTCATTTTGCCTTTGTATATTACCTCTACTGGGTTAGTTATAATGAAAAGTTTCTTGCCGGCCCGTGCGGGTAACTAACCTTAAAACTTTCACACAGATAACAATGGCCGCCAAGTTGACAATTGATTTTAATTTTAACTAAAATACTATTATTTTCTCTTTCCGGAAACTGCTGAGATAGATACGTACTTCTCATTATTATCAGTTAGATAATAATGAGAAGTACGTATCAGTTAGATACAAAGTGTTTTTTTTTAATAGTGTATATTAACCGTGTCCCACTTTTTAGTATATTTACCCTTAATCTTTAAAATGAAAACAGTGTTACATTTAAACATGTTTTAGTAGCTAATGTAAGAGAAGTTTTTGACTGAAATGTTCTTTTTTGTTATAGGTGTTAAAAAGGTAAGAACAAATAAGAAAAGCAAAGTACAAAATCCCGTAGAGATTCGTGAGGAGAATTTGAATCCTCTGTTATTATATTTACAACTCTCGGGGCAGAGGGTTCCTACGCTCACCAGCGGGGAGAGCAAGGGGCCTGTTGAAGAGAAGATATTCTACTGCGAGGAGTGCGACAAGTCATTTACTAATTTAAGTAATTTTAGGCGACACAGACGCATCCATTCCGATGTCAAACCTTTTCGCTGTAATGTCTGCGGTGGCCGTTTTCGGGAGTCCAGTGACCTGAAGAAACATAAAAAGATACACCCAGAATCTCTAGCCGTCGACGGCTGCCAAGAAGCATCTTCATTTACTGAAAATGGCCCTACAGACATAATTCTAAAAACTTTTACATGTAATGAGTGCGGGAAATCATTTGCTCAGGAAGATTATTTGAGGAGACATAAACGAAGGCACTCCGAAGAGAAGCCTTTCTCCTGCCAAGAGTGCGGATCTTTATTCAAGTATGCGTATGGCTTAAAGAAACACTCTCGCGTACAACACGGCATTCAATACGACACAAAGGTATCCTGTAAGCAATGCGAACAAACATTCGATAACCTGAGCCAACTCAGAAAACACGAGCGGACGCATTCAGACGATACGCCATTTTACTGCGAGATATGCGGACGCGTCTTTGAAGAAGAGAGCTTGCTACTGGCACACAAGGAGGGGCACAGCGGGAAACTGTTCAGCTGTGACGAGTGCGGGGAGACATTCACGCATGCAGGAAATCTCAAAAGACATAAACATGTACACACGGGAGAGAGCTTCATGTACTGCGATGAATGTGTGTTATCTTTTACAACACAATCAGAGTTGGACATTCATAAGCTTGTTCATCGTGGCGCAAAACCATACGGATGTACCGAGTGCAGTAGCTCTTTTACGAGTGAGATCCACTTGAAGCGACATAAGCGTGTTCATACTGGGGAAAAGCCTTTCTCCTGTGACATCTGCGGCGCTTTGTTCGTTCAGGCTCAGAATTTAAAAAGACATGCCATGAAGCATACTGGTGAAAAGAATTTCTTTTGCAACCTCTGCGGGCGCGTCTTCAGGGTAGAAAGTTCCCTGAAACGCCACTTGCGAGTACATTCGGGCGTCAAGCCGTACCCTTGCGACACCTGCGGTCATTACTTCTCCATGCCCGATAATTTAAAAAGACACAAGCAGATCCACACGGGAATAAAACCCTTTGTGTGCGATATTTGTGGAAAAGCCTTTTTATTTACAGAGCGCTTAAAAAAACACGAAGCAACGATACATAATATGAAAAAATAACCATCAGCCATTTTCAATTCCATTTATGTGCGTTTTATTCCTCTGTATCGTCATTAGGATGTGTTAACATTTTCATTATTTAAACTCTTTGGCCACAGCTGGGTAAAATTTAGTAAATATCTGAAAGCCAAATATAATTATACTTGAAATAATGGATACACTTCTACAATTTCGACGTTTTGCTTTGGAATTTGAATGGACGTTAACGAAATACGTTCAAAACTTGTAAAACTACACACGTCACACCGCAGGGCGCCTCAAGGTAGTTATTATCTCACTGGACTGCAAATATAGCCAGTTGGGTTAACCAATATAATAATTAACTTAAATCCAAAATGTGTAAATGCTTCCTAGGACAGCCAATGATAGATGGATTTGAAGAGCATCTTCTGAAACAACTGACAAATAAAGCCACAATACGGGCATGTATTATAATTAATATGAACAGTGAAAATTTTAATTTATTGTAAAGGATAAATTAGACATTTTTTCGTTATGTAATGTTTGGCATCTGCGATGGTGTAATGTTGTAGGTACGTTAGAAAGGAGTGTGTTCAATGAACGCTTTGTAAACTGTAAAATTGTCACTCCATCCGTGGGGGCAACCTCTTTGAGGTGTATTAAATTGTAACACTGTGTTCTTTGTTAGATTAACAAGAAAGATTTAAACAAATATTTGTCTGGGCGAGATTTGAAATGCTTTTTAACTTATAGTGATTTATTTTTAGGATATTATTCCGTGTTGTGCTACCTCCTTCTTAGCCAACATTTCGGACAGCATTGCAGTGTCCATCATCAGGACAGATGTGTAAAATTTGTGGTGAAGTGTGTGCTTATGTATGTTGATGTGATACTGTATCGCCAACTCCAATCCACTTAGAGCTGGTAATACATTATAATTTAAGATGGTTTTTTTTGCTTTTAGTTTTGGTGTAGCCGTCAATTATCGGATACCAAGAACTATTGAGATTAGCCCCGGCAACACAACAAAATACCCCAAAAATAAATCACTATAAACTTTTGGCGGCGAAAATCTCAAATCATATCTGCTTTTTAACTGTTTACATATCCGTTATGAGATTTCTTAACTCTACTAAGTTAAAGTCAATGTTGCAGTTTCCAAAAACTCTGGGAACAAATCCTCCTTATCAATTTAAATAAATCTTCTTGATATTTTATAGTTACATTATTCTAGATTCCTGTTACATATTATAATAAATATTCATTAAAGTTGTTAAATAGACCTGTATTTTAAAGTACATACAGGATTATGTTTCTATTTATTATGTAGGTAATTTTAAATCATTCGCATGGTTGAACAAATGTTTTGAAATAATGTTTACGAGAGATAAGATTATACTGCGATCTCTAAAGATATCCATTTAAATATACTATTGTTATTAGTATTAAATATAAAAATGTACGATTATTTAAAAAAAGTATTATTACTTGTAATTTTTGGGAAATCATTGTAATTGATTTCAATATACAAATTGAGTTTTCTTCGTAAAACAATTTTTTTTTTTATATTTGATTTTTATAATTCTTGTGTTGCCAACGAAAATGATATTATGTGAATGTGATTTTTGTTTGCTTCTAATATGTGTAAATTGCTCCCTTTATTATGTTATAAGATATTTATTATAATTATATTAGACTTTTATTTCAGGTGTTAGGAAATGAATAATGTCTAATGCAGCTTTTAGATAAAAATATTGTAGGACCTATATAACATTTTGTGTTTTTCATTAAATCTGTACCTATATAACATTTTGTGTTTTTCATTAAATCTCGAAGCATGCTTGATGCATATTAATAAATCTTGGAAAAATAAAATGATTTTACTTTCTTAATTTTTTAAAGTACAATTAATGTAATGAGTTTGTGTGTCAACCAACTTATATACCGGAATCTCTAAATAGTGTAAAATAAATCCTCGTCTGTCTTTTTGCGCTTAGTTCTAAACTACGCAACAAATTTTGATAGGGTTTTCACTATCATTTAGAAATTTTTTTCTGGAAGGTTGATGTATATACAATACATGCATATTATATTTATAGAAAGTAGAGAAAAGTCGATGTTTTATAATCAAGCTGTAAAAATATATTTTCAGGCACTACATTGCTAACGCTGGCTAAACTTTATAAGATACATCAAAATAATGCACTACGGAATTGTATATCTTAAAAAGGCCTACAGAAAGTCCACTATGGTATATGTCTATCTCCTAAGGGTAACCCCCAGCAATGCCGGGTACACATCAGCTAGTATAATATAAAATCAGTGGTGTGTTTTAAAAGATTTTGTTTACTGTCAACTGTCCCAACTGTCCCCAATCTTCTGGTGCCAGTGAGACCAAGTTGGCCCCCAATTGGCTTATATTGTGAGCCTGAAGGTAGTGGGGAGGGAAAGGAGATGGAGAAGGTATCAGATCTGGTCACCAAATACAGCTAAAGCCATTTCAAGCAATGTTTCAATTCTGAATGGTGGTCTTACACCAGGGCGATATTGAGAGTGTCTTCCACTCTGGAATGTGCCGCAAGTATACTATACATTATTTTAAATTAATAAATTGTGAAATAACACAAATTCATCAAATAAAATTTACATGCACACGCCGGGATTTGAACCCGCAATCGGATTGTTAGTCAAATGTCCACGGAGCCTGTCAAAAATTTTGAATTTGAATATTTTCAAGAGTCAATATTCAATTTCTGTGAAAGTCCTTCGAAAAGTCTGTTATTATCCAAAAAAACAGGCCCTTGATGAAATACTAACAGAACTATAATAGAACTTTCACAAAAGTTGAATTTTATCTTTGAAATTTTGATGAATTGTTCAAATTCTGTGAAACAAACCGTCCTTATGCAGATTTTTTTACATTGCTGATGGGGTCAAATGTTATGGGTGTGCATGAGAGCATCGTCCATCGAAATACCGATAGAACAAATGTTCCTTTATTGACGAAACCCCTGCGTGATGGCACCTTATATGCTTGGTAGTTTTAGTAAATTACTGCAACATGTTTTTTAGGCAGCTGTTGTTATTTATTTCAAAGAAATAAAACAATTTTATTTTGTTTAATTTTTTATTGGCTTGACGTAAAAAAATGGCTTCTTTTAAAAATAACATTACCTTCAGGGACGTAACGAAACATGTTCATATAAGTACATAATTGATTTGAAGTTAGAAACTTTCCTCGTACTGTTCCACTACGTCACACATTTTATCAATCGTCATACTTAACTTAATCATCATCATAATGATTACTTATAAATAATGCACATTTAAAAAAAACATTCAGTAAACATTTGTTAATGAAAAGGGGTTACATTTTCAAAATAATATGTGATTTTTTTCTCCCTCCCATCTCCCAAGTTAATGGATTCCTTTTATGAGAATTAATTACCCCACCGGCCGCTAACAATAACACTCCTTATGTAAGTGGTGATAAGGTTTTAATTCCCGCTCACCAGCCGTCTGTTTTGTTTTATACCGGAAAAAAACATTGCCTAAGAGGGTGTTATTTTATTTTGCTAAGTTAAGACACAAATATTTAAATGTTTTACGATAATTTTCTAAAGAACTTATACAGTAAAACCATATCGGAAAATGGGTTCGTAAGTAGGAGATTTTGAACTTTAAAGCAGATTTTTATTGGCCTGATACTTTATTTTTTCTGTGCTCATAAAATGCTCGATTATTTCAAAAGCAATGTGTTCTACTCGCAGTATTTAATTGAACCATCTTAAATCGCTCTAAACGATCAAATTCAAACCTAAAACGCATGATTTCACATGATTCGTAGTGCTACGCCTTAAGCAACAAAATGAAATCTTTACAAGAGATGATAAAAATGAATATTTACAAATTTGGTAAAAATAATGAAGTTTATATGATAAATAATATTTCTTTTTTTTAATTTTGGTGCAAGATATTGAAATTCTATTCATAATTATGAAAGATTTGAGAGTGAATAATTTCATCTACGGTTTTCTCGAAATAACTTTAAAATAAGGAAGCACAAATTTAGTTTTTAGTATTAAAAATGCCTTAAACGGCAAAAATTACGGTTCCACGATAACTCAATAATACGTAAAACATGGACACCCGGTCATATATGACCATAAAACGCTGGAGGAGTTAACGAATGTTAAGGGAGGCGAACAATCAAGAGTTGTAATGGTAATAATGGTGATTATATACTGTCATCGAGAACAATGCATAATGTTGCGTTATGTTGTTATGCAGGTGACTGGAGATAACTCATCAAAATGACAATTCAACACACCATTTTTACTAGTAATATTGATTGTGTAATTTGTTACGTATAATAATAATATAATGACAGTAAATAATCACCATTATTACCTCTACAACTCTTGATTGTTCGCCTCCCTTAACATTTGTTAACCCGTCCAGCGTTTTATGGTCATATATGATCGTGCGTCCATATTTTGTAAAACTATCTTTATCTTTTTTTCTATCATGGAGAAATATGTAATTTTTTCAATGTTATGAAGAAAAATAATATTTCTTTTCAGTTTGTCTCAAATATGTACACTGGATGCCATGAATAAAATCCCATAAATAGCCAAAGTTAATAATTCATATTAGGCGCCGCCAACGTAACATTCGGTTTAACTTTTAAAAATATTTTTTATTATATGAATGTGATAAAAAGTACGTTATAGTTTTCTTACGAATTCCTTAAACAAAACGAATGTGTTTTCGAAATATCGATTTCTCTAATTTTTTCTGCTTTTTTTAAAATGTTATTATTTAGAATTCTAATTAATTAATTCTAACTAATTAGTAATGTTTATTTTCAATACTTATATATACCGGAAAGATAATTTTATCTAGTTTCCAAAACAGTATTTGTTTTTATGAAAATAAAAAAATAAGATTTGTATAGTAAATTTGAAATAATAGAAAACATTGCAAAGTGAACAAAGTGTTTTAGTTTCGGAAAGCCTTTTTACATTGCAGATTTCACATTTATAGGACAGACTGACTCCATTAGCAAAATTATTATAACAAATATTTATAAATTTAAAAAAAATGCAACCCATTTCAACAACACCACAATATAAAGTTCATGCTAATTGCACAATCACAGATCGATTATTTTATATTTTTCAGTTCATATTCTATCACTAACCAAGCTTTTAACAATATAAATACGATTGATTTAATCATTCAGGCTACCAACAAAGGATTTGAAATCGTATATAATTTTCGTTTCGTAAAATAATTTTGGTTAGGTTTAAATTTTTTTATCAAAGCTGGGAAATATAATATTATAGGTACTAATCATATATTCTTAAAAATATAATACTTCTGTACTTTCAAGTGGCTGCCGAGAGAGGTAACCTGGTGACATCATAATAAAGGACTCGCGAGACAGCGGCTATGTGTGGACATAATAACAATGTTTGAATAATGCTCGCCTGCTTTTGATGATAAATATCCTCGCGAGTTATGCGATGTCATTTTATATCACTTTCCTAATACAATTACTGACATCAAAGCGTTTTATCATACCTACTCGTACTTATGAAGGTAAGTTCTCTGTTGCAAACAAACCTTTGTCACATTGACATACCACTTTGAAGTCTTTGGTGTTCGAGGTTTCGAGACTCGTCATTATATTGAATAGTTTAAAAGCTTTCACTAATTACAGCATGTAATTACTTATATTATAATCATAAAAAAGATAATATCTACTTAACTAGCTGCCCACGTGTGTAATTATTTCCGTAAAATAATTCACTCAAATCAAATTACAGCTCAGTTGGACCAAATTGAGATGTTTTATTCGAATCTAAACTCGCGTATGCAAATAGGACATTTGTTGGAGGCTTTGAGGCACTGGCGAAGGCAGTCTCCGTGGAAGTAGTGCTGGCAGGGAGTCACTCTGGCAGACTTCATACAGTTCAAGCAAACTGCGCACACGTCTTCGAGGCTGTTGATTTCTTCTCTGCAGGCCCGTCTAAACTGATCTAGGACGGCGCACTCCATCCTCAATTGCCTCAGCGAGTTCTGCCAAGCGTCCTTGCCCTTCAGGAAGATGTTGACGTAAAGGACTAAAAGAGCCAGCTTGTACTCTGCGTAGAATATCAAAGGAACAATGAATATAAGAGATAAACCTATCGTGAACACCCTGAGAATGACCGGAGCATATAGACTCTCCAAAGACTCGAACACTTCAAAATGGAACAGACTCAGCAAAGTAGGAAAGATTTCAACGAATACTTTTTCAGTAGTCATGTAGTAAGACCACGTAATGAACTGGTACAGGGAAGATGGTTGGTATTGCTCTAGTCCTTGCTCCAATCCAAAGACGAGCAGCATAAAGATGACTGTGATGATGAAAGTGACCGCCTTGGTCCACTCGAGTACGATCTTGGTAGTGGACATGGCGAGGTGTTTGAGGTCGGAGTGGTGCGTCATGTTGACGTACGGCGACCAATTCTCCTTCTCGATGAGCTCCTTGATGTAGGAGACGCAGTAGGCTATTACGTTGTAGAACATGAGGGAGTAGAGACAAGTGACGCGCTGCTTGGGCCCCCAGGGCCCCATCATCACGCAGTCGCACATTACGAAGAACACCAACTGCAACAAGCAAAGGTGCATTGATAGATCTGGTTTATACATATAGTTCAAGAGATTTCTCTACTATATATGCTGGCTCATCCAGTTCAGAAGAGAGGTATTTTTTTTTTTTATAGTGAATACCTCACAAGAGTCCCAACTGCTCCCGTCTGGAGCCAGTGAGACTATGGCATCCCCAATTGGGGGATGTTGTGAGGCTGAAGGTAAGTGGGGAAGGGAAAGAGGAAGGTGGGGAAGTACCTGGCTATTCAGATCTAGTCACTAAACACGGCTAAAGCCATTTGGAGCAACGTTTCAATTCTGAATGGTGGTCTTACACCAGGGCGATACTGGTAGTATCTTCCACTCTGGAACGTGCCGCAAATATACTATATATTATTTTAATTAATTAATTGTGAAATAACACAAATTAATCAAATAAAATTTATTTGCGCACGCCGGGTTCGAACCCGCGACCTTCGGAATGGCAGTCCAATGCGTTACCACTGGACTATGCCGGCCGTCAGTATTAGCCGGTAAGCAAACAGTTAGGTTTCTTGTTTCTGCAGATAAATTTTGAGAGCTTATGATAACGGACATTGAGTCTTCTGACTGTCCTACAAACGCATTCCGGATTACAAGAGTTTCTCTTCTAAATGAAAGAAGTTTTCTTTTGTGAAAAAATAAGA
Source organism: Hesperophylax magnus (assembly GCA_026573805.1). Lineage (NCBI taxonomy): Eukaryota > Metazoa > Arthropoda > Insecta > Trichoptera > Limnephilidae > Hesperophylax > Hesperophylax magnus. The sequence continues at coordinate 2,997,398 of JAIUSX010000054.1, read as the reverse complement.
AATTATTGAAAAAGAACCATTTCACAATATACTGGCGCAGCCGGTAGGATAGTTCTCTCGAGCTATCACAGATTACTTTTCAAGGATGTGGTCCGTGTAACTAAGTATCTACCCCATTTGGGAATGTTACGAGGTCATCGGAAAAAGAAAACGAATAGGGAAGATGTGTAGTTACCTGATTGGCCATGGTGGAGAGGTTGGTCATTTGGTTGAAGACCTTCTCACAGCGCTCCACGGGGCGGTACACCCAGCGCAGGAAAGACACCACGGGGCTGTACATCTCCCGAGCGAACACTGCAACAACACACAAACAAACACATTAATCAATTTATTCATTAATTTTATTTTATGTCCATAGATAACAGAAACAAGGGAGATGGGTCACGTGGAGTTAAAATACGAGATGTTGTTTTACGTAGTAAAGAATGAGACGGATTAGATGAGCCTTCATATAGAGCCTCTTTCTATACCGAGTCAATATTCAAATTAGACATTAGTCTGCCATAATATATAAGTCAGTATATCAATCCAATAAACTACATTAAGGCCCAGTTGTTTCGCAGAAATTCACGCGTGACAAAGTCATCAAATGAACATTCAGCACCATTTTGTTTTTTTTTTAATATTTGAAAGGCATATTCATTCATTAAAGGCATATTCTAGGCACGTTTCAGCTTTCTATCAAATTGAAATAATTTGACATGCTTAACAACGTGATAGTTGTGATAGGAATCTTCATTTAACGGGGACCTCTCAACTGTCATAAAAACAAAATGGCGCTGAATGGCCATTTAATGACAATGTTACATTTGAATTTCTGTGAAAAAACCCGTCCTAAGTGTAAAATAGAGTATAATCATTGAAGAACTGTTTATAAACCATGTTACCTAACCAAATTACTTTGGCGCAGCCGGTAAAAATATTACAATTATCAAAATGGAACCGCGCGCACCACGAGTGCCGCCAGCATCATTTAGTTTTGCAAATCACATCTACGCAGTGCGGTGCCAAGCCATTGTTTCCAGATTATTCCATTTTGTTTCAATTTTTTTTTTCTGACAGGTAAGTACCGGTTCAATGGCAACTAAGGACAATGGCAATTCAACGCATTTTTGAAAAGTGACATAAAGTAGAAGCGATGAAAAAAGGCCAATAACCTAACGTACGGAGAAAAAACATATAGAAAATCGCAAATTTATTAAGAATCTCTTAAAATTATTCGTAATCCGGTAAAAAAAAAATTGATAGGTTTCCTAATTAGGCTTTTAGTAAAATACGAATGTATTATCACGATGTCGGAACATAAAAATTATAATATCGCCGCATTTCGATATATATATACAAAGACAAACATTTCCGGGTTACAAATAACTAGTCACCAACAAATCTCCTACCACCACAGTAAGCGGAAAATGTTGCTTGTATTGTGATGGATGACTTGAACACCAGAGAAATTGAACATACTACGCCTGGGTGGGACCCAAGCGCGATGTCAATTCAGCTACCGATCGGTCGAATTATTAAGGCAAATGCAGCTGCATGAACACGTGCTCTTATATATTAGGAATGTACTAAAAAAAATAATATGAAACGGCCTGCAATCCCTTTTAAACCTAATTTTAATAAATCAGCAATACTCTTTTTTGATATACGGACTAAATGGACTAAAATTTCAACATTAAACGGCCTGCAAACCCGCTTTTAACCACATTTTAATGAATCAGCAGTACTCATTTATCTCCACGTAAGTACCGGTTACATGGGGAAATTAGGGACAATGGCAATTCAACACACTTTTGAAAAATGATAAAAAAAGCATTTATCGTACCTGGTTTATTTTTTCATCACTTTCATTAATTTATATCACTTTTCAAAAGTGTGTTGAATGTTGAATTGCCAATATTTTGAGTTGCCCGGTTACCGTAAGTATCTACTGGGTATCGTTATTATATCAATGAGAATCAGTTAATTCATAATTAATTAAATGTGAACCGAAACAATTGAAGAAGAATATGTTTGTGTATGTAGTTCACATTTCTCATTAATGTATTTTGTAGGAGGACTGCCTAAAAATAAGACCCCTGAGGCGTATGTCTGTAAAACTATGTATTATCGTGTGAGAAATGTGGAGATTCGTAAAATAAAGCAAGGCGTATAATGAGTGAGATTCAGAAAAGGATGCTGATATAAGAACGACATAAAACATTGGTGGTAGAAGTCGGGGATACCCGAAGAAGACATGGCATGATAAAGTGAACTAAATACTTTAGTCGGTCTATTTCAAGAGTCAGAATAATAGAAGGGTTTGTATGATACGATGTATGAATGTGAATAAAGCAATGAGTGTGCGCCAAGACTAAATTGTTGGCTGGTCCATCCTCTCTGTCTACCCCTAAGCGTGATGGTTAGTTAACTGAGCGTAGCGAAGTCCTTTTTTAACTCGACGGTTTTGCATTTCGTCTGTCTTTAAATACGTTTGTACGTTCCGTTCCTGGTTGAAGATGGTGGTAGTTTTAATGATTTTAATGATATTTTTCCATATGTGAAATCGTCGATAATATTATGTTATCTACCTTAAAAGTACCTACGAGAAGAAAGTTTGAAAAAAGAATAGTCATTGAGATAGTGACATTTTTTTTATGAAATTGTATAATTTCCTATTTGTATTTTTTTAAATGTTATCTTAGATGTAGTTATTTAGGTATCTACCTACTTTCAAGTCTTATGATTTCAAGAGTAATTTTGGTTTTGATTTATCTTTATAAACAAGAGAAAATTAGGAACTTTATTACTAGTTTTTGGGCGCAGGGTCTGCTGTTCACAGAATTATTAATTAGTTAGTTTTGGTTAGACTTCCTCGAAGAACATAATTTTTAATTGATGTTGTGTGAATTGCCTACCCTCCAGGCGCCACGTGAAAAGCTATAGTTTTAATCAGACGTTAACATGACCTATGAAAAATATTTCCAAAGCGTAAGGATCGAAAATTCAAGGACAAATCCATAAACGGAGCCTTTATGTAGAATAATTTTGTCATTTAATATGACAGATTCAATGGCGGCGCAAGGCTAATGCGGGATGACAGAACAATTAAAAGTCGTCTTCTGTTGAGATTCTGTTCATTTCACGCTTTATTATTTTTTCAGTCTTGATGGTAATGATGTTTAAATATAAAAATAGGGCTGGATTAGAACACTGAGAGAAAACATAATAATTGACCTGTAAATGGCCGAGTGGCCAAAAGCGCTGATAAATAAGCTGTCCATAAAAATAAATAAGCCAAAAATCTCTGTAATGAAGTATGTTAATGCGCGAACGGTGAGCTCCGACGTTATGAAATCCACCTTTTTACCGGTTTTGGATTTCTTGATCGACGCATCTTTTTCCAGCTCGAGTAATTTTCTTTGTGAGCTGTACAGCTTTGAAACATTCACAATTGACAAAATCTTAAACAAGACGCCAAATAATTTGTCTCTTCTTTACATTAACCTGGCAAAACCGGGTATTAACTACAGGGTTTTCCAATAAGAGGTGTTATTTTGAATAGCCCGCTATTTCGGTAGATGTTGCTTTTGAAGCTGTCATTTTTTAACATTTGACAAGTAGAAACTACGCCATTAATAAAAATGGAACGATACACGCTTCAACAACGCATTGAAATTATTAAAATTCACTCGAGTGAATCAAATGCAAATCATCTTGAGTGATGAGGCCCATTTCCACCTCGGTGGCTTCGTCAACAAGCAAAATTGTCGCATCTGGGGCTCGGAAAACCCAAGAGTTATTGTTGAAAAGCCTCTTTATCCTCAACGTGTGACTGTTTGGTACGGTTTATGGTCCGGCGGAGTCATTGGAGGCTGGAGCAACAGTTACGGTGAATGGATTGCGCTATCGAGAGATGATTAATGATTTTTTATGGCCGGAATTGGATGGTATTGATCTGGACAACGTTGAATTTTAACAAGACATCGCTACGTGCCACACAAGCAACGAAACCATTGATCTTTTACGATTGAATATCAAAATAACACCTCTTATTGGAAAAACCTACAGTAACTACAGTACTCTCTCACTAATCAGCTACTCTAAAAACCGGATAAATGTCTAATTAGTGAAATCTGCAGATTATAGTACAATATATGTACTTACAAATTATGGTATATGGATTATAAAAATGACTATTGCTAATTAATTAAAAATCTCTTCAAATTATTGGTAATTCTTTTTAAAAGTGGGATTGTAGGCCTTACGAATGAATTAACAGGTTTCTTGATAAACTTTTAGTAGGTAAATGAATTACGGATATACGAGTATTATCACGATGTCGGTATACCTGATTATGAAAATCCGAATATTTTGGATTTTTTTTTTTTTTTTTTTTTTTTTTTTAATGTATATTTTATTTAGTTATAAGAGTTTACATCTTATACCTAATATATTATTTTCTATGACTACTACAATATTATTTACTTCTTACATACTAAAATTTAGATTTCACAACATTGAGACATAATCCACGAAAAACTGCAAGACTTTTAGCTTCCTTAACATTTCATGTTCATTGAACTTCGAGTTCATTGAACATTTTAAAACCTTTATAATAAATATTGTTTTGTGTTTCTGATAAGTGTGTTTTAGGAAGCCTAAAATCGTTGCAGTTTCTCGTAGGATATAAATGAACTGCACTATTAATTCTAACATTCTTTGACATATAGTCAGGTAACATTTTATTTTTTAGCTTATAAATAAACACTAAGGTATTATAAACTAATCGTTGCCACACACTTAAAATATTGAGTTGACGTTGCATGGTTTTTATTCTGGTGTACCTGCTACAACACAGTATTGACCTCATGCCTCTGTTCTGGATTACTTCCATTCTCTTAATTTAATTAATTACAACGAAAGTTCTTTGTATCGTCACGATATATATTATCAAGGCAAATTGATGTTTTATTAATAAGGGCTGTAAATTCATCGTGATGCCAAAAATGCTAATTTATTAAAAAATCTCAAAAACCATTCGTATTCCTGTTAAAAACAGATTTGTAGGCCATAAACGAATGAATTCATAGGTATCCTGCCTGATAAACTTTTAGTAAAACACGTTTAAGTAGTTACGATCTCCGAATTTAGTCATAGTATATTATTAAGACCAACGCAGGTAGATGAACACGTGTTATATTATATACCGATATTATTACGAATTTACCAACAGTTTATCAGGAAGCGGCTTGCAGTCGCGTTTTTACCAGGATGATCAGCAATAAAATGTTCAAGTTAAGGTGCATCGTAGGTTTACGCTTGCGAGAAGATTCGATTTGTAAACTTTTTTATGGAAAATGGGCACGCGGCGGACTACTGAATTTTACGTACAAACACGAATAAAGTGTGATTTTGTGCTTTCAACTAGTAAAATGTCTTAGTAAAAGAAATATAGTAGTTGTCGGATTACTGAGGGTGTACTGTACTCGTTTTTAATTACAAATTTAATATTGAAATTTCCTTATTCTACCCTGTTTATTGTAGCAGCTCATCAGCGATCGAATTATTTCACAAAAATCTTCATCGTCAAAAAAAAAACACAATCTCTTCTCAAGAATATAATAAAACTATAACAGAGGCAAGTTCAGAATTTAATCATTTTTTGAATAAATTATCTCAAATAAAGGGTATTTAAGAGCTGCAAATCCGATCATAATTCAGTACGACTCCTTCCGATCCTGCATCAACATCGGTAAGCAAATACCAACCATTATCTTTAATCTTTATATATATAAAAATATATTTACAATTCAACTTTAAAACCACAATTCCACATTCTGTTTGAATTGTTCTGAAGAAAATATCTTTACATTTTTAAAAGTCCGTTCCTTTTGTAAAATTGTTACCTGAACGCCGTGAATACTTTGACTAAAAGCTACAATAAACATACATTTCTTGAAATCTCCACAAAAATCCGTTTATCAGCTTTTAAACACTTGCATAATCTTCATGTGATCACACAGTAAAGGAAGCTTTTTTGTATTTTTTTACATTAACTCCTACAGGAGTAATAATTTCCCTCGGGAAGTATGTCATCTTTGGGGATACTGGGTGGAGGGTCATTGTTAAGTGGAAAAAAAAGTTCTGTGAATGTTTCGTTCCTTTTCACCTTTTTAAAATGCACGTGCAGATTCAGATTCTCTTCAGACTGTACATTCTGTAGTCTAGAAGTGGGAACTTTCGATCACATATTTTTTGGTTGTCCCTCTCTAAAAAAATATCCTCTCTTCTATCAAGTCTTATCTTAAATGGCATTATCTCTTCTAAGAATTCGACTACAATCTTTTATTTAATTATAAAATTTTCCAATTTATATAAAATGAATTTATAAATTCACCTTCCCTCTCTTCATAATTTGAAATGATGGCCTAGAACACTATTGAAGGTTGAAAGCCAAAAACATTTGAAAAAAAAAGTTTTGGAAAGGTAAAGGTATAAGGGGTTGTTTGGAATCTTGGGGTCAATGTGTCCAGAAGAGAGTATTAATTCATCTCTCCCACTACGTTACAAGGCGTTGGGTTGAGAGAGTCCAGCTGGAGAGGTCAAAGCGTCTCCTTCATTCGGCCTCTCCTGATCCTGTCCGCCACGCAGCTGGTCGTCCGCCGTCAAGACTGGACAAACCTCACCCTATAAATCCGGTCACCCCTTCTAAGTTACAGTTTTCTAATGCTACAATGACTTAATATTATAGAAAGAAAATTATTTCAGTAAAACAATATTATTTTAATGTCCAATAACATGAAATCTTTGTAATTAATAATATTTCAATATTTTCCTGAATTTTCATTCAGTTTTTACTGTGTTATCAATTGTTTATACATTTTTGGTGCTCGGGTTCAAATTCGAAACATTTCGACATACCTTTTTTGTGATAAAGCGGAACAAACTTTTCGGTTTCGTTGAAACTGCGATACTCTCAATATTGACATCGAAGGAGGAAAGCTGATGTGAAAGGTTGGGAGATTTTTACTTTCCAGATCTAGTCTAATCTATTACAAACTACTTATAAAGTAAACACTCTTCAAGTTTGTTTAAATAATTAACCACTGTGATAAATGTGTAAACACGTTTGAGTTATGTTTCCTTAAACACCTACTGTTGAAATTACAAAAGCGTTTAAGTATAGTAAATATTTACATAACCCAACTTATTATTGTTATGTTTAAAATGAATTATGCGAAAGCTTACAAATTTAGTTGGCAAAGCTTTATTTTAGCGACCTTGTGTTCGAAACTTTATTATTTAAAAAATATATGCGTTAGAAACTAGTCGAAAGTGGGTCAGAAGCACAGGATATTTATAAATACTATCAGGCACTCAGTTGGTTTCATTTCTTTGCTTTTTCCTCTGGAAGAATGTAATGTAATCAATAATTGGTGTAATCCTCGATTAATACAACTCAAGAGGAATATTCATTGGTCTTAGAGTAATAATGTTCACTTTCACTTATTGTTACCCAATGATAAAAAAACTCTTAAATCATTAGATACGTTCCTGTTTCTTGTGCTCATTTTTAGTAAGATTCTTTTTCAAAGATCGGTTTATAAAGCATTCAATCATACTGTTACGTAAATATAATATCGTCACTATTTTTAATGGAAGCTAAAAACTCCCACCGTCCTTTTCTGACCAATTAATAACAATGTTGACTGTTAGCGACACTTTATGGCTGACATTGGATAGAAATATATATATTTTTAATCCCCTCTGCGAACAGATAATATTGTTTATGTAACTCTTGTTAAATGAATAAATAAATATGAATGAATGAATAAATATTATTACGACATAGGTCTAAAAATCATGTTACTTTTTTATCATTTCGATCCTTTAATTATATGCGGTCAACTATTTGTCGCAAGAATTCTAATCTTTAACGTTATTTTTTTTTTAAATGAAAGACAAACATCCCCGGGTTACGAATAACCTGATAATATTTGAAAATCTCCTACTACCACCACACTAAGCGGAAAATTTTCCTTGTGTTGTGATGGGGGACTTAGCCAGCCGAGGAAATGAACACACTACGCCTGGATGGGACCCAAACGCGATGTTAACTCAGCCACCGACTGATCATTATCAAAACGGTAATCAAACCGGTCATAGTCAAATCTTTATGGTTTTTAAAAGTGTTTTATCACTTCCCTAGAAGCGTTTTTATTTGTTCATTAATTTATGTTTGCATGTAGTGTCAGTTTTTTACTATGGCCAGAGGTATCTACGTAAGCTGTACGTTCTTATTGCTTCTAATGCCATTTTACATTTCTTTTTCGATTTTATGTCCGGGTTAAATCTTCCTCATAGGAAAAACTAAACCCTTTCACACACATTTCCACAAATGATCATTTAGTCAATCAACATTATGCAAGTGCATTATATAAGCAAAATAAATACAAAACAATACAAAAACAACACGTCAACCCACCAGAGATCAAATGGGAAAATAATTCACCGACTCCAGATATTTTAATATCAGAGGGTTCGGCTCGGTAGAACTCCTAACAGGGCCTAAATATATAGAAATTATTATTATTATAAGGTATTTTCTTATCAGCTGTAAAAATCGATTAAAAAATTAGCAGTCGTCAGGAATTCAGGACGGGCGGGTCTTTGTTAGTATTAATATCCCCGTGGGTTAGTTCAGTGGGCGGCCAATGACCGGAGTGACCACTGCGGTGGGCGGGACGCCTTTCCACCGCTGCTGCCCACTGCCCAGACAATAACAAACTGGGCGGATGAATGAACACGCTCAACACAACGCGGATCTTCGAAAATAAACGGCAATAAATCCACAACAATTATAAAAAAAGTACAATGACTTTTGGCAATGGTTTTGTGTATCGTATTTCTATTGGAGAAGTCAAATTAACACGTATCTAAACGAAGAAGTCAAGATACGCGATGTCGACTTGTTTCGTGAGATTTTATTTTTATGTTTATTTATTTATTGAAAATCAACGGTATAAATATACCATACATTAAACCATTCATGCATAGACTAATATTACATCAATGCATTCATGTCTCTGAATAACAATTAACTGTGGCATTTGATCATAAAATGACGACAGAAAGTATAAAATTAATACTAGAAGGAGATACAAGTACATACATAATAGAAGATATATCAAGTAAAGCCTTTTTGTACCTAGCTTCTGTGCAGTTAAACAGATCCGCTACATCTGCGTACCTATTACTAACTTCATGTAATCTAGGTACAAGCGAGTGTTTGAAATGCTCAGTCTTGGAATTGTTACATGAGGCCCTAAGGCTTATGTTAACTCCACACAGGAGGACCTGGGGAAAATAATTTCCCACAGGACCTTTGTCATCTTTGGGGATGCTGTGTGGAGGGTATTTTTGAGGATAGGAAGGAGTGAAGAAACCCATGTGGATGGAGGAAACACAGAGGATGGCAAATCGTTCCACAGCCGAGCTATTGAATTCAAGAACGAGTCGTGTGGAAGCGACATATTTTCGACTATGCACCGGTGCCTAAAGGATAAATGATGCTAGTTCCTTCCGTTGTAATACCGGTAGAACATGGACAGCATACCCACCTGACGCCTGTGCACTAAAGATTGCAATCCGTTTATTAAGAAAGAGAAATATATCAAACGGACAGCCCATTTCTACACTCAATGGTATTTCAGGTATTTTGGGGCTCCAGACCAGAGGTGACTGCCAAATTCAACAGAACTGTGTTTTAACATCATTATGAAATGTTCATTTAGATCAAATGGGATGGCGATAGATACGATATCAGGCAAGTTTTAAGAGAGACAGAGCGCGTGGCAAATTGGCTAGAATGAAATATTATGTTCCATTCAAATCTATATGGAAGACATTTCTAGTGTGAGTAGCAAAAGTAAAATTACAATAACAAACTGAAATGCGTCATAGCCATGTTCAAAAATATTTCACATTGTTGAAAGATGATTTTTGTGACAGCAGTATCTGTTGGGTTTTGTTTTAAACTCATTGTAACGGAAATTAGATGACACCACGCTGGCACTGCATGAAATTGTCAACTACCTACCATGACTAAAGTATAAAAATACACTAGTTTTTACGCTATTTGTTTCCGTTATTTTTGCTTAGTCGGAAAGGTATATAGTTATTTTGCATCCTCGTACAATACACATGTGCGCAATACACACAACCTCGGCACTGTAAAATAAGGCCTTTATAAAAATATAACACTGTAACGGAATTATTATTACATATTATGGAACACTATTAGTCTTTATTTTGGGTACAATCAATTTGCGTATGACACGTATTTATAACAGTTCAACAATAATAAGACAGTGTATTCTTCATGGGTTCACTAAGGAAACAGGTTAAACTTGTACCGTTCCTCTCAAAGGAACGTAATATTTTCCGAAGCAGTCGGTTTAGGAGGCGTCTCTTGAGTCAGACCTGCCAGAGGTAGCCGAAGTTGGGTAACTTAACAAAAATATGACTTTTAATCGGTCATCACAGCTGTGATCTCTTCTTGGGATTACATCTGTCAGCCTGGGCGGCGAGGTGAAAAACTAACCAACTGACGAAGCGATGCGCGAATGAGAAAGTTTTCTAGATCGAAAAACTGATAAATACAAGCTCGGTTACCTCATAATAATAACACAATAATACCTTGCCATGGAAAAACTCCATGTGAACCCATGAGTTGTGATAATGCGCAGTGCAATTCAAAACAACCTCTGATTTAACACCACACATCGTATAGTTGATTATACTTGAATAACCATTGTTGGAGACCAGCAGAAGAAGGCTGGAGAACCGGGAATACGCACCTTACTACAGTTGTGTCATTCCCCACAGGAATGGGTTATTTTCACAAACTACGCTTACCTTTAAAAAAGTATTTTATCATTCTGATCATCATGTAATTTTCACACATAATTATTGATTTTAAAAATATCTAAAATCGCACATTTCTAAACGGTTCGAACTGGCTACAACGTCATTATGACGCAGAAAACGCAACTGCTTAGTAAGACGGCTGTCACCGACGTCAGTCGGCGTGACGTCAACTACGCTATATTCACGAACAAAAATGTAGTTTTGGCGGCATATCGAAAATTGCACATTTTAAAATTTTATCGATAACATAAAACAAACAAAAAATTCGATATATATATATATCACAAGAACAAAAATTAATGAGGTTTACATGGGCGACGCCTGTGATGAAGCCCAAGATTGGTCCACGGACCTGAACGTTCCCCTTTTACCCACACTGGTCACCGCATGAAAGAAGGAAGAACTGGAAGTAGTCGATTGGTTGGACTCACCCTTGGCATGTTCTAGTATCCTGCTGTACACCTTGACGGGGTACTTGTAGTTGGCGGAGATGAGAAGAGGAAGCACCAGGCAGGAGTAGGCGGCTAGCCACCCTCCCAGCAGCAGAGGACCAGCACCTCGTCCACAATACGGCAATAGCAGCACCACTGACAGAAGGCATACTGGAAACATTACAATCAATAGTTATCAATATGTACCACTTTTCCAAATGATATTATATTATCCATGATACAATATAAAGACGAATTAATGCTTACGCCCGTACAAACGCAATATGAATATGAATAAATGGTTTTGTCCGCATAAAAACTCAATTCTTTCAACAAATACACACAAATTCAATATAGTATCGGTGATTCAATCCAATATTGTATTTGTATGCCTCCCTTGAATGAATTGAGTATTAATACGGACAAAACTATTCATTCATATTGATTTTGCTTATGTACATGCGCAAACAACAAAATCGTCTCGGTATTGTAAAACAAATTTTGCAAAAAGCGTATTATAATAAAATAATTGAATTAACGTCATCTACGAACACGTAGATTTTAATGAACGTCGCGACCAGCAAAAGGGTAATATCATTAAATAATTAAAATTACGCCATCTATGAACGAGTCGATTATAAAGTTCACAAAAGGTTGCTATTATTATTTGTTGAATCATCAAGACTGAAAACAAACCTAGGATAGACACAAGACTTGTCTGTATCTAAAATCCGTTTTGTAGAATGTAGCTTTACAACATTATTTGTGTTTCTATATTTTAGTGGTTAAATAATATTATATATGTTACTAGACATCCAGGTGAAGGCGGATGTTACGCAGACAATACGACAATGTATCAGTTCTCGTCGTGTCTAATTTAAGCACGGCAATCGAAACATCGAAAATAATTCACGAGCATGTGGCAGAAGTTGCAACGTGGAATCGCCGCGTGGCACCGCGTGGAATCACGTGGCGTGGCGGCGCTACGGTCAATTAGGGTGATACACTCACTGGCTTTTCATGTACCTGAGGTTCAAATAAAAACTAAAGACATGAGGTTCGAAAATTTTCTTCAAAACCAAACTCATAACCAGTGAAAGTAAATAAAACACTGTTTAAAATTTTATTACCATTTTGAAACTTATGAAAGTTAAATATTCACTGAAAAGTGAAAATTTGAAAGCTGAAAATTTCAGTTGTCTGAAAACTTCTGGGATTTTTTTTTCATTTTATGAACACACTAGCAGTTTATTTAGGTTTCATATTTAATTTAAAGATCTTTTCCATTACACGATAGTACGGTATTTTACCGCTAAAATATACGAAAGATTTCATGTTTATTTTCTCATTTCGATCATTGCACTCAAAATATGTAATTTTAATATATTCTCACTCATATTTTTTATTAAAAATGATATAAAACAGCACGTTCCTAAACGGTTCGAACTATAACGTCATTTAAGCCTTAGACCCATTACGCTATATTATATACATATTGGGGTGGCACACTACGCTATAATCTTGCTCAGAAGAGGGGCTCACATCAATTGAGGGAACTGCCGCGGAATATCACTTCTTTGTATGGGATCTGTCACTTTGACAGATTACAGCCGCGTTATTTTAGCAGATCGCGCAGCATATCATCGCCACGCCCACACTTATAACACATCATCTTTTTAGGTGTGACAATATGAAGTTATATAAAACGCTTTGAACTTATAGAGTAATATGTCACTCCCAAGACAGGTGTGACGTCAACTTCGCCATATCCACGAAAAAAACGAACATGTCGTTTTTTGTCGGCAAATCAATCCTGTTGTTTCGACCCTTCATTCAGCAACATCTTCCCAAACAAAACATATGTGTTTTGATTTGTAATAAATGAATCCTTCTCCCCTTTATTTCCACACACCCTCAAATTTAATACTTTCTAAGTCCAACTCCTTCTGTTATATTTAAAGGTTCTACTTCACCGTTAAAATTTTATCAACAGACTGCTCCGCATTGATTCATTCATTGCTTCTTTCACAGAATTTAAAGCCGTCAGTAGATATGGCTGGGCTGTTGCTCCTGTTATGGTTCAAATTCATTGATCCCAAGTCCACCCCAAAGAAAGTTACTTGGGAGGTTTACTAAATTATAAAAACACCAATCATTTTATTAAATATACAGCCCTGTTGTAATCAAGAATCTAGACACGTGTATTCTATACTCTCTATCAGAAAATAACAACAACAGCTGGCCGGTACTTCTAATTGAAAGCATGATAACAGTAACAGTGCCAAAAAATTGTTTCGAAAATACAAGTATTATTAAATCATATGATCTCCACGACGCGACCTGTCGTGTTGTAACTCATAAATTTACACATTAGAAATAATAATTAAAAATATATATCTCTTTCTCAACATTTTTTTTCCAAATTAATAAAACATAATTTCAAAGTTGAGCATTTTTAACTGAACGTATAATTTTTTTATGATAGTTTCCTCCCCACGTAATAAATTGTTTTTATAAATATATTTTATAACGAGTAAGTCCCGATTGCTCCCCAATTGCAATGGCATCCCCAATTGAGGTATGTATTGTGAAGAGTGGGGGAGTACCTGGCTATTCAGATCTGGTCACCAAACACGGCTAAAGCCATTTAATGGTGGCTAAAGCCAATTCTGAATGGTGGTTTTACACCAGGGCGATACTGCGAGTGTCTTCCGCTCTGGAACGTACCGCAAGTATACTATATATTATTTTTAATATGGTTTGATGAAACAAATCGACATGTCGTTTTTTTCGAAACTTTACGGATCTTTATAGATTGTTGTGGGAGGGGTGATACACGGGGATAAAACAAATCGTTCCACAACCGAGTGGTTGAACATAAGAGCAAGTCGTAAAAACGACCCGTTCTCAATCAGTAAATTAATATCAACCGTACACAAATGTAGGGTACGAGTTGGAAGGCTTGTTGGAAAGATTGCTTTCGTTGCAGGAGACCAGTTTAAGGTCTTTAGGTCTTTAAATCATTAAAATCGATGAGGTTAGTCTCACCTCAAGAGGAAACTCTCTCAAAATAAGCGTCTATTACCTGCTTCAAAGCCCTCCGAACTATTTACACAAGTATCATTGAAGCCAGAGGCCTCTGTTTTGGAGTTTTTGCTGCGACAAACAGTCAATATATATAATAAAGTGCCATTCAGAACACCATACCAACGGAAACTAATGTTTAACCATTCGGACTGCTATTTTTAAATATTGCTAATTTTCAACACCATTCAAAAATCTCAAGGATGAACAATAGCAAAATATTTCTCTACGTAAATATTGACTTCCGTTGACACAATAATTTTAAAACCTGTAAATTTGTAGATTCACGGAGATTAATAGCGTCTATTTTATATTGGTGTGTTTACCAACGATTAGTCGACCCACTAACAGATCTGATCTATGTAATTGTGGCCTCTCCTCTGTGGTGAACAGTGTCTACAGTAATAAACAACAAAGCAATAACTAGCGTATAACGTTGGTAAACAAAATCACGTGGAATGATTTGGACAAATAAAGAAAGACCAATGTTGGTTGAGACGAAACCAAATATTCACAAATAGAATCAATTCGCGAAGAAATGTAATGCTTTGTAATGGTTTTCATACACAAGAACAAAAGATTACTGGAAAAAATAATTCGGTTTGTTATTGCTAAACATATTTAGCTAAATTGTAAGTAATACCGTAAGATGCAAAAGTGGATGAGAGCAAAATTAGAGATAAGTAATCTCAAGAAGACGTGAAACGATCCAGTAGGTACATAGAACACTAGAGTCGGTATAAAAGAGCATTGTATGAGGGACGTATGCATGTGATTGAGCAAAGATCGTTTGGTAAGACACGTTATGGTTAGATAATTAAAATTTAAACATCTTTCAATATTTAGTCGTCATCGCTAATTAGACGAGTAATTTTATAAACTATTTAATTTAGTCAAATAATCAAAAACTTTTTTTTACCTGTTTTGGCAATTTTCTCATCCTTTACTCTGGGGTCCAACTTCGACATGGAATCACTTCGCAACCTTCCCCTCACTCTTGTTATCATCCCCATTATTAATATTCTTGTCAACTTACAGTCCATAAATAACACAGATCCCCTAATTTTTAATTAAAAAAAAAAACCTGATGTACGACACTTCAGATAATAAATAGTTTTAAAAAAGCAATAATTACACAGCAATATTGTATTTTATTCGCCGATACCATAAAGCTTTGAGTTTAAAATGAATTCGAACACTTTAAATTTTAAAGCGATATTACTTTATTGAAAAAGCACACTTGAAATGGCGGTATATTGCAACGAATGTTTGGCTTTTCTTTAGTAGCGCGCGCGCGCTGTTTTCCGGGCGCGATTGGGAGCACGTCGTGCTGGCCGTAAGTTCAGTTTGTTTATGAAAGCCGTGGAAGAAGACTATTCCTATTTCCGTCTAACTTTGTATCGCGGGCATCTAATTGCGCGGGCATTTCACCGAGTTGGAGATGTTTATGCCCTGCCAGTGACGTGGGAACTCTCGGCTTCTGAAGCCAAAAAGGCCGGAACCTACTAACACTAAACGAACGGCGTACACATACAGCGTACATACACTACACATGCATAAGCAGAATGAAGCCCTTTTGTTATGAATTGTGCATAGGTACAGGTACAACAGAGAAAATAGTTTTATTCTGATGTCAGTGATATGCATTTACGTTTTAATGGCCGGTGAAAAATTAAGCACACGAAACAAAGCTCCGAGATCGAAAAATTTTTGAGGACACAAACGCAAAAGAGGCATAACCCTCATTTTTGAGAAATTTGGGTTATTGATCTAATTTACCCCCTTTTCACTATAAGAGAAAATCCCTTCACTCTTCCACACCCATTTCCACAAGGAAAAATATGGCGCTATCAACATGGCGTTTGCAATAGTTGTGTAGCAAAAAAAGCAAACACTTGATATTTTTTAATATTTCAAAATAGTATTCTAAAGATATCAATAAGTTTTACAGAAAATAACATTAAACAGACTAAAAATTCATGATTGAAAAAAAGTCAATTTTTCAATTGATCCCTCTTGTGCATTTATGGTATTCAAAAAGATTGGGGTATTCATTTAATTATCTCTATGTCCTATATTTGTTTAGTATTAACTTTAAATCTAATATATACACAAACGGTTCAACAAACCAAACAAATTCGTGAGACTGATCAATTATTTTGAAGTTGTTCTGAAAATTTATCAATTAATTATCTAATTATTTTACTCTTTAATACAAAATGTATTTAACTGAAACACTCCAGTAATTCTGTTAAGAAGCTTAGAAAGCACTGCTACAGATAACAGGATGTAGGAAGTACTTGACTACGTAAAAAGCTTTCAACTCCTCGCGTAATTTGTTCGGTTTTGAAAACAAACAGCTAGTACACGCCATTTTTAAATGTTTTTTATGTTTGCATTAAAAAAATTAATGTTTAAAAAAATATAAATTTTTATTTCTCTAATAATAAAATTATTTACGTTTTGAAAGGTGATAAAGCATATTTTATATATAATACACAATTTTATATACAATATCCCATTTATTCTGACGCGGAAATGCAAACAAATTCTTTGACTTTCGAACAGCTTCTTTAAGAAATATAACGGTCAAGATGTCAGAGACTCGAAGGGTTAACGGGGAACAAAACAAAACAGAGTGCGTCATCTTTGGGAGTGCAGTGCGGAGTACTGCGGAGTGTTGTTTTTATGAAAGTTAGGAGTGAACCTCATCAAGCTCGATTGTGAAGAGACCGTTTTGTAGGAGGGAGGAGGTTCCACAGACGAGCTGTTGATTAGAGGAACGGGTCATAAAATGATTTCAAATGTGTGTTACATAGTCTATTAAATGTATCTAGTTGTCTGTCGTCTATATTGTATATTCTTGCTGACTCTTTAAATATCGACTATTTACACTTCTTCCTCTTATCTCAACCTGTCAAGGCCTAATGTCCATTGATAAATACATCTAACATCCGTCAGTCTTATTAATTCCTAAACTGAGAAAAATGGCTATTGCCAATTAATTAAGAATCTCTTTAAAGTATCGGTAATTCCGGTTAAAAACTGGATTGCTTGCCTTACGAATGAATTAACAGGTTAGCAAATTACGAATATATTATCATGATGTCGGAAAACGTGTTCATATCAAGGCAAATCGATAAAACATTCCTGGATGATATTCATAAATAAAGACTTTTGGTTTATCGTGAGGCCAAAAATCGATATCTCTCCGTCTATCAATAAGCAATGTGGAAAAACAGTAGATATATAAAAAGTGTTAGCCACGCTTACAGAACAGAAGAGATCAATGAAGATATTTCTCTCATTGAAATATCGATAGAATAAGATTATGATTAGTTTGACAGACCTTATGATGGAATCAGTTGGAGCAAGGAAGACAGACAAACTTTCAGTGGAGAGGTAAGTAGAGGAGGAGGCAGAACAAACAATGAGAAGACATCATCTTTGTCAATGGCGTAAATATTTATATTTGGAATGTTGTACATTGTACAGATGTGTGCCCTTTGGCTACCAATTCACTAAACATCACCCCACGTCCCGATCATTTGCCAAGACTTTTTCGTTTTCATCGAGAACGTGAAAAGAAATTGCAAAAAATAATAACAAATAATATAACGTGTCATAAACACTGCTTTCCTCTGCCAAAATACTGCGTGGAAATATTCAATAATATTATTCGTGACTAACAAAGCGTAGTGTAAAATCTTCGCTGAACCGAATCACAAATCTAAATCCACTTATTACGAGTATTTATAACTATAATATGGTGGCATTTCTCTCGGAAGTTTCTTAGGTTTTTTAGAACCACGGTAAAGATATTTAGATATTTGGCACACGTTTCTTAAGAGATCTGCTCTTTGGAAAGTTTAAAACATATAAGTACTTACTTAATTAATTATAATCTGTCAGAAGGCCGCTGAATATAAACAGACCATAAAACATTATATTGCTAGTCGTTAGGTACCTACCGCCGTCCACCCGGCTTCATCAGAATTCAACACATGGAACAATTTGAAAATATGGAACGAACCAATTTAGCAACTCACTTGTCTTATTTTTAATATTAGAAAGCTCATTTGCTCTGAATGCAAATGCCAGAGTATGAGAGTTTTTAGTGAGACATTAAAAAACGTTCCGCTTTATAGTCGCAGAAATAATTGTTAGATGCATAACGTTTAATTTTTTCTCAATCAAAGATAAGTTTGAAGATTAGGAAATACACATAAATTATTAAAATAACCCAAACTAACACCCTATAAACAATTTTTCTCATTGTTTATTGAAACCTCCGACTTAAATAGTAGTTTCCATTAGATATTTAAGTTGAAATCAAGCGGTGTTTTTTTAAAGAGCCTTTGTATGCAGCAAGTTTACCAATGGTTTTAGACGCATTTCTCAAAGATGTCTTCCAAGCTATTCTTCGTGTAAAAGTAGGTATCAATATTCAATTTACTCTGTTGACTCTGCCCTTCAATCTTATCTTGTATAATAATATATAAAAATTCAGCTTGCGTATGTTTGCGCTCGCAAAACTCGAAAAGTAGTTGACCGATATCGCTAAAAATGACAAAGTTTGTTCCTAATAGTGCCAGGAGTGTTTGGAGAGTGGTTTCAAGTGGTAGAAGTAGTAGGTGACGCCTGAAGAATACTTAAAGCAATATCTCTGCACCGGAATGTGATACGAAGTCGAATTAAACACGATTTATGGTAGTTTGTTAACAGTAACGGCGTACAGAAATGAATGATGGAAGAAGTCGAGACGCCCGAGAAATACATCAGCAATTGCGAAGCTTTGCGTGTTTCACTAGTAGATTATAATATATTATGTCCAATATGCTGAAAAGTTATTTTGTAAAGTAAATCATCGTCACAATGAATTATTTATATTACTGCAGATTGTTGTGAAAGTTTATCTCGGTGGCGATCGCCTTTAGCTACAAGTGAATGAATTGTCGCCGTTCTCGTGACTCGGGTAGATTCACGCGCCGTGGACCAAAATAACTTCCGCTGTTGATCCACTCACAGGCGGTGAGATGCTAATTGGAAACGGGAAAGTCTACACCCGTGTGACACACTAATTTCCATAAAAATCATAGTTTTCCTCTTGTGTAATTATGAAATGTTGGCGTGATTGCTAGCACGTCTCTTTTCGAGGCATTGAAATGTTGGTAGTATATATTCTCCGTCTACGCAAGATTTAAGTAATTATTAATAGAATACCGTTCAAAGTGTGCGGGGAGTTAAAGTTTCTTTTTTTGATTTTGATCATCATACACCAACTCTGTAATCTGTTGAACACTCAATGTGTACACTGCACAGGTTTTCTTAAACGACTATTCATGTAATAATAAATTGTTTCAAATGTCACTGATGTAGGTACTCCGTGCACTGCATATAGTTGCGTAAACAAGCTCTAAAAATCAGTTTACGACAGGGTGCTATATCTCAAGGTTGGATTTATCCATCTCCACAAATAAACGTCTCTACCGATTTAGGCCCTTTTCTATTCGCATCCAGTCCTCATTCCTACTCATCGTACGCCAATCTTCTTTCAAAAATTCGATCCACCTCTTCTTCGTTGTGCCTGTGGGTCTCTTCCACCGGGGCACACATCTGGCAAAGATTTCAGGTGTCCTGTCATCATGCATTTTTACTACAGATCTACAGAATCTAACGATGTTTTCTATCTCATTTATAGTTTCGAGTACATTGTTATTTTATTTCAGTAGGCAAAGAGGATGAACCGTCTTGCTTCTATCCTATTTATCACATCGTCTTACACAGACTCTTCCGTGATTCTAACTTAGTATTTGATTTACTTCACTAAAATATATTTTCATATTTATATTCTATTTCGGCGGCAGGTATGGGTACCGCGGACCATTTATTGGATAACCAACACTCTCTCTATAGGTAACCCTAAGTAACAAGCTATAAGAAGGTTGGCCAGGTTCATGAGGTGAGATTTGCCAAGGTCTTGGACAACCAGGCGGAAGCGTCTGCCCACCAGCAGCGTGGGATGGATTCATTCGTCTATAACTCCTGGACACACTGAAACCTTAATTCCTACCTACCCCTCATACACCCTTTATCTTCCCGAAACTTCCTCTACTCACTATCTTTAAAAATACCCTCCACACCTCATCCCCAAAGATGACATAGGCCCTGAGGGAAATTATCAAAACAGTGGTTTAATTTTCACTCATTTGACTTCTAATTGTTTACGTTAACAGGAAACACGCAGTAAATATTGTTCCCATGTTGGTGTAATTGGTAACGGTGGAGAGCATGTCTGCAGTCTGCAGTCTGCTGTCTGCAGTCTGCTATCTGCAGTCTGCTGTCTGCTGTCTGCTGTCTGCAGTCTGCAGTCTGCAGTCTGTTGCCATAAAAGAAAGAGTAAAAGTATTTTTGAATGCGGCTTTAATTTCAGGCATTATAAAAGAATTTGGCTTCTCTCCAGTGAGTTGTCATCCCAAAAACACGACCTAAATAAAACAAAAAAATATAATGAGGAGTTTGAAATATTAGAAAATTATTTTAACATTTTTCACAACATCCCCACGAATGAAATAACGTTTTTTTCATGAATTCGTTAATTATTTTATCATTAAGTAGAAAATAGTGAAAATTTGTCATAAATCAATTATTTTTAAAAATAATATACCGCAAAAGATTTGAAAATTACCCGAAACAAGCAAAACTATGACACTGGATGTTGTGATTGGTAAGGAAAAGATGAGGTAGACGGAAGTTGCTTTCTCGATCTGGTCACTAACTAACTAAATAACCGTTACGCCATTTCCGCAGGGGTAGACAGAGAACCCGGACCACCAAACAATTCTGTCTTGGCACACACTCCTTGCCTCATTCACATTCATACACACTCTTCTATAATTCTAACTCGTGCCATGTCTTCCTCGACTTCTTCTACCATTCTCATTTACTTCTTATATTCTCCTTGCACTCCTTTCTTCGTTCCGTCCCTTTCTTGATCTTGCTCATTACTTATTGCATTCTTTACGGATCTCCACATTTCTCACACACGAAGAAAACTACAGATTTAAAACACTTTTAATGTATTAAAACTCTGGTCGCGTTATTCGTTTTCCTGTTAAAAACGGGACTGCGGGCCTTTAACGAATGAATAGACTGAGTTTCTAACAAATTATCAGTTAAAAGCGAATGTTTTGTGAGGATGGCGGACCACGTGTTCATACAAATACTGATATTGATATTGACATACTGATATTGTCGCATTCCACCATGATATATTCTGAATGACTAATATTTGATCAGTTTGGAGAGTTATCGCTTTTTTACTGGATCTTTTTTCTCCATGCACGATCATACATGGTTTTACCACACATGTGCCACAGGAATATCATTTCTACAACATTCAGTCTACTGTCATCTTTCCTATGCCAATTCTATGCCTCAATGCCATACATCAGGGTAGGTACCAGCTCTCCATTGTGGACTGCTAGCTTCGATTCTTTTGACAGTTTTTTTGCTAGCGCCAACCGCCTATAGTCCTCCATTAATGGAGTTACCTGCATTTACCCTTCTTTCAATATCTCCATCAGCCTTCCTCTTAAGCATATTTCCCACTTCTGATCACAAAACACAGCTAAACCCATTTTAAGGAGCAGATCTGCGCATAGGATCGAGTCGCATTGAGTTGTGACGTGGTTAAAAACCATCATATATAAATTCCAGTCCAGGCTCTGTATAATTTTTTTAGGAGATAATATCTGGTTTACATCTTTTCATGATGTTTTCAAATTAGTTTTTCCTTCATTTGCCAAGATTTTTTACGTGACTGCCGACATGTGCACCTAATTTCTAATTGCGTATTACGAGAGTAAATTCGTGCTTCCTTGTCAAAAGTAACAGTACGTGATCTATTGAGTTACGATCCGCTCTAAAGTTTGATGTAATTGTTTTTATGAAGTGACTGAATTATATTTCATTTAATGGCGGTGTCCGGACGGGAACTGACGTCAAAGGAAAATCTGAATCGACGTTTTTCTTTCAATATGCCGGAATGTTGTCAATAATTGCTTTGTGACGCACGGAGCTCCGGTGTTTACAAACAAACCTTCATGAAGCGGACTAAAAGTGGACTCACGAAGGAGACAACTTTGGAGAACGACATAGAATAATTAACACGATGAGACCATTTCCTATTGAGATCAGTTCAAATCCTTGATTTATCCTTATTGTTATCGTCATCATCTACTTCCCCTGGTCCTATTTGAGTCGGGAACCCATCACTTCGACAAGGTGCCACCAGATGTCACATTTTTTGAGCTACTTCATAGCCTAGCCTCTCCTATAAATTGTTTTCTCCAGCTTTGCCCGGGGTGAATCATTGAGCATCTTCCTTCTGGATCTTACGACAGTATCTTCTGACTCACTCATATTTATACATCGACTAACGTATTATACATTGCTCTGTGGATGCCTATTCCCCCAACCTTTGGCATACCCCCCCATTAATTTATGTAAGTATACCTACTACCCTTCTTAGCTGTTTTTGCGACAATGCATTTCCTATTTGAGAAATGCTAGAGGGAAACGAAAAATGGAAGCGGTAGGTTGGGTTAGGAAGTTGGTAGGTACCTTTCTATTTAGATTACAATTGCTTTAACCTAAATTATAAAGGCAAATTGGTCGTATAATAAATTCTCTACCGCAGTTTTAAAGATATCTTCCCGGACCTTTTGTTAGACGCATGTGATTGTTGGCAGGGTAACAAGACTCGCGACAACTCACTCGCACGTGGTATGTCTGTTTCTTGTAAGTATTGTAGACATGCACGTACATGCATTCTTTGCAATAATTAATAAGAATGTAGACTGTTCAGATGATACAGAATTCAGCCATAGTGATTACTTAAAAACAGATCAGCGACAGAGATAAATACCAAGAAATAATATTGCTTCACCAGAACTCATTCTACGTAAATATTATTTGGTAGCTGCTCGTTCAATTGTCATAACAAACGGTTTTCCACACTTGCGATCAAATTCAAATAAAAAAATATGGCGAAATTCATGATTCATTTAAAATTTTTAAAAAAATCCAATAAACAGCTCTTTTAGTTTCTACATTATTTGTCTACTAATAACTAGTAAGACATGCTAGAGATAGATAGGGTACAATTCCTTTAAAATACCTTTCAGTATCAGAATCTCCCTCGAGAAACATTTGAGTTTGATTCACGCATTTAAAATCCGTTTTTTCTCGTTTATTAATAAAAATGCAAGCTTATCTGCACTTCTTTAAAATGTGCAACTTTATTTTGGATGCGTCTAGAATATCAGGAATAAATATAGCAAGGGGCAACGTCCATATTTCCAAGCTGGTCCATTGCACTCTGGGGACGTTCCATCTCTCCGCTCTCCACACTTTATTTCTTGGTTGCTTACTTATCTCTTTTTACGCGTTTAGATTTTCTGGGAAAGCAATTTCCGTCTTGCTCTCAAGAGATATTTGTTTATTACTGAAATAATGTTATGCTATGATGAAATGATCGCATTAACGCCTCGTTGTATTAATTCACACGCATTTTCTCCATCCAATAATAACAGAGCATATAACACGAACTGGGAAATAAGTCATAACAAAAAGTTTTGATGGAATACATGAGTTTTTCCAGTTAAATTGTTGACCTGATGATGTTATGGCTATATACAAAAAATAGTTACATATAAATCTTTTTAATTTAATCTATCAGCCACCAATAAATGGACAGAAGCCCAAATAATGGAACGGAGATAATTCATATTTTTGTTGTTATATCGTTTTACAATGTCATTGTATTTTTTCATTATATTATTCTCATGTGTAATATGATACCACCATAATAAGGGTATTTACCTAGTTTGATGTATTTTTAATAATAAATAAATCTAAAGTAACAAAAGTTCATTGTCGTGCAATAATGTATGTCTACGTACAAACTATACACGCCGTGTTACTTTTAGGGCTAACGGAAAACTGTTATTACTCTATTATTTTATCTGCCCACACAGAAATATAGTCTGATGAGTTTGTAGAACACACAAACACCGAAAGAGAAATCACGGACGCACTTTAAACCATTTTCAATCATAATAAATTCAAAATAAGCTTCTCGGGCTAGAGTGCAATGAAATGCGCGCTTGCAACTTCCAATTGAAGTCGCCGCGTGGCGCTTGCTGGGGACGTAAATGCCGTAAATTTTAACGATACATCGCACTTTTCCTTTCTCGCGTCAACAAATGAAAATACCTTCAAATAATTTATGTGGTGTTTATTGTCTATGTGTATCCTGTGGTTATCTGTAAACTGTAAATATGTACTAGAAAGCTAATTTGACAATAATAAATCAACACTGAGTTCGATGGCACTAGGGTGTCATACTGAGTTTAAAAACTCAAACTGTGTTGATAGGTGCTTTGTAACTACTCCCTCTTTCTTAAAATTATAGATAGATTGATTGGATTTCGGGCAGAGGCGGATCGTGAGTTTTGGGTGTAATAGAGTGCCAATATTACAAAAAATGGCATTATTTAACAAAGCATTATCTTTTCATTACACTTAAATTCACGAGCCGCCATTGATTGCGAGAAACTGATTTTTTATTTGTTTTGTTAATTTAAAGTTTCAAGGTGATTTAGAGAGTAATCAAATATATCTACTGTACATTTTATTGAATACCACAATTTCTCTTGTCAAGCTACGCTGTGCTAGAACATCTGTTCTGCCGTGTGGTATCTTGAGTTAGTCGTGGTGACGACTACGACTGAAGTTTTCAGGCACATAGAAGCAATAGCATTAGATGAAGAATGGGCTATCAGTATAGTCACTATACTAAAACAAAGTATTGAAATCACATTAAATATATATAATGCGAAAAAAATAAACATCACCATGGAGATAAAAAAAAAATAGAAATGACATAAACAACATGAAGATGAGGAAATCATTAAAATTATGACGTAACAACAATACAAGCCCACTCATGAAGACTTTTTGAGGAGATCAACATTAAATTATTATGAGAACACCCATACAACGACCTACTGTAATAGTCCGCCTCGGAACAGAAATACCTAGTGAGGAGGACTGCAAAAAAATAGGTACTTTAATTGGTATTTTTAAAATAGCCATTTTAAAAATACAAAATACAAACGGAGGATTTGTTTTATGCTTTGTTCGAACATACTGGTGAGATTTAAAAATTGTCAGTGTCAATGGACAGAAAGAATTGAAGTGAACTTTTGTCATGAATTATTATAACAAAATAGTGAGGGAAGTTAAAGACATTTAATAGTTTGAAAGTTTACTAGATTGATTAATTATGTTTATTTTTACAGGTTTGTACTCACTCATCATCGAAAATGAAGTTCCCAGCCATCATCTTCCTCGTCGTCCTCACCACCTCCAGCGACTGGTTCCTCCAGCAGTAAGTCCAACCATTTTCTTCCTACCGGCTGCGCCAGTTTGTTGTGAATGGTTCTTATAAATAAATATTTAAAAAATCCTTTTCAGTACAAATCACTTTGTCTTATTTAGACTAACTTTTTATATTTGCTATTTTATATGCTCTCAAAATTCCTCTGTTGGTTGAAACCTAACAGGCAACTCACCTCGTTTCTATTTTCTAGCGAACCTATCCTACCGACATGGAGACATGCGTACTGGAGACATCTCTTGGATGACTCCATAAAGTTTATGAGCTACTAGAACTAGTGCCATCTATCCTACGTATCACACTATACAGATGTGAACCTCTCAAAAACATCACCAGTTTCTCAGATTTTACCGACAGACGACAGTTCTTCTCAAGCCTTCAGCTCATCCAGGGCTGGCCGTGTGCAGGCGCAATTGGAGCAGCCCGCTCCGGGCTCCGACTTGCCAAGGCGCCAAGCAGCCAATGATCCAAGGCGCTGAATATCTAACATATCTAACATATTACTACAGCGCCAGGCGTCGCTTGGTTCAGGGCTCATCTCGTTTGTGGGATATACCTAGTTATACGGTTATATTTCATTTTCAGAAACTCTTTCTGACTTGAAATCTCCAGTAACTAAAGCCTCCTAAAACCGTCTAAAAAGGAAACCATATTTATGAAGCGTAATATTTGCGAACAGTGATCTTATTTAAGCATGTTTTCGTCGTTTCAAGCTATAGAAGAAATAAATACGAGAAAAGATGCATTAAATAAATGCAAGAAAAATAGCAACCGACCTCAGACCATAAAACGTGACTGATTCGCATTTATACCAGCAGAGTGTCTATTTGCCATTCAGGTCACCTCACGTTACCTAAAGTCAAAGCTCGTCACTTTAGATTCTTTCAAATTCGATGATCGTATACACTTGTTGTCCCTTTCTCACTAATAATATATAAATAGACATGACATAAACATATTTAGACAAAATACTGTTTCTCAGTTGTTCCGTTAGAGAAAAAGTGTTTTTAACTGCACCTATTTGAATTTCATTTTTGTTTTCGGTAATGAATGAATGCAAATCTTGAATCAAATGAAACGGAAATTAACCCACTTCCCGACATTCGATGGAACTGAAACTCGGCAGATAGACTCGTTGTTAATGAAAACGCCTAGTAAAAAATAGCAATCACGTACACACACGGACGTATACGCATCTGTCCTACCCGATCGGTACTTAGCACAGTTGTTAGCGCGGTTGACTCCAGTCACCAGGGAGGAAGGTTATATCCATCTATCAAATAAATAAATAAAAATATTCTTCGGAATCGGCTCATATCTGGCCCAAGAGATGGCGCAACTAGGTCAAAAATTAAATATAAATAAATCGATGTTTAAAAAAAGTTGTTAGATATATTTAGTTACTTTTTCCAGAATTAAAGCAGAGAATGGACTCCTGTGTACCCCTTGCACCGGTTCTGAGTGCGACCTGACCTACGGCACCTGCTACTTTGGAATCTACAAGAATTTCTGCGGCCAGCAAGAATGTGCAAAGGTAATATTATTTAGAAAAATGGTCGCTAGTGTCACTAGTGTGACAGGTGCGCTGTTTTTACTAACCACGTGACATATTTGGGGTTGCTGTGTAGAGGGTATTTTTAAGGAAAGGAAGAAGAGGAAATTCCGGGAAGGAACAGGGTATTTATTTATTTATTTATGTCTATACTTGAATACACATTTTACAAATGAATACAGTGGTTTATATTGTAGTACAGAGAAAAAAGTACAGAAAAAAGGTATAAAAAAATATTAAAAAATATAAAAAATAAAGAACATAGGTTGATATTTGTAAAACTGTGTGTGGGTGATATTGAATGTTACGTGAACACCTCACTAGGAGAACCTGTGCTGAGGTGTTTACGTGTTTGTGATTAAGTGTGACAGGTATTTATGTGTTGTAGTAGAAAGTTTTTTTTTTTTTTTTTTCACAGACATATATTGAAACATGAAAACACACATTTATATGTGCGTGTATTTATTTTTGGATAATTCTTGAAGAACGTGTATAATATTTAATTTTACTTATCATATTTTGGTTATGTTTGGTTTGGAATTATAAGCTTTTGAATAAAGTGAATATCTTGATTTTTTATCCAGGCTACGATATGTTTTTTGAGAAAGTTTGTAGGTGTATTTGTAGTCATTAGTTGTTTCAAAGTAATGGGCATACTGTTAAAAAGTTTGGTTGCGTAGTATTGAAGTGTCTTTGTCCGTGTGTGGTGTGTGTTATCGGAATGTTCAGTGTTTTATTTGTTGATGACCTGGTTTTTATTATGGCTTTTGGTTGATTTGTAATATGAAGATTATTATGGATGAGATGAAGGAGAGCAGTTTTGGCGTAAAGTTGTCTTATTGACATGACGTCTAGAGTTTTGAAGATTTTGTTTGAGTCTGTGTAGAATGGTACTTGCAGTATGAGTTTTATTAGTTTTATTATTAGGTATGAAGGGTGGGTAGGAATCTAGGGATCAGTGTGTCCAGTCCATAACTCCCGCTGCGGCGCATGGTGATGGGTTAAGAGAGTCCAGTTGTAGAGGTCAAAGGGTCTCCCCAAACTGGCCTCTCCCGATGAACCCTGGCACCCCTGCTAAATCACCAAACGTCGAACCATTTGGGATGACCTGTGGCAGAGGTGTCGGCTTAACAATAAAAGGCTCCCGGGGCGGCGGTGCCCAAACTAAATTGAATGTTGTGTAGAGTGTTGAGAACTGTTAACTTTTAGTACTTATGTTTGAGTGTATGTAAGTTATCATGTAAGGTATTCAAATCTAATCTTTTTTTCCTCCAAAACTATGTTAATCCGCCATAATCCTTAAAACTCGTAATTCATTTGCTTTTAATTAGATATTTCTTTAACAATGGAACATATTTGATTTCGTTATTACAATACTGTTAGTATCAAGAATTTGTGCGCCCTGTATTATGTATAACACAATTACTTTCGCATACTTATTAAACAGATTGCCTGATATAGGGCGCATTTGTTTGTTTTTTTAATGAAAATGCGTGGAAAAACAAACAAATGAACTTTTGTTTATCAATATCAACAGGAATCATTGTATTGAGTAGTCAATCGTCATTCGCCTCCAGTTCTCAATCATTCCTGTGCTGCTTCAATTCTCTTCCACGCATTCTGTCTGCTTCTTCATCGGCCTGCCTCTGGGTCGCTTCCAGTGGAGCATATTTTGAATGTCCTGTCATCTAACATTCTTTCAACATGTCCAACAGCCACACGGTTTATTAACTCCAAAAAACCGTCATTAATGTCCCTGAATCAATTATTCAATAGTTATGTCAATCTACATCTTTGATACGATTGACATTTGATAATATTGATCGTTTCCTGAGGAAATTGAAGCGATTGACAATTATTGGTTCTACCCATTGACGTGTAATTTGATGTATCGCGTAGACAAACAACATGGATGCTAAGGAATGGTCGTTTCGCTGTGCGATTGACAATCGTTCGTTCAATCGCTCTTTCAATAAAGCCCCTGGGAATTCGGTTTCGTCGCGGATAACGCGATTGTCCTGTGTTATGGAAAGAAAAATCCAAATATAATCCTTGTTTGTACTTCACTATATCACGGCAGCTTTACATTATGTTTCCGCAGACGTCCACAAAGAAACTGGTACGAAAGTATTGACGAGTCGATTGAAGTTCCGCTAATCGCACTTCAATACACATTGAGAATTATTGATATTGATCGTCTCCGATCTACCTAAATGCTTATCGTTTATTTCTTTACGTTCTAATTTACTTGTTCTTTCGAAAATATTGGCACAAATATATGAAAACACCCATTGTATCCCAGTAAAAATTAATGACATAGTTGCATTTTACAAATAATAGTATTCGCTAAACCACATTTTCAGAACTAAAGGAAACAAGAGATATATTAATTTTATTTTATTTTATTTGGTTTTACGCCCAGCCGGGCTTTCACATGAATTTAAAAACAGAATATAGTTATAAGCTATAGTAAGCTATCGAAAATTGGTTAGTGAGTGAGTCTGATAGTTGATTGTGTATGTATTGCAGAAGAATGTTCCTAGTCGGCACATGGAATTTAATAGTGGCAACAATATGCGATGACTTTACAATATATGTATATAGACGCGCTGTAGAAAACTGAAAGTGATTGATTGATTCAGGGACCCAACCAGACTTGCGGCGGTCTGTTCGACCAGCGGGGCCGCTGCGGAGACGGGCTGAGCTGCAGGTGCAACGTCTGCACTGGGTGCTCCACGGACACCCTCGAGTGCTACTACCGGCACTGCAGGCCCGAGCACCAAGACGAGCGCGACCAGGGCGCTCGCCCCCTCTCCGTCTCTCGTCCCGAACACTACCCCTTCGCCACGCTTGGATAAACATCCTAACCTCAAAAAATTACACTATCGCGCCGCTGAGAGCTCCGTTGTAACTCCTTTTTTTATAGCTTAGTACTGGTATTCGGGCGAACATGTCCGGGCAAGTATGACGTCACAGGAAGGGCAAAGAGTAATTCTGTACGCATGTCTGCCTCACATGCTCGGCCGGACATGTCCGCACGTGAATACTACGCTTTTATGAGGAGAATGGGAAGTAACAATCGGTCTGTTAGCGGTATGTCTTCTCGATATACCTTCGAAATCAAAGATCATTAGTATTGAGCAGGAATCAAAGCCAACTAGTTGAAATAATCCGATTGATTTAATTTTTCTATATTATGCTTTGTTGACTTGCTTGCATACGCTTTACGGAAAATTGCAAAGATGGAATTATTTATTGTACTTAAGTAGATTGTTGATGGAATCAGATATTCAGAATCAGAATCAGATATATTCAGGAATGGGCAGGCTTTTATCGCAAATGCTATCAGATTATAATATTATGGGTGATATTTATTCATAATCTACTCAATACAATTTCAAAAATAGTAGCGTCATGTTAAAAGTATCACACCTACGTATATTATTTTTTAAAACATGATTTAAAATATCTTACTCTTTTGTTTATTTCAAAGATAATTCTAACGGATTATTTGTTTGGTCAGCCTCCTATTATCTTCGTGATTATTGACTACTAACTCTGCCAACAAACGTAAAATTCAATTTAATTCAAAATGTTAATTTAGTTTTTTCGTTGAATTCGATCAATCCATTGTTTGTTATAAATTGTTTAGTTGTTTTAACATAGTTGTGTTTTTCTAATAATTGTGTAATATTTCGTTAATTTATTGATTTGTGACTGATATTAAACATTTAGTTAAGACTAAGCATTAGTTTATTCTAAACATTATATATTACAAAAACAAATATATTATCTAGTCGACTCTAGTACCTAGTTAGCAGGAGAATAAGTTAATTGAATGATCTCTCAATTGTCAATTAGATATTATTTATTTATTGGGTTAAAAACAGTATTTTTTTAAATATCTTGTTACGTTTGACATTTTTTTTCTGTTAAACTTGTTTTAGATTTTACTTCATTGACATGTCCTACATATTGTGGTAAAAATACTTAGACGGAGAAAAGTAATTGAAGGTGCTTTATAATATCTATAAGAAGTGGCATTTTTTAATGCGTTACATGCGCGTAGGGAGGATAAGGAATGAACCAATTTTGTGATTATTGTATTAATATTTCGTACATTTTTGTGACTATTGTATTAATATTTCGTACATTTTTCTGATAATTGTATTAATATTTCGTACATTTGTATGACTATTGTATTAATATTTCGTACATTTTTATGACTATTGTATTAATATTTCGTACATTTTTATGACTATTGTATTAATATTTCGTACATTTTTGTGATTATTATAGTAATATTTCGTACATTTTTATGACTATTGTATTAATATTTCGTACATTTTTGTGATTATTATATTAATATTTCGTACATTTTTGTGATTATTATAGTAATATTTCGTACATTTTTTAAAATATAATTAGCGTTCTATTTGTACTTATATATTCACATTTAATTTGACTGATAGGTAATAGTGATGACTTTTGATATAATTTTAAATCATTCCATGCTTTATTACAACTTTAGAAAAAAGCTTATCTACTTAGATCATTTATAACATTCCTTTATTAACTTTGTAAATCATTTTACTGGCTGGAAAATGATTTATATAGTTGATAATATAATTTACATTCTAATATTTTAATTGTTATATTATAGGACGCAAAATGTAATCAACCAATTTTATCTGAATACAGGCACTGCAAAGAATAATCTATTTTATTATTGAAAAGTACGTGTACGTGATTTATCATATTTTCCTAACTCCCATCCCATGGTAAACTACATAATTAATCTAAATGATTACCCTCTTGCTTATTATTGCTTCCTCTTCTGGACCAATTCTAACCTACTTCAACGATATCAAAAACACATACATAAGTGAATTGAATATTGAATAAAAATAGATACACGATAATCAAAATAAATGAAATGTTGAAGCAGTTAAATATATTGCCATATACACATTATTTACATCAATGCTTTATTTTTAATCTACAAAATATTTAATGGCTATACATCAATTGTATTTACTAAGAAAAATGAAAACCTGCAGCACACACAGACATGAGACGAGAAAAAGAAATAAGACTCCCATTAAAAAAAAACAGAGTTTTAAAGGACGTTGATGTGGGGAGCAATGAAAATTTTAATCACACATGACAGACCAACTACTGTAATTCGCGGGGAAACTGACGTGCATGTCGCGCATGCGCCCAAAGTAGCGCATGCGCATAGGTCTGAAAATTGCAATGTTGCGAGACATTTTCATTGATAATAATTATTATAAACAGTGTAAAATCTTTGTACAAAAACACCTTTCAACGAATGTGTAGTGGTTTTTCTTTAGTAAATGATGTTATGTATAAGGATTATATTAGGACATAGATAACCTATTTAAAAGAAGAATAAAAACAAATAAATCTGTAATTACAGTGCAGAAATTTCCCTGTGTTGAGAATATGTAATTTCATGAAATAATTGATAGTCATCTTTCGTTATGACTTCATAACGTGCGTTATAATCTAAGCGTTCATAGATGGTGTTAATTTTATTATTTTATTAAAATACAGTTTTTGCAAGTTATGCTTTGAAATATTAAAAGACGAATTATTTATTAGCGCCCGTACATACGCAACATGAATAAATTGTTTTGTAAATTGTTTCTTGAAAAAATTGAGTTTTTATACGGTCAAATTTTTTTATTCATATTCATGTTTCGTATGGTTCTATGATAACAATCTACGCGTTCATGAAAATACACTTTTGCAAGATGCTTTCAAATATTACGACGAATTGTCTGTTTACGGTGACCGGATAATCATTCCTCAAAATGACAATTCAACACACCTATAAAAAGTGTTATAAAGTTGTGAAAAGTAATGAAACGAATTTTAAAGTAACGAAGTTTTTGTTTCATCACTTTTTAAAACTTTATAGCACTTTTTATAGATGTGTTGAATTGTCATTTTGAGGAATGATTATCCGGTCACCGTAAACAGACAATTCGTCGTTATATTTAAAAGCATCTAACAAAAGTGTATTTTCATGAACGCGTAGATTGTAATGTACGTTACGTTTAACCGATAAGTAATATAATGTCTCAATAATAAAGTAAATAATGGTCTACCGACCACATGAAATGTAATCACAATTTTTCTAAACATATATAAAATAAAAACAATTGAAAACAATATATTCTGCACTTTGCCAATCAATAATAGAACATGGAATTATTGCTTGGGGAGGAGCAACAAACTCGGCTATCCTCAAGGTAATACTAAAAAAACCTTACTGATACAGACTAAATATTCAACAGTTCTGACGTACTAGATATACGCCAATTATACACAACTAAACTAAATTTTTGACCCAAAAAACAAATTTCAACATACATAAAATATTTTTCTTCACTAACCTTATTTATATTTTCTGTATTATGTATATTTTTTTATATTATAAAATGGAGGCCTCATTCTCAGCCTGGAGGTAAGCCACCCAGTGAGGACATTACTGGATATCTAAGAAATGTAAAATATTGTACCAAAATAAATAAATGTGTTTTTCGTATAAACTGATTTTTTCATTGATCCGTCAACTAAATCATTCTAAATAGACCCTTATGTATTACTGCGGCGTTCCGGTTGTGGGGGTTTTCGAGAAAATAAAACGACAATAAACCAGAACTAAAAAATATATGTAATATAAATGTGAATATCATAAAGTGTAAATAGATATACCTAAATCCCAGGTCTACATTTAATCTGTTTACTTCTACAAGTACCTATTTGAGTATTTACTAGTGCTACTACCTAGGTGAAAAAAATATTTTGAATTCAATCATTTTATATGTTTTTATAAATATAATAATTTATAAATCCATCACCTTGGGCAACTACGCCATCTACGGGCTAAGAGGGACTGCTATCGGGTGTTCCAATTTAGTCCGAAAAACTTTTTTGAGACTTTAACCTTTCCAGACGTAAATATGTAGTTGTTTATTGTAGTAATTAAATTGGAACGAAGTGTAATGTTCATAATCTATACCTATTAACAGTGCGGCAGTTAGGTAAATGTTTAAAGTGGTTTTTTTCAAATTTAACCTAAAAAATCCAAATTCGGGCTCGATTTACACGAAAACGAAAGCTCAAATCAAAAATGTTGATGTAGATTCACCAGTTTCCCGCTTTTACCACTGGTTTCCGGAGTTTTTGAAAGCTCTGACTAGTTCGTCGTTCTGTCCGCAGATGGTGCTGGCGGCAGAAATCATATGTTCGCTTAGTGCGCTTCTGCAACAATAAAACATGAATAAAACCCAACTGTCAAAATCCGCCGAACAGCCGAGAGCCGACCTCACGGGCTTGTTTTGTCAGAAAAACATTGTTTACTAAGTGAAAAGTGCGCGCGATAAATACAAAGCAACCATGCTGCACTTTGCGGTCAAGGAGTTCTCCGTGACCGAAATCCACGAGAAGTTCGAGGAGTATATGGAAGATCAGGAAAATGTGGACAGTGCTACTAACTTTATTTACGACTCTTTGGTCGAAGATCTGACGATGGGAGTGCTTTTCGAGTTCCACCACGGGATCAAGACGGGCCTGACAGAAATCATTGAAGGAGAGCCAGAGAAAGAAGAGCCCCTACAAATTGTCAGCACTCCAGAATGTGACGTTTTCGGATTGTCAGTTGTCAAGAAGACACCTGATTGCAACTGCTCCTGTCCGAATTGTGATCGACCAGTTTCAGCCACGAGATTTGCTCCGCATCTTGAAAAATGCATGGGTAAGTGGAATTATTTTTTTCAAATGAAATACGCAGTTTTCCCATAATCTTTCGTTCTATTTATAACTGGGTTTTTGCGCAACGCAATCCAAAGGGTAAAACTCAGATGCATTCAATAAATATGCTTTTAGTTCAATTACATATAACTATCATGTCTAGCGATATGTTAGCAAATTTCGCAATGTAGATTTCGATTAAAACATTTAAGCACATATTTTTATTCAAAATTACACATTATGTTAAAAATGCTGTCACACACCACCACATTGCAGTAATATTATGTACTTATTTATTATTCATAGAAACTATCAACAGGTTACAATATTACATAGGCGTTTTTCATGTTTTTTGCATCATTGTCTCAAAATATTAATCTAGTGATGTTGATTGATAAATTACTCCGACAATTTCATCATATAACTCATTCAGTACATGATTTACAATCTATATACATAAAAATGTAAATGTTTGTTTGTTCTAAATCTTATATCTCCTAAAGTTCTTCACTGATTGGTTTGAAATTTTGATGCAGCATTGTATTTGAATATGCGTGTGCTTTTATATGCCTATATTATATGTATAGATGTCACATGTAACGGGTAAAAGCTAGCTTATTTTGAAAAACAGCACCATCTGTTAGACGTACGCCGTATGACGAAACGCGCTATTGTTTCTCTATCTGCACAGACACACTGAGCCACAGCAACAGCTAGTGTTTTTATATACATGTAGCAAATTGAATGAAAAAATGCACTAATTTTCAAAATAACTTAAGTAACATGCTTTCAAAGGCCTTGCTACGGTAAATACTTTCGCAAAAATTATCAAAATTTTATTTAATGCATACCACCCTCATAAAAATAAAATCTTTTATTTTGCGTACAATAGAACACACCGACTACGGCCCTACCACTGAGAGCTACGTTGGAATTTTTCTTTCTATAATGCGCATAGTTAATGAGATTGCGAGAGAGGTTACAGCAGAACTATCAGTCTAATATTCTATCCGATTCTTTCTGTCTGCCTCT
Organism: Hesperophylax magnus; assembly: GCA_026573805.1. NCBI lineage: Eukaryota > Metazoa > Arthropoda > Insecta > Trichoptera > Limnephilidae > Hesperophylax > Hesperophylax magnus. Next base: position 2,961,139 of record JAIUSX010000054.1, on the reverse strand, counting down.
AGGTCGCTTCCACTTGTTCATAATTGTCGTGTCCTGTCATCTGGCATTCTTTCAACCTATCCAGCCCATCAGATAATAGACAGATACAGTTTACACAGTTCCCGTGAGCACTTATTTTACATCATTCCTTTGACAGTGACCCGGTTCCTTTGATAAAGTTCACCGGGGTAGAAATTGGATTTTCAGCTACGTCTCCTGGATCCACAATGTGACTTCCCAGGTAGCTGAGCCTTGTTATCATCGGGGCGAGACATTGGCACTATAGGTGAATTGGAGTATCTTCATCCTCTTCACATTTTCTGCATCTATTGGTGTTTTCCACTCCCAACGGCTGTGTGTGTGTCCCCTTAGATGGCAGTGACCTGTCAGTAGTCCTACCAGTTCCCTCAGTGAATGCACTGTCCATATTGAGTATGTAGTTCCTGGTACATCTAGGGTCTGGTCCATTGATGAGTACCTACTTTGGATTGTCTCATTTGGGTGCCCTCTCCCATTCCTTCTAGTGCTGGAATTTGACCCGCCATTCCATATGTAGTTCGGTGTGGCAAGATGACACTTCTACGGCGGGAAATTTTACCATGGTCTCACGCTCGATAAGATTTTCAAGCTGATGGGTTATTACATTTGAATTTTGTACAATCCATTTTGTAGCATGCATTCTATCCCTATACATATCAATGAATAACAAGTTGAAATTTGCGCAGGCATGGGACGCAACAGCTCCCGCATTGCATCGCGGCGCATCGCAAGCAACAGCAAGGAGCCGGCGCTGTACGCGGGGTTGAGTGATGATGATGACGACGCAGACTGGGTCGGCGATCGTCGCAAAAAGAAGCTGAGGAACAACGGAGTCAAGAAGCAGACAAAGCTCAAGTGAGGAATCATTATATTCTTGCGTATTTATTATAAACAAGCAAACTATTTGCAAAGTCGACAACCTCCATTAATCGCTATTTCGAGATAAATTAAGAAAACTATTATTTGCAAGGGATGTTAGATATTTTATTTTTCTGAATTATAACGAAGGTGGTGGCGAGTGGAAGTGACCAGTTTTGCACAAAAACCTCAAATTTAAACATATTTCCCGGGAAAGTAAACTGGATTTGGTTTTTAAATTCATACACAATAAGTTAAAATATCATAAAAACGAGGTACCATTCAAAGTTTTTGAGTTCTTCATTAGAGTTTCTAAAATATGGTCTTTAAAAAGGTTTTCTTTGCTGATAAAAAGAAGGATTGGAAAATGATATAACAACTTTTGTTATTCATTGTTTAATTTGTAACCAAGTTCTGCTGTGTAATTATTACTAAGCATAACATCTGTTTCGCCTTCCAATGGCATTAGTAATAAAAATTTAAGTAATTTGATTTTCATTATAAGTACTATAAGAAGTAATATAATTAGATAATAAAGCTCACAAATGTAACTCATATTTTTGTAAATTAAATGAAACTCATATTTTTTATATTACAATAGATAAATAAAAATTCAAAGTACGTCTGTAAGTAGCAGTTTACAGTTTAAAATTAAACTAGGAAAGTACACTGTTGCCGCGAATGGTTGTTTGGACCATAGTTATGGCTTAGGATTATCGTTATCCGAAATTACGGTTTTGAAATATTTTCTAAATATTACTCATTTTCCAGGTGTTGAAGAATTTTGTTATATTTTTGCTTGACAGTGGAAATGCCAAGACAAACAGCACCAATGGGAACAGTGCGGACGGCGCCAACTCCACGCAGGAGTCTGGCGGGGCCACCTACGAAACCATGTCCTGGAACGAGAAGAAGAACCTCTTGCTGCAGATCTGCGGAGTCGTATCGGAGCACACCAAGAAACTCTGCACCAGGTTTGTACAATTCTTCTCATAAACATAAGGTCGGGTAAGGGTAAGTCAGAAGCAAGTGTAAAAGCCGTTTGTTATTACAGGATCAGGTGTCTAATCATCAGAGATGTGCAAAATGGGTACCCAAAACCATTTGAAATGCAAAATGGAAATGGGTCAAAACTTTTCCATTTGAAAATGCAAAATGGTTTTTAGAAAAGCATTTCAAATGCAAAATGCAAAATACCTATTTTCAAAATGCATTGAAAATGCAAAATGGTTTCTCAGGTCAAACAATTAAAATAATTATAGAATTTTTAAACAATTTCGTCATTTAATAATGGACAACAATGTAGAACAAACATATTACATGATGGTAAATCCAAAAACACCACGACTACAGATTATGAAACCACAAAAAAATTGCGCGGGACTAATGTTGCCAAACGCAAAAACATAGAAACTGCTATCTAACATTTAATATTATAGTGTCATGGCCCCATGTTCAGTATTTGAATCAGTATTTTTTGTAATGGTATCACTCAATTGCCAGGGCTCCTACCAGGGAGCAACTTGACAAATGTAAATTATCTCTCATAGCGAGGTTGAGGACCGACTGATATTTGGGGCTTATGAAAAAAAAATGAGTGGAGATAGTAGGAAGAATGTTGCAAAAAAGCATTTAAAATGGAAAATGCATTGAGAAAAGCATTTAAAATGCAAAATGGTTTTTAGAAAAGCATTTAAAATGCAAAATGGGAAATACCCATTTTGAATTTTGCATTTCCATTTGAAATGGATTTATTTGAAATAAAGCACATCTCTGCTAACCATACACTGTTGATAATTCATGGCTAAAACAAAGCAACTTTATCTATGGTGTCGCACACAGGTATGCGACCAACAACAACAAAAGTCGTTTTTTTTTCATTTTACTTAATTTTGTCATATTCTTGTTGATGTTCTTTCTTAGACTCTAACTTCATAGTTTTGACTATAGAGATACACCTGTAGAGTCAATTTGTTCGCTTTTCGGAACAGCTCATACAATCTAATAGAAATCATTGTGTCTCCCTTACTGCCATGGTTAGAAATATGATCTAAACGGCGTTAGAAAGAGAAAACACCACGCTTTATATTCAAATGTAGATAAAATTATATTTATTATTTATCTACATAAATAAAAACGTAATACATGTGTTTTTATGCACTTATATTATATAGATGTCACCTGTGATAGTAAATTTTTTTTTTTTAAAACAGCGTCATCTGTTGGACAAACATGTTTTCTGGACAGAGAGACTGAGCCACAGCAAAGCGTGGCGGGGCACCGTTAGTTTTTATATGAAACGACAATTTTTTTAATACTGTGTTTTTATTTCATTACCAGTAATTTTAGTTTAGACGAAAAAACGTAAGGTGAGCCATTTTTAAAACTTTTCATATTTGATTTCAAAATTTATATGTTTATTTCTAATGATAAAATTTGATAGCGTATTTCATCACCAGTTTCAAATTACATTCAGAAATATCCCCTTTATTTTGATTTTATTGAGAAGCAGAAATACACACAAATTCTCCGACATTCTGACAGCATCTTTAAGGAATTAAAAAGGGGTTGCTCAAATTAAACTTTCACAACTTTTTTTATAATATGGATAGATAGGAAAAAACTTATGAACAACAAACTTCATTTACAGAATGTTAACAAATCATTAAAAAATTTACCGGTTTCCTTACATTAAGGCCCAGTTGTTTTGCAGAAATTCAAATGTCATCAGATGGCCTTTCGGCGCCATTTTGTTTTTTGACACTTGAAAGGTCCCCATTAAACGCCGATTTAGGTGCGTGTCAGCTCTTTATTAAATTATAATAAGCTGACAAGCTTAACAACATTATACTTGTTCTCTTCTGCTGATCACAATTTGTTCGAATGCTGAAACGGACTTAGAAAACGGCATTAATGTCTGTCAAATATGTTGTTTAGTGTGGATGTTCATGTAGCTCCAATTATGTTCCGTTATAAATACTTATACTTTTACTATAATGAATACAGAGATTACAGCTACAGACTCTTTACAAGTTGACAGTTAGTAGGTTGGAGAGACTGAACTACCTACGTTACTACACTTTCAACTGTAAAAGAAACAAAATGGCGCTGAAGGGTCATTTGATTACTTGTGTTTTCTGTGAAACAACTGGACCTTATAGTAACAGACTGATTGGTCTAAATCAACTGTTGTAAAAAATACCTACGCTTACCCAATCTTACGTTAGTTTCGTTTCTGTATGTGGGAAATTATTTTTTAGATCCACCCGGTGCCCCCAGCACACGGAGGAGCAGCGCAAGACTCTGCGCAGCACCGTGCTGGACCCGGCACTGATGGAGCATAGTGGCGAGGGAGGGGTGACCCCGCTGACTCCGCACGACGTGGGCTCGCCCCCCGACTCCAGTCCCAGTTCCAGTTGCTCCTCCTCCTCCCGCAAGCGCGACAAGCACCGCTCCAAGAACTCCAAGAACGCCAAGCGCGAGAAGCTGAACCATTCCCCTGGACGAGAATGATCCGTGCGTCGTAAGATACTGTTCAAGTTGCCATAAACTACTGTACCATTATTTTGATGTTTCACTTTTGGGGTATTAACCTTAGAATGCCGAAATTTTTTTCTACAATCCAAATAGTATGAATTTCACTTAATTGACCAATCAGAACATTCTTGATGAACTGTCGATAGTTTGTGAGACATCAACGTAGTTGTATTTGTTTTGTTTTTTTTTTTTTTGAGTGCTGACCCCAAACAGCATCTGTTTGCACCATTGATGTTGATTTAAATTGTTTAAACAAGGAAGTACTCAATTAAACACAATCGCAACCATCTTTGACTGAAAATAAACTAAATGGGGGGGGGTAATTTTGTGACAGCTTCATAATGACTCCAATGTCTGTGTCTAATGTGCATATAACACATATTAAAATCAAATGTCTATGTCTAATGTGTATATATAACACATTAAAATCAAATTTCTGTGCCTAATGTGCACGTAACACATATTAAAGTCAAATGTCTAAATACAGTTAAAAATATTATAAAATTGTAAAAAATATAGCCTTCAGTGGTTTTATTATGGCAAGCAGCACTGACATGTGTTTGTTAAATTTATTTTAAGGATAATTAATGTTTGAATCTATTTTCTTATCTAATTGCCATATGAGGCTTTCGCATTTTTAAAGTTCAAAACCAGTACCCACTCGCATGGAGCATGGAAATCCGGTTTCATGATATTTCATCAAAATAAAAATTCAACACACCTTTAAAAAGTGATATAGAATCATTAAAAGTGATGAAAAAAACTAAGTTTAATAGTTACCTATGTAACCTAGTTTTTGTTTCATCACTTTTCATGACTTTATACTACCACTTTTTGTAGGTGTGTTGAATTGTTATTTTGACAATATACCCGGTCACCATGGAAATCCACACGGTCTGATCCTCTGATCCATCATTGTACATCTTTTATTTCATCTCGCAAGAGTTTTCAAGAAGGTTTTATGTTTATGTTAAGACTACAGCCATGATAATTATTGTTAGTTAACAACTTCCGTTTAGGTATTTTCTGTATAAGTATGGCTTTGCTTGCATGTCTTTGTGCTAAGAAATCATTGTGCTTACATTTACTGATAAAATACAGAAAATAATTATTAACGTTTTTTAGTATTTTACAAACCAAATATTATAATATTCCAACTAACCTCATATTTTAGGTCACAAATTACATATTGTAAGCAAACACGAAAGTGGCCAAGTCAAAATCCCCGTCCGGTGGCAAACTAAGAAGTCCTCATGGCTTTGCAAGTCGGGATAGTTTTTACGTATATGAAACAAAATACACTTTAAATTAAAAATATGCCAACAAACGAGGACTTTGACTTGACCACTATTCGTTGTACGCTCACAATAGTAAATTTCGAGTTATAATTATCGTAATATTGAATTGGGGGGTGACTTTGGTCATCACGGATATCTACATTATTCCTGCTACCACTCAGAAATTACGCGCTTCTTTTTAATAATTTTTTGTCGGGCAACATGATTATGATGTTCCATCAATAATAAGTATTAAATTAGTTGGTTTCTAGTTATATTCAAAAGTGATATAAAGTCATGAAAAGTTATGAAACAAAAACTAGGTTAAATAGGTTACATAGGTAACTATTAAACCTAGTTTTTTTTCATCACTTAATGACTCTGTATCACTTTTTAAAAGTGTGTTGAATTTTCATTTTGATGAAATGTCATGGAACCATTTTCAAACATATTGCCGATTGAATTGTTTTTTTAGACATTTTCAGACATTGTATAAATTCCTCAACGATTATAATAGTTTTGTGTCATTAATATTGTAATGTATATCAGTGTCTATCGATATATATAAATATGTACTTGAATATTCAAACTCCCAATTTTTTTTAATAAAATTTTATACCAAAGTGGTCCCACTCCGAAAGGTGACATTGATCACCATGCTTTTTTTTGACTTCCCAAACAACAATTTAAAAATATATATTTCGATAGTTTAAACTTGTGCAATAAATATGACGTAAAAATTTCCCCCTATATGATTTTATAAAAAAAATATTTAGGTTCAAAGTTAAAAATTGATCAAAGTCACCACATTTTCCGTTATTATCTTCTTTATTAAGTTGTTTTTTTTTTGGAAATAAGTAACTTTATGATGGAATATTATGTAACTTTGTGAAATTATAAACTCAATTGTGTAGAAACAGGTTGCTATGTTTTGTATACAAAGATACCCCGTTTTGTTTAACTGTAAATATGTTTGTAAAGGATTTTGAAGTAAGAAAGAATTGTGAGCAAAACTGACTGAATAAAAGTGACAAGGGATGTGTAGTTAGTTAGATTGTTAAGATAAGCTGTAAGAAAATATACGAAGAATGATGGCTTTTTCCTTATCTAAATTTAAACTGTAAATTGCTTGATAGAGAATTGATATCTATTTTGTATGCTAATCCTTAATGATGTGTAAAATAATGTTATTGATAGTAATTAATATAATAATGTATTTTGTACAGATCTTCATTCCTTTGCTTGATAAATCCATCCCATTACTATAACCTTAACCTCTTAACCTCTATTATTTTCTTATGAATTCATTTATAAATCAAAGTAATCACACCAAACAATGTTCATCTCTAACTGGTATGATTTGAGATTTTCACGGCCAAAAGTATTAAAGTGATTTATTTTTGGGGTATTATGCCGTGTTGCGCTATCCCCTTCTTTAGCCAACGTTTCGGACAGACACTGCAATGCTGTCCGAAACGTTGGCTAAAGAAGGGGATAGCGCAACACGGCATAATACCCCAAAAACAAATCACTTTCATATCTTTACACCGGATATAAACCGTGCACCCTAAATTTTAACTTTAGACATACGGAATTTAAGACTTCAAAAAAGTGATAAAAAGTATATGGATTTTCAATATAAATCTTTCCTCAACCTCGCTCAAAGCCTCAAAGACAGAGTGTACGCATGTGTTTACACTCTGTACAGTGACCATGACTCATGACCGGTCAGTGGCTGAGTTGGCATCGCGTTTGGGTCCCACCCAGGCGTGGTGTGTTCAATTCGTCGACTGGCGAAGTCATCCATCACAACACAAGTAATATTTTCCGCTTATTGTGATGGTAGTAGGAGATTTTCAAATATTGTCAGGTTATTCGTAATCCGGGATTTACAAATATTTTCAGGTTCTTCGTAACCCGGGAATGTTTATCTTTCTTTATAAAAAAAAAGTGTGTCCAATGGTTGCCATAAATAGCCTGGTTCGACTATAACTACCTACCTCATGCGTAATATTGAATTTTTCTTTGCGTAAATATCTGGTAATTCTGAAATTATATTATTTTCTTATGTAACTATATATATTTTATATTTAGTCTTAAATACATAAATATGTACATAATATCACACAAAAATTACAATTCATAATACAAAATATATATTATAACTTTCAGATAACAAACAAATTGAAGTATGTAGTCCTTTTTAAATTTTCTATTTATGAATAATGTTATGCTCCATAATTCTTAATTAATTGGTTGTGTGCCTTAAGCGCGTATACGCGCTCTAGGTAGCCGTGCTCACAAGGCTGACCATATTAAATTAGCGCGTTAACACGCTGTTCTATATGACGATCTGATTTGGCGGCCTGCCGGTACATTTACGCCAAATACCTTCCGGCAGAGAAAGGAAGAACTAAATTAAAGTTGTTGTTTATATCTTAATTCAAGTGCAGATATTATTTTGTTTTTTATAAGGGCAACCTTGAAAAATGGTTACGATTGGTTTGGATCACCGGGAGGTACAATAATACCAAACTAGTGGCAAAAAATTACAAATCAAAGTGCATAGGTGATGTCAGGACATGAACAGGTCAAACATTTCAAACACCTCAAAATAGTTTTAAAATAGAGGCTACTGCACGAGTGTCAAAATTTCACTCCATTACACACGAGAAACTGGTAGTACAAGTGGGAACTAGTGAATCTAAATCTCTTGATTAGGTATTTCAATTTTTTTTTTTTTCTTTTTTTTTTAAAATTTGGAATCTAAAGGGTCAAAAAGTTTTTGAGCCTGGTCTATGCTTCATTACATTTCAAATTCGAAAATTAAAAGAAAAAAAACTTCTCTTGAAAACAAAAGCTAAAACCAAAAAAAGTTGTACATACCACAAAATCGACTCCAAATATTCAACAGTTTCCCGCTTGAACTACGAATTTCCAGACACCATTTAAAGTTCGTATGTTGTCATAAAATGTTATTTTCCCTAAAATAAAATACTAGAATTAATTGTGGAACCTTTGTATATTGCATTTAACGGGGCGATGGTAAAATATTACTCATCGCTTTTATAAATAAATATGTAGTAGCTTTATAAAAACTTAATGTGTAAATTGAATCAATAATGTGTATATCTTAATTTTAATAATGTAAAGGCTTTTGAAGCTATTTCATGAAATGAATTTCCAACGTGACTGAAATGGTATGTATACTAAACTAGATTGAAAATTTTGACGACACTGTAAAAATGTTCGGTGGGTATGGTTTATTACACGTGTGACTTTAAGTAAATCAAATTTTATTCAAATAAAATGATGTAATTAATTAATATAATGCCTGTGTGGAGACACATCCCTGATTTGCTAAATATTTATCAATGTGAAATATGTACAAGGAAAATAAAAAAAGTTGAATTGAAAATTTTTGTTTTATTTTTCCAAGTTAACATAAAAGCAATGCAGTTGTTATTATTTTATGGTGGTTTTCAGGGATATACAGGGTGCTAAGGGACATACTTAACTTATTATTTAACCTGTGATTCCTGACATTATCTTATATATAAATAAAAGTGTAAATGTTTGTTTGTTCAACATCTTAAATTTACAAAAGTTCTTCACCGATTGCTTTGAAATTTTGACACAATGTTGCATTCGAATACACATGTGTTTTTATGTACCTATATTATATAGGTGTCACCTGTGACTGCTAAAAACAGGAGTTTTAAAACAGCGCCATCTGTTGGACGTAAAAGCAACACGTGCTATTGTTTCCGTCTGCACAGACAGATTGTGCAACAGCTAAGCGTTGCGGAGTATAGCTAGTTTGGAATAAAAATGTATTTAATGTAATTTTTTGATGTTTTTTTTATGTTTTTTTTTTCAAAAAATTTTTCCACATTCATCACTGGTCACTCAGGCAAGTAATCACCTAACCGATTTTTTAAGTTTTAAGTTGAAAACAAACAAAAAATGTCACTGGAGACCAAAATTCCAATTATTTTTTTTCCCAAAAAAGTCAGAAACCACAGGTTAAAGTTGGCCTTTAACACCTATATAATTATCTTGTCTACTTGTTTCTGATATTTCAGAACACAAGGACATAAAATGTGTATTTTAAAAACCACCAGTATAATTTTTTGAACTGCCATAAAAATGCAACAACAACAAAAAACTACAATTGGATATATATACCTTATAGAAAATGTTTGATTCGTTAGGACTCTGAACAAAACTATATTTTATGAAAAGACTTTTAAATACATTTATTATGAAGTTGAAATAACGAAGATCAGGGCTAAATTAACCTCTGCCTCCACTAAGAAAATGAGAGAAAGTTGACTTATGGACTTTTCTTATGTATGTATTAAATATAGTGATGGGGAATATTCAACTAAATGGTGAAATCCCCATTAGGTTGTCTCCTATAAAGAAATTTCATGTTATTTACCAATGTATCATATCAATTAGAGCCAGGGCCGGCCCTGTGCAGGCGCAATTAGAGTAGTCCGGTCCGGGCGCCGACTTTCCAAGGAGCTAAGGCACTGATAATACCTAATACAGAGCACCCTTGAGGTTTTTACTAGCGCCAGGCGCCGTTTGTTTCAGGGCCGGCCCTGATTACACCATGCTGAGGACAGAACTCTGACTGAGCAAGGATGAATTTTACTGTATTTTATCTCGTGTGACGTCTTTACCCAAGTTCACTTTGAAAGTTCATAAAATCATCATTTTTGAGATATCTAAAAAGTTATTTTACTCTCGTTATTAACTCTTTAAATATAATGCATTTTCATCAAAAAAGGATAACCTCATTCAAAATAACTTTCTTAGTAAAATAAATAAATTCCCAACTCTGGGAAATTTAAAATAGGTCGGGGAAAATTCCCAGGTGCACTTAAGTAATTATACATGAAGAAGCCAAATGATCTGTTTTTATAAAATGCCACATTAGAAGCCAAGATTGTTCCGTTTGTGAAACTTGAGTCTTTCAAAACAAGAGGTATAAAGGCTTGAGTTCCAGAAGTTTTTAGTTCAGAGCCCTATGCATATGATCCTTACATAAATACAAAATTCAAGCCATTGGTTAAGTACAATGTTAACGCAAAATAAAATTAAAGATAGCCCATCATAAAGCAACTTAACTACTATTATATCACAACACTGAATATTATTATCATTATGTTTCAATAAAAGTTTCATATTGGACGAATTCAATGAAGAATTGGTTAGAATATTTTGTTCAGTCACATCAATATAAATGTTGTAACGTTATTATTATTAATTATTATCCAGACGGCACGAGGCGTAAGTCGAATGAACATTAATGGAAAGGTCCAAATATACTCTTACTATTTGATAGCTTTTGCCCTTTTGATTGCTAAATTGTAAAGGGACAGAAGAGGGAGAGTGACAAAATATCTACAGTAGCAACACCCCTGACTACAGAGATATGGATGTCAATCTGTAAAAATGCTTATACAATAATGCATTCAATGCTTCAAGTTATAAGTAAAGAAATAAATCAAATTAAAATTAAAGAGAGCACAACTCATTTACCAGCTAATATTATTTGTGCATATCTTCCAACGTCTTTGACTCTTGTTCACAAATAACATGTAATAAATTTATTTTATTATGTATAATTTTTTGTATAAGTCCATTAATTTTTTAACATTGATTTTCACAAATGATCGCAGCTTTCACCAATCGAAACAGAGCGGACGCTTAGTTAAAGTTGAACTTAGAGTTAAGGATTACTTAATTTCACCAATGTTTATTATTACCCGACGCTGAGCTAGCTAGCTGACGTGTACCCGGCATTGCCCGGGGATTTATAAATGGTTTGGGGTAAAGTTTTGATGTTGTGGGAATTCTTTTAAAGACAATTTTCATTACAATTCAGTAGTACATTATTTTGATGTATCTCATACCGAGTGTTAGCAATGTAAGCTCCCCAAAATTTTTTTTCAACTTGATTACAAAACATCGACTTTTCTCTACTTTCTATAAATATATTATGCATGTATTACATTATAAACCATCCGGAGAAAATTTTATAAATGATAGTGAAAACCTTATTAAAATCTGTTATATAGTTTAGAAGAACTAAGCGTACAAACAGACAGATGCGGATAGCGACTTTGTTTTATACTATTGGGAGATGTTAAGGCATCAAGAATTTTAACGAAAAGTTTTATTTGAAACTTTTGCAAGTTTTTTTTTAAACTTTTACAAGTTTTATTTGAAACTTACACAAGTTTTATTTTAAACTTACACAAGTGTTATATGAAACTTGCACAAGTGTTATTTGAAACTTGCACAAGTTTTATTTGAAACTTGCACAAGTTTTATTTGAAACTTGCACAAGTTTTATTTGAAACTTACACAAGTTTTATTTGAAACTTGCACAAGTGTTATTTAAAACTTGCACAAGTTTTATTTGAAACTTTTACAAGCCTTATACGTCAATTTGGGAGGCGAGTTTGGGTACCGCCGCCCCGGGAACCATTTATTGGATAACCTAACACTTCTGCCATAGGTCACCCCAAGTGGTTCGTTACTTTTGGTGATTTAGCAGGGGTGCCCGGGTTCACCGGGTGAGGTGTGATGCGCCTGCCCTCCAATTGCGTGGGGTGCCAGATGGTTTGGTTTGTGAAGACCCTTTAACCTCTCCAACTGGGTTCTCGGCCCATCGCCTCGCGCCGCTTAAGGTCGCATACGTCCTTCACTCCTGGACACACTGATACCTAGATTCCTACCCAACCCTTATACTTTTTACCTTCCCAGAACTTCCTCTCCTTCTTTTCCTTAAAAAACCCTCCACACAGCATCCCCAAAGATCAAGATCAGATCAGGGTTAACGTAAAAAAATATATATACATATATCAAATCTGGCATGGGTAAAACAAATCTGTTCACAATTTATAGTTTTAACCCATCGGCATACCTGCCGCCAAGATTGGGGGGCTGAACTTTTTTCGCATCGGCTTATTGCCCGCCCCATTGGGGCGACTAAAACTTTTTGCACATACTTAGATAGTTCACAATAAAATTATAATCTACATAAAAGCATAAAAAGTGTTTAATTTGGGGAAATATTATTGGGGTGCAATACTGCACCCCAATAATCCTTCTAAAGTATGCACAGATGTCACTAATAAAAATAAATATGCCGATGGGTTAACATATTTACAAACAATCTAAACTTAGCGAAGATTAATCCTTGCGTTTAAATGTATCGACAATTGAGCGGAATTTAATCTTAGATAGTGTGTTTGGACCCAATCTCAAATTTAGCAATCGCTCAGTTTGATTGGTGAAAGCGGCACTCATTTTTGTCAAACATAAAGGCAGGAAAGCACATTATAATTTATTTATTGTCATTTTACATGCGACAAGAATTAATTTTTAGGAGAAAACTATGCAAAATTTGAATAAATTTATATTATCATGTCGATGAGTTAATTATTTGGTATGAATTAATGTACTGTGTGTGTACCTAATACTTTTTCATGTTGGCTTAATTTGTTTGAGCTTGAAGATTTCATCCAATATTCAGTATCAGTTAAACACTTTAACATTTTTCTTTGAGCTTATTTTAGAGCAATAAATTTATAATACATAATACATATAATAATATGAACAAATCTCACTCATCATACAAACAGTTTGATTATAAAATAACATCTGAAAGAGAGTTAAAATTAATTTCTTATGTAGATTTTTCAATAAGTTCAAGTGAGGAAATGTGGTTTTGGAAGTTCTCGTGATAAATGCAGTATTTAAAAATCAGACTCATTGACAATAAATTACTCAACATTTCAGTGACTTCTTTTTACAAAACTGTTTTTTGTTAAGGACAGGTTGTATCACAGAATTTGAACAATTCATCAAATTTCAAAGTTCTTTGTAGGTTCTTTTCAAGTTCGGTTATTATTTCAGTTTTGTGAAACAACTGGCCAATAATGATATAACAACAGAACTTAAATAGAAACTTCACAGAACTTGAAAATCAACATTGAACTCACCAATGAATAAATGTCAATTGTAGCTTTCAAACCATTACAAAAGTTAGGCAGTGAGATGGTCGATTGTTTTATATATGTACTTATGGTCAAATTTTATGTAAAATAATCAAAAACTTAAAATACAAAGTACACAACTAATATGATATAAACCAAGCCAAAGGGGATAAGTGACAAATCAATACTTTTCATAAAAGCAAGACAAAAACTTTCATTTAAAAAAATAAAATTAGTCATTTTTATAATTTGAGATTTTCACGAGTAAAACTATATTACATATAACGATTTATTTTCGGGGAATTATGCCTTGTTGCATTACCTCCTTCTTTAGCCGCATGGTGGACACCTGCCCTAATGGTGGACACTGTAACGCTATCCAAACGTTGCCTAAAGGAGGTAGCGCAACACGGCATAACATCCCAAAAATAAATACTACATATAGCCATTTTTATTTACATTATATTTTGTTCACCGTTTTCATGCAGTCTAAGCAGAAAGTTGTTACTTAAGCCCTTCTGACTTGGAGCAGTCAATATAATAATGTTAGGTCTCCAATGAGTCGGTAAATAGGCAGATATTTTGATAATCAATTCTTAACACCTCAAAGGAGCAAAGTATATTTTTTAAATGTAATATTTCATGCATTAAATTAATAAAAAATAAAAAAAAAACATTCTTTGTACTTTATATAACATTCAAGTGCTGATATACTTCAATGCAGATGGATATAAATATTATAAATTCAGCAAAACCTGATGTAAAACTTCTGTTCGAAAACTCTCTCAAATATTATTACAAACTGAGAATTCTCCAAGCGAACTGTATTGTAGTTTTGCATAACATAACTCCCCAGGGTCTTCTCTTATCGAAGGTTGGCTATCATACACCATCCGCACAGCATCCAAAGATGTCATAGACCCGAGGGACCTGTGAATTTTGTCGCTACCTGACTGATATTGGAGAGATAAAACAGATACATTTCAGAACATCATCTTTGACATGTTCAGGTTTCACTGTATTCATGATATTTATGTTTAATCTATTATATCCAAGACTGTTCAATATCAACAATCAAACCTGATGACCAATAATTGTCGAAAATTGTGTGAAGGCCGGGAATACATGCCTGATTTTACTTTCCCACTGTCTGATCAGACTATTGGATCGGACAAACCAAATACACATCTAATTTTTCGTGGTCTCAGTCGTTTCTGATATGTCTATCGAAACACTGCAATCACCACAAAATATAATCTGAAGCGCAATTTATTTATATATTTATTTACAGACTTCCTTCCGCACCAAGTCCTTCATTTCACTATGGGGCCGTTCAAGTATTATGTAAGCACTAGGGGGGTCTTTGCTTTGCTTATTTTTGATGACATGGGGGGTGGGGGGGTCGAGATAGTGATTACGTCAGCACTGCTCAGCAATAGTTTTTTTTTTTTTTTACACATTGGCAACCCACACATTGTCTATGTTCATACATATTCGGGGATTCCCACAAATAATTAATACATTTAGATACTCGCTTAAAAAACAGAATACATTAACAGAAAAATGCATATAGGCAGTGTTGCCAACGAAGGATTTCAAAATAAAATTGTGTTGTGGGGAATCACATAATGTTTTTGTCTGTGCGGAATTTTTTTTCAGCGAAGTTCTGTAACAACCCTCCCCCCCATGGATTTGAAATATTTTGTGGGGAATTATGTTTTACAGTTTTACAGAAATTCTCTAACAACCCCCCCCCCATGGATTTCGAATAATAAAAGGGGAAATCAAGCACACGTACAATTTGTGGGGAATATGTGGGCAGAATTTATTTTATAGAAATTCGGCTACATTAGGCTACTAAATGTTTGAAAAACGGCGACATTAGGCCAAGACCCGTTGGCAACACTGCATATAGGTACCAATTTTTACGTAAGCATGGGAGGGGGGGGGGGGTAAGAGCTTTGCTTACTTTTGGTGACAAGAGGGAAGAGGGGGTAAATAATTGTAATAAATCTGCTTACGTAATACTTGAACGGCCCCTATCATGGTATTATATATTCCTTTAACCTTACGTTACACAGGCATTGATATTTATTTATTGTTATGAACTTAAATTTATAGAACTCTGTTATAATTTTAAGTTTTTCTTTTATATACCAAGTCAATAATATCATTCAGTTTATAAATAAATATTTGTATCGTATTCTGAAAGAAGACGACATAGCTGTCAGGCATAATAATTATTACTCAGCAAAACTTGTTTATAAATAAATAGTTTTTTTATAAATTGAATAATACTGTTATTACATGGGTGCACTGATTTTTTTGTACTGCAATGATAATTAGTTAGGCTTTCAGATAGTCTGATCAGACTGTCGGGTGGAAAAATGAGACATGTATTCCCGGCCTAACAGTGATAGCTCTTTCCTAACCTCTCTTTTAGTTACATGCAACATTCACTAGAAAAGGGGAGGTGTTACGACGGAGCTCTCAGCGGCAGAACCTCAGCAGTATTGACACAGTTGTACAGAAAAGGCCTTATTGTTGAAGGGTTTTTTGGGGCTCCAGTGGGGATTTGTACAGGGTTAGCAGTTGTGTACCATCTGCAGTATCAGCAGGTCCTGTAGAGTTACAGTGCACCCAGTTTCTGAGAAGCTACCTTAACTCTCGCCTGAACTGGTCACTTGGATGACGCATTGTCATGTTGGGGGTCGACGGTGAAAGTGGTAAAGGGTTCAGACTTTGAATTGTTCTGGTTTTCGACGTCAACGTGAGTCACAGTGGGAGAGAAATTTCCCCCCACCAGGTCCACTGCAGATTCCTGAATGTGCGCCGGATCCATCAGGTTGACAAACTTCTTTTCACGGGGCTTGTCGCCAGGCGTCTTCAGGATCTTGGGTGAGCGAAGGACGGGGGGTGGCTGGGAGAAAGAGTGGATGGGGAAGGTGGGAGACTCGTTGGGGCTGAAGTCCTCGCTAATCATCGAGGGCGATGTGGACCGTGACTGAAACAAATATTCACTGTCAAGTTGTATTTTTTTTATATGAATACCGCACTAGAGTCCCAACTGCTCCCAACCATCTGGAGCCAGTGAGACTATGGCATACCCAATTGGGGTATGTTGTGTGGCTGAAGGTAGTGGGGAGGGGAATAAGATAGGGCAAAGGAAGGTTGGGGGGAACCAGACTATTATACTAGATCTGGTCACCAAACATGGCTAAAGCCATTTCAAACGATGTTTCAATTCTGATTGGTGATCTTACATCATCTGGAACATGTTGCAAGTATACTAAATCTAAACTGGAAATAATAAAAACAACCCCTCCAGCATTTGAGGGTCATATATGACCGAAAATCCATATTTTATAAAAGTATTTTTATGTTTTTTCTATCATGCGGAAATAATAATTCTTTCCAGTTTGCCTAAAATATTTTATTAACCTAAAAATAGCCAAAAAGGAAAAAAAAATCATATTGTAACAATCGGTTTAACTTTAAAAATTTATTTTTTATTATATGAATGAGAAGTGAAGGTTCAGTTTTTTTACAAATTCCCCAAACAAAACGAATGTGTTTTCGAAATATTAAGTTCTCTCAATTTTTCTATGATTTGAGTAAAAAATTAAGTAATAATGTGATTAGCGTTTTTGACAACATTGTTATTAAAATTTTATTATTTAGAAATAGTAATGTTTATTTTAAATGCATACACCAGAAAGATAATTTTATCTACTTTCTAAAAAAGTATTTGTTTTTACGGAAAATTAAAAAATAAGATTATATAGCGCATCTGAAATACACTGAAAACATTGCAAACTGAACAAACGTACTGAAGGGTTAATTGCTGCAGTTTTGAAAATACAATGAATAAAGGCTTACCTTGATCAGTTCAACCTTGATGTGCATCATCTGGAAGTCCACCACCATGAAGCAACGCAGAACCAGCAAGGCGGCCGACGCCAGCCACAAGGCGGTGAACACCCATCCCGAGATGATACTTCCCATTGTATAAACGTCAATAGAGAAAATCATCCTTGCATCTTCCACACTGAAAACAATCATTAGGTATTACAAATTAAAATATTAAAACAAATACAATGCTCTATCACTAATCTGCAACTTTAAAAAACCGGGCAAGTGTTCAGTTTATTAGTAAAAGAGGTGGATTATAGTGCCTACAACTTGTACTGGTTTAAAGATAAGCTGTCAAGTTTACGCTTGAGAAAAGATTCCATTTTGTAAACTTATTCAAACAAAATACATGATAAAGGAAACAAACAGAAACACATGCAACAGTTACTAGAATACACAGAGGACTAACCGAAATGTCCTGTAGCGGTAGGATACAAGAATATTCGGGAATGTTCTCCCATGTTAAAAAAGCATTGTATTAGAACCTACTAGCGAAACATCGTAGGTACTGCCCATCTACCTACTCGCTGGATTATTCGGGATGCATTCGTACCTATATAAACGTCAACGTTAAGGTACTTAGTTCAATAATTAGCAGTTACAAGCGAGTGCTGAGAGGGTCCGCCACCGACTCATCAGCCCGCCGCTTTGGCTGGCCCCTGTGTCGTGCCCCGCTATTACCCCATTGCGCCCGGCGTTGCACGAACCTTAAAGGAGAGGCTACAGATAATCGTGGACTCCGAGGATTACATTAGCGCCTTGGGCTTGGATATCACACCTGGCCTGCGCTCCCCACGCGCCTAGTTCCTGCGATATCTTTCTCTGGTGTGCACCTTGGCACTGCGACATCTTCACCGGCCTGAATCTCCCGATCAGGTCAATCATACCTTCGGCTCTCTTATTTCAAACTGGATTACCAGGAAGACTCAACGTCATCCCCAGTGCTGAACACATCTAAAAGTCCAGTCTCCACCAAGGTGGTGTTGAGCCACCGGCTTTATCCCCTCGACCACTCCACCACCAAATGCCATCGCCGCTTACACCTGGTGTTGATCTTCGACATGGAGGATTCGCCGCTGACAATATCCACCGACGCGGTGTCGACCTTTGGCCTGGGGAATTCACCGTCGATCTACATCCACCAACTGCGTGAGCATCGGTCCGGAGTCATCTCACAACTGCACTGACTCAAATAAACGTTGTGACCCAAACTACCTATTTTATTTGTCTCATTACCACATCCCCAAAATCCTAAAACAACAATAATGAACCCTGGTAAAGTGGTCAGCACTAAGCAAGTTGTGCAAGTGACTGAGGGATTTACTAATAAACATGTTTTAAATTTTACACAACTGATAAACAACCATTAATGTATCATAAATGGTTGTTTGCGAGTACATAGTATAAATAGTAAGGTAATTAGTAAGGGGTGTAAGAGTATAAAGTATTGCCAACGTATTGAGTCGACGTACAAAGCTTGGCGCTCGAGTCTAGGCATATGGCGGACTACTGAATTTGAAATATGAATACATGAAAATTATATAGCTTAATTTTGTGCTTTTAACCAGTAAAAATAACGGCAGATTATAATAGATGGCTGATAACCGAGGGCTGGATTACCAAGAGAGTTCACTGCTTAAATACAGTATATGACATGGGGTGGTCGGTGACCGGATAAATCATCAAAATGATAATTCATCACATCTTTTAAAAGTTATATAAAGTCATGGAAAGTGATGAAACAAAAACTTTATTAACTGGGTTAAGTAGGTTAGGTTAAGTTAGGTTTAAATTTATTTTATTTCATCGTTTATAATCACTTTATATCACTTTTTAAACCGGGGTGGTCAGTGGTCAGTCAATGATAAAAGCAGTAATTGTTGCATTATATTATAGCCATGAACGTAAAAAGCTATGGACGGAGCTATTCGAGAACAATTTAAAGCCGTGGGGGAGGATGTATGAAAAATGACATATCCCATTACCTATCTCATCATATACACAAAAAAAAATCATTTGCCATTACAATTGCATTAACAATACAAAAATAAAATTTAAAAAGTTCATTGACAACTTCATTATATCCACACTAATCATTTCAAAAGTTTGTTATACAAGGTGGCTGCGAGGCAATTTCCCCTCACTCTAGATTTGGCTCCAATGTCATTCGTACAAAATCACACTACTGCTCTGTAGGTTCATGAGATGAGACCGGGTAACTCATCAAAATGACAGTTCAATACACCTAGAAAAAGTGATATAAAGTCATGAAAAGCGATTAAACAAAAACTAGGTTAAATAGGTTACATAGGTAACTATTTAACCTAGTTTTTGTTTCATCACTTTTTAAATGTGTGTTTAGTTGTCATTTTGATGAAATATCATGGAACCGTTAGTAAAAGAGGTGTGGTTGGTACCTACTTGTGGTGATCAGTCATATTGTGAAAGGCGACTTTAAACGCCTGCAATCCTTGGTCCAGCGTGTTTGTATTGATTACTGTAAAGATCCCGTAGCAGGCCATGAACACAAATCCCGGCAACACAATACGCCACGGTTTGGATATGCTAGAATAAGGACTTTACTTTTAATAATTTCTCATCAACAAAATCAGAATGGCAACCAGACAAATCACAACACTTTTAAAAAGTGATATAACATTTTGAAAAGTGTTGAAAACAAAACTAAGGTCAGGTTTTTAGGCTCGAATGACTATATCTTTTCAAAAGTATTCTGATTTGTCATGGAATCCAAATTTCAGTTTGGCCATGCGCGCCGCACAGATTTCCTGAAAATCTTCACACAAAAAATTGAATTATCGAAAAAAATAAAAATCGTTTTCAGCTACAACCACATCAACAATTTTTTGTAATATTAGCACTTTAGTAAACCTAAAAGTCACAAACCGCCACTGTTGTTAACTCAGCACACCTTTAAAAAGTGTTATAAAGTCATTAAAAGCGATGAAAAACCTAACCTAGTTTTTGTTTCATCACTTTTCATGACTCTGTATCACTTTTTAAATGTGTGTTGAATTGTCATTTCAATGAGTTATCCGGTAATCTCAGAATACATACGTATCTTCTTTTCCGATTACTGTGGTGGTAATAATAATAATAATAATAATAATATTTTATTGATTTATATGGCGCCGTTTTTGTGCAATATCATCTCAAGGGCGATAGGAGATTTTCAAATATTGTTAGGTTATTCTTAACCCGGGAATGTTTGTCTTAAAAAAATACATACTTTCAATGAATAACTTTTTTTTTTAAATTTGAATACCGCACGAGAGTCCCAACTGATCCCAACTGTTTGGAGCCAGTGAGTCTATTGCATCCCCAATTGGGGTATGTTGGAAGGCTGAAGATATTTTGTAGAGGAAGGAAATGGGGGAGGGGAAGGAGAATGGGAAGAGGAAGGTGGAGGAGTAACTGGCTATTCAGATCTGGTCACCAAAAACAGCTAAAGCCGTTTCAAGCAAAGTTTCCATTTTGAATGGTGGTCTTTCACTAGGGCGATAGTAAGATTATCTTCCACTCTGGAAAGTACCGCAAAATATATATAATTTATTTCAAATTAATAAATAAAATTTACGTGACCTCCAATTACTAGTCGAGAGTCTTACACCTCGACCACGGAGTTTCTCCTTTCCCTCCTTCGGTGAAGCTAGTTTTCTTTCAAATCAGTACAGATTACATTTCTAAGGATCATTTTCTGTTCAGAGTTGATATATAGTAGTGATATATAAAGGTGTCAATGGATAAAGTGCACTAACTTCAGGTGGTGATTCTACACAACATAGTAGAAGTAAAAGATATAAATAACGTTAGTTGTTACTGCGCTTTACACCCGAACACCATGTATCATAATAATATACATATATATATACCCAGCCACATATTATAAGAAGTAATGTAAGTAAGTGAAAATAATTAGGAATAGTATTAACCTAATATACATATTTATATACCCAGCCACATATTATAAGGAGTAATGTAACTAAGTGAAAATAATTAGGAATAGTATTAACATAATATACATATTTATATACCCAGCCACATACTATAGGAGTAATGTAACTAAGTGAAAATAATTAGAAATAGCATTAACATAATATACATATTTATATACCCAGCCACATACTATAGGAGTAATGTAACTAAGTGAAAATAATTAGAAATAGTATTAACATAATATACATATTTATATACCCAGCCACATACTATAAGGAGTAATGTAACTAAGTGAAAATAATTAGAAATAGTATTAACATAATATACATATTTATATACCCAGCCACATACTATAAGGAGTAATGTAACTAAGTGAAAATAATTAGAAATAGTATTAACATAATATACATATTTATATACCCAGCCACATACTATAGGAGTAATGTAACTAAGTGAAAATAATTAGAAATAGTATTAACATAATATACATATTTATATACCCAGCCACATACTATAAGGAGTAATGTAACTAAGTGAAAATAATTAGAAATAGTATTAACATAATATACATATTTATATACCCAGCCACATACTATAGGAGTAATGTAACTAAGTGAAAATAATTAGAAATAGTATTAACATAATATACATATTTATATACCCAGCCACATACTATAAGGAGTAATGTAACTAAGTGAAAATAATTAGAAATAGTATTAACATAATATACATATTTATATACCCAGCCACATACTATAGGAGTAATGTAACTAAGTGAAAATAATTAGAAATAGTATTAACATAATATACATATTTATATACCCAGCCACATACTATAAGGAGTAATGTAACTAAGTGAAAATAATTAGAAATAGTATTAACATAATATACATATTTATATACCCAGCCACATATTATAAGGAGTAATGTAACTAAGTGAAAATAATTAGGAATAGTATTAACATAATATACATATTTATATACCCAGCCACATAAGGAGTAATGTAACTAAGTGAAAATAATTAGGAATAGTATTAACATAATATACATATTTATATACCCAGCCACATAAGGAGTAATGTAACTAAGTGAAAATAATTAGAAATAGTATTAACATAATATACATATTTATATACCCAGCCACATACTATAAGGAGTAATGTAACTAAGTGAAAATAATTAGAAATAGTATTAACATAATATACATATTTATATACCCAGCCACATACTATAAGGAGTAATGTAACTAAGTGAAAATAATTAGAAATAGTATTAACATAATATACATATTTATATACCCAGCCACATATTATAAGGAGTAATGTAACTAAGTGAAAATAATTAGGAATAGTATTAACATAATATACATATTTATATACCCAGCCACATAAGGAGTAATGTAACTAAGTGAAAATAATTAGGAATAGTATTAACATAATATACATATTTATATACCCAGCCACATAAGGAGTAATGTAACTAAGTGAAAATAATTAGAAATAGTATTAACATAATATACATATTTATATACCCAGCCACATACTATAAGGAGTAATGTAACTAAGTGAAAATAATTAGAAATAGTATTAACATAATATACATATTTATATACCCAGCCACATACTATAAGGAGTAATGTAACTAAGTGAAAATAATTAGAAATAGTATTAACATAATATACATATTTATATACCCAGCCACATACTATAAGGAGTAATGTAACTAAGTGAAAATAATTAGGAATAGTATTAACAGTAAAAAGATACATAAATGCACAGAGGCATTCAACAAAGAAAAAAATTAAATTTATTTTTAACTAAAGTACATAAATGATCCACTGACCTCATGCACATAAAAAAAAATGTGATCCAAACAATGGCGTATATGAAAGACATAACTGGATTGAAGAAGGGGAAGAGGCAGGTCGCCTGTTCTTGCCATTGGGACTTTATAAAGTCCACAGGAATTTCTGAAACAAAATCCTAACTTTAGTCACAGATATTTTTAACAATAACATTGGTGAAGTACTCTGCCGTGGTAAGTAAAAACGAGTGTTTTCCTGGGGAGTCTCAAGGAAGACACTGTGTTTTTACTTACCGCGGAGGACTGTGTCTATTTCACTAAGAATTCCTATGTCGAGAGCAGGCACAGTTTATAACATAAGCAATTTATAGAAAGTATTTATAAAAAAGATAGTTGCCTCGGGATCATTGTTTTTTAAAAGACAATCAGAAATTTACCTTTAGAATGAACATCATTAGTAAACTTATAAAATTACGCCATCTGTCAAAAATTTTAACAAATGAAATACACATTTAAAATAAAATGATTTTGGTTACTACTTTATCGCTTGTCTGAATCGTTCCAACAACCAGTTCCAATGTTGAAAATAAAAACAAATCCCAGTTCTAGAGGCCATTGAACCTGAGTTACACATAAACAAAACCGAAATTATTATTTTTAATTGTAACTAGCTATACCCCGCCTCGCGTTGCTGTGGCTCAGTCTATCTGTGCAGATAGAGAAACAATAGCGCGTGTTGCTTTTACGTCCAACAGATCGCGCTGTTAAAAAAAAATAAGGTGAAGAACTTTCTGAGATTTAAGATTTTGAACAAACGAACATTTACATAGGTTTTTATATAGATTCTCATTTTTTATTTGTCTAATATTTTCATTGTCGTTATTTTATTGGTCACCGATGTGTAATTTCTAACACTGTCAAATGTGAATGTATAAAGAAGACATATAATGCAAAAAAAAGTACCATTTTATTAAAGTTCAGTCAAGCTATTAAATAGGTAGGTACCTTTAATGTATTTTGCAGTAGAACTATACACCCAGTAATAGGTAACAACTTGTAATTTAATAATACCTACCCAAGCTCCTGTTGATCGCGGTATAGTAAATAGTTTCATTTGTCTGAATTTCCGATAGATTCTTGTAAGTGATCGCCTTTGGGAACAGGACACAGTTGTGTTCGAAGGCAACGGTCAGCAAGCCGATGAAAACAATGCACACCATGGAGGAAATCACGGTCAGGACTAGCAGGAGGATGTGAAGGCCTGGAACCAAAATAAGGACATTCAAGATTTAAACAATCATAACATAATGTATTATTGTGACAATTATACAACGGTTTCTGGCTAAAATTCTGTTATAAATAGATTACACGCCATTGGTAACTCTTACACTATGTTAGCTGATGTTTTTAATTTGACTGTATTAAAGTATAAATCTGTACTAATTAAACATTTTATCAGTGTATATTTTAACGGTTCCAGATTCATAGTCAAGAATTGTGATTACTAAACCATGGAGGCCGTCAAAACCTGCCATACCTCTCCAGTAGTGGAGTTTTTTAAATTTATTTGGTAATTATTACCCTGACCGCCGCACTTTTAGGCAGTTTATGAAAATTAGACTTTGTTTCAACAATTACTACAAGAAAAAAACTATCTACATGCACAAAATGGGTTATCAGGTTCTTAATTTGGGTTAATTAAGTAATTTATGTATACAGCGCCCTTGAGGTGATTTCTCACGAAAACGGCGCTATATAAATTAGCCAAATATTATTTAGATTGAAACAAAACTCTCGCAAGTGTCACTCCATAAAAAATGCAAATTGGCGGAAAAGGGATCTTTTTATAAGGTAAATTTTGAACTTCGATTGACTAAAAATGGAATTATAATGCATCTTTTACCATCTAACCCGACGAAAATCGTTGTTTCTTAAAATTAAGTTGAAAAGAAGTGTAATTTTCATAATCTGTGCTTATTAAAAGTGCGGCAGTTAGAGAAATATTTACGATTTATGTAATTATTCTTTTTTGTGAAGTATTTTCCACGACACTAGGAAATTTATATTTTATAGCGGAGATTTAGTGTAGTCAAAACATTCTGTTTGGTGAATGAGAACAAGTCACTTGTCACTTGCCTCTTTAAAATAAATAAGTCATTTACAAACAATGTCAAAAATGCATTGTAGATATGAAACCTAATGACTGTTTGAGATCATTGAAAATAATTTTAAAAATCGGCATTATTACAAAACAGGAGCTTGGACGGTAGGTTTTAAACCATGAAAATCTGGGTGAAAATCTGAGACTTGGCCTACCTACTAAGAAATCAAAAATTGAGTAATTGTACATATGTTTCATTCCCGGCAGTAAATATGGGATCGTATATTACTGTTTGGTTGTCCAATCTTTAATCTTTTATACAGTCCAAACCAAGAAAACATATTTATAAACTTCAATGTCCATGTTGTTATGTGTTTCTTTGAGACAGCTGCTGCCTCATGGCAGAGAATTGGGGAATGGGTGAAACAAATTATACAATTATTGTAAAGCTTTGGGAATTGTTCTAGAAAAAACCCAGAATTAATAATAAATTGACAGTAAAAAAAGGAAATGCTTACCTTGCCATAATCCACTTATTTCGGAGTTATCGCGTTCTACCAATTTATGATAATCATACAATAGTTTCTTCATCTTCAGTATTGTAAAAATAGGCTGTGCCGTAAAAGCCGTGTAATCTTTACAAACAAAACGTTCACACAGAAACACACCGCCTCTTATCTCGAAGTTTGTGGTTTAGAACGCCAAGGAGAAACGAATTGATAAAAAATAATCTATCGGTTTCACATTTTGTAGGCGTGTACATAAACAACACAAAATATTACAACACACAACAGGAACAACTCGGAAATAGACGATCGCAGCGTTCACATTTCGATGACATCACCCACCGACATAGGCCTTTGCCTGTCTTTCCTACAATAACCGTAGATATGATGTCATTCGTTGTATTAACAATTCAATTATTTAAATGTTTACACTAATTGATAAGACGCACTACGAGACGTGTTATTGGGAATCACTTATTTATATACACCTCTAATCGCTTGAGTAATATTCTTATCAAATCTCCCTTCCTAGACACGACAGATTTGTTTTCATTGTGTTCTCCGTCGCCATGACAACCGCCTAACAACGCCATTCAAAATCAAAACAAATGTTTCCGTTCTGCGTAGGGCTGCCACAATAACCGCGAAAAGCAAAAAGTAAGTGTTTTTTATTTTGGTTTTGATGAAAATCGTATGTATGATTATATTCGAGCGAGACCCGATAGCCCACCTACCAATCATCGGTCGATCCATAAATAAACAACTCACCGTCGATTGCCGAGATACCGAGGTAATCATGCAAACCGATAGTAGGTATAAAAAGTTTTTGGAGCTAGTTTGGAACTTGGAACTTTTGTTGGCTCCGGTTACAAGCCTACCCTAAATATATTACGAATATTTCACAATTTTACAATGTATTCATCATCGGATGAAGAACAGGCACTTTCATTTCTAGCTCCAGAGAGGAAGAAAACACATTACTTTTGACTATTGTTTAACTGTTGCGATGTTGAGTTTGTTGACGCGACTTCGTCGAGATGCATAAGTTCTTGTTCCATAATTACTTGAGCAATTTTCATTTTTGCTATTGCTTGCCTTCTAGCGGAAAATGTTTTTACCGTCTTTGCATGGGCCAAGAAAAGGCAATCGATTGCGTCAAATGATGTTTTATTTTTATTTTGAAAGTAATCAACCAAGTTTCCTACAGAAAACGATGGTTCGGAACGCTTCCTAAATATTTTTCTTTGTGTTAGGCGTGTTGGACGAGTTGGGGCTACAATTTTTGATGATTCTGGTGAAGGTGTTGAAAACACCGTTTGTGTTTCGTTAACTTGCGAGTCGTCTTTTGATGTCTGAATAGGTTTGGCATCTTCGGTAACAATTATTATTGATGATAGGTTTTCTGATTTAATGTTGGTTTGCGATGTTATAAGTCCCGCAGAAATGCAATTACTGTATTCATTATCAACGTCGAACACAGTCAAAAAATTCATTTGATCTGCCCAGAGCCATTTCTTTGTATTATTTGCTGCCTGGCCAGATTTTGTAGATTTAATAAATTTGGCATACGTGTCTTTCAAATTTTTCCATTTTCTTTTGATATCTTCACCTGAAACAAGATTATTTCTGATACTTTTTACACAATTGGCCACAGTTTTAGAGTTGGATTTATAACATTGAGTGCAACCGTGGATAAACTCATCGAGTTCCGCCTCACGCTTAATACGCAAAAAAGTGTAAATAGCACTTGGTTTCAACTTAATTACTACAAGAAACAACTATTTATGTCGAGGAGATGGTAAAAGATGCATTAAAGATCAATTTTTGTTTCCCAAAGTTAAGTTTGAAGATTAGGAAATATGCATGAATTATTAACATAATCCAAACTGACAACCTAAAAACCTATTTTGTGCATGTTTACGACTCCCCCGACTTAAATAGTTGTCTCTATTAGATATTTAAGTTGAAATCAAGTGTTGTTTTTTAAAGAGCCTGTGCATAAGGCGGAATTAGACAACTTTACCCCACCGTGAATTGCGACAGAAGTTTGTGAAAGATATAAAGATGTGTGCACAAGATTAAGCCTGTGACAGACCACGCTAAAAGTATCGCTCTATCTACTACATCGCTCACTATACATTCCTATTGGTAGTGTATGACGAGCGATATGCTGAAATAGACCAAGCCATGAGCGTATAGTGTGTGTGTGTTATATAATGTGTCGCCTACTTTATAAAAATATTTACCCGAACTACCTACAAAAGAAATACAGTACGGCAGGCAAGCATATCACCATCAAGTTTAGTGTCCAGACAAAACTAATTGATACAGATTACAATTTTATTTGCATCGATATTGGTGGATTCGGAAAATGAAACAGTGATGGTGGAACATTTGATATCTCCAACATTGGAAAAAGATTAGAGACAATTTTGATTAATATTCCCTGTCCTCATGTTCAATTGGAAATGAAGCTTTTGCTCTAAGATTACAAATAATGTGATCATTTCCAAATAGAAAACACAAAAACTTAAGAGAGAAAATTATAATATAAGACTGATTTGCAAGAAGAGATCTTGAAAATGCATTTGGCATATTAGCACAAAAATTGAGATTTTTTATAGGCCAATAGAAACTAAGTTTACCATTTATTCTGATACGTATATTGCACAATTTTTTGGGGACAATTTTTTGAATTATTCGACACACCGGAGCCTCAAATTCGACATTTTACTAATTTAGAGAACAGTCGAAGATGCGCAGCAATACTAGTATTTTTCTTCGAGAAAAGTTTGAAAATAAATAACGTTTTCGTAGATCTATTAGGTGTATTATTGTGCCACCCCCAACCCCAACTATCTTTGTTTTGTTATAGTAAGTACTTACTGAAAAAAGTCACCTATATTTTTATGCTAAGAAAATAAAAAAAATATATATTATACTGACCACTCTCATTTAGTTCCTTCCCGATTTCCAGCCATATCTTATCCTTTTTTCGCATGTTTTTGTAATCTTCGTGGGATGAATCGTATAAAATTGGAAAATTTCGAACCAACTCAATCAATTTTCCACTTTTTGCCATGATACGCGAAATTGTAGCGGTAGCGAAAAAAACGCGGCTGACGGCGAACTGAAATCCGGAATGAAAAAAACTTTGTAAAATCCAGCGAAATTTCGCTTCTTCAATAAGTACTAGGCCGCCACTTACCACAAAGACAACTGCGAATTTTTACCTTGCGAATAATTCGCTGTCGCTGCGAATATTTCGCGAATGGGTACTGCAACAATGACAGATGCTGTCAAATAATGTCCGCCATCTACAGTATTTCAACGCAAACTGAACTGCCATATTCAATGCTTCAGTTCTTACTTTTGGGTTTTAAAATCCATACATTTAAATTTGGGAAAAAGATATTCTTCTGGCAATAACAATTTGTTTTGACAGATAGCCACGTATGGTGTGAATTTTTATATTGTTTACCTTTTTGTGATGGGAGTGTTATAAATTATTTATTTCTCCGTTTTCTATTCTAAAACATATTCATAAAAAATGACCACGTTTCATCAACATAAGATTGGTGACATAGTTCATTTGAATGTCGGTGGTACGAGGTAAATAAAAAGCTATTTTTATTGTTCGTAGTTTTCGTTATTTTAATGATAATTGTTATAAAAATATTTAAAATATTGAATGAAAAAAATGATAACCATTAGATTCAGTGATGCCTGACCGCTTCAACGAACGACTTGAATGAGTCACCATTTTAATGTCCGGATCTTAAATATTATGTGATGCTGTCGAAAGATTTATAATTTATTTGGTTTTTTCAAACATCTTGAATAAAAATATTAAATAATCATAGAAATGTATCCATCTTTAAAAACATTTTTAAGGATTTATGATATGAGTCATCTGAATTGCAAAATAAAGATGATTGATGTTAATTCAGTATTGTTAGATTGATAAAGTTTTCGTTTATGATGAACGTCGTAGGTTCCTTGTATATCCATTATTATTATTTAAATCATCCTAGTTGATATTATGTCAGCTCCGCATAGATTCGTTTCTATTTTAGGAGTGCTATCGACCTACTGTTAACGTATTGTCGGCCTATCATTTAATCTGCATTTATTTTCAAACAAATATTTATAAGAGGATTTAAATGAATAACATTTAAGCCATTCATAAGCTGTTTATCGTAAAGCACGACTAACATGTCACTCTAAATACTTAAGATATATCTTTAAAGATATTAAATCTAATACAATGAGTGGTCTGGAAAATTGCAAGGCTAATTTAAGTGTAATGGTTTAGATTAAGAAAGGGA
The DNA here is from genome assembly GCA_026573805.1 of Hesperophylax magnus. NCBI lineage: Eukaryota > Metazoa > Arthropoda > Insecta > Trichoptera > Limnephilidae > Hesperophylax > Hesperophylax magnus. The sequence goes on along the minus strand of JAIUSX010000054.1, from coordinate 2,930,827 downwards.
CGCTTAGATGATTTGGGCGTGAAGGGTGAATGAGCAAAAAATCAGAAAGTTTGAGCTTATTATTTTATTAAAAATCCGGATACATTTTGAGTGTTGGTAAATTTGTTTAATTCTGCTGCATGCCGCAGGCTCTTTAAAAACAACAACACTTGGTATGTAAAATATATGTAATGGAGGTAACTATTTAAGTAAATATGCACAAAATAGGTTTTGATTGTTTAGTTTGGGTTATTTTAAAAATTTATGCGTATTTCCTAACCGTCAAATTTATCTTTGGGAAAAAATTGACCTTTAATGCATTTTTTACGATCTCCCACCGATAATTAGTTATCTCTTGTAGAAATTAAGTTGAAACTAAGTGCAATTTTTATATTTTTAAGCGTGCGGCGGAATTCGACAAGTTTGAGAAACTTTTTTAAAATTCTAATTATCTTATTTACTCTGAGCTTACAAAAGATGTTTTAGAAAAAATGTTTGTAATAGACGCAGGTAAAATTTAACCTTAAGTTGTATTTCACATAGAATTTGAAACATTACAATTTTTTTTTTTTACTTATTGTTTACCATTTGACATTTTCTTAACTACCCATATAGAATTTATAGATAAATTATTTGCAGCTTGTACTAGAAATATACAAAGTGACGTTTAGCTTCTTATTTTAGTGCCCATCCTCTTTTTTTTTTAAAGATTCTCCACATCATGGCAGACTCTCATGTGGGTCCCCGATTCGTTTTTCACGGCACTCCTCGGAGGGCGCATTCCCAGCCTCCGCGACGAGACGGGCGCCATATTTGTGGACCGTGACCCCACCATGTTCTCCGTGATCCTCAACTATCTCCGCACCAAGGATGTGGACCTCCGGGATGTCAACATCCGAGCGCTGAGGCACGAGGCGGACTATTTTGGGATCACGCCGCTCAGCAGAAGATTGGCGTTGTGCGATGAAATGTCGCACTCGTCATGCGGCGATGTTCTTTTCTATGGATATCTACCACCGCCAGGTATAAAGCTCTTTCATTAACCCTTTCAGCACCGCACTTTTGTTTCCACATATACACCATATTTTAAACTTGATAACACCTTAAATAACTTAATTTTTTAGCCTTATAATTTAGAATTTATTCTAATTTGATTTTTATTATTTTTAGGCCTCAACAGGCTATTTTTCTATTAGTTAGGAAAAACCTATCACAAACAATTGTTTAATTTTTTTTTTGAATATACATTAAAACACAAAAATAATAAAGGATCCCAGTCCAAGCAAAACAGCCGAAACGGGATCTGTCGTTTTATGGCATTTGTCGCTGGAATAAAGATTGCAACCTAACAGCAAAAATAGACAACACAAGGAATATTCTTCGCAAGCGATACGCTAAATACGGGGCTATTTTACAAAATCCACGTTCCTGATGAAGAACACTAGTATTGAAAGGATTTTAAAGGACTTTGTTTTAGGGAAATTCAAATTTCATCATCCTGATATTGTTTGGACTTCCGGTTGTTAAACATGACAGATGATGGTCTGTAGATGCCCGTTGCAAGATGAGACCAGTCCTGTCAAAAATAAAACTAGTGGAAGTAATTATTTATGAAGATTTTTACAATAAAATAAATTAGGATTATTAGTGTGCAGTATTGCACCCCATATTTATTACTTTTTATGCTATTATATAGATTATAATTTTGCGGGCAATATGCCGATGCGAAAGAAGTACAGCCCCCCAATCTTGGCGGCAGGTATGTCGATGGGTTAATGAATGAGATCAATCTTTTAGCGAATCTCTCCCCGCCAAACACAATAACCCCCGTGACACCCCGGCCTTCCCAGAGCAAGTCTACGGGGCGCAGCAGCACCCAGAGCAGTGGCAGCAGCACGGGAGAGGGTGGCAGCACGGCGGGGGGGCGCACGCACTCTAGGAACTCCTCTCTGGACCTGCGCCTGGTGGGTCGTGTTACCACCACAGATCAAATTAGGTAGGATCCCTGATTCATATTAACTTCCAATGTTTAATAAGACTACGCTAAGCATATATGATGGTATAACTGATGGATTTTACTAATCTCAAGAATTATACCCTTGACTCTATGCAGAAACGGACGATAGATTTTCCTATCTTAACAAATTTATTGCAATCTTTAGAGTATAGGCGTGGTGTGAGAGTGTCTATCCTTGTTCTACCTGTATCCCTTCGTCACCAGTGCATAATCATATCAAATCTTTTCAATCAATATTAATTTAATCTAATTCTACCTTATTTGCACTATAGAAACTTATGTACTTGTATCTCTTGTTTACTTACTTACTTACTCTCTAATGTCATTTCACAATCAAATGCCACATATATTTGTAATTCTTTTTTTTAAAATATTTCTACGATTTTAACTGTGACATGTTATCATTGTTTATGGTATATGTATACCGTTGATATTAAATAAATAAATAAATAATCGAGAAACACGCCAAATGCGCACCCATCATTTGTACATAGGATATTCTTGAGTTCAACAGCTCTGCTGTGGACCAATTTGCCGGCTGCTGTGTTTACCCCCTCCTACAGCATGGGCCCCTTTCACAGCATTTCTAAAGATGACGTAGGTCCTCAGGGAAAACAATTTCCCTCAGCCTCCGGTGTGAAGTTGATGTAAAAAAAAACCTTAATATTCAATGGTTTAATTTCAGATGTAATCGAGGTCATTCAAGAACTGCTTCATTAGATTTACGAAATGGCGTCCAAGATATTCTTACAAAACCCGTAGTTCCAACCAGACCAGATAGTGAGTACAATGATTATTCTACTTTCATTCCTAATTCATTTCATTTGGGTAAAGTAAACTAATACCAAATCTTTCTTATAACTTTGTATTCTGACTTGTTGAAAATACATTTTGAAACTGATCATTTTGATAACCTTATAAAACAGAACATGATAAAAGAACATTAATAATATAAATCTTATTACCATCATTGAAAACGGAAGATGTTGCTTGTGCAATTATGCAGGACTTAGCAAGTTGAGGAATCGAACTCACGACACCCGGGTGAGAACCCAACGAATTTATCTTTAGTCACTTTTCCTTTTTATTAACTTTTCTTTAATGTTCTGTTTTGTCATGGAACCCACAATTTTATATTTAACACATCATGTTTATTTCAGTAAATGGCTGGCCAGACCACCTCCGAGTACAGATTATCAAAGCCCATCACAACTGGATAGTTGTAGCCTACACACATCTCGTTGTTGGCTATCGGTGAATATAGTTTTTCATTCCTATTTATGTACAGCCTTACTAACAAACGTGGTGTAAATTTTATACAATTGATAAACAACTGTGTATGTGAATACCTTACTAATAGAAACGTAAATCAGTTCATGGAAATATATATATGTATAAATATACAGACAAATTTATTCTTGGATAATTTATATAGCGCCGCTTTTGTGAGAGATCACCTCAGGGGCGCAGGGTTCTTTACCTATTGTATACACTTGAAACTTCTCATCTAATTTTGGAATATTTTGAAGGTATTTTAAATATGCTATATACAGTAGAACCCTGTTAATTCGAACCCCGATATTTCGAAAAACCCACAGTTCAAAATTTTTAGAAATTTTTTTTCATACAAAAAAGTTTTTTAACTCGAAATTTATTTTTGTCAGCGCACGAAAATTTGTTTGTGTAATTAAAAAAAATTCAATATTTGCGAATATTAATTATACAATTTCGAAAATCTGAATTTGAAAGACAGCCGAAACGGGGTAAAATTGCGTTTTTACATGCTTGTACATCGTCTATTTGTATTATTATTTTGTAAATCTTAATTGATTTACACTGGAATGTCGTATTTTTTCGAATATTTGGGTTTCAGGGCCCGTAATTAACTGCAAAATTTAGATTTACATGGCAATACATCGTATTTTACGAATTTAGCAACATAAATTGGCAGCAGAATTTCAATTTACGCAGAAATTTATTGCATTTTATGAATTTACTTTTAATATCTGAATTTAATGGGTAGACTGCGACGAAATTGGCATTTTCTCGGAAATAAGTCATGATTACGATTTTACTCCTAATATACTACTTGAATTTGATGGGGTGGCTGAGGAACCTGATTTTCAGCAAATTTTTTTTTTCTTTTAAAATTTTGAATTACGTGGGAACGTTAATTTGATTTTTTGAGTGTTCGAATCAACGGGGTTCTACTGTATTTCTTCTTTTTGAAAATGTCGTAAAAACAAATACCATTTTATAACTACATAAAATTATGTACCTTTTTGAATTTGTAATCCATAAATTAGGATATTTTAATTTTAGGCATGAAAAAAGTTGAACAAAAACACATTTTTTACTACAGATGTCGAAAAATTGTAGAAAATACAAAATTTTGAAAACACATTCCTTTTGTTTAGAGAATCTGCAAGAAAATTGTCACTTCACTTTTTATTTCGTTCATACAATAAAAAAAATTATAATAATAATTCCCAGAGAATAAACAAACAAAAAAATTACATTTTAGTTTCATAGTTTGCGCACTATAAATGTCGATTTTTAGGATTTGTATTTACCTAGACATTATGTTATTAAAAAACTCACTTTCATAGAATTCATTAAATTCACGCAGTTAACAGTCAATTAAAAAATAATACATATATCCAAAATAACTCTCTTTTTCAAAACGGGTCAGTCTGCTAAAATGCAACATTTTTAGCTCTTTCGGAGCACAGTTAAAGACCTTTTTTATTAGTATGTACCAAATCGAATTTGGGCTTGTATAGTCTTTATTCAATGTGTTACTAAAACACTGTTTAAGAGTTGGGAAGTGTTTTTTTGTGTTGAGACTGGTAATATTCTTTGAGGAAATATAATATGTAGGGTTAACTAGACTATTATTGCCCGCAACTGGTGATTGATTGCCCAATCTCACTTTACGGGTTAAGAAAGAATTACAATATTCGAAAACGTATGATAAATTTGGATCCCGCACCAGGTGAAGTACTCCCTCATGGAGAAGGTTCAGAAGAAATTTCTGAGATTTCTCTACCTGAGGGAGTTGGCTATGACCCGTGGCTCTATCCTGCTGACTTTCTCTTGGGTATGAACCATCTACAGGTCAGAAGGGATGTTCTCATTACTTTTAGACTGTTTTGTGGATGGTTTTAATACTCGACTATTATGGAGAGGTTTAATTTCTATGTACCCGATGGTTATCTCTGTCACCGACAGCATAGACTGTTTTAACTACCGGCCTGTAGGACTGGCTTTCCTATCTATGGTCATGCCAGTGGGGAGAGCTATGTTGTTAATTAGTAGTGTAATAATGTAGTGAAAGAAATGAAGAAGAAACATAAACGAACACCTGTTAAGCAGTGACCTCGTTAAAATATCACCTCTAAGGCTGGCCGCATACATACGTTTTCCGTATTCGTAGAGCGAGAATCGGCGCCGAAAAAATCTAAAAGGCGACTGGTCGCCAATTAAGCGTCCCGATGTCCCGAAATTCTCTAGCCACCCCCCCCCCCCATGAACATGAAATTTTTTTTCTGGGGACAAATTTAATATTTTCTTGAAATTCTCTAGCCACCCCCCCATGAATTTTTTTTATTTTCTGGGGACAAATTTAATTTTTTTGAAATTCTCTAGCCACCCCCCTCCACGAAATTTTTATTTTCACGTAAAAACATCAATTTTAAACATGTCCCACCTAACAGCAAATTCGGCTACTTTACGCTACCTTATGTATGAGAAACGGCGATATTAGGTCAAGATCCGTTGGCAACACTGAATTACTGAACGGAAATTTCCGAACGTTTGCGTCGGCACAAACAAAATGTATGCAAGAGCTGCGTTCCACATGACGTCATTAGGTTTTTTCCATTCGGTTTCTCCGAACGCGCCGGCTGGCATTCGGAACGTGCGTAAGGAATTTGTTCCTTTCGGAACTAAAACGAACGTGTGCGGCAGTTAATGTATTTTCTACTGATTCCGTGCATTCGGATGCCCGAATACGGAAAACGAATTCGGAAATCGAATACGGAAAACGTATGTATGCGGCCAGCCTAAAATGTTTAACTAGTACAGCTTTATACTTCAATACATATTAAAAACATCAGTTAACATATCATAACAGTTACCAATAGTGTGTACTCTATTTATAGCAGAATTGTATCCAGAAACCGTAGTGGTTTAATGGTAGGAACATGAAAGTTAATCAACATTAATATATCAGGGCTATCCAACTGGTAATTTACAATTTTAAAAAAAAAATGAGATTAAAATTGTTTCTTCCGTCATTTAACTTCAAAAATTTCAATAAATGTAACAAAAAATCATCCCTCGAGGTGATTTTTCACAAAAACGGCGCAATTGCAATATTCAATTGTTATTAATCTAATGATTCTAAAGTTGCTGCTTGTATAAAATAGGCTATTATTTATTTTCCCAATGTATCTTTAAAAACGAATTGAAATTGTATTGTAATATTTAAATATATATTATTATAATATATATATTATAAAATAATATATATATATATATATTACTCCAATATTTAAATCAGGTAATCCAGAAGAAGTAAACAATTTCCGACCCATATCAGTCATCTCAAATATAGCAAAAATTTTTGAAAAAATAGTGAGAAAAGAATGAGCCAATTTATAAAATGCAATGATATAATTAATGAAAACCAGTTCGGTTTTATGGAAGGGAGAAGCACACAGGATGCAATTGCAAAATTGAGTAGCCTAGTATATAATTCTTTAGATAAATCATTAAAATGCCTTGGAATTTTCATAGATCTCACAAAAGCGTTTGATAGCATATCACATGACAAACTTATAAGTAAATTAAGAAACATTGGATTAAATGGTACAGCTCTAGAATGGGTAAAAAGTTACCTTTCCAAACGACCTCAAGTCGTAAAAATTAACAATGTGTTTAGCTTGCCAAAAACGAGTCAATTCGGCATACCGCAAGGTACAGTTCTGGGTCCGTTACTGTTTATCATCTATGTTAATGACATATTCATACAAAAACTAAACGGGAAAATAATATCGTATGCTGATGACACTGTCATAATAATTGAAGGTACGGATTGGAATACTGTTAATAACTTGGCAAATGCTGATATTAATATACTGAAAAATTGGTTCGATAAAAATCTTCTCTCCTTAAACACAGAAAAAACAAAATTTATCCCATTTTCAATCAATAAATTTAAATCAGAACCAGAGTTAAACATTATAATACACCAACGCAAATGTGGCACAACTAACTGCAATCAAACTTGTCCTATCCTTAGTCCAACATCCAAAATCAAATATCTTGGTGTATATAAATGGTGTCCGGAAACTCGTAGTACAAGCGGGAAACTGGTGAATCTACATCACATTTGGAGTCGATTTTGTAGTATAATTTTTTTTGATTTGAGCTTTCGTTTTCGAGTAAATCGAGTCAGAAGTTGATTTTTTTTTTGATCAAATTCTTATAAATTATTACTGAAGATCAAAGTACCCAACTAATTAAAACTATTTAAAAATTTAAAAGTAAGACAAATAATGACGAAAAAATTTGAACCCTGAAATAGCCGAAAAATATATTTTTTTGGTTTTTTTTTTTTTTTATAAAAAAGCTCAAATCAAAAAACTTTATGTTTATTTGGGTTCCCCGTGTGGTATACATTCTCCAGTTTCCGGCTTGTACTACGAGTTTCCGGACACCATGTATAGATCAATATTTTAAATGGAAAACACATATTTGTGAACTCGTCAAAAGGATAAGGAAATGTATTTATATATTTATAAGACTTAGAAATATTCTTAAACTAGAAAACCTAAAAAGAGTGTACTATGCGATTGTTCAATCTATATTACAATATGGTATTATTGGTTGGGGAGGAACATATAATAAAATTTTGAACCCACTTAAAGTAGTTCAAAGATTGGTAATCAAAGTAATTTTGAAAAAACCGTCAAAATTTTCTACCGAAATTCTTTTTTCAATTTTCAAAGTACCTACAGTAGACAAAATGTATCAAAAATATTCAATACTTCAAATTTACAAAGAAATACAGTCAAATACTCATAACTTGCAATTCAATACATCAGCAAGATACCAGAAAACTATTAAAATCCCAAAATTTAACACTAAGCTCATTCAAAATACCTATCTTTATCTAGGCATAATTTATTTTAATAACCTTCCATTTAATTTAAAAAATATCGAAAATATTCAGGAATTTCACCTTAAATTAAAAAATTACCTTAAACTATTATAAGTCCAAAATACGTTCACTACTTACATCTAGAAGTAATATTGTTTAAATCTTGTGTTTTTTCTTAACCTTCCAGCGGGCGCGCTGTCGTAAAATTTACGACAAACGCGCCTTATCGCTTCCCCCACTCTTGCGACTTAGTTGTAAGCATCGAGCTTCGTGCTATGCTAGAGTCAAATCAAATGTCAAACATTTACCGCAAGATATAAATGCTTTTCTCAAAGTGAATTACGGTAGGGCAGTTGAACCGATAACAGAAGAAGAAAACAGAAGCTTTCCAAAATGCGGTGTTTGTCGGTTATGTGCACTGGATAAGAAAAGATCCTCAGCATCAATGAAGTGTTGCCGTTGCCAGTCCTTTACATGCAAGAACCATTCTTCAGTTGAGGTGGTTTGTAACAATTATAAGGATGAGAATATTGATTCTGACTAAATAGGTCAATTAAATATTTTGTTTTGAAATAGGTATTAACCACAGACATAGGAATTAATAGACGAGAAGATAATGGCGAGGGGTAAAATCAACTGTTGAAGAACGAAGGGCGTAAGGCTGACTGTGATTCGTCAATAAATCAATCTGACAGTAAATAGGCATCTCGCATTATAATATCACCATTTACTTCTTAAAAGTAAAATCTGCTTTTGAATGAATAGACATTTTTACATGGGAGCGCAAATTACTCGCCACGTTATGAACAAATTTGCGAAGTCCAAATTCGGCAAAAAAATTCGGTTGTATTTTCAGAGTCGAATATTTCGTTTAAGTATTTAGTTAAGACACTTTTATAAATGTTCATAATTTACTTCCCAGCAACCAACCAGCTTTGTGTTTCGCGTCCAGACGTTTCTCGATGTGATAGTATAATATGTTTCTAAAACTGATCTATATTATACGATGTGAATATGCTTAAAATAAAGTAAAATAATGCTTATATATGGAATGTAATACGACAATTGGGTTTATTCTCTTTTTCACATCTATTTTTACAAGTTTTTATAGTACAAGTCAACATTTTGCCGTGTTATTTCGTAAAATGAACCGATGATGCCTCGACCATAGTTCGCACAAGAATGATGACGTCACGTTTTCATATTTCACTTGAGGCCATACGCCAGCACAGCCTAGTTGCTTGATACTAGAATTCCCTCACCAAACACAAGATCATTGTCTCTTTATGGTGAGGAAAGGCTACTTTAATTTCTATTGTTTTATATCTTGTTTATATCCTGTATACTTATCTATGTAAAAAAATATTTTTTTCAAATATTAAATAAAAAAATAAAAATAAATGTTTTTAAAACTTCTTTCATTTCTTGCAGGTTGACGGACACATGCGGGTGGTGCGTGGTGTTCCAATCCCCGGCACAGGAAGCGCCCATTGAGCGGGTCGCCCTGAACGCCAAAGTGGGCGGTGGGGAGGTCATGCTGGGGGTGGCGTGCGGCCCCCTAATCAAGCTGTGGGCCATCTCCTCGCACATGGATCCCATTCGGAGGACCCTAGTGGGTAAATATCTGCACAATTTCACTAGGGTGAATGTTGCGATCTTTGGGGACAGGGCATTCAATGAGCTGGATCCATGTTCTTTGAATGACCTGCCGTCTAGTCTGTAACCGCAGCTGGTTCATAAACGTATGTGATTTGGAAAGTCAACCCTACTGCGCGTGTATGATCTACACTACTCTACATGCTACCTACACTCGGAAGTTCTGCCTTCTATAATTTCCAAAGAAGTTTTTTCACAAAACGTGATTATTTTGCAGGCACCTTCAACCTCGGCGTTCGCGTGGAACACCTCCTGTTCATCGGCCCCCAGCTGGTGGCCCTGTCCAGCAGCGGCGGAAGCGGGGCCCCGCGAGGAGGAGCGGCCGGCGCGGCAGCAGCAGGGGCAGGGGGCGGGGGCAAGGCCGGCGTGTGGCATACGTCCACGCAGCATTGGCAGGTGCAGGACATCGCCCCCCTCACCTCCTTCGATACGGCCGGCTCCTTCCTGCTGCTCGGGACTATCAATGGGGCCATTAATTATATAGGTCAGTTCATCTGAAAATATTAATTTATACAGGCATTCTTAACACAGTGAAACCCACTTACCGAAGTTCCCACAGAAGTTAACAGAGTTCACTGCATAATAATAATAATAATTGGATATTTGATATAGCACCGTTTTCATGGAAAATCACCTCAAGGGCGCTGTACAATTTATTACGAGTTCCGAGGCTCTATCTAATTTTATTATTTACAAACAGTTTCAGAAAAACATACTTACCCGGCATGCCACTTCATATAAACACACTTTTATTAAAAAGTTTACGACTTTGCACGCAGAGGACACTACAATAAAAACACTGGACATTGATTTTACATTTGCTATTACATATACCCTTCTTTACTGTTTATATTACATTTATTAAAAGATTAATGGCAAAAGTGGAGTTGATATTTCTTTTAAAAGACTGGAGAATTTTTTATAAAATGACTTTAAAAAGCTTACAAATTCTTAGTTGTTTACATTTTTTACACATTTAGTTATTTACAATGTCGCGCACTGTGAAGGTATATGACTGTCTAAAAAGGTGTGTTTTAAGTTTAGCTCTAAATTCTGTTGAGTCTGTCATCATTCTTAAATCATTTGGCGGTCCATTCCAGGCTTTAGGTCCTGACACTCCGAAAGCACGCTCACAGAAATTAGTATCTGGTGTGCGCTTTGGTTCCTTCAACCTTCCGATAGCTGATGACGCTAAGCTTCTGATAGATGAGTTGACCTAAGGGTTAACTGTAATACACATTTCCGATAAGTAATGATTTAAATACCATCCAGCAGAGGTTGAACTGGATTCTTTCAAGACATTTGAGCCAATGAAGATTTTTGAGATGTTCTGAAATGTGGGAATGCTTAGATACGCCGGTGATAAGTCTTGCCGCAACGTTCATTGGCGACAGGTTTTCTTTCAAATAAATATGGAACGCACTTCTATTGTGTATTATCTGTTCATTGCACTCGTATTATACGTATTTATCTACAAGTTTTTCCGATTGTTCCGCCAGATATGCAGAAGTTCCCGCTGCGCATGAAGGACAATGACCTGCTGGTGACGCAGCTCTACCGAGATCCAAACCACGAGCCCATCACCGCCATCTCCGTCTATCTCACTCCTAAAACTAGTAAGTTTATTACTTTTAAAATTAAGGATGTGTTCTTTCACAAAATTTGAACAATTCATCAAATTTCAAATTTAAAACTCAAGTTCTATTTAAATTCTGTTATTATTTCATCACAGGCTGGTTTTTTCACAGTACTTGGATAATAACAGAACTAGCATATGACTTTCACAGAACTTGAATATTAACATGTGTATGCCACATAGCAGAACGGACATACTGGCTCGGCATAGCATGACACGAGGTAAAAAATAAAATAATAAAATTTCCAAGACTGTTGACATTTTTAACACTGAAGGATTCAAGAGACATGTAAATGCTACACATTGTAATAAGTATGTTATGTCTCTTTTTCTTTCTCTTTTCAAAAATATACGTTACACGTGTATTGTAAATGGACACATAATCTGTAATGCACAAAAAAAACTTCAAAATTTGATGAATTCTTGTTCAAATTCTGTGAAAAAACCGTTCAGTACTGTTTGAATGAACTGTTTCATTGTTTGCAACATTCCTCTTAAATTTTCAGGCAATGTTTTGAATTAATTTTGAGTATTAAATGATTCGTCCATGCATAATGTTTTTTTTGTCAATTTAATAGGTTTTTGAAGCATGGTCCACCTGTCTTTACGCTTTTAATGGAAACAATAATTTAATGGTTTCCTCTATTTCCTCTCAACCATTCAGAAACTCCATTAAACCTCACACAACAAATCCTAATAAGGTATTTGCTCCCAAAACAATATGTATCAACTTGCAGGTTTATGTGGCAACTGGATTGAGATAGCGTATGGAACTCGCGGGGGCTCCGTGAGGGTCATCGTACAACATCCTGAGACTGTAGGACATGGACCTCAGCTCTTTCAAACATTCACAGTTCACCAGAGTCCTGTCACTAAGGTAAAACTATTGTATAAAGGTAGATAATTCCATTTTTGAAAAACACAGTTAAAATATTATATTTTTCTTCATACAATCAGTTCCAATTTTGACACTTAACTCCATATACATATTCTTATGAATGGCTATTCTTTTATTATAAGCATCAATTACTTGCCTGAAATATCCATACAAATTGAAAAAAACTCCAGAGTAAAAATAAATGCCGCCGACGGGAATTAATGCTTATAATAATTTGTTATCCTTTGTGCTATGCATAAAAACCTTGTCTTATAAACATTAGTTTATCATTAAAAAAATATATATGGCTATTCTTTTCATAAGCAGTAGCATTCTGTAGGTAAATTTCTTCTTTTTAAAGGCAATGGCTTTACAAATCCTACAATTATAAAATCCAGTAATTTTTCGTGGGTCTACAGAAGTTATCTTATAATATCTTATACTTGTGCTCACAGAATGAATAAATATTGGAGGTATGTCGTGTCCAGGTGTCCCTGTCGGAGAAGTACCTGGTGTCCGTGTGCAGCGAGTACAACCACGTGAGGTCGTGGAAGGTGACCCGCTTCCGGGGCATGATCAGCACGCAGCCCGGCACAACCCCCGAGGCTTCCTTCAAGGTGCTCTCCCTCGAGCCCAGCGATCCCAATGTTGTCTCTTCAAATGATTGCGGTCAGTACAAAATAATGCAATTCACAAAATTGGTAATGTAAAAATCAAAAGATTCTTTGAGGTGACACCTTTGTTTATTTTATTTATAATATCTTTGTTTTGCAGGTCCTTATGGAGAGCAAGATGAAGAACAAATCTTTGTACAGAAAGTAGTTCCCGAAACGGACACGCTGTATGTGAGACTGGCTTCTAATGGGAAAAGGTATGTTGTAACCACTGACACTTTGTACAGAAAATAGTTCCCGAAACGGACACGCTGTATGTGAGACTGGCTTCTAATGGGAAAAGGTATGTTGTAACCACTGACACTTTTTACAGAAAGTAGTTCCCGAAACGGAAACGCTGTATGGTGAGTCTGGCTTCTAATGGGAAAAGGTATATTGTAACCACCGACATCAAAATAAATAGACCTGGCCTAAAGTTAAATTTACGTACCATTTCGATGGCCCAGAGGCAACAGCATGATAGCCTATTTTGGCACCAGTGGGGTTCCAGCATGTCATGAATAAACTACGACAACATTCGTACATTCTCCACCAGTGAGCGTTAATCGAAATAACCAGAACCTGCGCAGAAAAGTAATGTTTGCAGTGCAGTCCGTTGTGGGATTTGCTGCGCAGATTTGAATGTTTATTTCTAGGCGTTCACTCATCATTCTCGTGTTCGTTTACCGCGGTGAGATCCAATAGAGGTTTAAATCGGTACTATTACTACTACTTTTTTTATTTTTTTTATATAATTTTCCGACTTTATGTCCGGGTTAAATCTTCCCCACAGGAAAAACTAAACCCTTCCACACACTTTTCCACAAATAATCATCTAATCAATCCACATTATGCAAGTGCATTATATAAGCATAATAAATACAAAACAATACAAGAACAACACGTCAAATCACCAGAGATCAAATGGGAAAATAATTCACCGACTCCAGATATTTTCATATCAGAGGGTTCGGCTCGGAAGAACTCCACTGGACATATAAATCCTACAGATGCCTCAATATAAATATTTAAAAAATCTTTCGTAATCCTACATGTATTTTTTTTTTTTTAAAGTCGGAGGCGGTTTACTTACGTTCCCCGCGAGCACTTAGGCCATAGGCCCATTGTACTATCTACATGTATTTAAAATGACTGATTTTTGCATTTTAATATATTAATTCTTTGACAGATCTAATACGCCTAAATTTTGAATGAGAGAGCTAGGTATAATGCCAGTTGCCGAAGTAACAAATGGTAATATTTTTATAGTCTGATTATGCCAAATTCTTTTAATCTCATTTCCTAAATCTCTGTATTTTCTTTTTTTTTTCAGAAACAGATAATTAATACTACTATTACTTCTACTACTACTGCTACTACTACTACTACTACTAATATGTACTACTACTATTACTGCTACTACTTCTACTGCTAATACTACTATTACTGCTACTACTTCTACTGCTAATACTACTATTACTGCTACTACTTCTACTGCTAATACTACTACCACTATTACTACTACATACTAATATTACTACTACTATTACTACTACTTCTACCACTACTACTGCTACTAATAACTACTACACTACTTATTCAAGTAAAAATAATGGAAATGACATTTGAAAATATAATATTCAACACACATCACTCACAAACACACAAAATTTAATATAAATATACCGATTTTAACTTATTTCTTTTTATTTAAATTAAATTAAATTTTAAATCTATATTTTTAGTTTAAATTTATCTTAATCTTATGTTTTTTTTTCTTCACCAACATAGTATATATATTCTTTAAATGTATTATGTATTATAAAATGGAGGCCTCAGCACGGGTAAGCCACCCAGTGAAGCCAACATTACTGGATTGTACTATGAAATGTAAAATATTGTACCAAAATAAAAAATAAAAAATTTCTGAATTTTTATTGTTAGGGTGTGCGTGGTGAAGTCGGTGGACAGTTCTGTGGTATCCTGCTTCATGGTGATGGAGTGTGAGGGGGTGCTGCGCCCCCGCCGCCTGCTACTCACGGGGCACTGTTCGGGGGCCACGCATATGTGGGACCTAACCACCGCGCTGGACCGGGCTGGGACCCCTCACTCCAACAAAGGTCAATATGTTTAACTGCAATTATATTCAATTTTTTATTGGTACTTTTCTTTAATAATTTTGAAGGTTATACCCATCAATGTAATATATCATTGAAGAAGAAGATAATACTATTAATCTAAACGACACATGAAACAGAATAATAAAAATATAATGGTCTCAATTGGGAATCGAACCCACCTTTATCGTACCGTTACAACGTCTTTAATCACTCAACCATTGGACCTAATTATTATACGTCATTTTTGTCAATCTCACATTTCAAATTCAGAATTAACAATATTATCTTAGCAACAAATTTTTCCCATAATTTCCATTTTCGATTCCCAGTTGAGACCGTTATCTTTTTTATTTTTCGGTGTCCTGTTCTGTTTCATGTTTCGTTTATATTTATTAGTATTATCTTCATCTTCAATGAGAAATTATATTTGTTTATTAACAACCAATTTCCATTTAGGCCCTTCTTCCACAGGGATATACAAGTATCTGATACTGATGTTGTGTATTCACGTCACAAACAACTTGTCGCGCATGGTCCATACACGTCGTTGCTAAAATCACGGTGCCATCATCTGTCAAAACTAGCTTTCATAACCTCACTCACAACTAATACAGCCGTAATTTTTTGTTAATTGTATTGTTCCTAGCGTTAATCTAAAGCACACGCATTGTTGCTGAAATGTCTAACACAAGTGACGAAGACACTATCATCTTTGCTAGACTATCATATTTATTAATTGCTCCGCCACTTTAAAAGTCTCGACAACGTGAGTGCAACACTTTGACCAGCTGGTCGCGGGTCAGCAACGTATGTCTGTGAATGAACCTCCACGCAGATGTATGCGGGTAACCGGCAAGATACTTGAATCGTCGAGTATCGTATACTTGCGTATCACTGTGGGAGGAAGGCATTACATATTAACCCTCTGACAAACATTCAGAATGGTGCTTCTTGGCGTTAGTTACAGTTTAACCCTCTGAGAAACATTCAGAATGGTGCTAATTGGCGTTAGTTACAGTTTAACCCTCTGACAAACATTCAGAATGGTGCTAATTGGCGTTAGTTACTGTTTAACCCTCTGACAAACATTCAGAATGGTGAAAATTGGCGTTAGTTACAGTTTAACCCTCTGACAAACATTCAGAATGGTGCTAATTGGCGTTAGTTACTGTTAAACCCTCTGACAAACATTCAAAATGGTGCTAATTGGCGTTAGTTACAGTTTAACCCATGACTTCGAACCCCGACAGTCTTACCCCTTCAGTAGCTCGAACCAGATTTGAAGTACCTCAATCTAGGTCTTCAAATTAGTGAGAGATCCTCGTCATCTTACCATTATCATATTCATTACGTTCAATTTACCTTTTTGCAGACTTGGAGCCAGCGACAGGCGGGGGCCCCAGCGCAGACGAGCTGGTACGGCTCGTGGAGCAGTGCGACCTTCACTGCACGGCGCCCCCCTCCCCGCACCGCCCCCTCATTTGAAATACCCCCTCACCCCACCCCCGGCACACCTGTTGCTCTCTGGCCGGTATGTTCTTCAGTTAGCAGTGAGACCCTTGCAAGTATATCCCTGTTGTGATAATGGAGTCCAAGTCTCATGTATTTAGATTTATAAATAGAGGCTCTGAGATTGTATCAATTCATGTTTTCTGCAATTTAATGTTTTCCGTAACCAAATCAAAATGTGGTTTAGGTCCAAATATCGTCATTTTTTATTTTTTGATATTTGAAATCGTGATCAGTTGACAGGCATAACAACATGACTGCTGTGCTTATTACCTGATCACATTTTGATCAAATCTTAAAATGTATCGAGGATCGGCCTTTAACGGGGATTGCCGTTCCGATTGTCAATTTAAGGGTTGTCGAATGTGATGGAGTTTGAAATAATCCAACCTTGGAAAATGATGAATTTTAAACCAGTGGTAATAGAATTTTTCTGTATACACGGTGTCCGGTAACTAGTGGTACAAGCGGAAAACTGGGATATCTACATCACATGGAAAACCCAAAAAAAAAATATATTTTTTTTTTTTTGGCTTCTAAAGAGTATAAAGACTTTTTAATGCGGCTCTACCCTTTGACGCATTTTAAAAGACAATAAACAGCTGGTAGTAAGCCCCTACTTACCGATTTTTTTCAAATTTGATTTTAAAAATTCCAACTTCGAATTCGATTTACTCGCAAACGAAAGTTTCCGGTTAGTTAGCTAGTTTCCGGACACCATGTATATAATGTACCAATACACATAACCCTAAGTATGCATTGTTTTAGTCAGCTTAATTGAGCAACTTATAAAATACTAGGCCATATTGAATTGAAAAATTATTATTTATTTATATAATCGAGAGTTATTTTTTCCAAGTCAGGGGAAATTGTGCTACGAATGGGGTGAAAATCTTCATTTACGTAAGTAAATAAATATGGAACGTTTCTCATTACAGATGAAATTGATTACAGCTTGACACACTTAACTTTGCAGTAGGTGGCGTGGCTAGTGTAGATTTTGTGGACATAAAAAATTTATAAATGTAAAACAATCATAAATTCATTCATCCGTTGTTTCCTCCTTCAGCCAACTGCTAATTTAAGTGTGTCATGCTGTAAAAGTAATGTTTTTGATTTTAGAAACGTAAATACAATTTGTAAAGTACGTTACGTAAATTGGAATAAAGATCTTTTAACTATTTTTAAAGCGTCTGACGGTCTATAATAATATTCTTTTTTTTTGTTTTGATCTTTTTAATATTTTATATTAAATACTCGCATGTACGTAAGCTAGTTCCTATGAAAAAACCACCAACAATTTATATGATTCTTGCCTAGTTGATATTTATTTTAAAAAATATATATTTATTTGTTTAGTTTTTCTTTTTCGAAATATTTAGGCCACGACATAATATTATTGTAAATTGGAAAACTTCATAAATTAAATTGCTTACATTTTTTTTATACGAAAATTTATTTAGCTTAAGAGATGATTTTTTAAATGCAATTACCTGGTAGGGAATATAAGTTTTACTGCAGAGTTACATGTATTATATTTATAATATTATTTTGTATGTTCCATAAAACATTCCTAAAATTGGTGTCAAAATTAAACATTCCCCGACTTGTGTGTTAATATTTATCACAATCTTTTACAAAAAAACTGCTTTGGGTATATATAGTTATCATTTTTAAAACTTTCATATACATAGTTTTTAAAGATTGTAACTTTGTTTTAACCTTTACAAATTTGAAGGTAAAAATCTCGTACGACCTGAAGGGGGGTAACTAGGGTCCCCCATATATCGCGGAGCTTTTGTGTCTCTTAATATTCCTTTACCAGTAACACTCAGATATTAGTTACTACCTGGCGTTTTAATTAGACATCGCCCATCTTCGACGACAGGCTTTAAGTTATGCAAAACGGTAAAAGAAGTCACGAAATCGATAACTCAAATACTAAAGCCTTTTCCAGTAAAATGCACCTTGTTTACAGTGAGGAATTTTTAACAAAATCCAGGGGGCGTGGTAATTTAAGTAATTGATGGATATTATTTAATATCTTAAAAAAATAGTAAAGGGATAAATTATTTTTTATGTAGATCAATAATCTAATAGTTTTTTAATGATTACCTAAATTCTATAGTATGTAATGTAAAAAATAACTTAGATATCACACAAAACTCATTTGGGGGAACTGTATTACACCTCTTCGGAGCGGGAGGGTTAAACATAATTTGTAAAATATTTATATGTTTTTCGCGGTTTCATAAAAACAGCATTTTCAATTCATACAAATATTAATATAAATATGCCTTTCCATTTGGCTAAAAATCAATCAAAATTTAGTTTGCGTAGGTATGTATTTTTATTGTGTTTAATTCGTAGAACTCCATTTAATAGTGGCCGAACCACAGTTTGATAATGGTCTTTTGAATGCCGAAAGAGCTGTCACAATAATAAATATCAAAATACTTGCAGAACTTTACTTTACTTTAAATGTAGGTAGGTAGCAAAAAAATACATAGTTACAACGAAAAATTGATAAATAATATAATTATTATGTATTTAAAAAATTAAATAAGTACTGAAGGGAAATTGCAAAATGAAAATTAATAATCTTTTTGTTGATAGATAATAAACACTATGTAATAATAAGACGTAAATACAAGATTGCATTATGAATCGAAAATATTTTTGAAAATATTGTGTAATTTTACCTGTTTTGTGGCATTACTGATAAACAGTGATTTATATAATATGTTTGTAAATGATGTGTTGTAGAATGAAGGTTATTAGATAGTAATTCATTATTGTAGGGGAGTATTACTTGTTTGCTGTTTTTATTGTAAATTATTGTCGGAAAATAATAAATTTATTTGCATAATCTTTCAAATGTGTATGAAATTGAAAAGGTAAAAGGGATGATACCAAATTTGTTCAACCCATCCCGTCCAAAGTTATTTTGACGGAAACTCACGACAGCAACTAAATTATTTTTTGTGCAAAATTGTCTTTAATATAGTAAACATGTCATAACTTAGAGTGCCCGCAAACGAGACACTTTAGTTGCGGCAACTATTTTGTCGCAGTCGTCATCTTCAAATTGAGTGCGAACACGAATCTTTAGCTGCTGCAACTATTTTAAAAATACACTTAGGTACGGGTTGTACATACTTGGAGGAAATATGGTAGTTTGTTTAAAATTTTAATTCGGAACAGTCTCCGAAGACTTAAGATATAATCGTTCAGCTGTGGAGAAAGTTGTGGTTGCCGGCAGCCGCAACTAAAAAGTCTCTTCTGTGTGCACTTCCATGGCAACTCCATATACCGTAATGGATTTTTATGCCCGCAACTAAAGTCTCTCATCTGTGGGGCACTTAATGCAAATTCATGTAGTAAAAATATCATAACTTTTTTGTGCGTTGTGTTGGTATTGAAACACACAAATTAAAAAAAATATTTTTTAAAAAATGTCAGTTGTAATGGTTTTATGAATTAAATAATCTGGATTTTTTTTTTTATGTTGCCGAGGGGACCCTCGGACGCAAGGCCATGTAAGATAGCGGAAATAAATTGGCACCGCTCGGACGGAATGGGTTAAATGTGGAATAGATTTCTATTTGTAAAGTAAGTGAAACTTTCTTAAGGAGTTTTCAAAGGGACCGGAAAAAACTTAATAAGTGGAAAAACCCTATAAGTAAGAAAAATTGGGCCTTTTTTTCAAATTCAGTCTTTAAATTCAGTCTTAAACTATACTTATTTGGCATGAAAACTTCTTAAGAAAGTTTCACTGCAATTAACTTTTGTAATTTATTCCTAGGATTTATGAATTGATGCACATTTATATTTTCCTGGGATTTATGAAATGATATTCATAGTGCAATAAATAAGTACACACTAAATTTGTAGGTTAGAGTTCGCAATTATAATTTTAAAGACTTGTGGGAATTGGGAAAAACGTAATAAAGTAGTGATTTTTAACCCTAACTATTTTTTTTAATTGAAGTGGCTAAACCAAATATATTTAGCTGAGATTCTATAGTACATATTACTGTTCAACCGATAACCGTAGATATGATAATATATGCTGTATTATTTGATATTATTAATATTATTTTGGATTTTTTTTAATTCTTTATACCTTTGTTTCTCAACCTGCGGGTCGCGATCAGGTTAAATCCTTTTATTAAATAATGAATTTCAAGTTATAATCCGGTGTTACATATACCTACTTCATAATAAACTAATGAATAAAATTTGTTAATTAATTAATGCGACTGTTGAGTTTGTTTTTCACTTAAAGCAAAGCACTACGAAGTCATGCAAAATCATGTGTTTGTGTTTTAAAAATTTGATCGTTTATAAATATATTAGATGCTTTAATTAAATACAGAGAGTAGAATACGTCTTGGCCTTTGATATATTTAAATACAGAGAGTAAAATACGTCTTGGCCTTTGATATAATCGAGGATTTTTTTAAGCAATCTTTTTTATAAGACCAGAAAAAAATAAAGTATCAGGCATAAAAAAACTGCTTTAAAGTTTAAAATCGCCCACTTATAAACCTATTTTCGGTTTGGTTTTATTGTATAATGTGGCAAATGAAGTTCTTTAGAAAATGATTGTAAAACATTTAAAAGTTTTTATCCTGCACAAATTAAATTAGAGAATTTAAACCATATCGCCACCTATATAGGGATTGTTATTGTTCGCGGCCTGATTCCAAACGTTACACGATGTGGTGCATCACCTTAAAAAGGTTTTCTTAGAGTGGATAAATATTTGAAACACACAAAAGAAATTCATTTTCAAAACTATTTCTGTCAGTTTTAAAGCCTCCATAGACGAGAAGCACAAGTAAGAAGTGGAAAAGGGGATTAATATTTTCAAGTCATCCGTTACTAAGATTCTGTATTCACATAGTCTAGTCGTGCAAGCCAAAACTTATCTAAATCAGGAGGCAAAAATTCTATTAACTTTTATAAATGTTCAAATATAAAGTGAGAGGGCGTAAGGTTATTTACTATATTTTTTGGCTTTTAAGGGGTTCGCGACACTATAAAGGTTGAGAAACGCTGCCTTTTACATGCATAATATTTATTATAATGAAATCTTTCGTCTTTTTTTTATGAAAATCTGAAGCACTGAACTTTTCTGTGCCAAAAAATATTTTTATGAAGTTTCTTCAATAAATCATATCAAGCAAGATGTCAACTGAAAACTTGTGTTCTAATCTTTCCTCTACACTTTTACTTAGACAGTCTTATTACAAAAATAGATTTAAAATAGTAGGACAATTGGTTTGAAACATATTTTTAAAAATGTATATTTTACTGTAGAAGTAATAGATGTAATTCAAATAAAAATAGTCACAAAATAAATATTTTTATAATAAAAACAAAAGATGTCTTTCATAAAATTATTGTCAAAAGATTTTAATGGCTTGAATTGTGTAGTTTCATATAATTTTTTTCTTCTAAAAGAATTTTTATATTAATTTCTTTGTACTGCATGGTAAATGGTAATCTTGGTTGTAAGACCGAATGGCGACCATGGTCATATGGCCGAATGGTGACCTCGATTGTATGTCTGAATAGCTGCCATGGTCATATGGCCAAAGTTGATCTTGATTGTATGACCGAATGGCAGCTACCTTGGTCATATGGCCGAATGCTGACCTCGATTGTACGACCGAATGGCTACCATGGTTATATGGCCGAATGGTGACCTTGATTGTATGTCTGAATGGCTACCTTGGTCATATGGCCGAATGGTGACCTTGATTGTATGACCGAATGGCAGCTACCTTGGTCATATGGCCAAACTGTGACCTTCATTGTATGACCGTATGGCAGCTACCTTGGTCATATGGCCAAACGGTGACCTTGATTGTATGATGGTGACCTTCGTCCTACAACCGAACAAAATCTTTACCTGTCGACTTTCTGTGATAAATATGTCTTTTTAGATCTACTTATTTATTTAGAATATTGTATATATGACTGAATGTAATGTGTTATTTTTAAACCGTGTATGTATGTACTTATACAAATATGTATGTATTCGAAATTTCATTTGGTTTCAGGGTTTCTTAAAAAATATGTAAACTCGGACAGTAAAATTGTAATTTTTTTGCCTTCATTTTCATCCCCAAATTCCTAGTTATTTCGGCAACTATCTGTCCTATCTTGCCCTACCTACTTCAGTGGTGTCAATAAAAACCTTCTACTCAGGGTATCATATAAGCTACGGATAAAACAAACTGGGATGATAGGGAGGTTACTTGCAATGAAAATGACCAAAAATGTGGTGGTCCGGTTCTT
Source organism: Hesperophylax magnus (assembly GCA_026573805.1). Lineage (NCBI taxonomy): Eukaryota > Metazoa > Arthropoda > Insecta > Trichoptera > Limnephilidae > Hesperophylax > Hesperophylax magnus. Next base: position 2,907,905 of record JAIUSX010000054.1, on the reverse strand, counting down.
AACCCTTTCAGCGTTATATCAACTGTATTTAGTCGTGGTTCAACTTTCTCTAGCACATGTTTTGTTTGTCAGCTTCATTCAAACGCTAGGTTTTATTTTTAAAGAAATAAAAATATTACAAAAAATTACATTTATTCTTTAGTAATATGGATACGGAATACGCTAAAAATATTTTCATTATATAGATATTTGATTTAACAACATACTGTACTTTTTTAAATACATCTATTTGTATTTTGTGAATGAATGAATGAAAATTTAAGAAGTGGAAATTAACCCACTTTCCGACATCCGATCCAGCTGAAACTCGACAGATAGACTCGTTGTCGATGACAATGCATTCTATCAACTTTTGTTGGCAACCACGCATAGGCATGTAGACATATACGCATTTCTCTGAAATTGGATGACATTACAGCAGTTACTATACAAAATAAATGTCGGTCCTGCAATCGAGATTTGACGCAGTTGTTATTGTGGTTGAAATGACACTAAACTGCGCTATATAAATGCTATGTTATTATTATTATTATTAAATTCTCAGTCAAATAAAAAAATGTATATATATTAGTTTTAAAAGACATTTTAAAAGTTTAACAGTCAGTCTCTGGGGAAGAAGCTTCAATCCTCAATCAAACCAATTGTTTTCTTCTTTGAAATTGGTTAGTAGCCGGCCCAAGGATGGCGCAACTGCAAAGGTCAAAAATTGAAAATAGATGTATTAGTAAAAAAAAATATATTTTTTTATAGGTTGGTTTTTTTTAAGGAAATTATTTTTAAATGAACCGAGCATTTAGTCATTTTGATTGCAAATAACCTTCCCTATCACCCCACTTGATCCATTATTTATGGGACACCTGTATACCCACTCAAGAGATTTTGGGCATATTATGCTAAGTTCGCATAAACGTTTTGAGTGATCGCATACCATAATGTAAATGTTACTTTTTAAATAATATGGTAAATGTTATTTATTAAATAATATGGTAAATGCATATATATGACACCAATCGGAGTGGATAAAAAGGCCTTGACAAAGACAGCGACAGCCAAGAAGGCATCCACAGATCTTGTTCTTTTTTAAAGAAAGGCAAACATTATAACAATATTTGAAAATCTTCTACTTCTTTCATTATGGTGGATTGAACCCCTCGACGCCGGTAGTGGGAACCAATTGTATTGGAGCGTTCAACCAACTAACCGGGTGCGATATGGTTATTGTTAGAATGAATAAGTTTACAAGGACAAAAGAAGGCGCCTGAGTGGCTCAGTAGAAAGAGCATCTGCTTAGAAATTGAAAGGTTAAAGACCTTAGATTTAAAACTTTACCAATTTATTTTATGAATTTATGGCAATTATTGTCATTGTTTATAAGAATTTTTAAAATTTTATATGTGTTTCGATATGAAATAATGTTGAGAAATCTTGAAACTCAAATGATTGTAAAGTAAGGCCCTTCCTCCACAGGGATATGCGAGTATCCAATTATGTACTCACATCGCAAACAACTTGTCGCACACAGTCCGTACATGTCACTGAATTCTCGAAACGTCAAAACTAGAATGCTTTTATAGCCTTGCTCACAGTTGCTATAGCTGTGATTTTTATATCCTGTTCAATCTTTGTCGACTATTTTGTTCTACTACATTGACTCCTTGCCCGGTTGGTCGTGGAAGACTGGCATCTCCGACGAGTTTACAAAATGTCTGCAGCATTTGTCTGTGTAGGAACCTTTGCGCAGATGTATGGCGGTAGTCACCAAGATACCTGAATCGTCAAGTATCAGATACTTGCGTATCCCTGCGGAGGAAAGGCCTAACAGTTATTATTTGTTTATTTCAACTTGCAATGTCCTGCATTATGAAACTCTTACTGTATTTAATCTTTACACATAGCTTATGTTAAATGTTGTAATTATTATTAATAAAATTGTTGTATTAAATATCGTATTGTTTATTTATTCCTCATCCCTTGGTAGCTCCAGTTCAAGAGGTAGTTATGGAGAATAGACAAAACACAACAAAACACTTACACTAAAATGAGTACACATGTACAAAGAATGAAGACATTGGGAACAAACTGCTAATACCTGTTAGAGTCAATTTGTTAACTTTTGGGAACAAACTGCTAGTAACCTGTTAGAGTCAATTTGTTCACTTTTGGGAACAAACTGCTAGTACCTGTTAGTGTCAATTTGTTCACTTTTCGGAACATCTCATATGGTCTCATAGAAATTGTTGTATCTCCTTTACCCTCATAGTTAGAAATATGAACTAAACACCGTTAGAAAGAGAAAACACCCAGCTTTACGTTCAAACATATATACCTCTATGAAACCAAAGGTTCCGATCGCAATTTTCTATTAATTATTTTATATGAAACGACAAAACAAAGTGATGTGGCTATAATGTTTATAATACACTTATCTTATAAAATATGCGTTTTTTTCATTATCAGTAATTTTAGTCAATGTTTACATGAAAAAATGTAAGTTGAGCCAATTTAAAAACTGTTTAACTTTTTGATTTCGAAATTTTAATATTTAAAAAATTATATGTTTATTTATTTTAGTAAAAAAAAATGAAAGCGTATTTCATCACCTTTCAAAAATAGTTTTTAGTTTTCAGAAACATTCAGAAATGTCCCATTCTTTTGAATTTTATTAAGGGGAAGCTACAAGCCAAAAATGTGTATATTCAAGGTATACCTTATATTGTAGGTAATAGGCATTAAAATCGCTTGACAAACGGAGTCTAGAAACATTCGATTTCAAGCAAAAAACTGGTTTTTATTTATTTTGTAAATAATTTTATAAGAAAGCAAAAAAGTTAATGAAGTGAAACTGTCACAGATAATCTTAGCTATAATACTGTATTTTTTTTAAGTTGTTTCTTTTACGCGTTCATACATTTCTATTGAAATTGAAAAAAATATTTTTTAGTAGTTTACATTTATATTTTTTATTGAGTAATTTATTTTTTTATTTGTATTCTACTCAAGCGAAACGATAGGAAAACCTTTAATTTATCTAAAGCATATTTTTTGGTATTCATAATGTACACCAATTTGTTATAAAGATTAATCAAAATAGTCATTTAGCATTAAGCTTCACCTTAAGATGCGGAAATACTCACGAATTCTCCGACTTTCTGACAGCATCTTGAAGAAATATAACGGTCAACATGTCAGAGGCCTGAATGGTTATATTTATTTTAATAATATAATTAAAACAACTTTAGGTTTATAAAGCATAATTTTATTAATACCCTCACATACGTGTTAGAGTCATTTTACGTAAATTACAAATAATCAATACACAACCAATTTTCATTTATACTACTTATCAATATTTCATACATATGAATTCTATGTTGTACTATACATAATACAATATAGTAATAACAATACTTACACATATGGAATAACAGAAATTAATTTTCTATTTCAAGTTAACCCAAAAAGAAAAAAGTGCATTATCGTAAAGTTAAAATATGGTTGAATGGATTAATTATTTAAGTTATTTTTATTACTTTGGCGTTAATAAATAGCGTGTTTAAAAAGCACGAAAATCTCAAATCAAGTAAATTATGCAATTGTTAGGTTAAAATAAATAGGTACTAAATAATATTACACACGTACACAGTAAAGAAGTTAAACTATATTATTATAAAATATAAAAATAAAAAAATCATAATATTTAGCGCACAATTGTAACGTCCTGTTTATTAGATCCTGTTTATTGACACATATTAAGTAGGTACCTAATAATAAATAATACTTTTTCTAATAAAAACACATAAATTTGTTTTTGACCACTATAGTTTTACTTCTTCTAACTCAGCAAACTTATTTTGTGGCACCATTTTAATTAAAAATTAATAAAATACTTCGTTTTAACCACTTTTATTGTTTATTACCAACATGTTTCATGAGCAACGCTCACTTCTTCAGGGTTTTTTGATAAAACTAATTATAAATAATAGACATAAACAATGGTGTCAATAGATAAATAATAGACATAGACAATGGTGTCATTAAAAAATAATAGACAAAAACAATGACAACAGTGAAAAAATAATAAAACGGGTAGGGGAAAGAGAGGTAATATGGAACAATTTACAAAGGGAATAGGTTTAATATTGGGTCGTTTAAAAATAATTTTTGATTGTTAATAATATTCAATTTTGCGTTTACACTCTTTCTAATCTCTAAAATTTCTAGTTTATCTAACTGGATGCCATTGACATTACAATGTATTAATTCTATTCCAGTATTGAAGTTAAAAGTATGACTAGTTTCCAACAAATGGTTGGCAAACTCCGAGAAACTGTTATTATTTAAAGATTTCATATGTTCTTTAATCCTTATTTCAAAGTTTCTCGAAGTTTTTCCTATATAAAAGAAACCACAATCATTACACTTCAATTTATAAATTCCAGATTTTTTCATTTTTGAATCTCTGTCTTTATTATTTAATATGTAATTTTTAAGTTTATTATTTGCATAAAATACAGGAAGAATTTCATTCGGTACATTTTTTGTTAAGGAATTAGAAATTTTATTATTAAAATACATAATTTTCCTCCATTTATTCTTTTTCTCGTCCTTTTGTACAGGATAGATGTATGATTTAAGAAATTTATTCTTATATTTTTTATTAAGAATGTTTTCAATTAAATTGGTGTTATATCCATTATTGGTTGCAATTTGTTTAATGATATTAAGTTCCTTTGAAAAATTGTTAAGAGATAGGGGTACATTGACTAGTCTATGAATCATAGAATGGAAAGCAGACATTTTTTGAGAAAATGGATGATTTGAGGTGTTATGGATTACAATGTCTGTGTATGTATTTTTACGAAAAATATTAAATTCAAATTTGTTATTAATTATTGAAATATTTAAATCCAAAAAATTTATACTCAAATTTTGGCAAATCTCTACGGTAAATTTTATGTTTTTATGGAGTTTGTTTAAGAAATTAAGAAAAATATTAAGTTGTCTCAATGTACCTGTCCACACACAAAATACATCATCCACGTATCTCTTCCAACAACGTATGTATTTTAATAATAACGCACCGCTGTTAAAAATCTTGTTTTCTAAATTATTTATAAATATATCAGCGACCAAAGGGCTGGTACTAGCACCCATTGCCAAACCATCTTTTTGTTTGAAAATATTGTCATTGAATTGAAAATAGTTTTGTTTTAAAACAATATTAAATAATAAATTTAAATCCTGAGATAAGTCATTTGATAAAATTGATGAAAATAAAAGTTCTTTAATAATAGGTTTACATTCTTCAATTGGAATACTTGGAAATAGATTAACAATGTCAAATGATACTAAAATTGCTTTGTCAGGAATTTCCAAAGATTTTAAGTGTTCAATCAAATCAAATGAATTTTTAATAGTGTATTTAGGATGAAAAATATGTGAATCCATAATAATTCTATTAATTGTTGAAGATATTTTATTGTTAGGTGCGTTACAGTTTGAGACCACTGGTCTTATTGGTTGATCTTTTTTATGTATTTTTAATAAACTATACAATTTAGGGACTTGTGGATTTTTTACAGTTAGTCTCCTATTTTTAATTAAATTAACAATCATATCACTTTTACAATCTTTTAGAGCATCCCTAATCTGCTCTTGACATTTATTAACTGGGTTAATTTTTAACTTTTCAAATTTATCACCTTGTAAAAAATCCATTGTCTTTTCCACATACTGGTAATAAACAATAAAAGTGGTTAAAACGAAGTATTTTATTAATTTTTAACTATAGTTTTATTTTCACTCTACCGGTTTCGGAAGATCCCTTCCTTCGTCAGGGGAATATTTTAAATAATTTTGCTTTGTTGGCCGTACTTGCCGATATTTAATATCGGCAAGATAATATATAATATAATATCGGCAAGTACGGCCAACAAAGCAAAATTATTTAAAATATTCTCCTGACGAAGGAAGGGATCTTCCGAAACCGGTAGAGTGAAAATAAAACTATAGTGGTCAAAAACAAATTTATGTGTTTTTATTATAAATTATGATGAGCCACAAAGTGAATGCTTTTTACAATTACGTAATACTTTTTCTATTCAAATATAGTGCTAATATGTATACAATCACCCAAATTCTCTTTGCTTTTACTTGTTCCTATAGTTTATTTTTTTGTGTTGCATCAACATATTACGTCCATATTCAGTTATTAGTTTGTGTTGCACACAACATGTTACGTCCATATTCAGTTATTAGTTTGTGTTGCACACAACATGTTACGTCCATATTCAGTTATTAGTTTGTGTTGCACACAACATGTTACATCCATATTCAGTTATTTGTTTGTGTTGCACACAACATGTTACATCCATATTCAGTTATTAGTTTATGTTGCACACAACATGTTACGTCCATATTCAGTTATTAGTTTGTGTTGCACACAACATGTTACGTCCATATTCAGTTATTAGTTTGTGTTGCACACAACATGTTACATCCATATTCAGTTATTTGTTTGTGTTGCACACAACATGTTACATCCATATTCAGTTATTAGTTTATGTTGCACACAACATGTTCCATCCATATTCAGTTATTAGTTTATGTTGCACACAACATGTTACGTCCATATTCAGTTATTAGTGTGTGTTGCACACAACATGTTACGTCCATATTCAGTTATTAGTTTGTGTTGCACACAACATGTTACGTCCATATTCAGTTATTAGTTTGTGTTGAACACAACATGTTACATCCATATTCAGTTATTAGTTTATGTCGCAAACAACATGTTACATCCATATTCAGTTATTAGTGTGTGTTGCACACAACATGTTACGTCCATATTCAGTTATTAGTTTGACCACTAAAGAGATTATAAGTATGTGTGGGTGTGTGATGTGTGTGTGTGTGTGTGTATCAGATTGATTTTTTTTTAAATGTGAATACCGCACAAGAGTCCCAACAGCTCCGAACCATCTGGAGCCAGTGAGACTATGGCATCCCCAATTAGGGTATGTTGTGAAGCTGAAGGTAGTGGGGAGGGAATGGAGACGGGGAAGAGGATGGTGGGTAAGTACCTGGCTATTCAGATCACCCAAATGCCTTTACACTGTACAGACCGGGGCGCTCTTGTGAGGTGTCAAATAAAATTTTTTAAAATATTAAAAAAGATCTGTTCATTAAACACGGCTAAAGCCATTTCAAGCAACGTTTCAATTCTGAATGGTGGTCTCACACCAGGGCGATACTGAGAGTATCTTTCGCTCTGGAATGTGCCGCAAATATACCTTATATATAATCAAAATGATAAAATTGTGAAATAACACAAGTCAATCAAATAAAATTTACTTGCGTACGCTGGGATTTAAACCCGTGACCTTCGGATCGCTAGTCGAGAGCCTTATCCATTGCTCGCGTATATGACGTCTTTCAACTATATGAAGCTTCGTTCATTAATAAGTCAGTAATTTTGCATAAAATAAATGACACTATTCAAAAAGTGTGTATATTGACGGCTAACCAAAGCTTATCTGACACCTTGGAGACCGCGCTAAAATTAGGCAGCTTTTGTCTACTGCCTGACGGAATATTTTATATCAATGTTTACCGTGCTTGCACATACCGCCTAATAAGCATAGATGACGGATTTAGTGAATATGTTTACAAAGTGTTTCATCGATCGACTGTATAATTATTATATAATTATTTCCTTGGCCTGTCTGAGGCCTAGGAGTCAACAGGTCTCATATAAATTTGCGACAACCTTTTTCTTTCAAATCAGTGTAGATCACACTTCTAGATATTATCTGTTCAGTGAGTAGGACCTCTTTTAGGTGAGGAGTTTGTGGCCAATGTGTTAATATGTAACTAAAGTGTGGAAGATACTACCAGTATCGCCCTGGTGTAAGACCACCATTCAGAATTGAAACGTTGCTCCAAATGGCTTTAGCCGTGTTTAGTGACTAGATCTGAATAGCCAGGTACTTCCCCACCTTCCTCTTTCCCTTCCCCACTTACCTTCAGCCTCACAACATCCCCCAATTGGGGATGCCATAGTCTCACTGGCTCCAGACGGGAGCAGTTGGGACTCTTGTGAGGTATTCACTATAAAAAAAAAAAAAAAAAGCCAACTAGAAAGGTAAATTAATAACATACAATTTTGTATAAGATAACAATATTGATTGAAAAATCTAGTATTCAAGTGATAATAAAATAAAATAAACTGCAAGCTCTTAACCAAGTGAAGTTATATAAAGCAAGATACATAATGTGTGTTTATCAGAATTAATATTTTATTATTGTCACTAACATCTGTTTAATGAACATCTTATACAATGCAATGTTAATATATTATAGTACAGTGAAGAGGAAGTAGTAAAATTGGCACAATATTGTTTGGGTTTAGCTATATTTATATATAAAAAGAGAAAGAAGAAGAATTCTTACTTGTTTCTTTTTCTAATAGAGTTTAGGCACAGATTGGTAATTATAATGTATTATTAACATTTACAATGAATCAAATTGAATGGGGTATTCTCACAAACTATGGACACCCTTAAAAATATATATGTCATTATGACGTAGAAAATGCTACTGGCTGGTATGACGGCTGTCACTGACGTTGGCCGGCGTGATGTCAACAATGCCATATACACCAACAAAAACGAACATGTCATTTTAACGGTAAATCTAAAATGGCACATTTTAAATCGTTACAAGTAGAAAATTTATACGTCAACATAAAAAAGATAATAAAAATGCCATCAATATCAAAAGTTTTTTTCATAAATTTTTTCAACAACCCATCATTATATGTTCATATATGCTGAATAATTAATATATAAACAATTTGAATTTTTTTTAAAGGATTTATAAAGAAAAGGTAGATAATAGAAAGTTACAAAAGAAATTACATAGTTAGTAAGTTTTATTTTATTTTTTAATACGTAATTATAGTTTACATAAATAATACAATCTAATTTTTTATTGATAACCGACATTGGATTACGTGCGTTTGGATGTTTGCGTATTTTTTACCCATTAACCTTTTGAATGCCGAGCTCCCGCAACCTAATACTACCACTACCAATACATCTGTAACGTGCCGAGGTGAAAATCCCACAAACAGAAAGTATTGTTTTTAGATTATCAATTGGACAAGCTAGCCCTTAATGATTCAATTTTGTTCATATCCGATGGGTACGATGGGAGTTAATGCAATTTTAGATATTTGGTGTTCGGACTGCCAGGGATCGCCCGTTGAGAGAATAAAGGTTAAAACTGCAATTCTCGACCTGTTTTAGCCTTTGGTCAAATTGTGATCTCTGGATCCAGAGTTTTTTCTGTTTCCCTCAATCTATCCACAACGCAAAATTAAGAAGTGTAGATTCTGACGTTTTTTAGTGCATATAATTCAATGTCTGTAGATACTAGTCAAAAATAATATTATTAAATCACATATTTTAAGTTACCTTCTAAGCACTCCCATCTTATATCCTATAATTACTTAATAATGTATAATTATATAATGTTTACTTAATAATGTATAATTATATAATGTATAATTATATAATGGTTACTTAAATGATTAGTTATAATTTGACTAACTACATAAAATTGGTTCAGGATGGACAGATTCACAATGAACAAAGTCTCTAATCATAAATCAAATATAATATTATTATAGAATGGAGATTTAAATGATTATAAAGTTATTTTAATTTTTGTTTTAATGTCCATTTAAATGATTATAAAGAAACATAAATGCCAGATATATTGACTGTTACAATGATAATACTCATGGCATAATAAGTTATTTTTAATATTTTATGGTACATAAATGGCAAAAACAGACTAGAGATATATGTGATGTTTTTAAATTATGATATTTATTGCTACAGTTTTGAGGTGATTCTCAGGGCCACACAGACAAAATAATTTGTGACGAACCGATGAATGAGCAAACGGAAAGTTAGGAAATATTCGTTTAGCTTAACCTTATCTAGGTGGCTTTCGAAGTTATCCTAATACGCGGGTGTCGCAAATGTGAACCACAAAGAATACGTTGTTTACGTTGAAAAGGTCGGCATTTTAATGGTTAAAACCATTTCTAGAAATGTTTCAATTCGATTGATGGTGAATCTCACCAGGGTGATACTGAGAGTATCTTCCACCTATCAAAAGCGTTTCTAATTAAAACAGTAAAACATAAAACTAGCAAATGCGGGGGACAAATTTGAATTTTTACGCCCCTTTGTCATTTATAACCTGTTATTGTGTGATACTTTGACACAATTTATAAACGTGAGAAAGAGAAAATAAATTTTAAAAAGGTTACAAGAGACAGAAAATAAAGCATGAAAATAAAATGAATCTAAATATTATTTATAGAACACTTTGTTTTTCCGTATAAAATTATGTATTTTGATATTAATCTAAATGTAATTTTATCTTACAATCATTATTAATGAATTTGATTATTTAGTAGTAAGAATACATTAGTTTAACCTTTAAAACTTTTTGAACCTAGAAATGAAGTTAGTCAGTCTTAAAAGGTACAAGTTAAAAATAAATTTGAAACTCGAAGGTGATTGAAATTGAGTATAAAAACTTTACGGTGTAAAATTAGTGGAAAGTTTATGTGAAATGGGTTTATAACATTACTTAAGTTATAACCCATACCTTTCAGTTGTTTATTATTCACAATGAAACCTTTAATACGTAACTTCACGGTTGCGTAACTTCAATAAATGAAAATATATTTTTGTTAAAGTCTTTTGTTTTGTCAACTTGTAGACAATACTGTACTTGACAAAGTTTAATTTTTATTTTTGTGTTTATCTAACGTAGTGGAGGTAATATCCGAAGGCTTAACGAATGTACAAGGTCAACACTGCAATTGAAGTGCTTCGCAACGTGCACGGGCACGATTCGTCAACACTGCAATTGCAGAGGTCCGGCCCCTAGGGATTAAACTTATGAAATGCATCTAATAATTTAATTAATTCATGAATTAGTCAATGGTAAAGTAGAAACACTCGGGACTAGAGTTTAAGAGAAAAACATTTTCAGCTACAACATCAATAATGACATTTTTTGTAATATTAGCACCCAAAAGTCACGGCGGACTTTGAAAAATTTCTATGAAAATTAATTTAACTATGAAATTGAAATTGTAAAAAAAAATACTGGTATTTTAAGTAAAAAGATTAATAAAAAAATAAAAAAATTGAGAAATTCTCTTCTGTTAAATTACATGAAAAAAAAACAATAATATGCCATCAAGGGTTACTTTTGATAGTTAGACAGATATTTCAAAGCCCCATGATAGAAATGAAGTTGCAGATTTAAAAATTTGCATTAGTAAAACCTTTGAAGCCATTTTACATAGCGCTCTTGAAAATGGCATCAAAAAATTATCCCACTATGTGTCACTATCCTTTGGTATGCCAAGTTGCTAAACAAAACTTTTCTTATCGAGAGGGGTCACTGAAATACCCCAAGCATGTTATCTTTATAATACCATGTTTCTAGGTTTTGTACAAATACAATATGATATACATATACGAGTACATGGAGGATAGTGTAATTACAAAGGAGATTATGGAGAGATTTTGTTTACCCCTGTTGGTAAGGTAAACCACTAAAATTACTTTTAATCTCTTTAAAACCCAAGCGCTTCAATTACAGTTAATTTAAACGGTTACTGAAGTGGTGTTAGTTATTGGTGGTGCCAGTGGATGGTGTTGGTATAGAAGGAGGGGTTCGTCAGCGGCCCAAGAAGCAGGAACCAGGAGACCAGACCTAGCACGAAAAGCGCCGAGATGAGGCAGCGCTGCAGCGGCGGGTAGCGGAATATCTCGCTGAAGCTGGGCAGGCCCATGTGGTTGCAGAACGCGTGCGCTAGGAGCGGCGCGGCAAAGTGACCTAAAATATTCATTTAATTTATTAAATGATGCATGAAATGGATAACTGACTGACCATTAATACAGTATCCCGACTCTTTTTCGGCATTGCTTTTACGCCTTTCTTCATTCACATTCATGCATCGTGTTCTGTTCTTCCGACTCTTTACTGAACAATTTGACTTTTTCTACCATTCATATTCGCATCATATATATTGTCCTTACACTCCTTTCTTCGTTTATGCGTTCTACATGCCCAAATCATCTTAGCGTCCCCGATTTAAGCATAATCGCTTACATCATCCTAGCATTCTTTTTGTATATCCATATTTGTAACACAGTCGAATATGTTTTTACCACACATACGCCTCGGGGATCTTAACTACAGTTGTTATTACTATTTGTACAGTATTCTTCCCTTTGCCAGTTTCATGCCTCACTGCCACACATCAGGGTTGGTATCGGGACTCCATTGTGGATCTGGCTTCTACTGTTTACTAAACTGGACTACTGTTTTATTATTAGTGACTACCGCATTAAGTCCTCCATTAAGGAGTGTTCTGCATTCATCCTTCTTCCAATTTCCTCAACAGCGCTTCTAAACGGTTATAGCTATGTTTAGTAACCAGATCTGAATAGTCAGGTACATTTCCGAAAAGCTCAAGTTGAAAATCAACGAGTCACAAAATAATAATATTTACCATTTATATTTAGAGTAAAATCTCTCCTGAGTCACACTGTATAATACGTTTATAGCTTGAATGGTGATTGGTATACTCACTGGTATTTCATTTAAGACCATTCATAAAATATCAATCATACATGACTAATAAAACCAGCCAAGTAATGTACAATACACTTACTTCTGTTTTTGGGGTATACATTCTACAAAAATAATCATGAATTACCTGTTCGTGCAAAAAGGAATGCTGAATATGCACCAAACAGCGTTGTGTAAGCAAATTGGAAACCTAAAAATAAATAATTAAAATTATTAGAACACAAAAAAATCAATGAAAATAAATTATTAAGTTAGTATAAGCATTAATTACTCGCCCGAAATATCCATGCAAATTGAAAATATCTCCCGAGTAAAAATAAATGCCGCCGACGGGAATTGAACCCGCACCTTCTGATGTCCGGTCAGACGTTCTGGACCACTGGCGTTGGCTTATTCCCAACCCGCCAAACAATTCAATATGTACAAGTACTTCAATCGACAATTACTGCTTATTATATAAACTAACTCTTCCGGCCTCAGGCGGAAGGTAAGAGGGTTTCTGTTTTGCAATGAAAACCAAATAAAGCCGTCGCCCCACTGCTTTGGTAACTTGGTAACAGTACGAAATCCACAAAACCGGAGACCGTTAGCAGAAAAGTAAAGTTCACTACAGTTTGCAGAACAGTCACCGTGGGATTTTTCTGCGCGGGGTCTCCGGTTTTTGTCGATTTTGTACCATTAACGAGCCAGTGGGACGACAGGCTAAATTGAATATAAAAAAATATTTACATTTTGAATGCAAACATAAAGTTTAAAAATTTTGTTTAGATTTTTTTTCCTTTTCCCCTCGATAATGAGAAAAAACACACTTTTTTTTATACAAATGTATTATAATCATTATCGTTTCTTATAAAAATAACTTAAAAATTCATGAAGTTTCAGAAAATTTTCACTAATTGCGGTCAGAATCTTTGGTTTGAGGTACACATTTTAATTCTAGATTTTAATTTAAAGCGCGGTGCTTTCTTTTTCTAACACCGTTAAGATCATATTTCTCACCACTAGAGTAAGGGAGATACAACCAATTCTACGAGACCATATGAGCTGTTCCCAAAAGTGAACAAATTTGCCTGAAGGGTTAAACGAAATTATCCTTATTGAACGTATCCATATTTACATCCATCTCATTTTATTCTAGGATTGACAAACTATATGTTTTTGTCAATCCTACAATAAAATAAATTATCCATATTTACATCATGGATTGATAAACTATTTGTTTTTCATTTGCTAGAAACGTGTAACTATTTAACTTTTTTAAAAACAAATTTAAATTTAATCAACGGCCACGTTTCGATCTTGCACAAATCAAGCTATTTGTGCCAGATATATTGTTGAGTGAGTCGTTCAAATCTGTATCTGAAGAGCCACCAGCTATCTGAAATTCTTTCTTATTTTTTAAAACCTACAGTGAGTTTACAAGTTTTTTTGGCACTACATACTAAATGTATCAATGGTACGTTTACAACCAATTGGGTATTTTATAGCCTGTAATATTATGAATGTACAAAATAAATTTATTTATTGCATTTCACTATACATAAAACACTTTTTTTTCACATAAAAATCAACCTCACTAGGACTAAGCCTGTATCGAGGTTAACAATTTACATTTGAGTGAAGCAAACATAAGAGTAATCACAAACATAAAGTAATTCTACATACAAACACAAAATATTTCAAAATTAAAGAAAAAATAAGTATTAGATGTGTTACCAGATGGGTAATTTGACAGAATATTGTAACAATATTTGAACCATAACTAATCATTAATTATTATTCAAAAGAAGAAGCAAAGTAGATAATAAAGACAGATAGGGTGACATTCAGTTTTTAGCAAATGGGACTTATATAAAATCTTATTATTTAAGAAAGGACAAGGATGAAAAAATATTAAGACAATCGTCTGTCAATACAAAAACCTTAATTAACTTTTTGAATTTAACTAAGGAATTGGCAGACTTAATATGATTTGGAAGAATATTAAACATAAGTGGTGCCTGATATAAATAATTTCTTTGACCAAAAGAAGTTTTAGTATGTACTGCCACAAAGTTCAATGTAGAGCTAATTCTAGTTGTCCGCATTTGTTGTGTTCTTTCAGCAAATTTAATATTGATAAAAAATTGACAAAGTATTTGAGTGATATATAGCTGTTTTATGCACATAACATTACATTCCTTATAAAGTTCCACATTCCTAAAATTAGACAATAAACTTACACGAAATTTGAATGGTGCTCATCAAATCCCAACCATTTCTTAATTTCTCTATCATGTGATGGAAATGTGCTGAAAACAGAAATCATTTAACATTATAATAATTATTGTTATTATTTATTTATTTCGGAATGTGGGGAGGTTAGTGTGATCCCACATAAAGTATGTACATAATTATATATTTATTCGAAATAGTTTAGGCTGGAAATAGTGCTATATTTTGGAACAAGCATGCCTTCATTCTTTGTGAACTTAGTGTTGTGTTCATGTTTCAATTTATTTTTATATTCAGAGTCAGATATATGCTGAATCAATATTTTGTCCCAAAATAAGGCCTGCACAGGCAAGATTCGACATAACAATGAAATGTTACGTCTCTGTGAAAAAATATTTTTTATACTTGTAATTGAACTATAGAATTTTGTACTGATTGTAGGCAATTAAAATTAGTTTTGCAAGAATGTCCCCAAGTGGTTATTCCATATCGTAGAGTTGATCCTGCGAGTGATAGGTAAATGCTTTTTAAAATATTCACAGGAATGAAACACTTATATAATCTACCCACAATCGCTCTCAGTCTTTTACAAATATTGTTTATTTGAATGTTCCATTTAAAATGGCAATCAACAGTCACTCCTAAATAAACATATTCATTTACCATTTCAATTTCATCGCATTTGCAGGGCTGCAAAATGTTTTGATGAATACATGTAATTTTGTGAGATATGATTTCAGGTGTAATCGTAACTGAGGCATTTGGAAATTATATGTACATCAATTTGGTTTTTTTGGTGCCTGCGTCTTGTCACCATTATTTTTTTTATTTTTTTATTTATTTATACGCCCATAGGGCTTTTACATACATAGTTAAAAAAAAGTAATATTCTGAAGATTGCAAGTACACAAAAGTAATAGAAAAAATACATATAACCATATCCATATAATAACAGCAAGTAAATAGTACAAAAATAAGAATATTCCTACTCCTAAGTTATACAGACTTAAATTAGTTAATAAATAATGTAAATGCTAGGTAGTGGCAGCAGTAAACATGAGCCTTTGAGTTAGAAAGCTAACGAAATAATTATTGGTAG
Source organism: Hesperophylax magnus (assembly GCA_026573805.1). Taxonomy (NCBI): domain Eukaryota; kingdom Metazoa; phylum Arthropoda; class Insecta; order Trichoptera; family Limnephilidae; genus Hesperophylax; species Hesperophylax magnus. Next base: position 2,891,902 of record JAIUSX010000054.1, on the reverse strand, counting down.
TATAGATATACTGCATTAGACTGGTTGTAGTGGCCTGCTAAATCGAGGGCGATCGGTCAGCCATTTTACATAGTTTATATAAAAAAAATATTGTGAAGATTCTAAATAAAGAATAGTAAGGCAATAATATAACATTAACCTTTAGACATATAAAACCAAGCAAAAAGCAAATCTAAACATGATAGTTTGTAGGTATAAGCCTGTTTTGTCAATTTTGAAGAAATAATTCAATAAGAAGTGCAATAGCTAGATGTTTATTGTTTTAATTTAAAAGTTCTAATATTTTGGTTTTAAATTTGGAAACCGATTGGAAATGATAGACATCGATTGAACTATATTTGTTTCCAAGTGTATGAAGCCTTTGAATTGGAGAGTTTACAAAGTAATTATTGGCAGATTTGGTAACAAAATATAGAGCATTTAAACGAGTATCACGGGTAGGTATACGCAAATTAATCAAGCTCGTTAAATCGAGGGCGTCCAGGTTGCCATTTGATATATTGAAAAGGCAAACTAAGTCACTCACTCTGCGTCTTGTAGTTAAATCGCTTAGGTTTAGTAATTCCATTAGATATGTATAATTAAGTTCTTCGATTGGTATTCCAAGTTTGTAATTAATAAACCTTAGAAACTTATGTTGTACTCTTTCGATTTTTTGCTGATGAGTCTTATAAAATGGAGCCCAGATTGTTGAGTTGTACTCCAAATTACTTCTTACCAACCCAGTATAAAGCAATTTGAAGGAATTAATTGTTTTAAATTCTTTTATCGTCCTCAGAATGAAACCCAGGCATTTCATGGCCTTGTTGGTTATTTCATTTATATGAGGGACGAAAGTTAATTTACTGTCAAATAATATACCAAGGTCCTTAATTTGTTCGACTCTTTTAGGACATTGTTGTTGATGCTATATTGATATTTAATGGGATTTTTGATTCGGGTAAAAGTTATTGATTGACATTTTTCAATGTTGAGAAACAGTTCATTAATGGTGCACCACTCTTGTAGCCTCACAAGATTTGATTGCAATACGCTACAGTCATTATGATTGGTTATTGTTTTGTAAATTTTTAAATCGTCCGCAAATAAAAGTATCATAACTCCATCGAAGATGGAAGTTATGTCGTTGATAAATAAGGAAAATAACACTGGGCCCAGATGTGACCCCTGTGGGACTCCGGTGAAGATTTCAAAGTAATGTGAAAAATGTGAATTGATTTTTACTGATATTTTTCTTTTGTGAAGGTAGCTTTCGAACCATCTTAAAATATGCCCAGTTATACCCAGGGATCTTAGTTTGTTTAAAAGAATTTTATGTGAAACTTTGTCGAAAGCCTTACTAAAGTCTGTGTACACTACGTCTGTTTGAAGACGATTGTTCATGGAATTAGTTATATATTCCTGATATATCATTAAGTTTGTTAGAGTAGATCTTTTTGCTATGAAACCGTGTTGTCGATGTGAAATTACTTTATTGATTTCAGGCGAGAGTTTAGAGAGCAGGACAGATTCAAGTATTTTCGGGATTGACGACTGGATACAGATAGGTCTATAGTTGGATATATCAGATTTATCACCTTTCTTGAATATTGGAGACAGAAAGCTTGTTTTCCATTTTATCGGAAAAATGCCAGTTTTTATGGACAAATTAAAAAGTTTAGTTAGAGGATAAGTCAATACTGATGAGCATTTTGATAAGAAGATTGGTGGAATGTTATCAGGACAAGCCGATTTGTTAAGGTTAATTATATAAGGGAAGTAAAGTCTCGTTGCATAGATTTAATAGCAACGGATAATTGTTCATCAGATATGACAAGAGCTGTGTTGTCAGCATATACAAAATGTTTAACATGTGAAAAAAGTTTTTTCATTGATGATATAAATATAATATAAAGTGTGGGTCCCAAAATTGACCCCTGAAGGACACCAGCACACATTTTTCTAATATTTTTACACATATATGTCTATGAAATATATAATTTATAAAAAGTATGTTTCCTCTGTTTCCAGTTGCTTCTAAAATTATTAATAATATTTGCAGATCAATTGTGTCAAACGCTTTGGAATTATCGATAAATAATACTGTAGTCAAGTTACTGTGCTGTGCTTTTTAACCTTAGATTTATCAATTTCTACAATGTGGAGTATACCAAAAATAAAACCAATTATGCATGTCCTCCTTGTGACTACCTCTGATAAGACTAGTAGTCCCAGGTCGTCATTAACGTCATCAACGATCGTCGTCTGCCTTCTGTCTAGTATGAAGACAAAAAATACAGAAGATACTAGAACCATGACGACACCTACGACCTCTCTCTGTGACTACTATATTTAACATCCACCTTAATGGCAAGATTACGGACATATTTAGCGATAGCCCCCAGAACTTTACAAAATTTCTCAAATCTCTTGATTTCAATTGACTTCACTTGACCCAAACTTTAATGTCCCTTGTTTTGTTGTGGTTTTACAAAATATTGGAGTTTTACCTACCATTAAAACTCTTATTATGTTGCCTTCCTTATCCAGAATATTCCTAGGAGAGATAGCATCTCTGTTTCTATGCGATTATGGCTTCTCTCCTCTTTCAGTGTTCAAATTTCGCGCCATTTCCCGCGAGTATTTGTCCCTCTGAAATGTCACCCACTGCCGCCAACAGCTGGGCGTACGCAAGTGTAAATGCGACGCCATTTTCTCAATTGTAGTCTCACCAGACAGGGGATGAGGAATATTCTGGATAAGGAAGGCAACATAATAAGAGTTTTAATGGTAGGTAAAACTCCAATATTATGTAGTGCCGTTCCTTATCCAGAATATTCCTAGGTGAGAATTGTCTGCTATCGTCTGGTGGCAGTGTTGATGTCAATTGTGATCACCTTCATGTAGAAGCGTCGGTTGGAGGTCTGCCCTCACACCGATCGCTTCTCCTTCTGACTCCAGAAATGGAGGACCTTTGGGGGTCTGCCCCCCTCGGGTGAATGATTGGATTAAATAGGTTTGTCAGGGATGATGAAGTTCCCAGCTCCTAAATATTGGACTGTCTTATTTCTTTTCTGTAATATTTCTTGAAGGTACTTTCACTCTGCCAATTTCCCTGTTCCAAAATTTTTTCTATTGGACAATTTTCAAACCAACGAAGTGAAGCCACTGCCGATCTAGTGCTTCCCGCAGAGGCCTCAATACCAGCATCTCTAAGTATTGTCTTGACCCATCCACCTATAATTGTTCTAGAAGCTGCTTTTGTTGGACCCGATGTGGATAAAAACAGGTTATCAATATTGAGTGCCTCTCGTCTCCTGTCCTCTGAAAGAACACGCAGCTTCTTAAGCCAAAAAACAGGATCTATGGATTGATTTGATGAGGAGTTTAATCTCCATCCTGATTGTTGATACTTTGCAGAATCTGTCTTTGAGCCAAATGCAGGCCATAAAATAATATGATCGTTCATATCAATAAAGTGTTCCGAGGTTAACCTCAAAAGTGTCAGATCATGTACCCTTCGTCCGGAGGCTAATAGGAGTATGACTGCACACCTTCTGGATGCTTCAAATAAGGTTATGTTTTCCACATTGTTATTCTGAAGCCAAGAACATACCTGTCTCGGGTCCCAAATCGTGTCCCGTTGCACTTTAAGCGAGCTGTTTACTATGCCCTTCATAACTTGCTTCACCACGAGATGGTTACTTAGTCTATTTTCATTATCTGGGTTGCATAAAGTTGAAATAGCTGATTTATGCAGAGCTATAGTGCTAGGAGCTAAATTTAGCGATATTTTAAGATGTGCAAGAAACTTTGCCAACTGAGCTCCCGTTGGATCTCTGTAATTAATGTGGTTGGAAGAGCACCACTTGCACCATCTAATCCATGGTGCTTTATAAGAGGCTAATGTTGAAGTTCGCCAGCTGGTCTTTAAAATCTCTCTTTCTCTATCGGACCATCCTTGCAATGCATCATCCCAGCCCCAATTTTCCACACTTGCAGCTCCAGTTGATGTATTTGCGGTGGGTGAGAGCCTGTGGTGGTATCTATCAGTACCTCCGGTAGATACTTGATCTCCTGGGGTACGCTCAAGGCTCTCTGTTTCAGGTCTGGTAGCCAAAATACTTTTGTCCATTTGGGAGCTACTAGCAGATAAATTCTTGTGGAGTTGTTCAGATGAGCCAGCACTCGGGGAATTAGACACGGAGGCGGAAACACCCACGCCAGGGGAAAGTGCCACGGTCTGCTGAAAGCATTGTGGAATATCGCAGCTTTGTCTTTCCTGTCTATGGATACATAGTGCTCCACTACATGAGCTGTCGAAGAGGCAAACAGGTCCACAATGGGTCTGCCCCATTTGTGAAAAATCTGTTCTGTTGCAGGAGGTAGCAGGTGCCACTCCGGAAGACGAGTTCCTCGGGACAAGTGGTCCGCAAGGCCGTTGTACCGACCCGGTAAGTAGTGAACTTGCAGGGTTATATTGTACTTGTCTACTAGAGACAAAATCTGGAAGGTCAGATGAAGGAGCCCCAAAGATTTCGTCCCTCCTTCGTTCCTCAAATAAGCGAGAACTGTTCTGTTGTCCGACTGTATTAGAACTGTAGAACTCCTCAAACATTTGTTCTGGTACTTCAAGGAATTTAGTATAGCAAACATCTCTTTCAAATTGCTGTGCCAACCCTGCTGTTCGCTGGTCCAATTTCCCGCAATCGGAGTATCGTCCACTTGAGCGCCCCAGCCATGATCTGCTGCATCGGTCGAGAGGAAATGAGAGGCATCTGGGACGTGTAGTGGCATAAATACCTTTATATTCCGTGCCCACCATGATATGTCTTCCATTACAGGTTTCTTTATGAGAATTCTCGTTTGTACGGGAAGTTTCATCATAGAGTGCATTTGTAGTTGCATCCTTCGGCAATGAAGACGACCTCTTGGAGCGACGAATGATGCAAAATTTAGCTTTCCCAGAATTCTCTGAGCCTCTTTTAAATTCCACTTTCCTCTTTTTTGAAGCCTTTGAAGGGATTGTTGCAGGTCTTCGCATTTCCTCTTGTTCAGTGACTTCTGACCACGTTTCGTGTCCCACATTATACCTAGATACTCCACTACTTGTGTAGGCTCGCTGACGCATTTTTTCAGATTGACAGTCCAACCTAAGTATCTTAGTAGATCCAAAAACAGTTTTGTTTGGACCTTCAGAGTTTCCTTGTCCTGGTGGGCCAGAAGGAAATCGTCTAGGTATACAATTGTCCTCACATTTTGATGACGTAGAGTCTCTGCGACCCAATTGGTCACCTTGGCAAAGGCTTGTGGAGCACTGCTCAGGCCCTGGGGAAGGCATGTCATTTGTAAAAGCTGTCCTTTGTACACAATCCTCAGAAAACGACGGTGAGACTCTGCAACTGGTATGTGGAAATATGCGTGCGATATGTCTATTTTTGTCATCCAGTCTTGCGATTGGAGAAATTCGGGAACTTTCTGATGACAAATTAAGGAAAATTTTCTTACCGATAAGAAGTGGTTGAGACCTTTCAGGTTGAGGATAGGTCTGTTGCTGCCGTCCCCTTTTTTGACCAGGAACATTTGGGAAAGAAAACCGGAGTTGTGAACTGCCGGCTCCAGCATATTTAGTTTTTTGAGGATTTCTATTTCCTTTGTCATTGCTGGGGTAGTCTTTGTCATGAATCTTTTTAAAATTAGGGCAGTTGGGCGTAATATTAGGGGCTTTGTAAAGAAGGGGATTTTGTAACCCCCTATGATTTTTAGAATGACTCTGGGAGCATTTAGAGCTGCCCAATTGTCTTTGTAATTCAACAACTGCCCCGCCCGAAACTGTGGCCTCCAGTCATGAACCCCTGTAGTAACGCCGGTTAGAGGTCTGCCCCCGAACCGGTCGCTTGCTACTATCCCTTCCCCCCCTTTTAACTCCGGAGGTGGAGGGCTGGGGGTACCTTTGGGGGTCTGCCCCCCTCGGGCGAAAGGGATCTCGGGATGGAAAAAATTCTCGAGGCGGAAAGGAATCTCGGGCCGGAAATAAATCTCGGGCCGGTAAGAAATCTCGGCCTGGTTTCGATACCCTTTTTGTACCAGTTCCCTCCTTTGGTGGACCAGTTGATGTCTTGGCCTGTTGAAGAGAGCGGAAACAATTCTTCACCCCTCCCAATTTTTGCAACTGGGCAGAGAGGGCTTCTTCGTTGAAGAGATGAGAGGAGGTCGGAGGTATCTGCATCAATACTTTTTTGTCCGATTTCTGTAGGCAGGAATTGAGGATTCGATCCCTCCTGAGTTCAATCATCTCTGCTCGTTTTCCACACGTAATCTGCAGCAAATCATCGGAACATTTTTGCAAGTCGTTCTGATCACCAAACAATTCATTAATTTTTTCGGACAAAGTCTCCGGGGAGACATCCTGCGCTTCGAAACCCCATTCAATCAGTTGCTGCAGAGACTGCTGCAGCTGCTCCCTGTATTTGAGAGCTGCATGTGTTATTGCCGCGAACGATCTTTCGATAGCAGCATGTTGGAAAGACGCGGAATCATACGGCTGCAATTCAAAGTTCACATCGAGCTCTTTGAAACCGGGGTCGGCAAGATGGTCCTTGATGACCTTGCTATACCTCACATTGGCCCAATCTTTTTTGTTAAAGCATTGAATGCGTTCCAACACTTCGAGTCTGTCTTGAGGAGGTGCAGGCATCAAGGGTTCTTTGAGAGAAGTGGTGGGTCCCGCCATTTGAAAGGTACGAGAGCTATGCCCGGCTTCAACTGAGCACAAACTTTCATTTTCCCCGGTGGACATATTGTCTGCGGCTGTATTATCTCCGAATCCAGACCACTGCGTTTTCAAAACAAAGTCTTGCAGTCTGCCTACTTGTTTTGATAATCTTTTAATTGAACGGGCCATTCCCTTCTTCCGCCTTCTGGAGCGTAAACCTTTGGTGTTTGAAGAGCTCTTGGAAGCAGAGCTATCGGAACTCGGTGAACGCCGGCGATGCATTCGTCTCTTTCGTTTGTCACACACGGATTCACACGAGGAACTTTCAGAACACAAATGCTTCCGTTTTTTACGTCTTTCGTCACGATTTTCGCGATGTTTACTCGCGGATGCGCGAATTTCAATCGCTTCGCTAACATTAGTCGACATTGTAGAATTCTTTTTGGAGGAGAAATATAATCTTTGTTTTTAGTCGCGATATTACAACTTAAACAACCGCCCGCGACAGAAACTTGATGTCAATTGAGAAAATGGCGTCGCATTTACACTTGCGTACGCCCAGCTGTTGGCGGCAGTGGGTGACATTTCAGAGGGACAAATACTCGCGGGAAATGGCGCGAAATTTGAACACTGAAAGAGGAGAGAAGCCCTAATCGCATAGAAACAGAGATGCTATCTCTCCTAGGAATATTCTGGATAAGGAACGGCACTACATAATGATTATTTTATTCTTATTTATTGTTGTACACTGTTATTGGACGATTGGTATTTATTTTGTGTAATTTTTTAAAGTTAACTCTCTGTCTGTTGTTGTACATTATAAACAAAATAAATAAATAATTCAAGTTTCTTACCTATTCCAAATATGAAGGGGCAGACAATAATGGCGGTAACGGGGGGGAGGCACTGCAGTAGCAGGGGCATCATACACGCACGGAAGGTGAATTCCTCAGACAATGGAGCCACTATATGGTTTCGCACCCATATCAGGTCGCCGGCATTATTCCACCAATACATGGGCTCTGAAACATCGAAAAGGCATATTTAAAACATTTTGCTGTGCAAAACATGAGCTATGAAGCTACAGATAGCTCGTTCTATATTCGAACCGACTCACACAGAAACAAGTTGAAGAAACGATTTGTTCTCATGAAGCCAACATCAGCGGTGAACAGGTGTTCTGCTCGTGTTCATCGAGTTTCACGTACGTACACCGGTGCACAGGGGATTAATGCTGCTAGGTCCTTCTCACAGGCTCCATTGAAATACCTGTAGAAGTCACCATGCCTATTGCGTTTGAGCATGGCAACCGGTCTGTTAATAATGGATTATCAATCAGACAGACCAACCTCCTTTACACAGAATCAAGTATGTTTATCAGGTATTTTGTGGCTCTAGCCCAGAGGTGTATGTGCATTGTACATCTGTTCAAAAAACAGTGGCAATAAATTATTAAAAATTTGTGTTATTTAACGCACAATTCAAATAATATACTAGTACATTTGCAGCATGTTCCAGAGTGGTAGATATCTCTCAGTATCGCCATGGTGAAGACCAGCATTAAGAATTGAAGTCCCAGTGAAGTTAAATTCCTGTTTACACCAATAACCTTCTTTATTTTTTTCGACATAAAATTTGGGAAAAACTATTTTTATTTCTCTTTTTAGCTCGATACACCTAGCGATGTTCAATACCTTCAAATAGCCATCAACCGCAGACTCCACCTCTTCATAGCTGGTAAATCTTTTACTGCCGAGCCATTTTTTCAAGTTTGGAAAGAGAAAATAATCAGAGGGGGCTAAACCTGGCGAATAGGGTGCGTGATGATGCAATTCGAAGTTTAACTTATTGACATTGGTCATCTCGATAACGGGTGTGTGAACTGGTGCATTGTCTCGATGAAACAACACATTCTTTTTTGCCAAATGCAGCCTTACAATCGATTGAAACATCCTCACGACGCTGCATTTTGAGCAAACGCGGCACCCATCTTTCGCACAGCTTTCTCATGTTCAAATTTTCAGTCAATATGCGATTTACAGCACTTTTTTGAAATGCCTGCCATTTCTGCTAGCTAGCGCACTTTCTGTCACCAATACCATTTTGTGGATTTTCTTCACACTTGGTCACCTCATTCGGTCGACCGATGCGATGTTCGTCTTGGCAGCTCGTACGGCCTCTATTAAACTCTGCCACCCTATATTTTATTGTTGTAAACGAAGGAGCAGACTCCCCTAAAGTAGAATTTAGCTCAGCTTTGCTATTGGTTGGACTGAGACCTTTTAAATGAAAGTATTGCATCACATAAGGATGACCAATTTTCTCCATGTTTAAAAATTCACTGAGAGTGTTCACTGTTGATGGCTGTCAAACAAATAATAAACAACGTAGCATCTTCAAACATCGAAATTAAGCTATGTAAGGTTGGTACTTTCGATCACAGGATTTTTTCAAACAACGACCATCTGTAAGTCAGGTCGGGTACTTCTGGGACTACCCTCGTAACATACAGAAATTGGGCATTTACAAATTTTACGATTCAAATATAAAGAAAGAGTGGTGGGCGGTCGGCACGGCTTTGATTTGCATTCAAATTTACAGTTTTATTTCGAGATTGATGGAATTTTGCAAACTTTTTTTTCACAAGACGAAGGTCAGTGTCTACAAGAGATTTTGACAAACCACCCCATCTCCCTTAATTAGATTTTTCATACTTCTTGATGAAATTTTCCACACTTGACGCTCAAAATAAGAGGAAAATTACTGCCTACATCTGATATAGAAAATCTCTGCGTAAAGCCCAGGCAACGCCGGCGACTTCAGCTAATAAATTATAAAACCTAAAAATAAGTAGACGGTGAAATATATTTGGATTCATTGGCTTTAAACCACAGCAAGCAGTTTACGTTTCCTTATTATTCGGAGGCATGATTTTTGGAATGAGCGTGGACGAATCCAAAAGCGAATACCCTGAAAACTTTATTGCTCGGTTGGCTACAAACAATATTGATTGTATTGTCTCAATAATTTGACTGTACCTGCATAGATTTTCCACATTCCCGATATGAAGTGTATGCTTAATGGGCCCAAATAGAGGACCATGGTAAGGACTAAGGGAAGGACTATGGCTTGTATGAGGCCGGTGAAGCGCAGTCCCATTTGTTCCAGCAGCGAAGCCCTTTTCAGGTCCTCTTCCGTCAAACAAAGCCAAAGAAACATCGGGGAGATGATGGTCATGGCTACCACGCTGACGAATCTCCGCTTTATGGTGGACGGGTGGTCTCTGAAAAATACATTCAAAAATATATTTTATCAACAATTTTTTAGTAGACTGCACCACTGGTTTTTTTTAAAGTATACTTAAAAGAATTCTAAATCTCCACTTTCATAGATGGTGCTAATTTAATTATTTTAGGAATAAACACTTTTCGCAGATTATTGTTTATCGTTTATTTACATTGTATCTTTTTTTTGCATTAGAATTTTTAACCTCACTAGGACAAGCCTGTGTTGAGGTTAATAATTTTACAATTAAAATAACACAAAGATTATATTTTGAGAGAACAATATTGTTACATTAATAGATATTGTTATAAATACATTAATTGTTACATAAATTAAAGCAGAAGTCAAAAGAGCCGCACAAGACAAGGAAGAATGGAAGAGGAGATTAGATGAAATTGCTGCAAACCAATCCCAGGATTGAAACCAGAGAGAAAGAATGTTTCTACAAATTGGGTACCTTCATGGTACCTATTAAGCTAATTCATAACAGTATAATGTAGTAATCATGTATGTATAATAACATGTATGTAGTAACATGTTATGCTTTAAAACATTAAGATTAATTATTTATTTGCGCCAGTACATTTGCAACTTGTTTTTTATTCTTCATTACAAGAACCCGCTTTCCGCAATCTGAAATAATGACAGAACCCGAATAGAATCTTCACAGAACTTGAAAATCAACTTTGAAATTTGATGAATTAGTAAAATTCTGTTAAACTCGTCCTTAGACTGACGAAACAAATATTAGGTTGTGCACAAAGATTGTATCATTTCTGAATGAATAATGCAATTTTCTCCTTTGTAAACATTACTTATTTGCTCCAATGACAATGTTACATTATCATCTTTGTTTTATGGTACAAGAGGAAATATGCTAGACTAGAAACAAGTTTATTAGATGTTGTTTTACATTTACAAACAAAGATTAACAGCTGATTCTCTGTACTAGGTAGGTAGGTAGGTACGTCAGATTTTTCCCCATCGCCTTTTCCCAAGTCAATGCAAAAACCGTTTGGAATATGTATGCCAATTCTGTATGTACGCGATTGAAAAATGTAAAGCCAGTGAACGAAAATACCGCACTAATATTAATTAGCGTGGGAATTATTTAAATTTCGTGTGTAATTAGCCATACAATATAAATTATTCGCTTGATTCAAAGTGTAATTTTAAAAAAGAAATGCAGTAAGACCAAAGTGTTTTGTGTGCATACCTGCCATAGGGCGCATTCCAGATGTAAAGACTCGCAACATAAATAATAGATAAAATGACACAAGCGCCGATTGACGAAAAGCAAGAAATTAAAAGACCCATTTTGACATTTGGTATTTTCGCTTCCCAAGTGTCACATTTCTTATTTTAGAAAAAGTGAAGTTGCCAGTTCCAGTTGGTCACAATGTAAACAGAGAGTTCGACTCTGTTCGACTGATGCGCCACTAGTTTGCTAGTACTGCCATTCCTGTCGAATGCGACTAATATCATAGCAGTTGCGGTCGGTAAAGTTCAGTGTCGGTCGTTGCGGATGCTTTCTGCCACACTGAAACCATATTTTGCCTTTAATATCGACGCAATTCAAAAGGAGTGTGTTATTTCTACCTAGTAATGTGTAATTAGACGAGTTTCCAATGTGTTCGCCGATTCTCCTATTGACTGCGCGATCTTCTGCGTTCGCCTTCTACTACAAACAGAAAATGGCTGCCAATGTTGGTGCGGGTGCCTCCTTTGTTTAGGACTCGAAATCGGTGTTGAAAACAAGTCCTGGAAAATATGCCTAGTGCCACGTTCTCCTCATCACGCTCATATGTACGCAGATCGCGGAGAAAAGGTGGAAATAGATTGCCGCTTCCTTCCCGGACACAATCGGGTAAGTCGTTTGGTTCTTGGACTCGCCTCTACTCGCTATCGTGTCTGGCCCGTGAAGCCTGTTTATTGACGGATTGTTTCTGCTTTTCACGTACGGAAATGTTCGTATTATTCGAGATTCACGCGCTGATTGCTCTCTGACAATGCCGTTGGATAGGTATCGATTATTTGACATATGAATACATAATTCGTAAGAGCTTTTGTGTCCCTTTTTTTAAAGAATTTTCCTATGGTTGTCGTTATGTACTTGGGAATATACGGTCACATTCCCACGATCCCATGCGTCATGCAACGGTTCCAGCTTGTGTTTAGTGGATGTGTGATCTAGCTATCATGCCTTCTAGGCTGAGGATGCAATAGACGTAATATGGTGTGGACAACAGCCAGAACTCTCCATGCACTTATTACGTTTCGGCTCATTCATCAACTATTCGGTATTCACGCGCTCAGCTGTCACTTGTTATATGCAAAACAGTACTTCAATAAATAATGTACATCGATTAACGCCGTAATGGAGTAGTCATTTTATAATAACTGTTTCATTCGTTTCCACACATTATTATTCATTACTTTACTTTACCGACATTCACGAAAACCTGGTTTAAATATCTTTATTGACCTTTGTTGTATTGTCTAACCAATGCATTTCCTATTTGTGTCTATCCTAATTCTTTTGTGAATTTTCATCGTCCTACAGGAAATTGAGCTATGGCAATAAATAAATCAATTAATACTTAGTTTATAGTGAAAAATTACATTATGAGAATGACTGCCAGAGTTGTTTACATCTCACCTTTTTTATGTACATTTTTAAAGTTGCTACGTATGTATATAAAATACAAACCGATATTTCATCGTGTCCCATACGGTAGACAGGCGATACTTACTTTAATTTTCTAAATGGGCTCTTTTAATTTGCAAATCTACATACAACCTTGGATCGTCAAATAAATTTCCAAAAATGAAAAGGTAATTTTGATGTTTATGATGTTTCAGTTGTATTCTGTAGTTTCATAAGATAATTGTAATCTTTGTGAGTACTAATTAGGTAGGTACTTAATTAAGTTATGGATTAATCGATTTTCAACCTACAATATGTTAGGTTATGTTGTAAATTGTGGGTAATTACTACAACTAACTAACTTAGATTACATAGATATATGGTTGAGCAAATAAATATAGGTAAAGTTGCTGAATTTCGCCCCACGCAAAGGCTCATTAAAAAAACAACATTTGATTTCAACTTAATTACTAATTGAAACACCGTCGGGGGAGATGTAAAATATGCACAAAATAGGTTTTTAGGTTGTTAGTTTGGGTAATTTTAATAATTTATGCGTATTTCCTAAACATCAAACTTAACTTTAACAGATTCAGAACAAATTAAACTAATACATCTTTTACCATCTCCCCTGACATAAATACTGCAGTGGTAAATAAAAACGCAGTATCTTCCTTGAGAGTCTCAATTACCGCTGCAAAATAGTTGTTTCTTGTAGTAATTAAGTTGAAACCAAGTGCTATTTATTATTTTTTGTTATAGCGTGAGTCAGAATTCGACAAGTTTATCTAAATAATAAAAATATGTAATAGGAAATAATAAAAATAAAACATGATTTATCCTTAAGGCGATGCACTACGTCGTGTAATATTTTGAATCGAACCGCTATCAATAACACACCTTACGTAGATGCCGATAAGGCTTAAATTCCCGCTTCACACCATCCGCCTGTTTTGATTTATGCAAGAAAAAAACATGGCGAAAAAGTGCCTTTTATTTTATTTGTCGGATGTTCAGGCACAAATCTTTAAAAAAAATTCGATCATTTTATAAATAATTTAATTTGCCACATTATATAATTAAACCATAACCGAAAATGGGTTCGTAAGTAGGAGATTTTGAACTTTAAAGCAGTTTTCATAGGCCTATACATTATTTTTTTCTGGACTTATAAAAAGACTTATCTAAAAAATACTCGATTATTTTAAGGGCCAGGATATATTCTACTCGCAGTATTTAATTAAAGCATCTGAAACATTTCTAGGCGACCAAATTTTCAAACCAAAAACACATGATTTTAAATTACTATGTATTGCATCGCCTTGAGATAATATAAATTGAACCGTTGGAATAAAGAAATAAACAGCTGATAATGATGCAGAAAAAAATGAATATTATTATGGCCATCTGAATAAAAGATGTCTGTTATTATTATTTCACAATTGTGTATTAATTGATTGACCCAATTTAATATCACAATAAAAGTAAATATACAAAAATAAATGACCCCATTTTTTTTACTTATTGACATTTGACAGATTTTTGACAGTCAGCTGTAATGGGTGGGGCATTCTTAAAATAAACATGCAAGTAGTAATGTCATATTGCAATACTGTTATCTGTTGTGAATGATAACTGATAACCATTAATACCGCTGCTTCACCCACACATCCTCGCGGAGTATCCATAATACAGTAACCACTACACACTAACACATGTACAAAAACAGATAACACCCAACTAAAATAACAAAAATGTTTCTTCACAATAAAATTATATGCATTTAATAAATAATTATTTATTTCCGAGATTTTATTGATTCATTACTATTATTATTACTTATTTATAGTTTAATCTTATCATTATTTCCCATTTTTACTAGGAATCCGTTGAGTACACAATGATGATAAATATTATTCTACACTGTGGTGTCTTGTTTTAAATTTTGTTAAATTGGTTTTACATAATGTCAGTAAGCTACATGTTTGTCAAGACTGATGTTTATGGCATTCCATCGTTTCTGCCTACCCTCACGGAAACTCATATGGCGTGTATGTATGTATTAAATTATCTGTTTTTAATGTGACCTTTTTTGTTAAAATGACTTTGTTGTATCTAACAGCTGTTTTACATTTGAGGTTATTTTCAAACACATCTGTTACAAAAAATGCAATTTAAAAGTATGCCAGGACTTATTAAAGCTTGTTGTGTGTTGTGCTAGTTCATAGAATAAACAGAACTGGTTAAAAAATATATGTTTTCACTTGTAGGAAATTTCAATGATTGCATAACAAAGAAACCTTTTCAATGTCTTTATAATTATTATATCATCCTTGGGGTGTATTTGTTTAATTGCTAAGAATCGATGATTATTGATTCTAATTAGCATTTCTAATCTACAATATAGCTGTGAAATCTTTGATGGTTTCTCTTTCAAAATCTAATATTAGTAAAATCTATCTATACACCAAAGAAAAGTTTACAGTTTTTTACAACTATTTTATTTAAATAAATAATATGGTAGATTTTTTCACTTTAGAATATATTTTTTTATTGATCAGTTGAAAAATATGGAACAACAATAATGGTGTCTTGCTTTTAACAGTGGTTACTTCCTGTAGTTCATGATACAAATTACATTGCGAGCTGAATATAATTGTGTTAACCACCAGACCAAAAAACATGTGAAAATTTCATGATGCCAGAGATCATTCAAGAGTGCTATGAGAGAACTGCTTCATACACCAATAATTAAAATTTTAGACTTAATAACTCCTTAGACTAATTTGTTCGGTGCTGGGAACAAACCGCTAGTACGTAGAGTCAATTTGTTCGGTGTTGGGAACAAACCGCTAGCACGTAGAGTCAATTTGTTCACTTTTTGAACAACTCATGTGGTCTCATAGAAATTGTTGTGTCTCCCTCACCACCATAGTTAGAAATATGAACTGAAGGGTGTTAAAAAGAGAAAACACCAAGCTTTATATTCAAATATAGAAGTTAACCACAGAATAATTAAAATGTACCTTTATTCAACCAATGGTTCCGGCCGCAATTTGAAAAAAAATTGATTGAAAAAAAGAATTGCAATTTGAAATGAAATTTTTAAAATGACGAAAAATAAAAAAAATGAGCTTGCTTTAATTTTTTATTTCCAAGTTCTGCCAAAATAGTACCTACCTAATTTGCATAGAGTATATGGTAATAACATCTCTTCTAGTATTAGGAATACCAAACATAGGAAAATGTCATCAACAGAAATTATTTTGGCTGTCATCTCATAAAATCCCATATAATGAAAGCGAATGTTAATTTTACGTAATTAAAAATTAGAATATTAAAATTAAAAATTTCCCAGTTGCAGATAGTTTCCTTTTATAGTAATTAAGGTGAATCAAAAGGTTTTATTAAAAAATAAGTGTGGCCGAATAATTACCGAATGCACTTGAATATTATAATGTGTTTTTTGTTATCAGCAATTTTAGTTCAGTGTTAAGATGAAAAAATGTGAAAAAAGCCATTTTTAAAACTTTTTATGTTTGCATTCAAAATTTTAATATTTAAAAAATTATATGTTTATTTCTAATAATAAAATTTGTGAGTGTATTTCATCACCTTTCAAAAACAGTTTTTCGTTTTGGGATACGTTCATAAATATCCTATTTATTTGGATTTTATCGAGAAGCCGAAATACACACAAATTCTCCGACTTTCTGACAGCTTCTTTAAGAAATATAATGGTCAATATGCCAGAGGCCTGAACGGTTAAAATTACAACCACTGCTATAAAAGTGTATGATTCTCGTTTGTTGTTAGTTCCGAGTTGTAAGTTTGTCATTATTTGTTTTCTTGAATGAATACATAAATAAATTAATGAATGAAGTGGAAATCAGTCCACTTGGAAACCCAGCAGGTGGACTCATTGTCGATCACAATGCATTCTATCAACTTTTGGTGGCACTCATGCGCATTTCTCTGAAATTGGGTGACATTACAGCTGTTAATATGCAATATGGATCTCAGTATCATCCAATTAAGATTTGGCTTAAGTTCACTCATTTTATGTCAGTCCTTGGTGAGGAAGGTTCAATCCTCAATCAAACCAAAAAAAGAAAAGTGTTTTAAATACTATTACTACTAAGTAAAAAAAAAGGATTGTTTTTTTTTACCAATTTTTCTTTTCTTTTTATGGCCGGCCGTCTATTCCATAAGAACACATCTCTAAAAATGATGTAATGTTATTTACAGATTTTGGAGAAAATGAAAATTCCACAATATAGGTGAAAAATTTAATGAAAACCCGAGTAAAGTAACCTTTAGTATAGTACCATAGCTGTGTTTTTCTTTGTTTTAATATTTATTTTTATGACCAAACTGGCCATTGAAGCTGCCAAGTTTTTTCTTCACAACAGTGATGAGAATTAATTATTGCCTACTTAACTCCAGGCCAAAATAGTGCAATGTGTATTATTGTTATCAAAATAACTTTTTGTATTGACTGAAAAGTAGTGATTTTCCACTGCAAAAATGGTGACTCGGTAAAATTTTGTATTTCAATGAATTTTGATGGTGGTTATTCCCAAGTGCCATAATATTTCAGAGTAATGCACACGTAACATTAATTGATCGGTGATAGTCATGATAAAATTCAATTTGAGGTTTTACTCACTAAGTTACTCCGAAAATAATGCGCCCTTCGTCCTCCAACCGCTTTGTGTCTTTTTTAGTATTTTCAAGGGAAATGAGGCAACATCCCTTTGAAATTATTATTATTATTTTTTTTTTTTATAGTGAATACCTCACAAGAGTCCCAACTGCTCCCGTCTGGAGCCAGTGAGACTATGGCATCCCCAATTGGGGGATGTTGTGAGGCTGAAGGTAAGTGGGGAAGGGAAACAGGAAGGTGGGGAAGTACCTGGCTATTCAGATCTAGTCACTAAACACGGCTAAAGCCATTTGGAGCAACGTTTCAATTCTGAATGGCGGTCTTACACCAGGGCGATACTGGTAGTATCTTCCACTCTGGAACGTGCCGCAAATATGCTATATATTATTATAATTAATTAATTGTGAAATAACACAAATTAATCAAATAAAATTTATTTGCGCACGCCGGGTTCGAACCCGCGACCTTCGGAATGGCAGTCCAATGCGTTACCACTGGACTATGCCGGCCGTCAAAAATCAGTCTAAAATTAAAAAACTAAAACCGTTTTAAAATCAGTTAAAATTAAAACCGTTTTAAAATCAGTCAATCAACATTTAAATTAACTTCAATTATTAATCAGAACTTTATAGTAATGTGATTAGAGTGCAGTGTGTTCAAAATGAATAATCGAAAATTCTGCTAAAAAATATTCGAAATTCGCTGAAGTTAAACTTGCGACGAGGATCGGTAACTGTAGGTACGCCAGATGTTTTTTCAACGGAATTCTTGGAAACTCTGAAGGCCCTAACAAGTGTTTCGTTAAGCCCAGGGTAATGTATTATCCAGACCGTCGCCTTTTATTGCGGGCACAATGCACCACTAACACAATCACCAGGAACAAGATTACATGGAGATGAATGATGGAATTGCCGAACGTCACAGCGGTGCTGCCAAGGTCTGTTATCTATATGAGGATACGGTGTCAGCGCTTAATTAGCAGCAGACACATACCTGGACGGATGACGAAACTCATGCTGGCATTGTTGGTGGACGCGGTGCACTCTTTCGCTGCAGCAGCTTGTCCAGTTTCTTCACCACCTAGGATTCTTGCTGCAGAATCTCCATCTTCTATCTTCGTGTCACCTGTTCCTGTACTTCATTTTATTTTTGTAATATTTACATTTTTTGTAATACCTGCATCAACTGTAAAGCGCCTCTGAGGTGATATCTCACAAAAGCGGCGCTATACAAATTGTCCAATAAATAAATAACACTGCATTACATTATAAATCCGGGCTTATTGCCAGTTGGTAATTTCTTCCAACAAACCCATTTATTACCGTCTTTGCAGATGTATTATTTACGGTATTCTTTATGGGTAGTAAGCAATATATTGGTATTGTAATTTTATTGTAACGCGGTTTATGGAGGATACAATATATTTTCATTTAGCCCGCTGTCCCAAGGTCTCACCATGGACTGCGAAGCAAACTGTAACTTTACTTTAGTGAACTTAACTTTTCTGCTCAGGGTTTTACAGCACCCGGTTTATGATTCAATTCAATCACTTTATTCATTTTAAGAATGTTACTAAATAAAAATTTCAATTAGTTTTTAAAAGATACATAGGGAAAACAATTAGTGCCTTACTGATAAACGCGCTCCTAAACCTAGAAAAGTGACAAACACCCATTAATAAATATATCATAAATGGCCTCTTATCAGCGTACAAAATTCAAAACAGACAATCAGCAAGGAGGTAAATATATAAAAGCAACAAAGTTGCCATCTAAATTCTGCTTTGTTGATGTTAAATACATCAATATCTGAAGTGATTCTATTTAAACAACAAGATGCAGGCCGGGAGATAAAACAGTCTACGCTGTTGGTGACAGACATAAACATCAGAAACATATGAATCTGTTTATTTATAGAGCGGAGACGGTTTACATATAGTTCCCGTGAGCACTTAGGCCATAGGCCCATTGTGCTATCTCCCATTTTACCTGATTCCTTTAACAGCCACCCGGTCCCTTTTATAAAGTTCACCAGGGTTGTCATTGTATATGTGGCTATGTCTTCTGGTTCCACAATGTGTGTTCCCCCTTGGTTCCCCGAAGGCCCCACAAGGGAAGAGAGGGTCAGAAACATAAAAATGAATGTTCTCCATGATAGTTGAATTTTCTAACTTTCCACGAATCAGTCTGAAGAAATGTGAAGCAATGTGCACATCCCTTCCGACCCGGGAGAAAGTCAGTAGGATAGAGTCTCGGGTAGTAGCCACACTCCCTCAGGTAGAGAAATCCCAGAAATTTTGTCTGAAACTTTTCCAGCAAGAGCGAATAATTTACCTGGTGCGGCTCCAAATCACCGAACCACTCTCAAGCTTACTCCTAACCAATGCATTGTACACTACTATGAGAACCCGGATGTCTCTAAAATTCCTCGCAGTTCATAGGACGAAACCAAATACTCTATAATATTAATAATACCTCCGACTTCTGACGTTTCCCATACAATGGCAACGATGGCAACATGCTACACTAAAGTCTCCTAGCGGCATGAGTTGTGCGCCTTGGTTTTCTTTCATACATTTCAATGGATTTTATGTGAAAACACATTTTTATAGAGATGGTTTGTATGGTAGAAGAAGTCGGGGACGTCCGAGGAATATCTCTGCTCTGGAATCAGATACGGAGTCAAATTAAAGTCGACAGTAACATTGTGGTACATAGTAGTGGATGGTGGAAGAAGTCAGAGACTCCCTAAAAAGACGTTAGCGAAGCATTGCGTTGTCCACTAGTTTATTAATATTAAAGCATAAAAAAAATTTAACTATTTAAATAAAATCCATAATTCAAAACACATACAAAATTCTGTTTTATTTCCTTATGTAATTCGGGCCTCTTCAAGACCCACATAAATAAATCCTTTCCTACAGCCCTTTACTTTAACCCGCCTTACAAAGCTGTCCAACTGAGTGGCCACATACCCCCCCTACACTTTTTTTGTTTTGATATATTTTTTGTATTAACCTATTCTAAAACTACTATAATAATATTCTATTACCCACATACTAATATTTGGACTTCACAACATTGAGACATAACCCAGGAAAAGCTGCAAGAATTTTAGCTCCCTTAACATTTACGGGGAGTTTATTGAACATTTTAAAACCTTTATAATAAATATTGTTTTGTGTTGTGATAAATTTGCCTTAGGAAGCCTAAAATCGTTAAAATAAAACTATTAAACTTTACATACAGGGAGGGAGGGGTGCTCTTGTGAGGTGTCACATAAAAAATAAAAATACAAAAATGTGTATTGAATATCAACATTAACGATGATTTATAACTTCAATTTGAACACGAAATGCTACATAGAACTAACACAGCTTTGCTGAATTAACCTTCAAAATTTTATTTGAATAATCCTCGTTTTACATAATCATGAGTATTTTATTTGCAAGGATTTAACGAAATCATTTCATCAACTATAAACCTGTCAACGTTTTTTGGCATCTTGAAAAACAACTTGGAAGTGTTTTTGTTCGTAAACTGAACCACGGAAATTACTTTTTGAAACATTTTTATATATTTTTTTAATCAGTATTGGTCAAAATACAAATTAGAAAGCGCTAAACACCGCCACCAAGTACTTAATAAATTCAATTTGCCGCCATTGAAAGAAATCTCAAAGTCAACGTGCTACACTAGCTCCCTCTAGCGGTTGGATATATTATTATTATAGGGTATTTGATTAAACCCAGAATTCTCAATACTGTACTACACATCATTTCAATATGACCATGAAATGTAAGCATACTATCAAACACAGTAACAAGATCCTTCATAGTGTAGACACGTTTTAAACGATTATAATGATTCCTTACCGGACCGTAGCACAGCGGGCATAATTTGAGATCTTTTCCGAGAACTGCGGTGGAAGATAAAGTCTATTTACTCTATTCATAGAAACGTTGTCTCACCCTCGATTAACAGGCATCTACGAATTGAATATAGTGACAATGAATACCTTCACTGATATTATTGTATTTTTTGTGTATTACAGTAGAGGCGCCATGTGAGGCAGGCCCCCTGCACGACGGGCTGCCCCCGCTGGGGGGGGGCGCGGCTGGGGCGGGAGCAGGCGCCCCCGGGCCCCCCGCCCCATCCCCGCCTGCTGCGCACTGCTCGCCCTACGACCTGCGCCGCAAGTCCCCCCCGAGCCACCACGCCGAGCCCGGCACCTCCTCCTGCATGCTGCCGGCCAGGAAGCGTCCTCGCACGTGAGTATTGTTATTATATAACTTTAACCTGTCTTGCCAAATATGTACTACACTCAATTCCACCCTGTGTGGGTTTCAATCAGTCTTGGATTTCTCTAAGGGGTGTGGTGACTATGAAGTATCAACAGCCAACAAGACGATCTGCGTGCCATTAAAACTCCTGTAAAAAGACTCCACCCATATGATTATCCATCTATAAATTGGAATCCTGAATGCTCTCATGCTAAAGCTGTTGTCACAATATGGCCTTTATTACCGTGTATCGCATTCTGACGGTGTTGTGATGTCGTGTTGCAGGTCACTGTCCCAAGGCGTGGACGCGTGCAACGTGTCGCAGTACCTGCAGTACGAGCTGCCTGACGAGGTGCTGCTGTGCATCTTGTCCTACCTCGCGGAGCAGGACCTGTGCCGCGTTGCGCAGGTCTGCAAGCGCTTCAACACCATCGCCAATGATACAGAGCTGTGGTGAGTACCATACCACACCTCCATACCATCCTACCATACCGAGTATGAATCAAGTAACTTCCGATGCTGTCGACTGCACTGTATGAAATGCACTCTTACCTTCACCTTACGGGGAAAAAGAGGACCTTCGGGTGCTCTGTTCATTACAGGCTGGTGCGTAGAACATCTCTTCGGAACTGCACTCGTACCAGTCACACAGATTTCAAAGTCTTCCACCTATTGGGTTGATTATCTTGTACTTTTCATTCCTCATGAATAACCAAGATTTTAGGTTTGTTTTCTTTTTATAACTATGTAGTACGATTACACAATTTTTGGAAGAAATTATAAATTGGTTACGCTATCTGTCCAGGTTTGTTTTCTACCAATATTTCCTCCAGATATCAGTTATTGTAACAAAAATATAAGTTAATAATATTATCAATAATAGCAAAACTAACAATAAAAATATAAAAATAATCATCCTGCGTCTCCGTTCCATTATTTGGGCAGCTGTTCATTTATTGGTGGCTGCCGAATTTCGGTGCATTGATGGTGGCAGGTAAGTCCGGAGATAACAGCAGAATCCAACTAATCTGCTTCTCCAAGTCCAGTCCTCTTCGTTTACTCTTATCGATCACGATATCTATCACTATCCGCTGCCAATATGACTAGTTCCTATTTATTATTTATTAGGTGTAAACCTTTTCCACTATTCTTTGCAGATCATTGATATTATCTGACTAATGAGTTGTGCGTATTGCAGGAAGAGCCTGTACCAGAGCGTGTTTGAGTATGACCTGCCGCTGATGCACCCCGACGATTGTCAGTTCGAGTTCCTGGCGCCCGAGGAGTGCGAGGCAGAGAACCCCTGGAAGGACAGCTTCCGACAGCTGTACCGCGGCGTGCATGTGCGGCCCGGCTTCACCCCTACACCCGATTCGCACATCAAGTACTTCAACACCATCAGAGTACGTAATTTAACCTAACCCGACCCAACCCAATCCAACCCATAGCCTCGGGAAGCTACTCTATAAAGTAACCAATGCAAGAGGCTCCCTTGAGGTGTACATTTTCTTATTTACTATTAGCCCACATACTAGATGCAATAAATCTTTCAATAACACAGCAAACAAACCATTAAAGATAAAAATTTATTTTGTGTTTTATAACTAGGGAACGGATTGAAATGGATTAAGGTACCTTAAATTATGTATGAAAAATTACGCTAGACTAATAATTTTGGTTCCAGTGTATTTTGTATTAAACTTATAACGATAATCTTTGCCTGTTTTCAGCAAGAATTTAAGAATATATCGGTAATTTTAATTCTTTGGTTTCATATAATAACCGTTTCCACAGCTAGTTTGGCATTTTGCACTGAATTAGCTTAAAGTATGCGCTTATTGTAGTAAATAAATAAGAAAACTGGCAGAAATGTGCATTTGTACAAAATCCGTTTCTTAGTTTACCGTACCTATAATAAACAAATGAGACTGAACTGTAGATAAAGTGAAGTGCTTACCCGATTCCCCTGACAGTAAGTCACTCCCTAATGAAGTTAACTGGGGTTAGATATCATTAGCACTCGGTTTTGTCTCCCACTCCCATCAAGATTGTACACTGACAATGTTACATATGGGTGAATTGGAGTTTGTTTCATCCTCACATTTACTACAGCTATAAGTGTTTGCTTTCTATTGCCAGTAGCTCCGTATCGTATCAGATATCGGTGTCCTATTAATATACCTTGCATCTCTCTGGGTGAGTTTGTATACATACTTAGTAGTTTTCTGGTTTGTGTGCAGGCGGCGCTAGAGTTTGTGGAGGAGCGCGGTGCAGGCGTGACGAGCGAGGGCCCCGACAGCCCCCCGCCGCCCCCGGCCCTGCTGTTCCTGCACCAGGCTCTCTACCAGGAGGAATGTCTGGCCATCGACTCGGATATCCAGCTCATTGGTATATTGGAATTCTTAAACCCATTTATTTACCTGTTCAAAAAGGGTCAATCATTTTATCTTTTCACTGGCTCTGTCCAATGATGTCCTATTGACCCTCGGGCACGCACCTCCGCGGAAAATTGTCTTTTAAAATCGCGTACTCCCGCCCTGGGGTGCTCAGTATCCTTAAGTCACTCGATAAGACACCGAGGTGGTGTAGTTCAGTGCCAAAATTGATAAACTCAAAGAGAGGTGCATCGTGCCGTCATGTGCAGGTACTTAGAAAATTGGATACTACCATCCTATTTTTTATTAATTTATGTTAGTCACACCTGAGTTACTGTTAATTTTTCTATTCATTGTAGTTTTATCAGGAAACGAAATAATATTTGTATTTTGGCTGATTCTTAAAATGATTTTCTACCTATTCTAGATGTTCCTTTAGTGTTTCCCTTGTTATTCATAAACAAATGTGCAAAATGTAGACATTCAACAATAAAAAATTTTAGAAAAATATGTGGCACAATTGCCGCCAGGCGCTCTATAAATGCGATTTCAAAGTGCGCGGGTTAAACGAAAACTATAATGGACAATGTGTTAAGAAAACTAGGAATTTGACTGATGACTCTGAATTTCAGATCATAATTGTTTCAAAAATCAAATAATTTGACCAAGAAATTTCAACAGAACTTTCAGTATCAGGAGCATGTTACTAACTGTTATACCGATGTGCAGGCTGCGCCCCGGGCAACGTGGCCGAGTCGGTGATCCTGGAGCGCGAGTCGGAGAGCACACTGACCTTCTCGGACGGGGCCAAGCGGGCTTATGCCGGCCACCTGACGCTTAAGTTCTCCCCGGACGTGACGTCCACCATGCAGCACCACAAGCACTACTGCCTTGAGGTGTCCGACAACTGCACACCCACCATCGACCACTGCATCATAAGGAGCGCCAGCGTAGGTGAGTACCCCAACACTCAACTATCTTAACAACCGAAAAACATTTGCCAGGTATATTATGTCCTTTGACTGAACTTTTGAATGTTACAGCTTTATTAAGAACCTGTGAACGTTAGTTTAATGCATGACAATGACATCCACATACTTTATTTAAAGCGGAGACGGTTTACCATAGTTCCCATAAACACTCGGCCATGGGCCTATTGTGCTATGTATCTCCCATTTCAATTATTCCTTTAAGAGTAACCCGTTCCCTTGATAAAGTTCACCAGGGTCGTCGTTGGATATTTGGCTGATTGATATGTCTTCTGATTCTACAATGTGTCTGGTGCCTTGTTTCCTTCAGAGCCGACCATTGGCACCATAGGTGAATTGGAGTTTTTCTTCCTCTTCACATTTCTTGCATCTATTGGTGTTTTCCACTCCCAATACAGTAAAACCCTGATAATTCGAAAAAACGCGTATAATATCCTCATTATTTTGTAAATCTGAATCAATTTACACTGGAATGTCGTATTTTTTCAAATATCCGAGTTTGAAAGGCCGAGAAAATTCGTTTTACGCGGAAATATGTCATAGTTTTATGAATTTACACCAATTACCTGAATTTATAAGGTCGGCCGCGACAGAAATCGGCCGCGACGGAAATCGGCCGCCAAATTTCGATTTACCCATAAATACATAATAGTTTTACGAATTTATTTTGAATATCTTAATTTAAAGGGCCGGCTGCGAAATTTTAATTTACGCGTAAATGTATTGTTTTTTTACTAAATTTACTTTGAATATCTCGAGTTTAAAGAGCTGGCGCGATTTATGCGGAAATAAATTGTAAATTTACGAGTTTATGTTGAATATCCAAATTAAAGTGCCTGCTGCAAAAATTTTATTTATGTTGAAATGTGTAGTATTTTTACGAATTTACTCTAAAGTTACTACCCGAATTTGAAGGGGTGGCCGAGGAACTCGATTTTCAGTGTCTTTTTTTCTTAAAATTTCGAATTATGTGGGAATTTGTTAATTGTTAATGTCCCGTGGATTTCGTATTAACGAGGTTCTATTGTAGCTGCATGTGTCTCATGGTGGCAGTTTTTTTTCCAGTCCCTTGAAATTTTGTGTTTTAATTTAAGTCATTATTGCTTTGGAGTGACAATAGAGGAGTAGATTTTGGGTCAGAGCTACCATCTTGATCTGTGAAAAATAGTGTTGATGAATGCAATAGGTACTTTCTTTTTACTTCATGATTTTATTTTTTTACCATTACTGCTGTCTTTATTTCTGTTTATGTGCGTTCTCTCCACAATAATATGTGTACTTATCAATATTATGTCCTCTTACTTGAGATCTTTGTGCAGTTTCCAGACCTGCTAATATGATAGGACTTAATATTTCCAATGACTAATGACGAGTTATTTGAATTCCCAGTGGGTGCAGCGGTGTGCGTGAGTGGTGCGGGCGCAAACCCCGTGATAAAGCACTGCGACATCTCGGACTGCGAGAATGTGGGTCTGTATGTGACGGACTATGCGCAGGGCGCGTACCAGGACAACGAGATCTCGCGCAACGCTCTCGCCGGCATCTGGGTCAAGAACTTCGCCAACCCCATCATGCGACGTAACCACATCCACCACGGGAGGGATGTTGGCATTTTCACCTTCGAAAATGGACTGGTATGTTGGCTTTGCTTGTTTTAAATAGGCTGGTATGTTGGCTTTGCTTGTTTTAAATAGGCTGGTATGTTGGCTTTGCTTGTTTTAAATGGACTGGTATGTTGGCTCTGCTTGTTTTAAATGGACTGGCCAATGTTGGCTTTGCTTGTTGAAATGAGAGAGTTGGGCTGTTTCCAACAGCATTTATCTCGGGAATGTTGGGTATATGCAGCCTTAGTTCCAAGAGGGATGTCGCATTATTGCTGCATTTAAGTTTCTGAATGGTTTATTACCAATACCTGACATTTTTGTTTTGTTCTAAATTATCTACGCTAAATATATTTTGTGTATTTTTTTTCAATTGTCATTGCAATGTACTGAATTTCTACAGCTTTTGCAAAATATAAATTTAGTGCACATACTAAAAATTAATTTTTTGCTAACATGTGTGCTCAAGTTTTAAGGATGCATTGAATGTGCTGCGTGATGAAATAGATTGATTGCATTAAAGATATGTGGTGTTTCACAACAATGTGTAAAGTTCGCTAATACATATCTCTTGAGATCGACAAGAGTAAAACAGGTATCAGGCGGTTCACTCGAGTGAACTTTCGTTTTTATTTCATTCTGCGTTTACACGGCACATACAGATTGATATGGAAATGAACATCCATCCGTCCTCTCCCACTATGATGCCGTCGAACTAAGTTGTGCGCCTTGGTATTTTTAATTTACTATATTATACTCCCTCTGTAATTACAACAGTAATAATCCTTTTGTGGAGATGATTGTAAATAATGTTATTATTCCAGGGGTACTTTGAAGCCAATGACATTCACAACAACCGGATAGCCGGCTTCGAGGTGAAGGCCGGCGCCAACCCCACAGTGGTGCACTGCGAGATCCACCACGGCCAGACGGGCGGCATCTACGTGCACGAGTCGGGCCTTGGCCAGTTCATCGACAACAAGATCCACTCCAACAACTTTGCGGGCGTCTGGATCACCTCCAGCAGTAACCCCACCATCCGCAGGAACGAGATCTACAACGGCCACCAGGGTGGGGTTTACATATTCGGAGAGGGCCGCGGCCTCATCGAGCACAACAATATCTATGGGAACGCCCTCGCCGGCATACAGATACGCACAAACAGTGACCCCATTGTGAGACACAACAAAATCCACCATGGACAACACGGCGGAATATACGTCCACGAAAAGGGACAAGGACTTATTGAAGAGAACGAGGTTTATTCTAATACTCTAGCTGGGGTTTGGATCACTACCGGGTCCACTCCGGTGCTCAGACGAAACCGCATCCATTCCGGGAAGCAAGTGGGTGTTTACTTTTACGATAACGGCCACGGCAAGCTGGAAGACAATGATATCTTCAATCACCTTTACTCCGGGGTCCAGATTAGGACCGGGAGCAACCCAGTGATTCGGGGCAACAAGATCTGGGGCGGTCAGAACGGGGGTGTGCTGGTGTACAACGGGGGCCTGGGCCTGCTAGAGCAGAATGAGATATTTGACAATGCCATGGCGGGAGTTTGGATCAAAACAGACTCCAATCCCACCTTGAAGAGGAACAAGATATTTGACGGAAGGGACGGCGGTATCTGTATATTCAACGGAGGAAAGGTGAGGCCAACTAAAAACCAACTACACCATTCTACCCTCCTACTATAACATTTTATAATGTCGTTCTATCCAAACTTTTTGATTGTATTAAAGACTGGTTCATTTTTTTAAATTCATCTTAGAGATTTTTTCCGAAAGATCGAAGAATGTAAGTTCGGTGAGCGTGCTTTCAGAGTGTCAGGACCTGGGCAGAGCCTGGAATGGACTGCCAAATGATTTAAGAATGATCACAGACTCACCCAAATTCAGAGCTAAACTTAAAACTCACCTTTTTACACAGTCATATCTATAAAGTCAGAAACCTTTTACTTTCACAGTCCTAAATAACTGAGAATTTGTTAGCTTTTCAAGGCAATCTCATAAAAATTCTCCAGTCCTAAAGAGTCCCAAATTCTCCAGTCTTTTAAAAGAAATATCAATTCTACTTTTGCCACTAATCTTCTTATAAACGTAATATCAATAGTTAAAAGAGTATAATAGCAAATGTAAAATCAGGTTCTATGATAACTCTACACAGTGACAATTCAATACACTTTTAAAAAGTGATATAAAGTCATTAGAAACGATGAAAAAATATTTTTTTTAATTAACCTAACCTAGTCCACTTAACCCAGTTAAAAAAGTTTTTTTTTTCATCACTTTCCATGACTTTATATAACTTTTTAAAGATGTGATGATTTATCCAGTCACCGTAAAATCAATGTCCAGTGTTTTTACTATAGTGTCCTCTGCGAGCAAAGTCGTAAACTTTTTAATAACTGTTTGTTTTTCTGTGACTTGCCAGGTAAGTGAGTTTTTCTGTTTGCAAATAATTAGTATGTTTTCTGAATCCCGTAATAAATTAGGCAGGGCCCTTCGGGTGATTTTTCACCAAAAATAAGATAGATCATTGTAAAAATATATTGTATGTTTTTACTGCGTCCTTGAGGTGATTTTTCACAAAACGGCACTATACAAATCAACCAAATATTATTATATAAAATATCCCATTATTATTCTTTATGTTGTATATATTTTATTGTTCTTATTATTATTTAATGAGCAGGCAGAAAATTCACAATAAGTGTAATAGTAATTACTGAGTTCCTTTAAATTTAAAAATAAGTCAATCCTTCTCTCCAAATGAGAATCCAATCGGGATTTAAATTGATTTATATCGTAGCATCATTGGTGGAAGTTTGTTCCATTATTCTATTATACAATTGTAATCAATTATTGTTTTCCAAGATTGAATGCAAAAGGTGTTTTTTTAGTGTACATGGAGATTTACATTTGTGTTGGTGGTGAAGATTTCTAAAATACCAGGGCAACTATAATGTATGTAGTTTTAATCAAATCACCCCTATCCCTTATTTCATTCAATGGTAATTTTATTTAATTATTTATCATTCTCCGCCATATACATACATTTAAAATTAAAGCTATTTCCTCTACACATATTATTCAGATTGATGGTAGCGTTGAACGGTGTAGAACCTTTTTTTATATGTTTTATGTTTCATTACAGGGTGTCCTTGAAGAGAACGACATATTCCGCAATGCGCAAGCCGGAGTCCTAATCTCCACGCAAAGCCACCCCGTCCTGCGGCGCAACCGGATATTTGACGGCCTTGCCGCGGGCGTGGAGATCACCAACAATGCCACAGCCACGCTGGAGCACAATCAGATCTTCAACAATAGATTTGGCGGTAAGTTGCATAATTATTTTTAAATCCATTCTTATTAAAATACCATGTTTTTCCCACACCCGTACGTACACTACTCAATATAGGAATAAGCAATAATGTATGTATTCCCCATTGCACAGAGTTCTAATGGAGGGAAATAATTATGGAGAGTCAGTGAACATCTTCAATCAATCATTAAATAAATACAAAAGATTGATACCGAGGCAGTTCAGTTATGTTACTGCATAATTTTTACTATACCTATCTAAAAGCCCCTGAAAGGGTGTTAACCTTTAAGAGAGTAAGGCCGTAACGTGTGCATCCATAAAAAAACATTTGTAAAGGTACATGTATGTACACCGCGTGGCGGTGTTTGTAGAAATCTTAATAATAATATATAATGCAGTTATATTGATATTTTATTATTTAATTATTACATATTTTTTTATCAAAGTTAGATTTTTTATAATACATACTATGCATCGATATGTCAACTCTTCTGTCAATTCTGAAGAATAGAAAAAGGTAAGTCGGCATATCCGAATTTTCCACTCCTATTGCATTCCACGGTGCTTTTCCGTCCCCAACAAGTCCCATTTGCTAAAAACTGAATGTCACCCTATCTGTCGTTAATATCTACTTGTTTCTTCTTGGGAATAATGATTAATAGGTTGTTGTGGTTCAAATAGTGTTACAATATACTGTCAAATTACCCATCTAGTAACTAATCAAATACATTGTTTTTTTTAAATATTTTGTGTTTGTATGTTGCATTACTTTATTTTTGTGATTACTCTATGTTTGCTTCAATCAAATGTAAATTGTTAAACCTCGATACAGGCTTAGACCTATTGAGGTTGATTTTTATGAGAAAAAACATTATTTATGTATAGGAAGATGCAATATATATAAAAAAAATAGTGAAAACCTTGTCAAAATCTGATGCGTAGTTTAGAAGAACTAAGCGCACAAACAGACAATCTCGGATAGCGACTTTGTTTTATACTATTTAGAGATAATATACTAGCTGTACCCCGCCATGCGTTGCTGTGGCTCGGTCTGTCTGTGCAGATATAGTAACTATAGCGTGTTTTGCCTTTATGTTCAACAGATGGCGCTGTTTTAAAAAAAAAAAACATTTTTACCTATCACATGTGACATCTATATAATATAGGTATATAAAAACACATGCGTATTCGAATGCAACATTGTGTCAAAATTTCAAAGCAATCGGGAAGAACTTTCGGAGATTTAAGATTTTGTACAAACGAACATTTACATTTTTATTTACACAAGTGAGTGAGTGATTTAAAAAAAAAACTCATTTCATAACATAACACAGTAATGTCATGCCTCTTGCTTATTTAATATTGTTGTCTGTGGTATTGTTTTAAATTATCAATACACACATGTTATGTACCTACTTCTACTATTTGTTATTACTAATACTCATTTGTATATTTAATTTTTTACCATTTCTCTTTTACTGTACCTTTATGTGTTATACATTTGTAACTCTGTAATATATTGGTTTATAACTGATTTGGAGACTGAAAAATAAATAAATAAACCTATCGGAGGCTTTGTTGGTTTGTTAGTTAGTTTGTTTGAAGATATGTATGTGTGTTTGTGTTGATTACAGGTCTGTGCCTGGCATCGGGAGTGTCTCCCATGGTGCGCGGGAACAAGATCTTCTCCAACCAGGACGCCGTGGAGAAGGCCGTCGGCGGAGGGCAGTGCCTCTACAAGATATCTTCCTACACTTCTTTTCCAATGCACGACTTCTATAGGTACTAAACCAATCTGCACAATCCCATCAAATCTGATATATGTTGATGTCCAATGTAGTGTATATGATTATTACCTGTTCAAGAAAGAATTTATTCAAGATATTTGAAAATGATTGACTAATTTCTTCCGTAAGTAAGATAAACTTGAACTTACTTCGGGCACACAAACCGTCCAAAACACCCGTGCAAAAATTAAAAGAGGTGGGATTGGGTGCGAATTTGAGTAATCTGAAAGTATGTTGCCCGCTGTATGCTGATTGCTAATAGTATGGATGATCTACAATCTCTCGTGTCTAGGATGAACGAAGTATGCATGAAGAATGAGTTAATGATGAATGTAAGTAAGTCTAAAGTAATGGTGTTTGAAAGAGAGAGTACGAAAACAGTGCACAATATAGTTGTGAATGAGAAATACTTGGAACAGGTTTGAATTTGTGTATTGAGGAAGTATGTTTACGAGAGATGGGAAGGCTGACCGAGATATTGAAAGAAGGGTAAATGTAGGTAACTCCATTAATGGAGGACTGAACGCAGTTGGCGCCAACAAAAACTTGTCCAAAGAAGCGAAGCTAGCAGTCCACAATAAGTGCTGGTACCTACCCTGATGTACGGAAGTTAGGCATGGAACTGGCAGAGAAAGGATGAAAGTAGACTGAATGCTGTAGAAATGAGATCCCTGAGGCGTATGTGTGGTAAAACCATATATGATCGTGGGAGAAATGTGGAGATCCGCAAAGAGTGCAAGGCTGATGTAAGTTTAATGAGTAAGATCAAGAATGGGACGCTTAGATGGTTTGGGCATGTAGAGCAAATGAGCGAAGAAAGAGTGTATACAATGCAAATGATAGCAGAAGTCGGGGACGCCCGAGGAAGACATGGCACGACCAAGTGAAAAAGATATGGTAGCAGAGTCGGGCCATGTCAAGAGTCAGAATAATAGAAGAGTATGTATGAGACGATGTATGAATGTGAATGAGGCAAGGAGTGTGTGGTGTGACCGAGTTGTTTGGCGGTCCATCCTCCCTGCCTACCCCTGGGGGGAACACTGCGTGATGGTTAGTTAGTTACTATTATGTATTATAAGCGAAGTTCCTTCTAATTTTTTCATTGTGTGTGCGGCCCACCAATTTATCTGTGCAAAATATTAAAAAAAAAGAAAGAGACTAGTTTCCAAAAAAAATTAGATAATCTAGTTACCACGAAAATTACATTTCTGAAAAATGTATGTTATAAAAAATCTGTTTTCTTACCCAATAATGTTCCATTTATATTGGAGTCCAGAAGGTTAATAATTGGTGATACTTTGGTAATAATTAACATCGATGATTTGTGTAGTTACTGTAATATAACATAATTTATTTATTCCTGTTTATGTTAGTTTCTCACCGGCCCGTGAGGGTGTGGTAAGGCTAACAAACTAAAGACTGACGAATTTTTCTTGAAATTATGTATCGTCTCTGAAGGATATGCATCATTTATCAGGAACACAACAATTAAACAGTCACAGTAAAAATAGGTAGTACGTACCTCTGTTTATACTTTCCAATTCAAGCAAAAAAATTAAAACACAAATAAAATAGCTTTTGTTAAAAATATGTGACATGATGTGCGAACCCTGAGAACCTATCATAAAATATCAGTTATTTTTGTGTGTTGGTACTTGCTCAAAACAAACATTTGTTTCTTCACGCTCAGTTCTAGGAGGTTTTGGTTAAACACGCTCCTTTCTTTGAGATGTGTGCGGAAGATGAAAACATGTGTGCAGACAATTTTAAAATAATGTGCGGCTGCATACCTTAGGGGGAACATTGATTACAAGTCCAGACCTTTTGATTTTATAAAAGTGGTAAACCTACTCAAATTCAATACTGGGACCAAATTAATTTTACCATTTTGTATAATAAATCCTCTAGTTTCTGTTGTAAAATCAATAAATTTCTGTATTGCTTGTCATGCTTTTTACTTTTAACTTTAAGTTCAGTGATTAGGTTTGAATATCCAGGTTCTCCACCTTTTCTACAGCTGCAAAGCCTTTTTTGTAAAGTTTGTCAGACTCAACAATCAACATGACAACGTCCAGACTTGCAGTGCCCACGTTTTAAATGCAAAATGTATTTTAAATATTTTTTGGGGGTTACGTAGTTCACTGGTCCTAAGCTGATAATGCAAAATAATGTAAATTACCCACTTTTAATGCAATCTTACTATTTTTAACTTAATCAACAAGGTATGTTTTTAAACTAATTATGTGTATTGTTCTGTAAAAATGTATGAAATATTGTAATGTTCCAGATGCCAAACATGTAACACAACGGACCGGAACGCCATCTGTGTGAATTGTATTAAAACTTGCCATGCGGGTCACGACGTAGAATTTATCCGACATGACAGGTAACTATACTGTACTATTCATGCAATCATTTTATTAATTTATAACGAGGATGTTCCTTCATATTGGAGTCCAGAAGGTTTATAATTGGAGATACTCAGTTTCCAGAGTGGAAGGTACTCTCTGTATCGCCCTGGTGTAAGACCACCATACTTGTATTGGCTTTGGCCGTGTTTGGTGACTAGATCTGAATAGCCAGGTACTTCCCCACCTTCCTCTCCCTCATCTCCTTCCCCTCCCCGCTACGTTCAGCCTCACAACATAAGCCAATTGGGGATGCCATAGTCTAACTGGATCTTGGACTCTTATGCAGTTTCACATAAAAAATAAAAGTAACTCCTTCGTGGCCTGTGTAGGCACTTTCTTCCACAGCACTGTCTGATAAGGTTAAGGTTTCTTCAACGTTTGATAAGGTTAAGGCTCCTGCATTGACAATACTTCTCTTTTATCTCAAATTCATGCATTCATCATGGCAGTTGTTATTATCTCATACATACGATCTGATGGTTCAGTGGTCTAGTGCTCCAAATGGGAGTCTTAGCCCTTCCACATACTCACGTTGCAAACAACTTGCCGCATTGAATTCTTGAAACATCTAAACTAGAATGCTTTCAAAATTTCACTGACAACCAAACAGTTGGTGTAACTGTAATTTTTTTAATCCTGTCATTCTTTGTTGACTGTTACGAAATGTGGAAATATCTCTACAACATGAGTGCAAAAAATCCTTCAAATGAGCCTTAAATAAATATTCTACACACAAAGCAATACATTTTGTAATTTTATCTAAGTTTTCTGAGTTGACCGAGTTGAAAAAATGACTGAACATCTGATTGCCACCTTGTGAAATTATACAACTCATTTTTAGCTTACGGAAGTGTTGTGAGTTTGTTCCATGCTTCTACTACTCTATTTGTAAGGAAGTGTTGTGTGAGTTTGTTCCATGCTTACACTACTCTATTTGCATGAAATTGTTGTGTAAGTTTATGCTTTCACTACTCTATTTGCAAGGAAGTGTTGTGTAAGTTTGTTCCATGCTTCCACTACTCTATTTGCAAGGAAGTGTTGTGTGAGTTTGTTCCATGCTTACACTACTCTATTTGCAAGGAATTGTTGTGTAAGTTTATGCTTCCACTACTCTATTTGCAAGGAAGTGTTGTGTAAGTTTGTTACATGCTTCCACTACTCTATTTGCAAGGAAGTGTTTTGTGTAAGTTTGTTCCATGCTTCAACCACTCTATTTGCAAGGAAGTGTTGTGTAAGTTTGTTACATGCTTCTACTACTCTAAGGACGGGTTGTTTCGGAGAATCTGAACAATTCATCAAATTTCAACGTTCATTTTCAAGTTCTGTGAAAGATTTTTTCAAGTTCTGTTTCTATTTCAGTTTTGTCAAGCAACTAGCCTACAATGATATAAAAACAGAACTTGAAAAAGTTTTTCACAGAACCCGAAAATGAACGTTGAAATTTGATGAATTGTTCAAATTCTCCGAAACAACCCGTCCTAAGTGTTCCCTAGAAAAGGTGTTTTGTTCTTTTTTTTTTGTAGTGTCTCGGAGTTTTACATTTGTGTTGGTGGTGAAGATTTCTAGAATACCAGGGCAGTGTAGTTAAAATTTTGAACGATTATAATAATCAAGTCATCCCTTCCTCTTCTTTTAATGTTTGTAATTTGGGTCTATTTTCATATTGCTGGTCTTTCAAAGCTCTTAAATCGTTTCTATTAGAAAATGTAGACTCCATTTTTTATCTGTCCCCGCACAAGAGTCCCAACTGTCTGTAGGCAGTGAGATTATAGCATCCCCAATTGGGGTATGTTGTGAGGCTTGAGGTAGTGGGGAGGGGAAGGACTTGGCTATTCAGATCTGGTCACCAAACACAGCTCAAGCCATTCCAAGCAACATTCCAATTCTGAATGGTGTTCTTACACCAGGGCGATACTGAGAGTATCTTTCACTACCTCGGCCTTCAGTTTGCTAGTCGAGTATGATGAATATGTATGTAAAGTGTTGTTTGCTTTTGTTGTGCAGATTCTTTTGCGACTGCGGCGCGGGAACGCTGTCCAACCAGTGCCAGCTGCAGGGTGAGCCCACGCAGGACACCGACACGCTGTACGACTCCGCCGCCCCCATGGAGTCACACACTCTCATGGTCAACTGAATCTCCCTAAACGGGCACAACTCTAACTCTAAACAATATAAAATTATCGTGGCTATAATCATTTTCAATTGTATATAAATATGGTTAATTCAAAACAAAAAAATATTCATAATATTGATATCGTTTTATGTATAGTTTAATAATTGCGGGATGAGCCATTGTTGAGCCGTTGCGGGGTTATTTCAATCGTCTATAAATATTAAATAATCCATCATTGTGTTTTTACGTTAATGTGATTGAAGTGTTGTTTTTTTATAATTGTGATGATCATCCGTGTATGATATAAATATATTTAAAGCTGCGCTGTTTGGTCCGCGGTGACACGTTGACTGGCCGGACTCGTGACGACATCAAGTTGCGTGAGGCCGACTGTACGCGCTCCGATCACTCAGGAACATTTTAACATTGAGTGACTCGGATATACGAGACAAACCTCCGTGTGTGTGTGTGTGTGTGTGACAATCACGAGCCGATATGATTTTTGATATGAAAGCTTGTGCAACACTTGAATCCCATATTATATTATGTACATAACGATATTCTGATCTTCAAAAGATCTTAGCTATGGCATTAGAGTTTAGTAGAAGCGGTGGAGGTCAGGGGTCAGGGTTGGTTTACTCCATATTGAAGTGAATGAGGTGTTCCTGTTCCTAGCCGGCCGATCAATGTCCTTACTTTGGCCGCAGCGCAGCGCAATTGTGTTTTCTTGGTTGGAAGACGGAACTGTAACGGAATGATTGCTAGTTAAATATTTCCCCATCTCTTGTATGGCCGATTGTGTCCAACGGAGAGTGGGCTATAAACGTGTGTAGAATTGGTGTTTGGCCATTGTGATAAAGTTGGTTTTTAAAATGTATTGTGAAACTTTTCCACGCAGAGAATACGCCGGGTCTGATTAGACTGCATCCTGCACTGCGTCTATGTGTAATTCTAATACATCTGACTTGCATTGTTATTAACACTGCAGATAAATTAATCTTCCTTTGATGTTTCTTTTTATTTGAAATTAATCTTGAGTTGTATAACCCCGATAATTAGAAAAACTACAAAAAACATCTTTTTGTTGTGTGTATAATACGATCTTATTTATTATTTTGTTTATTTGTGTGCAATTCGATTCATGCGGGGCTAAATGCAATATATGTTATGTCAGATTATTGTGTAAATGTAAATTGTCAGTGGCCCCAAAAAAAATATTGTATTTTTTCATAAATCTGAATCCAGATAAAGTTTGTAAAGTGGTTTCTTTTTTTGTAGATTGCGATACATTTGTGTTGAGATTAATATTGAATTTTCGAAATGTTGTGTTTGGTAAAACTGGAAATTATTGTTTTGTAAATGAAAAACTGGCATTAAATATTGAAGAAATAAACTTTCCCTTTCGAATTATGAGGGAATTTGTTAATTTGGTTTTTGATGTCTGTGGATTTCGAATTAACGGGGTTCTAATGTATAAGCATAAAATGGCTGTTATATTTTATCAGAATGATGTGATTTGCGCCTAAACACTATCAACACAATATTATGTTGACCATCACTGCTGAGATTACAAAAGATACACAAGGTGTTGGAAATCATCCTCGAGTATTTTGTACAATGTGCTGCTCATTTGCAATTCAATAGAATCTGTGCAAAGATACTGCTCAATATTTTAAAGTAGATAAAAGGCCTTTGTACTTTTTCTTAAGATGGTCAACTTGCCTTAATCTGTTTAACTATATGTCTTTAACTCATTCCCGACAACCCCAATCTTAGAAGGCTTTCCCTCCGAGCTACCATAATTTATGTTAATAGTAGCGTGCATTGCAATCTTACGGTATTGAATTTGTTTTATACTAAAAAAAGTCATGTCATTTTTACCACCATCAATAAATTCAGTTGCTGCGGTCAGTTTGAGTAAAAATAACTTTGGATGGGATGAGTTATAAATTGACACTTGTGTGTATAAAAGGAGATTATTATTATTGTATCGATGCAATCCAAATGTGTGCCGTTGTGGTGATGTGTGGAGCTTATGTTGAAACCTATTTGGTATTTGAATTGATTTGTTGCGATGCCTCCGTATTCTCTGTACATAATGAATATTGTCAACCTTTATGTCGTAATTTAAATGGATTCTTAGCTTGTCATTTAGTTTTCCCGTTGTTAATAACAAATTCCATTAAGCAGATATTCTCGGAACACGACGTCTATAGAATTATTGTAGAAACAATATTTTTAATTTAGTGATTAATTAACTTTATACTGTGAATCTTCTTATTATTTATGTCTGATTACTAAATACATAGCTTTAAATTTTCCAACCATATTAAATTGATTGCATCTAGTATAAATATATATTTTTTATTTGATTAAATTATGATTGTGATGTGATTGGTGGGTGGGTTTAGGTGGTGTGTTGGGAATGTAAGGAAGAGACGCCTCTAGAGAATAGGCATCTGATTATGTTTGATATAATAGGATCTGAAATGCAATAAAACACCTCGGGACATGTTGCACTCGAATAAAGTGGATGCAAGTATACCCCCACTGGGAACAACGTTGTATATTCCTTTCGAACAAACTAAAGAATGGAGGAATTAAACTAATTATATGAAACTTTCATTGACACAATTTTTGTTTATATATATGTAATAGAAATTATATTTTTATGGTTTGTGTTGACCGAGGGAGTAGTTAATTGAAGGATGTGGTCGTGGTGGTAACCCAGCGCGAGGTATGCTTGTATTTGTGTGAATCGGGTATTGTTACATTATTTCATCGCAATTGTGGAACGGGACGACAGATTCTGCTTTAGTTGTGTTCCACGTATTCCACGAGTCTGTACATATAAGTAGCGTAACCGCCGCACGTTCGCCGCTGCAGGATCTATAGGCCTATATAGTTAATTTTGAAATATCCAAATTGTATGTTTAGGGCATGTTTTCCGTATATGTTTTTCGCCATTTGAACTGCGAAAATTTCTCGTTTGTATTATGTTGATATTTGTAACGCTAATAATTAGGTCTTATTCAAAAATAATTAATGTCTTTATAATCAGCACGTTCAGGAAGTATAATGTTTATGTGGGGAACTGCAGCGGGGGATGTCGGCTTATTTAGGATATGTATAAAGTAAAGGCATGGTGTTGTCAGCGGAAACAAACCTCTCCAGGAGCATCGTCTCCAGTACGTGTTAACACGCCCAACTATGGAATCATATCTGTTCTCTGTGTATAGTGTTAACGTATATATCCCTAAACTTTGTTTCCTTTTACGATTGTGCTAAATTTGTGATGTATATTGGTGAAACTTTCTTATAAGGTTCTTCCAAGGGACTGAACAAAACTATGTGAGAACCAGCAACCTCATATTATGTGGGTTTGTTAATTAACTTCTTAAGAGTGTAAACTGCTTAGGTGGGAACCTTATAAGTGGCTTTTACTGTTTGTATTGCCGTTGCGAGTTAGCCATCCTGTTTCAATACCATTTTGGGCACATTAGATATTTGTACCTTCTTAAAAAGTCATTTGTGATCAAAACTAAATTTGAAGTGCTTTTTTGTCTTTTTGTTATGTTGTTTTTTTTTAAATATACTTGTGTGTGGAAGTATTAAATATAATATATATATGGTACACATTATTTAACTTAGAATTCTTTTGACATCATTTTAGCAATATTGTTCTGGGATAGAAGACAGTGCTGTTGGTCTCTCGCGACTGAAACTAATTATTAGTGGGCTGACCAGGTGGAGGCTGGGGAAGCAAACAAACTCTCCATTACTCCTTCAAATCTTATGATTTATAAGAGAACCCCAAACAAAGCTGATAAACAAACAAGCAAACTAGGTAACTCTGAACTGGCGGTGAACCCTGTCTGCCGTACCGTGTGGGCCAGCGGAGGTGGCAGAAATCGGTAGAGCCGCACGCACCATTACTAGCTATTCTTGGTTCAATGGTTGATACTTGTCCAATAATTATTTAGGCCACTCTTGTTTACGTTACAAACAATTTGTAGCTTTTTTCATGTTTTATAAGAATGACTGAAAATTATAAATGGATGATTTAAAATAAAGATTAATAATTAATGTAAGCGTTGCATAATAAATTTTAGTCTATCACGAATATGTATTATTTTTGATTTAACTGAAATGTATTCCCCAAATGACGATATTATGCTCTGGCATTATGGAGTTGGCACTGCTTTTCAATATGACTTTTTTGTCAGAGACACATCTCCCCGCCAACCTATATTAGAGCATTGTAATATGATCTCCCTTTATCTCTGATTTCCTTGAAAATCTTTAATCAAACGTCTTATCCCAAGTCTCAAATACAACATTAATTGGATAGTTGGTAAAAGAAAATGTACATATTCAGTAATACTGATGGGTAAATTCCTGTAAATTTATTTTTGGAAATATTCCCGAATCGATTAATATTGCGGGAATTTTCATCTAAATTGTGAAATTCCCTTAAAATTGTCTCCTACAACATTTCATCTTATTTACAAATGTATCATTTTTGGAAAATATTGAATAGTACTGAAGATATAAACCGTCAAAGTGTTCATATTTACGACCGGCTGATAAGCAAGTGATATCACAGCACATACAAAAACTGGCGTAGCAGTACAGCTATTCGAATTATGAATTATTGTACTGAATTGTCACGTGTGACATCACATGATATAGTATGTATACATTTTACCCAAGTTTACTTAGCCCCTAACTTTGTCATTTGAGATATCGAGAGACAATCTCATTTCGAATAAATTCCCGAATTTGGGGAATTTATATCAGGTCGGGGAATATTCCCGGGTGCACGTCATCAGTCAGTAACCAACAATTGTTTTTTCAATGTTCTGTAGTTAAAAACTTTGGGTTGTTGTAATCGAGGATTAACTTGTATGCCGAAAAGGACTGCTCGATGTCAACTAATAACTTAACTTTTGTAAAGTAACAAAGTAATTTCACTTAGGGTGCCATCTCGCACATTCTCTACTAATTAAAAAATAAATACACCAGACATTATATCATCAAATTAAAGTATGTGATTGAGGTTTGCAGTGTCCACACTCTTGGAAAATTGTGAGTATTCCAAGAGTGTGGACACTGCAAAGTAATTTCATTTAGGGTGCCATCTCGCACATTCTCTACTAATTAAAAAATAAATACACCAGACATTATATCATCAAATTAAAGTATGTGATTGAGGTTTGCAGTGTCCACACTCTTGGAAAATTGTGAGTATTCCAAGAGTGTGGACACTGCAAAGTAATTTCACTTAGGGTGTCATCTCGCATATTCTCTACTAATTAAAAAATAAATACACCAGACATTATATCATCAAATTAAAGTACGTGATTGAGGTTCGCAGTGTCCACACTCTTGGAAAATTGTGAGTATTCCAAGAGTGTGGACACTGCAAAGTAATTTCACTTAGGGTGCCATCTCGCACATTCTCTACTAATTAAAAAATAAATACACCAGACATTATATCATCAAATTAAAGTATGTGATTGAGGTTCGCAGTGTCCACACTCTTGGAAAATTGTGAGTATTCCAAGAGTGTGGACACTGCAAAGTAGTTTTACTTAGGGTGTCATCTCGCACATTCTCTACTAATTAAAAAATAAATACACCAGATATTATATCATCAAATTAAAGTATGTGATTGAGGTTTGCAGTGTCCACACTCTTGGAAAATTGTGAGTATTCCAAGAGTGTGGACACTGCAAAGTAATTTCACTTAGAGTGCCATCTCGCACATTCTCTACTAATTAAAAAATAAATACACCAGACATTATATCATCAAATTAAAGTATGTGATTGAGGTTTGCAGTGTCCACACTCTTGGAAAATTGTGAGTATTCCAAGCGTGTGGACACTGCAAAGTAATTTCACTTAGGGTGCCATCTCGCACATTCTCTACTAATTAAAAAATAAATACACCAGACATTATATCATCAAATTAAAGTATGTGATTGAGGTTTGCAGTGTACACACTCTTGGAAAATTGTGAGTATTCCAAGAGTGTGGACACTGCAAAGTAATTTCACTTAGTGTGCCATCTCGCACATTCTCTACTAATTAAAAAATAAATACACCAGACATTATATCATCAAATTAAAGTATGTAATTGAGGTTTGCAGTGTCCACACTCTTGGAAAATTGTGAGTATTCCAAGAGTGTGGACACTGCAAAGTAATTTCACTTAGAGTGCCATCTCGCACATTCTCTACTAATTAAAAAATAAATACACCAGACATTATATCATCAAATTAAAGTATGTGATAGAGGTTTGCAGTGTCCACACTCTTGGAAAATAGTGAGTATTCCAAGCGTGTAGACACTGCAAAGTAATTTCACTTAGGGTGCCATCTCGCACATTCTCTACTAATTAAAAAATAAATACACCAGACATTATATCATCAAATTAAAGTATGTGATTGAGGTTTGCAGTGTACACACTCTTGGAAAATTGTGAGTATTCCAAGAGTGTGGACACTGCAAAGTAATTTCACTTAGGGTGTCATCTCGCACATTCTCTACTAATTAAAAAATAAATACACCAGACATTATATCATCAAATTAAAGAATGTGATTGAGGTTTGCAGTGTCCACACTCTTGGAAAATTGTGAGTATTCCAAGAGTGTGGACACTGCAAAGTAATTTCACTTAGGGTGCCATCTCGCACATTCTCTACTAATTAAAAAATAAATACACCAGACATTATATCATCAAATTAAAGAAAGTGATTGAGGTTTGCAGTGTCCACACTCTTGGAAAATTGTGAGTATTCCAAGAGTGTGGACACTGCAAAGTAATTTCACTTAGGGTGTCATCTCGCATATTCTCTACTAATTAAAAAATAAATACACCAGACATTATATCATCAAATTAAAGTATGTGATTGAGGTTCGCAGTGTCCACACTCTTGGAAAATTGTGAGTATTCCAAGAGTGTGGACACTGCAAAGTAATTTCACTTAGGGTGTCATCTCGCACATTCTCTACTAATTAAAAAATAAATACACCAGACATTATATCATCAAATTAAAGTATGTGATTGAGGTTTGCAGTGTCCACACTCTTGGAAAATTGTGAGTATTCCAAGAGTGTGGACACTGCAAAGTAATTTTACTTAGGGTGTCATCTCGCACATTCTCTACTAATTAAAAAATAAATACACCAGATATTATATCATCAAATTAAAGTATGTGATTGAGGTTTGCAGTGTCCACACTCTTGGAAAATTGTGAGTATTCCAAGAGTGTGGACACTGCAAAGTAATTTCATTTAGGGTGCCATCTCGCACATTCTCTACTAATTAAAAAATAAATACACCAGACATTATATCATCAAATTAAAGTATGTGATTGAGGTTTGCAGTGTCCACACTCTTGGAAAATTGTGAGTATTCCAAGAGTGTGGACACTGCAAAGTAATTTCACTTAGGGTGTCATCTCGCACATTCTCTACTAATTAAAAAATAAATACACCAGGAGGGCGATTCTCGTTCTACTTAACGACACTAAAATCGTCCTTACATTCAAATTAACGATTTTTCTCGGTTTATTCGTATGAAGCGATTCCGGTTCTCTCGTTGACAGATGGAATCCTTAGATTTTCGATTGCGCGCCAAAATTTTTAGCCTTACGCGAAGGGTACCCCTAGACCTGTCATTCGGCGGCCGAACGCTAGCGTTCACGGAGAATTTGCTTCATTTAATTGTGACGTTTTGACAATTAGCAATATTTGCGTAGTTTTAATAAGAGAAAACTTAATATTATCGTAAGTATTGACTGTAAACATGATTAGTGACTTGTTTGTGGCACAATAATGCTATTAAATGAATTGAATCAGGTAATTGCGATGTTTGTAAAGTACGTAACATGTCGAAAGCCAGATAAGTGATTTAATTTACAATAAACTACACATACCATTGAGGATTTCTACATAAAT
Organism: Hesperophylax magnus; assembly: GCA_026573805.1. Classification (NCBI taxonomy): domain Eukaryota; kingdom Metazoa; phylum Arthropoda; class Insecta; order Trichoptera; family Limnephilidae; genus Hesperophylax; species Hesperophylax magnus. The sequence continues at coordinate 2,847,760 of JAIUSX010000054.1, read as the reverse complement.
AATAATAAGTTTCTGGCTGGCGCTCGAAATTGTGGGTTTTGAAGTTAACCACAACGAAATAAGAATCCCTTTCATTCTTAAATCAACTTGGGTGATAGTTAGCGCCATTCGGCAGCGTTAGTTTGACAGCAAACGTCACTTTAGAAGTGGTGAATCTGTAAAAAAGTCATTACTATCCAGCGAGGTAAGTACCTTTTCACAAAACGTAAATCTTCGATAAATGGCTTATTTATGTCATTCATAAATAAAATAAGCAGTTATTAAAATGCATTATAATACAAAGTATTTGTTTTTTTAAGTTTTAGTTAGAAACCTTGCGTCACTTAATTATATTTCACCAATTTGTGTTTTCAATAATCTCTTAACAATATCGTAGATGCTCTTAACCACGCTTCTTTAGGATTTTTTACTAGGTCTCTCAAAAATCGATCTTGTAAGGCTATCAGAAGAACGAGAATCGCTTAATAGTTAAGAAAAGATGTTACAAGCGACGGACAGCTATCTTTCGCAAACGATAGCAGTCGTTGACGAATGCTATCATTTAGCTTAAGGCTAAAAGCACGAGAATCGCCCTCCAGACATTATATCATCAAATTAAAGTATGTGATTGAGGTTTGCAGTGTCCACACTCTTGGAAAATTGTGAGTATTCCAAGAGTGTGGACACTGCAAAGTAATTTCACTTAGGGTGTCATCTCGCACATTCTCTACTAATTAAAAAATAAATACACCAGACATTATATCATCAAATTAAAGTATGTGATTGAGGTTTGCAGTGTCCACACTCTTGGAAAATTGTGAGTATTCCAAGAGTGTGGACACTGCAAAGTAATTTCACTTAGGGTGTCATCTCGCACATTCTCTACTAATTAAAAAATAAATACACCAGACATTATATCATCAAATTAAAGAATGTGATTGAGGTTTGCAGTGTCCACACTCTTGGAAAATTGTGAGTATTCCAAGAGTGTGGACACTGCAAAGTAATTTCACTTAGGGTGTCATCTCGCATATTCTCTACTAATTAAAAAATAAATACACCAGACATTATATCATCAAATTAAAGTACGTGATTGAGGTTCGCAGTGTCCACACTCTTGGAAAATTGTGAGTATTCCAAGAGTGTGGACACTGCAAAGTAATTTCACTTAGGGTGCCATCTCGCACATTCTCTACTAATTAAAAAATAAATACACCAGACATTATATCATCAAATTAAAGTATGTGATTGAGGTTCGCAGTGTCCACACTCTTGGAAAATTGTGAGTATTCCAAGAGTGTGGACACTGCAAAGTAATTTCACTTAGGGTGTCATCTCGCACATTCTCTACTAATTAAAAAATAAATACACCAGACATTATATCATCAAATTAAAGTATGTGATTGAGGTTTGCAGTGTCCACACTCTTGGAAAATTGTGAGTATTCCAAGAGTGTGGACACTGCAAAGTAATTTTACTTAGGGTGTCATCTCGCACATTCTCTACTAATTAAAAAATAAATACACCAGATATTATATCATCAAATTAAAGTATGTGATTGAGGTTTGCAGTGTCCACACTCTTGGAAAATTGTGAGTATTCCAAGAGTGTGGACACTGCAAAGTAATTTCATTTAGGGTGCCATCTCGCACATTCTCTACTAATTAAAAAATAAATACACCAGACATTATATCATCAAATTAAAGTATGTGATTGAGGTTTGCAGTGTCCACACTCTTGGAAAATTGTGAGTATTCCAAGAGTGTGGACACTGCAAAGTAATTTCACTTAGGGTGTCATCTCGCACATTCTCTACTAATTAAAAAATAAATACACCAGGAGGGCGATTCTCGTTCTACTTAACGACACTAAAATCGTCCTTACATTCAAATTAACGATTTTTCTCGGTTTATTCAAGCGATTCCGGTTCTCTCGTTGACAGATGGAATCCTTAGATTTTCGATTGCGCGCCAAAATTTTTAGCCTTACGCGAAGGGTACCCCTAGACCTGTCATTCGGCGGCCGAACGCTAGCGTTCGCGGAGAATTTGCTTCATTTAATTGTGACGTTTTGACAATTAGCAATATTTGCGTAGTTTTAATAAGAGAAAACTTAATATTATCGTAAGTATTGACTGTAAACATGATTAGTGACTTGTTTGTGGCACAATAATGCTATTAAATGAATTGAATCAGGTAATTGCGATGTTTGTAAAGTACGTAACATGTCGAAAGCCAGATAAGTGATTTAATTTACAATAAACTACACATACCATTGAGGATTTCTACATAAATAATAATAAGTTTCTGGCTGGCGCTCGAAATTGTGGGTTTTGAAGTTAACCACAACGAAATAAGAATCCCTTTCATTCTTAAATCAACTTGGGTGATAGTTAGCGCCATTCGGCAGCGTTAGTTTGACAGCAAACGTCACTTTAGAAGTGGTGAATCTGTAAAAAAGTCATTACTATCCAGCGAGGTAAGTACCTTTTCACAAAACGTAAATCTTCGATAAATGGCTTATTTATGTCATTCATAAATAAAATAAGCAGTTATTAAAATGCATTATAATACAAAGTATTTGTTTTTTTAAGTTTTAGTTAGAAACCTTGCGTCACTTAATTATATTTCACCAATTTGTGTTTTCAATAATCTCTTAACAATATCGTAGATGCTCTTAACCACGCTTCTTTAGGATTTTTTACTAGGTCTCTCAAAAATCGATCTTGTAAGGCTATCAGAAGAACGAGAATCGCTTAATAGTTAAGAAAAGATGTTACAAGCGACGGACAGCTATCTTTCGCAAACGATAGCAGTCGTTGACGAATGCTATCATTTAGCTTAAGGCTAAAAGCACGAGAATCGCCCTCCAGACATTATATCATCAAATTAAAGTATGTGATTGAGGTTTGCAGTGTCCACACTCTTGGAAAATTGTGAGTATTCCAAGAGTGTGGACACTGCAAAGTAATTTCACTTAGGGTGTCATCTCGCATATTCTCTACTAATTAAAAAATAAATACACCAGACATTATATCATCAAATTAAAGTATGTGATTGAGGTTCGCAGTGTCCACACTCTTGGAAAATTGTGAGTATTCCAAGAGTGTGGACACTGCAAAGTAATTTCACTTAGGGTGGCATCTCGCACATTCTCTACTAATTAAAAAATAAATACACCAGACATTATATCATCAAATTACAGTATGTGATTGAGGTTTGCAGTGTCCACACTCTTGGAAAATTGTGAGTATTCCAAGAGTGTGGACCCTGCAAAGTAATTTCACTTAGGGTGCCATCTCGCACATTCTCTACTAATTAAAAAATAAATACACCAGACATTATATCATCAAATTAAAGTATGTGATTGAGGTTTGCAGTGTCCACACTCTTGGAAAATTGTGAGTATTCCAAGAGTGTGGACCCTGCAAAGTAATTTCACTTAGGGTGCCATCTCGCACATTCTCTACTAATTAAAAAATAAATACACCAGACATTATATCATCAAATTAAAGTATGTGATTGAGGTTTGCAGTGTCCACACTCTTGGAAAATTGTGAGTATTCCAAGAGTGTGGACACTGCAAAGTAATTACACTTAGGGTGTCATCTCGCACATTCTCTACTAATTAAAAAATAAATACACCAGACATTATATCATCAAATTACAGTATGTGATTGAGGTTTGCAGTGTCCACACTCTCGGAAAATTGTGAGTATTCCAAGAGTGTGGACACTGCAAAGTAATTTCACTTAGGGTATCATCTCGCACATTCTCTACTAATTAAAAAATAAATACACCAGACATTATATCATCAAATTAAAGTATGTGATTGAGGTTTGCAGTGTCCACACTCTTGGAAAATTGTGAGTATTCCAAGAGTGTGGACACTGCAAAGTAATTTCACTTAGGGTGCCATCTCGCACATTCTCTACTAATTAAAAAATAAATACACCAGACATTATATCAAATTAAAGTATGTGATTGAGGTTTGCAGTGTCCACACTCTTGGAAAATTGTGAGTATTCCAAGAGTGTGGACACTGCAAAGTAATTTCACTTAGGGTGCCATCTCGCACATTCTCTACTAATCAAAAAATAAATACACCAGACATTATATCATCAAATTAAAGTATGTGATTGAGGTTTGCAGTGTCCACACTCTTGGAAAATTGTGAGTATTCCAAGAGTGTGGACACTGCAAAGTAATTTTACTTAGGGTGTCATCTCGCACATTCTCTACTAATTAAAAAATAAATACACCAGACATTATATCATCAAATTAAAGTATGTGATTGAGGTTTGCAGTGTCCACACTCTTGGAAAATTGTGAGTATTCCAAGAGTGTGGACACTGCAAAGTAATTTTACTTAGGGTGTCATCTCGCACATTCTCTACTAATTAAAAAATAAATACACCAGACATTATATCATCAAATTAAAGTATGTGATTGAGGTTTGCAGTGTCCACACTCTTGGAAAATTGTGAGTATTCCAAGAGTGTGGACACTGCAAAGTAATTTCATTTAGGGTGCCATCTCGCACATTCTCTACTAATTAAAAAATAAATACACCAGACATTATATCATCAAATTAAAGTATGTGATTGAGGTTTGCAGTGTCCACACTCTTGGAAAATTGTGAGTATTCCAAGAGTGTGGACACTGCAAAGTAATTTCACTTAGGGTGTCATCTCGCACATTCTCTACTAATTAAAAAATAAATACACCAGACATTATATCATCAAATTAAAGAATGTGATTGAGGTTTGCAGTGTCCACACTCTTGGAAAATTGTGAGTATTCCAAGAGTGTGGACACTGCAAAGTAATTTCACTTAGGGTGTCATCTCGCACATTCTCTACTAATTAAAAAATAAATACACCAGACATTATATCATCAAATTAAAGTATGTGATTGAGGTTTGCAGTGTCCACACTCTTGGAAAATTGTGAGTATCGCTGGACCCAACCTCACCATGAAGGAGGCGCACACAATGAAGAAGGTTTACGAATAGCCTGACGTGTAATGTTTGAAGAAAATTTCAGGTTTAACCCCTAGGGGCCAGGCCCTTGCAGTATTGACGAATTGTGCCAAAGCACAATTTTAGCGTCGACCTTGTGTGTTCATTTTCCTTTCAGATTAATATCCGAACCAACCCAGTAGAGGTAATCCTCTACTGGGTTAGTTACACAAAAATGTCACCTTATCAAGTATGGTGTTGTCCACGTGTTAGCTTTAACAAAAATAATTTTTATTTTAGTTTCTCGTGGGTTTGATTTGATGTTTGACATATATTGTCGCCATTCAGGCAAGTTGTATCTAAGAGAAAAAATCTTATTTGATTGCTTCTATTTTGCGGGTAGATTAAACTTTGAAATTTCCATTAAATAAACTTTAAAACTGTTATTTCAAAGTTTATGTAACATATTTTAGTTTTCTAATGTACATCAAATATAAATATTTTGATATGGTAAATTTTGCCTGAATGGTGACGATATTGTAAAGCTAAACACAATAATTTGCATCAATTAAACCCCAAGTTTTCAAAAATGAATTGCAGAATCGGTTTCTACCTTCTGTTGAATTTTTGTTTTGCATAATAGACTTCTATTTGAAGGCCACCTTCAATTATTTCAAGTTCATCAGCCTTATCAAGGTAATCATTCGATGATTAAAGAAAACTTTTGTAACTTTATAATAAATACTCGTATATTTCTCACTGAAAAAATGTCTACTCCATCCTACAAGGCTCATTCTAATGAACAGTGAAGCTATTCACATTCTGTTGCAATATAATAACAGGTGGCGCAAAAGTCATTGCTCTATCAGAAGATGCTTTCATTTTTGCAAATGGTGTCTTGCCATTGTGACTTTGATATTTGCGAAGTAAACAGTAACAGAATATGAACATACACATCAACCAACCATGGATCGCTGTACATACTCCTCAAGAATGCGGAATAATCACATCAAAACTATAGAGCGTGGACTTTTGCACCATTGTAAGATAGGTAATAATTTATTCTAAGCCCATCATCCCATGGGTCGGTAAGCAATGGACACTAACCGAATGTTGTTATGGTACGTATACATTTGCGAACTGAAACGGGAGCAGAGCCAAGAATTACGGGAAATGAACGAAGCAACTGCAAGCGGCTTTTAACACCATTTGTGGATGCTTCGTTCCTTCCCCATACATTATCTTGACAGTTCGGCTCGCGTATGTTTAAGTAGCATAAGACCCTGCGCAGAAAAGTTCCACACTGAACTGCGCTGCAAACCTTTGCATGATTTACAGAAGTCAATTTTGTGCGCAGGGTCTTGCAGTATTGCGTTTATATCGAATGCTTACCCACCTGTGGGACGACGGGCTAAGTGTGTGTGCATAATTATGTAAGAGAATATAATACTATATGCACATTGTTGGGAGCAATAATCTTAACAGGGTTCAATTTTCACATTTTGACTCTTCTCATCTGCACAAATCACTATAACATATTGGTTGTCCGGGTTGTGTACTGAACTATCCAGTTTTCTCATTCTCCATTTGACACGTAATAAATCTTTCTCCAATCCTATCTTCTGTTCCTCGTCGTCACTTGGATCATTTATCTCACCCAGCGGTTTACTTTCTAACTGTTCTGTCTTCAAAGAGCTATCCCTGAGGGCTTGTTTTCTAAATGGCCAAATGTGACTCTTTTTGAATCCGTACGCAATACTGCTCTTAGAAAAGGCTGTGATATATGAAGAACTGATTAGAGAGGTGAGATCGTGCAGAAGACTCGGCCCGCCAGAGTGAATTTCTTTCTTGTTAGACTCAAATATTGTTGTGAATGAATCCATTATATCGGAGTTCAAGGGTTGCTTAGACTTAGCCCAGTTGGGGGGAAATGATATCAATCTGATTCCATTATCTGCGCAGTAAGCTGTTATATCCATTGTGCATGTACACTGACTCACTACATTATCCAGTAAGAGTATAATTGGGTTGTCTTTGGAGCACTTGGAGTGGTTTTGGAGATGTTTTAACAGCGGAATGACGTGGTCGACAGTCAGGATTCCACTGGAGGGGAGGTTCGTCATGCCAAGTGAGCCCAGGGGAGTGTAGGGGAGCAGGGAGGGGTCCATCGTGTGGAGGGGGAACACAAAGATGGGAGGAATCAGGTCAGCCGCTGCGCTCGCTACGGCGCACATGGTCATCGATAAACTCTGAGCTTCCACCTGCTCCTCATTCTGGTCGGGCACGTCCAGAGAAACCTCAATTTCGCATAAATTATAAATTCTGCTAGCTGTTATTCTATCAGCTTGCAAGGCGCGCTCGAAAATATTGCAGAAGAAATCAGCTTCGAGTAGTGCAGGAGTCAGACTGTTGAGGTTTGACTTGACTACAGAGAAGTTATTACTGACACGATTTAAGAAGTTCGTCAGCCAATCCCGACCTGCACTGTTTTCTGTCTCCCAGTTGGCCGGGACTTGACGGTCCAAACTCCTGGCGTACACATAGGACAGCATCCGCATCTGGGTGTAAGAAATGCCGTAATTCATGTTTGAATAAGTTACAAAATAGCGGGACAAGATAGCTTCTTCATCAGGAGTGAAGACACGTCTCTTGTAAGGGCCGGTATCCTTCTCTTCCGACAGGGCATATTCCTTGACTTTGACGATTCGGTAATACAATGTAGAAGTATTGATGGAATATTTCTTAGCCGCAGCCCGTAGCGTCTTCTTCTTATTCATAACTTCGTGTACTGCCTTCTTCACGTCTTCCTGTGAGAGTTCTTTCAACTTCTTTTTTTTATACTTCCTCACCATGGTGAAACTTCAATTTTTCAAAAATGGGAATGGAAAAGGAAAACAGGAAGGTTGTTTCCAACGGAGAATAATTCGTGTGATAAGAGTGTTAACTGAGGTTGTCACAACATTTATCTAATAAAACACTTGTTCGACACAATATTATTATCAACATAAATAAACCACATAAATTATTAGCCAAGTCATAAATAAACCACTCTCTAGATCGATATCTTCGGGCTTTTTGTATGGCGCCATTTTGTCACCCCCTTAACCACAGATAAAACGGTCGTTTGGTCCAGACAGGTAAATATATCGTGGACCATAAATAAATCTCAAGGCCATTTAAAAAATTGCAAACATAGACAATATAACTGCACCCATCTAACATCGTTCATTCACTAGCCCAAAAAATTATATTTTAAAAATAAAAATATTGGAATGCAAAATAAGGAAAATAAAAAAAAACCCACAGCTATGCACACATAAAAATACTTTTTATTTTCAAAAAGACAATCGACGGTAATACAAAACAGGGTCAGTACAACCGATGTATTGAGCATTGATTTAGCATTGAAGTAGAAGATAATACTAATATAACTAAACAAAACATGAAACAGAACAAGACACAGAAAAATAAAAAGTAACGGTCTTAACTAGGAATCGAACCCAGTCTTACTGCAACAACTTAATAGGATTTAATTTGACCTTGCACAAAAATACAAGAATATATACACAAAATACATATTCAACAAATTTAAGTGTTAATTATTATTGCCACAGCACTAGAAGTTATTCAAATTCTCCTGCAAGAGTTTCATATAATTTCCACAGCTTTGTCGTCAGCAAACATCATGGAAAATGCTGTTTACATCTGAATACTTACATGATGCAATTCTGGAGAGGTTTAAATGACCTTGTTTGATGTAATCGTGGCTTTTTTAGCAGTTTTAGCATCCTAATACGTGGTATAGTATCGCGTCGGAATACGGATAGGTCTGAAAAGGAAAATTAATTAAATTACTAGCCAATGAAGTACATTCAGGAATTAGGAACATTGTATCTAAGAACGAGAGGTTAGTACCTGTATTTGACAACGGGTTCGGGTCCTTCTTTCAGTTGGTGGAGATAGACAGGATATTATATGATGACTGGAAGATTAAGCGTTGCCAAGCATTCTTTTTTAATCCCAAAAGTACCGTATTTTTGCTTTCAATTGCGAAATGACAGCCACAAACAAACGTATTTCTTGCTGCTTCTTGCTAGCACGATTATCGAATCCGTCTGAGCAACCTTTAACACAACACGGCATTAATTTATCACCTTGAAGAATTCTAGCACGCAACATTATTTTTAGATGGGTTAGACGATTTTCAAAATTCAAAATATTTACGCTAAAAACTTCAACTGACTTTGACTTTCGAAATGGCGTCTTGGAAATTACCGTTAATTTTTATCGCAGCATAACACATGCTTAGCTTCTCTTTCTGTTACACAAGTCGCTATGGTAGAGAGCGAGAGATCAAACTACAATTTTTGCTCTGAGCCAATGAGATCTGAGCTTTCAGCCACAACAGCTTTGTCTATAAGAATTTGGGTTGAGGATAACTCCTCCCATCAGGGTTACAAGGTTATGCGAGAGTTATACGCTGAGCCAAGTTTGTAGACGTAAAAATTGTACAAATAAATGTCAAAATCAGTGTTGCCAACGGATATTGGCCTAATGTCGCCGTTTTTCAAACATTAAGTAGCCGAATTTCAGTTGCAGTAGCCTAAAGTTAGGGTTGCCATCTCTAAAATTTGGCAACCAGGACAAGAGGCGTGAAAACCCCGGATTTTAGAGCCCATAACCCGGACATGTCAACAGGTTTTTTTAAACACAGTCAGTGTAATAAAAACCGTTTAAAATGTCATAAATCACCTTTTTATTTATTTTCAGACCTTAAAATTGAATGTTGTCATTTTTTATCATCATTTTAAATGTACCTAACAAAACAGAATCTTATTACAGTTTGTTACACATTGTTTTCATAATCAGTTAGAATTTTTTCATTCTTAAAATAAAACAAAAATTATAAATATACTCTGTTATGAAAACTAAACCTTATTAAAATATTAAACTTAACAAAATTCAATTAAATTTTTAAACAAAAATCTTAAAAATACTGAGACCATTTTAATATTCAGTCTTACAATTTTTGAGGTAACTCTTTTAACTGAATAATAATTATCTTCTTTAAATTTGTATCAGCAGCCATTTACACAACAAAATACCTCTTAACATAATAATATGAACTAAATTCAGTCTTCTTAAATCTTAAGCAACAAAACTGACCCTTTTTAAAGTTGAGACTTACTGGAATGTAAGTTACATTATTATTTTTTTAAAACATAAAATATCCAAAACTATTCTCATTTATATCACCTTAAATTTTAATCAACAGCCATATTACCTAAATACGAGTATTAGCCTAGTATGGTTGTAAAAAAAACATAACAATTGTAATTTCAAGAAATCTATGAAATAATCAAAAATAAAAATTCTACGTTTCTTTTACGTAATAAAAACAATCATAACTTTAACTACAAAAATGAATAGAAATTATAGCACTTGTAAGTACATTATTTGATTATCTAGCTATTAAAGAATTTTCCTCAGCCTCTTGCCTTTTTACTTTTCAGTTTTTTTTTGTATTTATCACTCTTTCCGATAGCTTTTATAATATCTTCCCTTTTTAAAAGGAATTAGTAAAAATCAATGCAGCTGTATTCTTGGAAATTGAATTTAATTTTAATTACTGACGAGATTGTTTCTACGTTTAGTAAATTTATTTCTTTTGTCCATTGTTGTGAACACTTGTACGTATCTACAACCCGCTTAACTGTAACGACGTCCACACTCACAACCGTCCTGTGTCCTGCGACTCACTGCCAGACTACCAAGCCAGTGTCACTGCGGAGTGCGACTGCGCGGGCGGCGAAGTCAAAGTGAATACCGTACAACTGCGATGGTGAGGTGCGGGGGGACGGTGAATTTAACGAGTCGGTTCGTCGCGGCACAGTCCGTGTGTGGCGGGCGGCCCAAGACTTTAAATTTTTAAACCCGGACTACAAATGAAACCCCGCCCGGACGCTCCCCGGACGCCTTCTAAACTAGGACAAATCCGGGGAAATCCGGACGGATGGCAACCCTACCTAAAGTAGCCCGAACGCCAAAATATCAATATGAGGGGGTTTTCAAAACCCGCGTCGGGGGTGGGGGTAGAAAGCTAAATATAATTATTGTTTAGGAAGTCTCCATTTATCTTTTTGGATACATAATATCATTTTGAGTTGGAAGTGTTAAAAACAACTAGCAATACCAGAAATATTGTCTAAAAAAAAATTGTCACTGTTCGAAATATCCCTACATATCACACCACTGCTTTATAGGTAGGAAAGTTCTGTTAATAATCCTGCATTTTAGTTTTCGGATACATTCAGAAATATTCTAATTATTTGGATTTTATTGCTAAACGGAAATATTTCGACTCTCTGAAAAAATACTGTCGAGGCCTGAAGGGTAAAAGTTCGACGAAGGAAGTAACATAAAGTGGCTAATACCTCCTCTGAAATCCCGGAATCATACACATGATAATTAAAACCCGGTACTAAAAACCGGTTTAAGTACTCAGGTATAATTACAAATTATTGATTTGCTTTAGTTTGGAAAACAAAACATTCGTTTTTACTTACTTTTAAATGCTAGTTGTTTTTCCCACTCACCACGATAATTTTTTGCATATTTACCTTGTTTACCCATTTTTCATAGAAACGAAAAACTAATTAAAGTAAACTATACAAAACAACTATAAAACACAATAATCGTGCAGGGGAAGTTGTGCAAAGCGAAAGTGACAATGGCTAAGACAAATAGACGAATTCAGGGCTCAGGGTATTCTCCGAAACGAATGAATCATAAACAAATGGGGTGAATCATGTCAATATCAACTTATACCTACCTACATTATGCATACACACACATTTACATTCGCATGAAATATATATATATGTATATATTTTTTTTTATTTGTGATTTGGCTGATTTAAATAACTTGTCTCTGAAGTAGCCTAATAGGCCGCCAGTCGCCTTTCAGATTTTTTCGTCGCCGATTCTCGTTCTGAGTAGCCTAAATGACGATAAATTGCCTTCGTTGGCAGCACTGGTCAAAATCATTAACATTGCCAGTTGCTAGAGAAAAATATATGTTTCACACTCGAAAAAATTCTACGCCATGTCAGCCTAGCCGGACCTGAAAATCCAACCATTAATCCATAAAGCAACTATCATTAATTAACATTAACATAAAAGAACTAAAGTAATCCTCCGCAAGGAGTAGGCAATTAAGTATATAAAAAAATAATAAATATTAAGTATATATAAATAAATCCTCTCCGAAGTCGCAGTATAGTTTTAAGTTTCATTTTACCCCACCATAATAAAATCATTCCAAGTAAAGTTTCAAAAGAAAATCCATATTTGCCCTTATGCTAGAGTCATTAAAGTGATTGTTTAGGAACTTTTTCATTAAATAATAAGTCCAAGTCCAATAATAATCATTTTCTAGGTATAAATAGTGGGCAACACACTGATTTGTATTCATTTGATTGATAAAGTTAAAATATTATTAAGAAATTTGAATAAATTGATGAGTATTTTCTAACCAAAAGTATTATGATATTTTAATTTTATGTGGCTCCTACTTTGTAATTTTTAGCACATTGGCAAGTCAGATATAATTAATTGTCGTTGATAGAATGAGAGTTGTCTATGGTTATTATCATTTATCTCTGGTTAGTATTTTAGGTTATGTCAGCTGTCATTTGCGGCGATCTGAATATTTTCTTCTACATATTAAAACGATAAACAAGTACATTTTCTCAAATAACTATCAGATAAAAATTAGTACATAATGTTCAGAAACCTAAATTTTTCTCATCTTGTCAAAAGCTTGGTAAATCAAGGCCTTGGATCGCAACAAACCAGAGTGAGTGGAAGAAGGCGATGTTCCTTCTTATTTATACAAAACCTTATGTTACTCGTTATTTTTTACGTAAAATGTTTCAATAGGAGATCAGCTATAACATTCTACAAGGAAGTATACGTTTTAAACTACACAACACGAAACATAGGTTGTTTTAACCACTTAATACTGAGTTTTTTTAACAAAAATAAAACTATAAACATCAGGTTATTTTATTATTTATTTAAAGAGTTAACATAATTTAAAATTGACCAGTTAAAAAAAAAACAGAAGCAATAAAAAATGTAAAAAAACTTAACCATATTCAAAAAAAATATAACAAGACTCACTTTAATAAAAAATAAAAACAATAAAAATCTAACCATAATAATAAAAAAATAGAATAATAATAACTACAGTACTATATAATAATAAAATTAAAAATTTGATTTTGTGTGGTATATTTCGAAACACGGCTCTAAACAGAGACCAACTTCACAATTTGCACACCAATAACGACTCTCCCTTCGGAAACGTTTTCCTGAGTTATCTTGCTTGGAACAGCAGACCACACATCTTTTTGTAGGTCTAATCGGTAAATATTCAGGCCGGTCGGTGGCCGAGTTGACATCGCGCTTGGGTCTCACTCGGGCGTAGTGTGTTCAATTCCTCGGCTGGCTTAGTCCTCCATCACAACACAAGCAACATTTTCAGCTTACTTTGGTGGTAGTAGGAGATTTTCAAATATTGTCAGGTTATTCGTAACCCGGGAATGTTTTTCTTTCTGTTTAAAAAAAAAAAAATCGGAAATATATAAATCATATTCAATAATAGTAAAAAATGCAATACGAAAATTGTAATGTATATAAATAATAGTAAATGTCGCAAAAATGCAATGAATCAGTAATTATTGAAATATAATACTTACAAAATATTTTTGTGAAGTTTTCAATAAGTTGAAACAATGGAAAAGATTTGCACAAACCTCTAGGTACGAGCGTCCAGTGGCGAGCGCAGTTCGTTTGTTTATATGCCGTCTGCGAACACCGCTCGTTCAAAAGCATTAAGTGGTTAATGTCGACCCTAGTATTTAAAATTTTAATAATATTTTGGATCACATTAACTCCTGACAGGCTAAGATGACAAACAAAACTATAACCAAGAGGGTCTTCTGACGACCCCATGCATTTTTCTGTCTTACGGGCTTTTACTTTAGAAATCCCAATTATTCCAGTCAATTATTGATGGTAACTTATGTATTTGCGTAGAAATACGTAAAATAATAAAATAATAAAATGATATGTCAAGTATTTAAGCTAATATAAGGACGATAGTAATTTTCCCCATGTCCTAAAACGGGAATCCTCCTAGTTGGGCAGTCAAAACATTTCTTAAATAATGTATAATCTTTTACTAAATAAAAAATAAATAAAAAAATAAAATTTTGGGTACTACCATAGACATATGAATATTAGTAGACCTGCCCTAAGTGATTAAAAGCGTATTATCCCCACTCCCCATACCGGTTCCATTGGAGCCGGCTGTGCTCGCGTATGACCTCAAGTGAAATTTGAAAACGTGACGTCATCATTCTTGTGCGAACTATGGTCGAGGCATCATCGGTTCATTTTACGAAATAACACGGCAAAATGTTGACTTGTACTATGAAAACTTGTAAAAATAGATTTGAAAAAGAGAATAAACCCAATTGTCGTATTACATTCCATATATAAGCATTATTTTACTTTATTTTAAGCATATTCACATCGTATAATATAGATCAGTTTTAGAAACATATACTATCACATCGAGAAACGTCTGGACGCGAAACACAAAGCTGGTTGGTTGCTGGGAAGTAAATTATGAACATTTATAAAAGTGTCTTAACTAAATACTTAAACGAAATATTCGACTCTGAAAATAGAACCGAATTTTTTTGCCGAATTTGGACTTCGCAAATTTGTTCATTACGTGGCGAGTAATTTGCGCTCCCATGTAAAAATGTCTATTCATTCAAAAGCAGATTTTACTTTTAAGAAGTAAATGGTGATATTATAATGCGAGATGCCTATTTACTGTCAGATTGATTTATTGACGAATCACAGTCAGCCTTACTCCCTTCGTTCTTCAACAGTTGATTTTACCCCTCGCCATTATCTTCTCGTCTATTAATTCCTATGTCTGTGGGTACTACCTACTCCCCCACTTGGCTGCGGGATACATAGATGAAGGGTTCGTTTTCTTTGTGAAAACTTTGTATAAACAACTGTTAATTGATTAACTTGACGTGTTTCGGGAATCGACCGGGATACCATGTAATCTAAAATTAAACTAGTAGTTCTGTAAACACTCGACCTCGCGTAAAAAACTTACGTTTCTAATTTTCAATATTCTCTTATTTAATAAATCAAAACCAAATGTTTTTATGAAATCATAAGACTTGTGAGTAGGTACTTAAAATACCTTCCTACCGAACACGACGATTCAATGATCAATCGTGTTTGAAAAATAGAAGCTATGCGTCAGCCGATTCTGTTTTCATAATAATTTACTTGTTTTTTTTACAAAAAAAAAGAAATGGTTAGTGCCTATCGGCTATTGCAGCGCATGATGCATGACATGTTAAAACGGACACCATCTTTTACCAGATCGTAAACAAACAAATTTACAGAAAGACGAAATTCAAAATGCTTCAGTAGTCCGAGTTAAAACAAAACTTCACTACGCTAAGTCAATTACACGTATACATCTACAAAATACAAACTGTTCTCACGGAAAAAGACACAGAGTCGCAACCTAATCTTTTTAAAATGTTCTGTGCCTTCTCCTGTTTCATTTATTATTATTTTCAATAATTTTTATCAAAATACTTATTTTATGTAAATCAACAGTGCATATTTTTTTCAGAACACATTCATATTAAAACGAAGAAATCCACCGGAACTGACCAAGAAGGGCTCTTTCCCAGAGAAGATGAAACACAGACACTTTATCTACGATATGATAGATGAGAATTTCACCAAGCCCCAGAAGAATGTCAGTATCCTGCTGATGCAGTATGTTGCCGGTGAGAACTTTGCTTACGATCGTCCTTTAGATACCTACAAAGTTAAGTGTGTCAAACAGTACCCATAAATATTGGCACGACGCAATGACGGGGCTAGAGTATATTATCTCATCTCATCTTCTTCCCCATGTCCTGTTGGGTCAGGGACCCATCCTTTGTTTATACATTACACTATATACATCAAAGCGTTTTTTATAACACCATATCGCTCGCCATGCAATCCCATACAGATCTGTCACACCTGACAGATGATGTGTTATAGTGAGGGCGTGGTGACGATGATATGCCGGGATCTGGTAGTCATGCGTTATTTGAAAATGATGCAACCACTTATCAGTTTAGATAATAATACCCCCTTGGCGGTCAGATCAATTTAGGGAGCGCCGTGATCACAAAGCTGTCAAGGTGACAGATCCCTTAGAAAGAAATGACATTCCGTGGCAGCTCCCCTATTGATCTGACCCCCTTTCCTGCCGTAGATAAGCATGGACGCGTACAGCGTAATGTGTTTCTGGCTTTAATATGAGGGGTTTATAAACTCACTTTTTGGTTCTTCTAGAGAAGATGTAGTCGGGTATTTTGTAAAAAAAATCTTGTATGGGTGATTTAGAAATAGATAACTTTTCTGTTTCGACACTCTTTTTAGTTACCGCTATCGTAAAATACAGTATTTTATATAAAACATTGCATGGTTTAATATATTTATTTTCACACAATGTTGTATGGCGGAACAGAATAAAAAAAAATCAAATACTTTGAGTGAATTACAGTAAAAATCTAGAAACACTGAAGTGTTTTAAATTCCTTTAGGTGGTTCTTTATATTATTTACTCTGAGATTACGGAAGGATTTTTAGTAAAAATGTCTGTAATAGACGCAGGTAGCAAGGCAGCGAAGGCATCTTCAAACGTTTTACTTAAAGCTGCAGTATGTATTTCATATAATTATTTTTTTTTAAATCTTAGAATTGAAGAAGTAAATATAGAACTTAAATTATTTGTAATATTTCTTGTTCTAGAGTGATAAAAAGTGATATTTAGAGCCTTATTTTAGTGCCCGTCCAAACATTTTATTTTACGATTATTCTGGAAAAATGCAATGAAAATTAATTGTTTTTGTGTTTTATTTGTAGAACTCCATTTATTATTTTATAATTCAAAATTAATAACGTTGTTATTAACCACTCGTAGATGATTTTTAAGAATTAAAGTGAGTTTATTTTGAGCTTCCCGCTATCAGTTAATATGTATAGTCGCTAGCTTGTTAAGCTTCTATGGAATACCAAAAGATGTTTCTAATATTCATCTCATCGAGTATTCTACATTTAAAAAAAAACATATACGTGAAGTCTCTGTGTAAAAGTTTTAAATTGCTTTCTAAAAATTGAACATCAATTTACGTAACTAAGTTAAAAATTGCCTTTGAAATGTTTGTGACTATAAACATTTCCAGTAGACTGCACAAATAATAATATATAATACTGCCCCAAATAAGTAAAAGCTAGGGTAATTTCGTTAACTCCTTCAGAATTCACGCATTTATAAATTTTACAATTTTTAATTTTTTTTCTATAAAACCTGAAAATATGAGGTAAACGGTGAAATAAAGGCACATTCATTGGCTTTAAACCAAAAATCAGTTTATATGTTTCATTATTAAAGTTCGGATTTTTGGAAGAATCTAAAAACGTACTCCCGAAAATCTATCACTCTGCAATTTATTTTTGTGTGGTTAGTGTACGAACATAAAATGTCACGAGTGAAATAAGGTGTATTTAAAAAATCTTTCTTCGTCCGCCTTAAGCTCACTAAACAAGTGATGATATTCACCATGACTTTTTCTACTACTATTAATTGGATGAATACCAATTGTTTTGTTTCTTAATTTCAAGAAAGAATTCTCCAAAAGTAAAAAATCTTCTTCCGACGAGCTTGATATTTTGTTAAAACTGACAGCTGCTATCAGGCTACCGCGCAAATGGCGCGGATTTTACCAGCGTTCTATGTGTCCACAACTCGGCGCCAATCTTCTCCGGCGGACTCAGGCACTGAGTGCTGGTAATCTGAAAGCCGAAACACGCGTTCTTTGTGTTCGTACACTTAGGCTACACGGAGAAGACTTATTCATATGATTTGCGATGAAAATGTAAGTTTTTTCTAATGTACATATTTTGTCCAGGCTTGGGTAATGCGGGCGACGTGGTAGAGATGAAGCCGCGGAAAGCGTACCTGGAGTTCCTGCTGCCGGGGCGCGCCATGTACTGCTCTCCGGAGAATCTCACCAAGTACAAGGTGGACTCCGCTACTCCCAGCGAACACATACCCACCAAGGCTTTCAGCTCCACCTTCGTCGAGAGGGTGAGATTACTTCTTCCATTTGTGAGCCTCAACAAGTTAAACTATGAACGTAAATATAGATAGCACCGTCGGACATCACATGGAAAGTGTGTGATTGCATTGTGTATGACGAGTATTTTCAAAAAAATTTTACTATTTAATAATTTCCATCAGGGCCTCTGTCACCTTTCGGGATACTGTGTGGAGGGTTTTGTTGAGGAGAGGAAGGAGTGAACGTAGGTCTCTTCAAGACTCGTGTTGTAGGTGGGCGGAAACAGAGGCTGGCAAATTGTTCCTTAGCTGTGAGTTGTTGAACTCAAAAACAACCCCTTCTCATATGACAAAATATCAACCATGTACAAAATACAACCATGTTGGACATGCATTTCCTGACTATGCACTGGCGAAGGGATCAATGACGCTAGTTCCTTGGAGCATCTTCCATTGAAATACCGGTAGAACAAGGTCAACATTCCCACTAGATGTCTGTGCTCTAAAGAATGCAATCCATTTTGTTAAGATACGGGAATCTATCAAATGTACCATTGGTTTCTGCACAGAGTCAACATTTTTTTCAAGTATTTTGTGGCTACAGATCAGAAGTGGCTGCCAAATGCAACAATGGGGCGCTTTACAACGATTTGTAAAGGGTCAGCAGTGGTGTACTATCTGCAGGCTCTGTGCAGTATGCGCAGTTTCTGACAGGCCTGTGCTGGTCACTAAAGCTGACGGTTCGCGACACGACAGAGACACGAGACCGAGACCGCTACTTGACTTAAGAGAGATAGGAGACCGTTTCTACCCCGGATCAGTGATGTCGCTCCTCTCGGTCTCCCGTCTCTGTCGTGTAGCCAACCGCCACCTTTAGAGTTACACCCAATGGAAGGCATGTTGGGAAGATTGTTTCTAAACCATCTATTTTCATAGATAATGTGCGTATTATAAGTTATCCAAAAGTTTTAATGATTTGTTTGTTTATCTCCTTTTTAACCACTCATACCAAAATTTGGGTAGCACCGCTAATGCCCTTGAGCGATAGCTACCCAGATTTGGGTACCTGAAGGTAGGTGATTTTATGAATTCAAATGAATTTATTTTGAACTTTCTGCAATCAGCTATTATGATTAGTTGCTATCATATACCAGAAGATGTCACTAATGTTCCTCTCATGGAATATTCCAGATAAGTTTTTGTAACGTGTAATCTGCGTGTAGACGCCATTTTAAATTAATTTCTAAAAATTAATCTTTACACATACATTTTTTTTTACATGTCTGACTGTAGACATTTCCTAGTCAAACTAAACTTCCTAACCTAAAAAGTCCCGGACAGAGTATTAGTGCGATTTTGTATGAATTGAAGTTAAATCTATGGTGAGGGGAAATTGCCGGGCAGCCATCTTGTATGTCAAACTTTATAGATGATTTTTTTACAAATTTGTATAAAATGAACTATTTGTATTGTTAATGCAATTATTAACGGCTTATGATTTGTTTGGGGTATTTGATGAGACAGGGAATGTATGTCATTACAAAATTAAGCAGATTTTGTCTTTTTTCATACATCTTCCCCCTCACCTTCAAATTTTTCTCGAATAGTTCCGTCCAAGGCTTATTAGATCCATGAAAAATGGTAATTCTGGTAACTATTGTGAAAAGCAGTTAAGTTTAGACTGTTCTAGAATAAATTCTTGATGATGTGATTTTGTAAATTCAGACCCTGGACCTCCTTTCGCGCTACACCCTCTTCATCAGCATGAACATCAAGGAGCCGTGGGTGCTGGAGCTGTGGCACGTGCGGTGCTCGCTGCGCAAGGGGGGCTGGGAGGTGCCCGACCACGCCATTACTATGCCCCCCGGGGAGATTCGGGGGCCCGATCTCAGCCTCAACCATAAGGAATTTCTCATAAAAATTACGGTGAGAATAATTAATCGCCTTTTTTTCATCTTATAATTTTTTTATTGTTTAGCTATTTTTCTATTGCACAATTAGTCCATTGATTTAGTACCATAGCATAAGAATATTTTTTGTCCAAATGTTGTATTCGTAGTTGCTTGTTGGATATTTTTTTGACCCTAAGATCTAGTGTTAATATGTGTATTTGTTATTATTTCCTGTGTTTTGTATTCATTATTATTTAATGAGCTGGCAGCATTCTGCTGATGCGCTCATATCTGATTTTACAATAAGTTTAACAGTAATTGAGTTTTTTTGTTGTTTGTTTTTGGGGTGTTATGCCGTGTTGCGCTAACTCCTTCTTTAGCCGACGTTTCGGACATCGTTGCAGTGTCCATCATCAGGGCAGATCCGGTAGATCCGAAGATGTGTAATTGTTGGTTGTCGAGTTTGTGCTTATTTACTTGGAAGCGATACCGTGCCGCCAGCTTCAATCCACTACGAGCGTGTAGGTATTACAGTACAAGGGAACTGCAATTTAAGTGAAAGCACAGTATTTACGTTAGCCTGGGGCCCGTCCAAGTGACGGGCCCCAGGCTAAAGAAGGAGTTAGCGCAACACGGCATAACACCCCAAAAACAAACAACAAAAATGCTTTTGGCCGTGAAAATCTAAAAACTTACCAATAATTGAGTTGTTTTAAAAACTTAATCCTTTCTTCTCTCCAAATAAAAATCCTAACAAGTTTTAAATTGGTATGATTTGAGATTTTCACGGCCAAAAGTATGATAATACCTCAAAAACAAATAAATATAAAAGTATTAAATTTTATTTATTTTTTTTTAATATTAACTCCACACAGGAGGCCCTGAAGAAAATAATTGCCCTCAGGGCCTATGTCATCTTTGGGGATGCTGTGTGGAGGGTCTTTTTGTGGAGAGGAAGGAGTGAACATGGGTCTTGAAGAGTCCCATGTTGTAGGGTCAATCCGCACCAAATCATCCAGAAAATTTTGGATTTGTCACCCACCATCTCAGATTTTGATGAAACTTTAAATTTTTAATCCTTCCATATAGATAAGAAAATATACCAAATTTTACCTTCCTACCTCAACTCGTTTTTTTTTTATGGGCAGTTGAAGTTTGGGCAAAATAAGCGTTTTTACATATTCCGAGCACTCCGGAAGAGCTTGTACCTTCAATGAAAAAAAATTGTATCTTTGTCATTTATAGTGCAAATGCAATGAAAATTTTCAATATTATCAAGAAAACTATGCTGATTGCAGAAAAAAAAAAATAAACCCTTTACATTTATCTACTTGACTTTAAAAAATTACCAAAAGTAATTTTTTAAGTAATTTTTGGGACGGAAAAGGTACTTTACAAAAAAGCAATATCTCGGGAAGGTACAGTGTTAATGAAGTAATTTTTTTTTTTATTCATATCTACAAATAGCATAGAATCACATACAAAAATAAAATTCATGGCATTTTACTTGCTTCAATAAATAAAATCCATTTTAAACTTTTTTCAAACTTTTTGTAATTTTTTTTTTATTCTTATCTACAATAAACATAGTACAACCTAAAAAAATAAAACTCCTGGTATTTTGTGTGCTTCACAGTGTAGAAACGTTTTTAAAATAAGAAATCTTTATCATACAGAATTAGGTTTACTAGGTTTTTTTAAATCTAGATACAAAAATAAATAAAATCCATTTTAATCTTTTTTCAAACTTTTTGTAATTTTTTTTATATCTATTTTTAGTTTGTAATTGGGCAAGTTATAGTTTAGGTATATAGCTAGTAATATAGGTTGAATGAATGGACTAATATCAAAGAAACAGTCCTAGAGACAAGTCACTACATGGAAATGATGTATCTGCAACAAGAACAAGACAGAACATGAAAATTACTATCTGCCTCATCACTAAGTTTGCAGGATACTACATGCTTTGTTTCCTCTGAGATGCTTAGTTCTGAGTCAGCTTCAAAGCAGTGATCATCTATATAAATACAGTAGTTGTTTCATGTTATGGTGTACGTTGTTAAAATGTCTCTAATCGAAACAAGTTTAGTTAAATGTAGTGTGGGACAACATAATGGTACTGAATGTCACAAAAAAAGTTATACTAAGTCAGAGAAATTAACGAGTGTGGATTTGTTAAGTGAATTTGAAAAAAAGCTTATTCAACAAAGAAGTTTTGTATCTACAGACTTGGTTTTCAACATTTGTGAGCACCACAGAATATTTAACTTAAATAAATATGAAACATTTCAAAAAGCTTGTTTTGACCCGTTCCAAAGCCACAAAAGGAAAATTACAAAAACTTTAAGAACAGTATCCTTGGAATTTTCAGAGAACATTAATACCATTCTAAAAGTAACTAATAAAGCAATCCCTGGACAATCTTTTTTTGTGACATTCAGTACCATTATGTTGTACACTACATTTAACTAAACTTGTTTCGATTAGAGACATTTTAACAACGTACACCATAACATGAAACAACTACTGTATTTATATAGATGATCACTGCTTTGAAGCTGACTCAGAACTAAGCATGTCAGAGGAAACAAAGCATGTAGTATCCTGCAAACTTAGTGATGAGGCAGATAGTAATTTTCATGTTCTGTCTTGTTCTTGTTGCAGATATATCATTTCCATGTAGTGACTTGTCTCTAGGACTGTTTCTTTGATATTAGTCCATTCATTCAACCTATATTACTAGCTATGTACCTAAACTATAACTTGCCCAATTACAAACTAAAAATAGATATAAAAAAAATCACAAAAAGTTTGAAAAAAGTTTAAAATGGATTTTATTTATTTTTGTATCTAGATTTAAAAAAACCTAGAACAATTCTGTATGATAAAGATTTCTTATTTTAAAAACGTTTCTACACTGTGAAGCACACAAAATACCAGGAGTTTTATTTTTTTAGGTTGTACTATGTTTATTGTAGATAAGAATAAAAAAAAAATTACAAAAAGTTTGAAAAAAGTTTAAAATGGATTTTATTTATTGAAGCAAGTAAAATGCCATGAATTTTATTTTTGTATGTGATTCTATGCTATTTGTAGATATGAATAAAAAAAAAATTACTTCATTAACACTGTACCTTCCCGAGATATTGCTTTTTTGTAAAGTACCTTTTCCGTCCCAAAAATTACTTAAAAAATTACTTTTGGTAATTTTTTAAAGTCAAGTAGATAAATGTAAAGGGTTTATTTATTTTTTTCTGCAATCAGCATAGTTTTCTTGATAATATTGAAAATTTTCATTGCATTTGCACTATAAATGACAAAGATACAATTTTTTTTCATTGAAGGTACAAGCTCTTCCGGAGTGCTCGGAATATGTAAAAACGCTTATTTTGCCCAAACTTCAACTGCCCATAAAAAAAAACGAGTTGAGGTAGGAAGGTAAAATTTGGTATATTTTCTTATCTATATGGAAGGATTAAAAATTTAAAGTTTCATCAAAATCTGAGATGGTGGGTGACATGGCCTGGATGATTTGGTGCGGATTGACCCGGAGGGAGGAAACACAGAGGCCGGCAGTTCGTTCCACAGCCGAGCTGTTGAACTTAACACATTGTGATCGGGCAGTTTTCGGCCGCGTACTAGTGCTGGTAACGGGTGATTTTTCGCGTAATTTCGCGCTAACGTAGACCTCTAGAAAAATTGCGATAACTTCAAAAATATGTGTTTGATTTCAATAATTCTTTTTGCAAATTATTTATTTTATTTCATTTTATTTTATTGTATTTAGAAATGTATATGCATTAATTTGCTAAAAACGTATTAATACGTGATCCGATTACAATGTGTTAAGAACGAATCGTAGAAGCGACCCGTTCTCATGTGACAAATGTCAACCGTGTACAAATGTTGGGTGCGCGTTTGGCGTGTATCCCGACTACGCACCGGTGCCGAAGGGATCAATGACGCTAGTTCCTCAGAGCATCTTCCATTGTAATACCGATAGAACAAGGACAGCATACCTACCTGACGCCTGTGCTCTAAAGATTGCAGTCCGCCTGTTAAGATTGGGGAATCTATCAAACGGACCACCCGTTTTTGCAGTCAAGGGTTTTTTCAGGTATTTAGGGGCTCCGGACCAGAGATGGCTGCCAAATTCGACAGTAGGGCGCACTTGCGATTTGTACAGGGTCAGCAGTTGTGTACTATTAAAGTATCTGCGGGCCCTGTACAGTACGCCCAGCTTCTGAGAGGCAAGCTTTACTCTGGCTTCGATGGAGCCCCCGTACCTGAGCTGGTCACTTATAGTTATTTTTTTTTAAATTTTTTTTTTATTAGTTTTTGTATACATACATATGTAACATAATCATGAGTAATTAAGCCTGCAACATTGATTAAAAAACTGTAAAACACATATATGTATACAATATATAACCTTTACGAGAGTTAAATTACTCGTGTGTAAAGGCGGGAACATAGAGAAGTTTATTAAAAATTAAAGTTAAAAATTATAACACAATATATACGTGCATAGATAAAAAATAATAATATTTATAAATATATATAATAAAAAATAAATTTAAAAAAAGAAAAAAGAAACTGTCAATTAAGTATTCTTAATCAATTGCCAATGCGATTCTAGGTAGCCAAACTATTTAAGATATCATTGTTTAGTCTATTTTTGAATTTATTATAGTCAGATTCCAACCTCAGTTCCATTTCCAATTGATTAAACCACATCACTCCATTGTATGTGTAGAAGTGTTGAGCAAAACTGGTATGCATTAATGGCGTACTTAAGCGACCCACTGTGTTATGTCTATTGCTCTCTACGCGTACCATGGCGTGGTGTGACTTCTTAGAATCTTTGTGTATTTGAATGAGCGTATTTTTTATATGTTTTTTTTAGAGGTGGGACTTGAAAGTCTTGAAAAAGTTGAGAGGTTGAATAATCTGATGGTTTCCTAGTAATAATTTTTATTATTAGTCTTTGGGTAATTTCCAGTGGCAAAATTGAGGTTTTGTAAGCTCCTCCCCACGCAACGATACCGTATTGTATTATTGAATGGGCTAGTGCGTAGTATATATTTTTAAGAATTTTTAAGTTAAGTATATTTCTTAAATTAATAAATATGTATATGAGTTTTCTTAATCGATTTATAATATTGGTTATTTGAGTCTTCCACTTAAGGTTATTATCTATTATTACACCCAAATATTTTATTTCTTTTTTATTTGCTATGCATAGACAATCATTATTTTGGCATGTTAATATTTTAGTGGCGCATTTTCTTGAATGAATTTTAATATTTAAGGCGATAGGAGGTATTTTTTTTGTTATTTATAAGCATATCAATGGAAGGCCTGTTCGGAAGATTGCTTCCGTTGAAGGAGACTAGATTATCATTTGGATCCCTTTTAGACGTAATCAGACAGGATTGGGTCTTTGAAACATTAAATTCGACGAGATTATTTTTACCCCAGGAGGAAATACTCTCGAGATAACCGTCCATTCTCTGCTTCAAAGCCCTCCGAGCCGTTGGAGTTTGTGTGCCCTTTGGGGGCTTGTCAAACAAAAAGCTATCATGGACTGTACTGTCATCCGCGTAACAATGAATCGGTGCACATGTCAAAAGGTCATTGATGTGCAACAAAAACAAAGTCGGAGACAGAACCGATCCCTGTGAGACGCCAGCATTTATAGAGTGTGAGGAAGAGGTGAAACCGTCAGCAACCGCCTGAATCGACCTATCCCTTAAAAAGTCAGCAATCCACGTACACAGGGATGCGGGAAGTCCGTAAGAAGACAATTTGTTGACAAGTCCTCGGTACCAGACCCGGTCAAAGGCCTTGGATATGTCTAGTGCGACCGTTTGGGTCTCACCGTGACGTTCCAGGCACCGCCCCCAAACATGCGTCACATTCGCGAGAATATCACCACACGAGCGGTTCTGCCGGAATCCGTATTGACGGTCGTTGATAATTTTGTTCTTCTCGAGGTATGTGAGCAGTTTGTCGTTGATCACACGTTCCATCACTTTGGACAGAACTGATGTGATCGCTATGGGGCGGTAGTTGGCCGGGTTGGAGCGGTCACTTTTCTTGGGAATAGGGTGAATGACCGCTTTTTTCCAACCAGAGGGCACAGTGCCATACTTCAGGGACATTTTGAAGAGCTTTGTCAAATCTGGAACTATTTCCGCAGCACACCTCTGCAATACCAGGGCAGGTATTCCATCAGAGTACATCCCGATGCCGGATCCTCAGCTTTTTCATATAGAAGCCGCAGTGAGGAACCGACGGCGGAACAGCACCCCCATCATCGAGGGTCGAGTTTTCCGCAAACATTTTCCCTAATAGGTTAGCCTTTTCGGTGGCGGTGTTTGCTAGTGAGCCGTCAGGTCTGGTAAGAGGTGGCAAACTGGGTTTGCAAAAATTCCGACCTATTGAGCCCGCAAGCGACCAGAATGCTCTGCTGCCATGCGGGCAGGCAGCCAGCTTTTTGCTGATCTGCAGATCGTGTTCGAATTTTGACCTATTAATGATTCTCTTGCATTCCTTTGCCAATTTGTTGTATGCTGATCTGCTTTCGGGCGTTCGAGATGTGTTGTAGGCTCGGTAAGCCGCGTTTTTTCGTTGAACTGCTTCGGAGCATTGTCGACTGAACCACGGCTTTGAACCCACACCAGTTTCTTTAGTAGTCGATTGTATGAATAATAATAATAATGATTGGATTATTTATATAGCGCCGTTTTCGTGAGAAAATCACCTCAAGGGCGCTTAATGAAGCCATCCATCGCCGATTTAATGACTTCACCAATCTCCTGGGCACATCTTGAAGGGTCCGAAGTCCGAAAACAAACAGCTGACCACGGAAAAGCGTTGAAATGGGCCCGCATACCGAACCAATCTGCTGACCTATAGTGCCACACTTTTCTCCTCAGCCTCTCATTGGTTGGTCTGAGGCTAACGGGGATTGATGTCGTCACTAGGCAGTGGTCGGATGATCCTAGAGGCGCTGTGATGTCAATCTTATAACCGTGTGGCACAGTAGTTAAGAATAGGTCTAACAGATTGGAGCGGTGAGTATGGACATCAGGAACCCTTGTAGGCTCCTGAACCAGTTGCTCTAATCCGTAGCAAATGGCAAAGGATTCCGCCTGTCGGCCAGCCGAGTCCGTTGGGCCTGAGAACTTCAACCATGGTTCGTTATGAACATTGAAGTCCCCCAGAACAATAAACTCAGCCGAAGGGTAGCGGGGCAAGAGATCATCAATAGTTTCGCTCAAATGTTTGAAGAGTTCGGAAGTGTCTGATTCGCTATGGTTCGGTGAGCGGTATAGACATGCGTAGAATCTTGCCGTACTGGCAAGATTGACGCGCACCCACATTACGTCGAATCTGGAGTTTTCCAGACTCAATAGTCGTACACAGTTGACGTCAGCTCGACTATAGAGGCAGACTCCTTCTTTGAGTCGGAACTTGCTTGCAAGGGTAAAGCCCGGGCAGTCCAGATAGGAGGAGTTTGGCGGCTCGGCTATCTGAGTTTCGGATAGGAAAAGAAGGTTGGGACGTTGGAACAAAAGATGGTGATGAACAGAATTTAAATTTGTGTGCAGGCCGCGAATTTTGGCAAAATTTACCAACAGTTTTGGCCCGCACCGGGGACGCCAGCTACTCGCCGCTGTAATGATGTTAAGTTTGTTTTGATGTATATTCATGATTTTAGGTTTTTTTTTTAAGGGTATGAGGTGAAAGGAAGGTCCGGAAAGGAAAGGTATGAAGGGTGGGTAGGAATCTGGGGTTCAGGCTGTCCAGGAGTGATGAGCGTTTGGTTCCAGCCCACTCACTGCGGTGCTAGGCGATAGGCTGGGAGAGTCCGGCTGGAGAGGGCATCCAATGCGCCCCAAACGCTGCTGCTGGGTCCCCTCCGGTCACGAACCGGCACAACAGCAGTGGCGGGGTTTTTTCACTCGCTGATGGGGCAGCCCACCCTTAGTCGTGAGCCTGAGGGTCGGGCCCCTGTACTATCGAGCGGCCCGGACAGCGGTAACCGGTTGTAAAGGGTCTCCCTCAACCAGCATCTCCCAACCGGCCCACCACGCAGAAGGTGGGCCGACGCACCCGCCGCCAAGACCTGGGCAAACCTTATCCCATGAACCCGGGCACCCCTGCGAAGTCACCAAACGTAGCGAACCACTTGGGGTGACCTGTGGCAGAGGTGTTGGTCATCCAATAAATGGTTCCCAGGGCGGCGGTACCCATTCCCGCCTACCAAATTAAAAAATTGGTTTATATTAGTGGCATTGATGACATGTTGTGGAAGTTTGTTCTAAGCGTCCACTACTGTATTTGCAATGAAGTGTTTCATTAATTTAATAGGTGTTTTATTAATGTCTGTGTCCAGGGAGATTTATATTTTTGTTGGTTTTGATGATTTCTTGGATGTCAGGGCTATACATACGGCTAACTATAACGTCCAGATAAAATTTTGATAATCTCAGTCAAGTCACCCCTTTCTCTTCTTTCTTTTTTTACATTGGTAATCTTAGTTCCTTGAGTCTATCTTCATATTTATGAATGTAAAGAAGTACCATTTTGGAATTTAGAATTTTATAGTTGTTTCATTGACACAATGTTTAGGTTGTTGTAGACTTTTTACTATGCTCTGCGTCCTCACTATGGATACTGCAAGTCTGACGGAAACTTTGACTAAAGAAAGCGGAAGCGCAACACAAATTATTGCCCCAAGTTAGAATCTTAATCTCATTTCTGTAGTAAAATGACTGTAATAAGTTGTGTTTGTGGTTTTTTCAGATAAATAAAACAGAATCCATCAATGTGAGGACACGGATCTACCACTGGGGCAACGGCAGCGAACGCCAGCAACGGGAAGAGAACTTCTTTAAGATGGAGAAGGAGGCCCTGTTCCCTGAGCAGGCCGAAGAGCTCAGCAGGATGCCCCTCTACCCCCTGGATCCCCCGCAGACCACCGCCACACACTAATCTGTTCATGCTGGCCTGCCGCTGAGAGTTCCGTTATGATCTCTCTTTTTAACACATGCCCTTTTCATGAGATAGAGGGAGAGGCACTGAACAGATCCCCTGAAGAGTGACTTTCGACTCCGAGGCCCCAGACAGAAGGAAGTGAAAATTGTGCTTAAGGCTCATGAGACACGCACACAATAATAATAATTGGATAATTTTTATAGAACCGTTTTTGTGAAAATTCATCTCCAAGGACACTACAAATATTACTTCCTAAGCTTTGTCTTTATGTACAAACAGATACAGAAACATACTTACAGCTTAGCATATTACTCTAAAAATTTATTCAAATGCTACTAAAGTTTTTAATTGCTACGGCAACACCAAGCTACTCACTTTGGCAACCCACATTTGAGAGACTTTAGTTACGGCAACAGTTGTGGACATAAAAATCCATTACGGTATATGGAGGTGCCCAAACAAGCGACGTGACCCATTTGGAATTTGTGTATATGAATTTTGGAATAGTTTCCAACTGTCGCCGCAACTAAAGGCTCGTCTGCAGGCGGCCTTTGGCTTTGAAATATTACATTCTTCTCATTCAAAGGAAGAAAATTTTGGCACATTATGGTTAGCCATCGCTCATAACATTTTGCAAACGTGCCATAATATGTTTTGTCTCTACAGTGGGGAGGGGCTACAGAGGATCTATCAGTGGTATACCTTTAATAATAGTTGGTAGTGGTAGTTTGACTACCCCATTTTACTTTATGATACAAATGTTGTTGTAGACATGTGATTTATTGTAAATTATGGAGAATACGTGTGTAATAATGGACTTGTATAGTTTTTATAGTACATCTGAATAAATGTGCGAAATATTGTTATTTATATTGTGTTTTATTTTTACATCATTTCTATTTTTTTTTTTATGATGTACATACATACATTTTGTTGACTAGAATATTACATATAACAAGAGATAAATATTTGTTATTTTACTATAATTAGTGTATAAATATAAACTATATAATATTATTTGACGTCCACCCTGCAGTTGAATCAATCAAACGCAGAATCAATCAAATCAGATTATGTACGAATAAAACTCACTATAAACCTTCTAAACTCATTGTTGGATTTCAAAATCAGAGTATGTTTGGTTCCTACCAGCATGTCATTTATTCACAGTACTTACTTTCCCTAACCAGCACTAATTAGCTTGAAATTTTGTATAAATTTGAAAAATGGAATAGATAATGTGAAAACCGAGTTCTTTTGTTTTGAGCATGAAAAAAGAAAAGGATTGTCGAGAGTGGTTTATTTATGGGGTTGTCTTCAGAGCTTGGTTGTTGTTTTTGTTGTTCATTGTGAAGAAAGTATTGTTTATTCATAATTCGTGTTTATTAACTTATTGTTTACGGTCCATTTCAAGTTTATCTGAATATTTATAATAATTCATATGCAACAGTTTTGTATGTAACTGTAACACTCTGTGTTGAACCACTGTAAGTGGGATAGTCGACATTGAAAAGTTTTCTTATATGCATCTTCTTTGTACAATTTGTATGAAGTTTATTTCCCACAAACTACAAAACAATTAACTACAAAAAGTTTTGGTAAACTTGTCGAATTCCGCTGCATGCAAAGGCTATTTAAAAAAAACAACACTTGTTTTCAACTTATATATCTAATGGAGACAGCTATTTATGTCGGGGTAAGAAACATGCACAAAATAGGTTTTTGGGGTTTAGTTTGGGTTATTATAATAATTTGTGCGTATTTCCTAACCTTCGATTGAGAAAAAATGGAACTTTTAATACATCTTTTACCATCACATAAATAGTTATTTCTTGTAGTAATTAAGTTGAAACCAAGTGTTATTTATATATTTTTTTGCGTATTGATCGTGCAGCAGAATTCAACAATTTTATCAACGTTTCTACATACCTACATCAAGTACACCTAATCTAACATCAACAATATTAATTTAATGAATCCAGCCAAATGCCTTGGAAAATAAAAGGGTTAAAACATTTTTTATATTTGTTGAGACTGATAAATTAATTTAATATCCCTACGAAATAAATATTTACCTTTGTTTCATGTAACATGATGTGATGTCAAACCACAATGTTGTTGCTTTCTATGAAAAAAAATCTTTACTGAGCTACTGAAAAATCAAAATCACTCTCTTGTTTACTGGCTTCCTCTATTTTGGACACATCGGGTTCTGTATCCGACTCTAATATCTTCAACGGCTGAGCTGCGGGAGTTTGTTCCTCGGTGTGTGGCTGTGGATCTCCTGTGATGGTTTCATCATAATACTGAGAGGTATCCTGTCCTAGATTCTGTTCGTACTGGTTGGGCTCGGTCCCATCGTATGTCTGTCCAAGATTTGTATCTTCGGAAGTTTCGGTGTTCGGATAAACAGCGCCTTCTGTTTCTTGCGATTGATCTAGCGTTATTTCGCTTCCTTGGATATGGTCTCCTTCATATGTCATTTCAACTGCTACTTGACTTTCTTCATGTCCTTGTGTTCCATCATATATCTGCTGTACATTGCTATCATCTACTTGAGATCCTTCCTGTGGGTATTCTGCGGGATAGTTGTTTGACCCGTCTTCCGCATAGTTTGGATCAACTTCTCGATATGAGTTTGTTGCCTCGCTGATTTCACCTTCAGCATAATATTGTTCTGTTGCTGGAATTTGACCTTCTGCGTAATATTGTTCTGTTGGTGGAATTTGACCTTCTTCGTAATGTTCTGCTGTTGAAATTTGACTTTCTGCGTAATATTGTTCTGTAGCTGCAATTTGATCTGCAGCTGGATCAACATAGTTAGGATCATAAGGATACTGCTGCTCTGCATCTTCTACATAAGCATTTTGATCATAATATTGTTGGTTTGCATCATACTCTGCTGGGGCTTCTTGGGCGATGTTTTCCGTGTATTGTCCTTCACCTTCCTGAGTTTGATATCCTTCAGCATATTGTTGATTTGGATCATATTCAGCGGGTTGTTCTTCAGGATTGGTTGCATATTGTTCTACATTGTAATCTGCCTGGCTTGGATCATATTCTGCTTGTTGCTCTCCTTCCGTGACATATTGCTCAGTATTATATACTTCTGGATATACTTGTTGCTGTTGTTCCTCTCTGTATTCCCCTCCTTGTTCTGTTGCCTCGTATCCCTTATCATAATTGGTCTTTGATTCTATCGTAGCCAGACTTGTTTCAAATTTTTCTTCGTTTATATGTTCGTTTGATACATGCAGTGCATTTGGCTCATTTTCAATGAGCTGATCATCTAGCTCAACAGTTTTATCAGGCGGAACATCACTTCTCTCTTTTGAATCAAAAGACTTCGCACTGTTTGTTGTCTGACTTATTTCGTGATCCTGTATCGCAATTTGTTCTTTTTCTTCTTCCAAATT
The DNA here is from genome assembly GCA_026573805.1 of Hesperophylax magnus. Lineage (NCBI taxonomy): Eukaryota > Metazoa > Arthropoda > Insecta > Trichoptera > Limnephilidae > Hesperophylax > Hesperophylax magnus. The sequence goes on along the minus strand of JAIUSX010000054.1, from coordinate 2,815,280 downwards.
GGAAGTTTCTGGATCGTTGACTAATTTCTCCTGTTTGACTTCTTTTTCTAATGGCGCAATCACTTGCTCTACAATCTTTGCTGTGTCCACTGTGTCTCCTTTGTCTGTGTGTGGAGAGATAATTTTGACTCTGTCCTTTTTAGTATCACTTATTTCTTTTGAATATTTCTCTTCTGCTGTTGCAATTCCTTTCAAAGGTTCTGGAATGAGTTTCTCTTTTACTAAAAGTTCTAGTGGATTTAATGTTTCTTTCATGTTCTTTTCAGTGGAATCGTCTTTATCTTTGTAATATTTTTCATTGCAAATGTCACTTCTACCACTTCTTCCGCTTCCTTCTGTATCGTCCAAATCGTCATTTGAACTGTGAACTTCTGCAGTCTGTTTTAGATGAATCGCATTTCCATTTAGTATTTTAGGCTCTCCCCTTTCATAGTCATTGTAATATTTTGGTGATGGTTTCGTCAGTCTTTCCCCATCTCCGTTCTGAGGGTTCTTATCTCTGTTATAATGATAAGCTTCTGGGGGATAACTTTCATGGGAGTTTCTTTGTTTTGGATCAGGATCTCTGCGCCTTTCATTATCGTTAGTTCTTCTTTCATCCGGCAAGGGGTAAAGAACATCTCCTTGAGTTTTTGGTACTAATACAAATCTTCTTGAAATCTCTTCAATGGCATCATCCAGAGTTATTGGTTTGTGTGTGTAGATGGGATTGGGTTCATTGTATATTCTTTCATATCGGTAATTAGAATATTGCAGAGGATTGTGGCTGTAGTCGTGAGGGGAATTGGCAAAATTTATTGGAACTCTTTCAGTGAGGATTCTGCCACTGCCGCTGTGTGAATATAATTCACTGACTGAAGGACGGGGGCTGTTGACTTGATTCTTGTAAATGCTCTGGAATAGAAAAATTATTATTTGTTAATGTATCCAAATCTGTTATTTTGATTTAAAAAATCATTGTTCAGTGAAACCCAAATATGAAGTTCTCATAGAAGTGTTCATGCTCAGAGGAAGAAAGTATTGGAGTAGGACGGGAAAGCCTGAGGACTGGAGGCGAATGCTGAGGGATGGGAGCCAGTAGAGAGCTTTGTGGAGGATGCCAAATTCCTCCTTGGGATGTACTAGACATAAACATTGGTGGATCGCGGTCATTCTCAATGGGGGTTCACTCAAAGTTTAGACAAGAAAAATAAATTAATTTTGATTTCCGTTCGCGTAAAAATCTTTTAAATTTATTACTATATTTGGAAATGCATTAATACATAAATTTTGTGCATCTAAATAATCTTTTCTTATTTTTACTGTATTTTGCTTTCATCTGAGACGCAGATAAATATGATCTCCCCCCATGTTACTTAGCAAAAATATTTTCTAACTCGAACAAAAAAAAATCTATTAATCCTACAACTGATATTTAAAATCATGATGAAAGAGAAAGGGGCCTTTTTGGCCCGGAGCTCTGTATGCCAATATTTCAAAAGTCAAAAGTATATATGATGTTATTTGAAAGTGACATCTGACGAATTTTATAAATATTCGAATGTCGCGTGGACATTGTAGATGGTAAATGCTAGTGGAAGGTGTGCCGTGACAAAATTCGAATATTTTGGCGCGAGATATGAAAATTTTGGCTACGAGACAGAATATTGGTCACATGAAATATTCCATAAGAATTATCTGTCTATAGGTGCATTCTGGATTCCGCTCCTATGATAAGATTTTCTCACAGGCGGGAGGATTTATGAGTAAAGAATTTAAACTGCGCGCTATTCAAAATGTTGTAATATTATATTTCACGTTTTTTGCTATTATTTGGGAGTTCACTGCACACGTGCTCCTTAGAGAAAACCGCCACTGGACATAAGTAATGTGTGCTAGTCACCTTCAGAGACTTGATCCTATCCGTCTTGGCTTGCAGGAAGGCCGCCTTCTTCTCCACATTCTCCAGCTTGGCGAGCAACTTCACATTCCTCTCCCGCCTCTTCTTGTGGTCGGTCTGTAACACTTGGTATTGCTTTTTGGCTGCCGACATTCGGTTAGTGGCTGAAAGGTTAAAAGTTTGCTTTTGTACAAACTATACATAGGTGTAAAAATACTATCTAATACAGATTAATCTTGGCGGCCTCTGTGGGCGACGGGTAAAGTCGATTGACTAACAATCCGGAGGTCGCTGTTTCAAATCCCAACAAAGTAAATTCTATTTGATTAAGTTGAGTCATTTCGCAATTTATTAATTTAAAATAATACATAGAGCAGTTGGTATTTGGTTTTGTACGGTATTCACTTAACAAAAAAAAGAATATCCGAAAAGCTGTTCTCCCTACAGCTTAATTTTTTCGTCTCTGTGTATGTCCAAATAGGTGTGCAGAGATCGACATTTCTTATTTTTGCTATTAGTTCTCTCTTTGGCCACCTACAAAGATATGTTGGCAGGTACCCAACCCACATGCTAATAAGTACCGAAACTATATTTATTTATTTATTGTTTAGGAACATTTACAGACTATTAACATGAAAAAAAATCATTAGATAAGCGCTGCAAAAAAAAGGAAATATCAACAGTCCACTTAAAAATGTTCACATCATGCACAGTTTAAGTGTCATTATACACTATGTATTAACAAAAAATATATAAACAGCAAAACGTGAGCAAAGGCAAAAAAAGAGATATCAAAAACAAAACATACAGATGATATGATCCAAAAAACAAAAGAAACAAAAATAAAAACAGAAAACAAATAGAGTAAATAAATAAAAAACAAACAAACATTCACAATCTATTGCTAATTTGCTTTTTTAAATAAGTGAGACTATTTGCATATATATCTATGTAGTTACACTCAATAGAATTGTACAGACCACACATTCTAGATAATGGATTGAAGTATGCAATATTGTTCTTAAATAATTCTAGATGGAATATATTATGATTCCTTAGATTACGTCTATTAGGAATTTGAATAAGAAGATATATATTATCCACCATATCTTACAACCTTTATTCTTCATAAAACTTTTTGAATTTGAACCATTTTTGGGGAAAATGGGTTAGAATGGCAACATTATTTTTTATTATTATTGCAACATTATTATTACATTATGTTAAAACCAAAAACACAATATTATAGGTATATGTATTACCACAAGTCTCGTCATAACATGATACCTTGGTGAAGTTGTAATCATATGTAATATTCTTATTATTGCAAAAACTCATGTAAAAAGCATAAAGATAGGTACTTTACATTGATAATTACAGAGAGAACTCTGCAAAAGTATTTAATTATCGCTTTGCGTTTTGTAGTAGTTTACTGCATAATATAATAAACCAAAAATTTTGCTTCCTAATTGTTAGAAAGTTTTCGCATTTTCTCCTACAAAATATATTTATCACATCACGGCAGTTGAGGCAAAATTAATGGACATTTCAGGGAACGCAATGATCACAATGTTTCATGTTGAAAATGTGCGGAAATATAACCCGACTAATAATGGCAGCATTCGTTAAAAGTTTTGAAATTAAAATGAACAACGGATTGGTAAATTTCCTACATTGCAAGGGGCGGCTTCCCTTAGAGCCGGTATTTCATTTGCTTTTTAAGCTCGGCTTGAAAGATATTAATTTACTATCCGGTAGGTTTCCTGACAACCCAATCTGACTTATATTCCTGAGTGTGGATACTGAAATACTGAAAAATTGACTCTCTAAAACTGGCGGGGATATTTTTAATTGGTGACAGGATAAATCAACAAAATGATAATTCATCACATTTATAAAAAGTTATATAAAGTCATGGAAAGTGATAAAACAAAAACTTTTTTAACTGGGTTAAGTAGGTTAGGTTAGGTTAAAAAAAATTTTTTTTTCATCGTTTTTAATGACTTTATATCATAAATGTATGTTGAATAATCACTGTGTTGAGTTATCATGGAACCTTTTAATTTTTTTTTTGCGTGAATGTACTCTGACGTCATTAGTCCCGGTGATAACATACATACGACGTTAAAAAATATTTTTCTAGTTAAATCTATTCTGATGCTTTCGCATTTGCGATACAATTTTCGTTTGGTTCCTAGGTGTAGATACTACACCAAGAACTCCAAAATTTAACATGTTTATCCCACAGAGTACAGATGAACAGAAGAAATGCGATGTGGGCGTTTTTCGTGATCCAAAAAGTCTGGCCAATCCGGCGTTATATTTCCAATACATGTACGTGTAAGAGAAACAGAGTGCATGTTAAATGGGCTAGATTCTAGCCCTGTTCATGCAGATATATGCATCTGCCTCTAATATAAGTTCCTGCATTCCTCCACCCAATTACTTGTTACCCAATTACCTGTCCCTGTCTGAAAGTGTGGAGTACATACCTACATCAGTGATATTACAAAAATTGTACATTACCAGTCTCTTCACGGCCTGTGCCGTGCTAAACTAAGTGCTCCCTCAGTGTGCATAATATCGAATCCATTAGGGAAACTTGCAGTGATTACCACCCGTGGTGTCCCTCTGGGCCATAATATCAACTCGGAATAAGACCTGCATGAGAATACCAGGGGTAATTCAGAATCCCTTTCCAATTCTAACTGTTAACCAGCTATCCCAAATGGTTGTTTAAATTTAAACCAAAGATATTAGAAGAACGAAATGTGCTATGAGCAGTTCATACTGTGTGGAATTGTTTTTCCCAGTGTCGCCGGTTTTTTTCACCAATACTACTGCACACCTTCGCTTGCGCTAAGGTATCCGCACTAATACATAGAACAGATTTCTGTGCGTATACGTCCCGATACCGTTCTAAGTACCCTAATTAGGTAGTACTCCGCCTACGGTCCGGCGGCCAACATAGCATATCTCGTTCTTCTAATATCTTTGATTTAAACAGTTAAAATTATTGATTACAGTCCACTTTATGAACAGAACCACAAATTACTGATTCGCAGACAATATTTGCGAATACAAGCCCACTAGAGTTTGAACCAAAATGTATGCAAGTCAGTAGCGACATTGGATTACATTCAAATCTACATGAAAGGCTTTTCGAGTGTGTTTTTTTACTCAATGCGTTTAGCTAAAAGTCGTTTATTTCGTTTTTGAGATCAATAATACATAAAATATGTGCATTATCAAATTATTAAAAGTACCTACACATTTTGGGTTTGATCAGACTTGACTCTTTGATAATCTTCAAATATTCCACATTATTTGTGCAAATAATAATAATACCCTGTGTTCATCATGGCCCTCTCTTCATTTCGCTGTGCTGAGACCGGATTGGTTAATTTAAAGCAGAGGTTCCCTAACTTTTTTGCCCCGTAGACCACTTACCAAAAAAAATTTTTCCGTAGACCCCCTGCCTGCCGAATATTGAATTTTCCTAAAACTATTAACGTTCCATGTGATAATCATTTATTTTTTTCCTTTTCCTGACTTCCCTTAAAAAAAATTCCCTTCCCTTGCCTGCCCTGTAACCGGGTGGCGATATAGTTCCTCTGTTTTTGCATTGTGCAGACAGGGGCGCTCTTGTGAGGTATTACACCAAATGAAAATAAAGCAGGACAAGCAACGGGAATTTCTTTCTGTAGCTAGCCCTACAGAACTGCCTCTTAAGTTCTTTGTCAGTGCTTATTCCGGTCATTTCTTCTTGTCACATGTTTTCCGATTCTTCAACGTTCCATTTCTATAGTCAAAATGTCCTCAAACTTAGTTTTGAAGTCTTTGTAAAGTACATGTAAATGTTGAACGTCATTATTACCCTGGACATTTTTCAAAGACAAGTTGGGGAACTAGGAAAATTCGCGGCTTCTAATGTGAAATGTTTTATTCAATATATTAATTCTGACGAGAAAAGGAAAGTAGACTCTATTTATATACCTCAATAAATAACTTTACGATATATAAACATACAAATATCAAATAAGTAATTTCTCAGTCTATTATTAGTATTACGTAAACTGTGTTATTTGTGTTGGGTGTATTGTGTCATTTACGGAACTCCTAAATATTGAGTTGAGGTAAATGGGGTCCGATTGTATGTACCCCCATTTGAATCTCATGGAATCTTGCTGACATAGACCCCCAGCAAGCCGATATCGACCCCTGGGGGTCCATATAGACCACTTTGGGAACCTCTGATTTAAAGCTTAATCACTGCCAACACGCACTGGAAAAACAATAAAGTCCTCGGGGAAAATTCAAAGCCTTAATGTTGTTTACTTCTAATCTATGCGATCAGCCATCTTCGGTCATTAAGCTAACCACACCAGATAGTAACATTTATAGGGAGAGATTAAGTTGTTTACTTTAGTGTCGTTTTTCGTAAATCCAGGACCGTAGGGATATAGTTCATAATTGTGTACAATCATTTTAATTGCATCTTTGTTTTTAGTTAATTGTGGTCGAAGTTTGAAGGTTAATTTAAATGCGTATTAATGAAAAGGCCGATTTGCACCCTACGGGACAAACAATCGATTTTAAACTTGCAGAAAATTACGATAACTTGTCGTGATTAGATGATTAAAGTTGCATTTTTGAATCCATATTTTTGTCTAAAACTGGAGGTGCGAAATAATTGTTTATAACCAACTATAATAGTTCATAGACTTTATAATAGTATAGTAATAAGTACTTCATACCCTGGTAGCCAGGATATCATGATAAAGAACTTTTATTTATTATACTTGGAGCAGGTTGATGAGTTTGCGTATTTAGGAAGTATGTTCTAGAGAGATGGGAAGGCTGACAGAGGATATTGAAAGAAGGGTAAATGCAGGTAAATCCATCAATAAAGGGATAAACGCAGTTGGTGTTAACAAAAAATTGTCCAAATAAGCGAATTTAGCAGTCCACAATGGAGTGCTGGTACCTACCCTGATGTATGGAAGTGAGGCATGGAACTGGCAGAGAAAGGATGAAAGTAGACTGAATCCTGTAGAAATGAGATCCCCGAGGCGTATGTGTAGTAAAAGCATGCATGATCGTATGAGAAATATGGAGATCCGCAAAGAGTGCAAGGCTGATGTAAGCGTAATGAGTAAGATTAAAAAAGGGACGCTTAGATGTTTTGAGCATGTAGAGCGAATGAGCGAAGAAAGGAATGTAAGGAGAATGTATGATGCGAATGCGAGTGGTAGCAGAAGTTGGGGACGCCCGAGGAAGACATCAAGTGAATCAGATACTCGAGTCGGGCCATGTCAAGAGTCAGAATAATAGCAGAGTATGTATGAGACAATGTATGAATGTAAATGAGGCAAGTTTGTGCCAAGACCGAGTTGTTTGGCGTTCCGTCCGCTCTGCCTACCCTTCCGGGAAACGGCGTGATGGTTAGTTAGTTTATCAAAAAGCGAATAGGTTAATTTATTATTATGTAGGTACCGGGAAAATTAATCAAATTAAAAATGTCCTTGTCAAGTCTATAAAAAATGGATCTCCTAAATCCCACTAATCCTAAATAAAACTTATTTTTTAACCATTAATAATTGCTTTAGGTAGGTACGAGAATATTGTACTCGTATATTATAATATAATATTTTCTTAGATTTTGAAAATAATTCCATCTAAAATATCTTGTTTTCAATGTGGCTATAACTTTGTGGTTATCGATTATAAATAAATTAAACAATTTTACTTTGTTTGAAACACTATTTTTTTTATATACGCCGACTGATTTCGGAACAACCGTTCCTTGTCTAAGAAATCCCTCAATAATAATGTGTCCATTATCAATAAACAAAAATATTAACTTACAGTCCCATCTTATACATGCTCTCTCCTCCCCCGACTCTTCACTAATCCCTAGTCACGCCTCCACCCCCACTTTAACACATAGTAGGTAATGTATTACGTTCACTTATTGTGTTGTAATGTTAATTTAGTATATTTTGCCCTGAGGAAGGAACGGATTCATCCAGCACCCATTGTTATATTATTTAATATAATTGAAATAATTTCTTTAATAAATACAAATAGTTATTAGACGCAACTGGTAATAATACATAACATAAATTCCTTCCATGTAGATTTGAATGGAAATAAATGTCGCCACTGACTGACCACCTTTTGGTTCTAGCCCATTTAGCACGCGCTCTTTCTCTCTGATCAATTGACGTTGTATTTCGCCATCCTATTTGATCGAAATGAAAAGTTCTTAAAATTTAAACAAAGAATGGTCAGACTTTTGGAACACGAAACACGCCCACATCGCATTCCTTGTGTTATTATTTATTCCATGGTGCATTTAAAAGCATTCCAAAAGAAACACACATACATATATGTAATTCACGTAAAACTATGCCAAATAGGTACCTACATTTTACCAAACAACATTACGTAATAAGAATAACATTGATTTATGAAAAGCAACCATACCTTAGCATTTCTCTTTAAAATGATTGACCTTGTTAAAAGTCATAACATGGAATCTGCAGCTATCGATCGAAACGAATCACATCATACTAACAATATTTATTACATCCATTATACTTAACAGATGAATGATAATTGATTAATAACAATTTATTAACAACTAGTTACGATGGAAATCGATTGATTTGTTTGAAATCACTGATATTATAACTTGACTATTTGAGGGGAGTTTTGTGTTGTTGGCGTGGTGCTCGTAGCAGGGGTAGTTAACGACTAAACCTACCCCTATCGTTTGATAAACAAACTGGGTTACTAACATAATTCTGTCAGCTGTGCTTCGATTAGTTGATGGGGGAAGGGGTGGTAAATGCGCGGCCCGCTGACGACTAATGGCCCCTTGTGTAAGAACTTGCTCGGAACGTAAATTATAACTTTGCGGAATATAATGCTCACGTGTGCTGGAAAATGTTGTTTAACCGGGTTATAAATGAAATGTACAGCATTTATCGACCAACTTTAGATGGTTAACATAGTTTACGTAGGGTGTTAACGATATGAAGGGCTTATATTTATTTATTATTCTTTCATAAAATAAATTTCATTGCCTTATTGCCTACAAACTATCTTAAAAAATTTAAAGTTATTTTTAATTTTACCAGAGATCAAATGGGAAAATAATTCACAGACTCCAGATATTTTCATATCAGAGGATTCGGCTCGGTAGAACTCCTAACTGGACCTATAAATCCTACTGATCCCTCAATATAAATATTTAAATAATCTTTAGTAATCCTACATGTATTTAAAATGATTGATTTTTGCATTTTTAAATATAAATTCTTTGACAGATCTAATACGCCTAAATTTTGAATGAGAGAGCTAGGTATAATGTCAGTAGCCGAAATAACAAATGGTAATATTTATAAAGTCTGAGTATGCCAAATTCTTTTAATCTCATTTCCTAAATCTGTGTACTTTATGTAATTTGTGAGTATATAATATGTAAGTTATTTTTGCATGCTTTGTTTTATTCTTATTTTTTTTGTGAATACCGCAGAAGAGTCGCAACTACCTGGAGCCAGCGTGACTATGACATCCCTGACTAATGGTATGTTGAGAGGCTATCGGGAGTACGGAGAAAAGGAGATGTAAAGCTTTCTTTGAGAGATTTTTTTTTATTAAATTATCTCAATTGGATAAATCTTAGTAAATAATATTATCACACAAGAATAATTTATTTTTAAAATTTCAAAAACAGAAATTCGTTTCATAATCATTATGAAATTTTGATATACGATGTCAGGCAGTATAAGACTGAAAATAGTGCCACGATGTAGCACTGACGAGTTGGACCAATGCTCCTCGTACGCAGCGCGTGACACTACAGCTCTTCATTCATCCACCTATATATTGCCGCAAGCGACCGACTTATTCAGTGGCGACATTGGTTTCCATGCGAATCTATTTGGAAGGCATTATATCTATCTATTCATTATATATCAACACATTTTTGGCACTTTGATTACCAATAGGGTATTTCACTGTTTTTTTTACATCGAAAAAATTACAACAATAAAGGTATTTTTCTTTTATTTTTATGTTAACAATTAAATTTTCTTAACAATATAAAACAAGCCATTTCCAATTTGCCGCTAAAACAATATGTTTGTTTTTATTCGTGATTTCGGTGGTGTTGACGTCACGCCGATCGACGTTGATGACAGCCGTCTTACTAGGCGTTTTCTATGTCATAATTACTTTGTGGCCAGTTGGAACCGTTTCGGAATGTGTGGATTTTAAAATCAATAATCAATAACGAAAATCAGAAAAAATAAACTTTAAGGACGGGTTGTATAACAGAATTTGAACAATTCATCAAATTTCAAAGTTGATTTTCAAGTTCTGTGAAGGTTCTATTCAAGTTCTGTTATTATATCACTATTGGCCAGTTGTTTCACAAAACTGAAATAATGCCAGAACTTGAAAACCAAATTTGATGAATTGTTCAAATTCTGTGAAACAACCGGTCCTAAGTCTTCCACACATTTTACGTACTTATTATTTAAGTTTAGTAAAAAGGCGTTTGCCAAAATTTTTTTTGATTATGTTTTATGCTTTATTTATTTAAGCCACATCATTTTGAACACCTGACTATATGAACGATTTCGTGCGCAACTCCAGTATAATATTTTTGTCTATAATCTAGCTAGAAACTGTTTTATAACTAGAAATAAATGTATCCGGCGAAACAATCTAAATACCTAATAAATACATAATACAAGTTCGGAACGATTTCACAATTTGCAAAATATTATCATTCTTTCGTCTGTTTACAAGCCATAATATTATTAAGGTTAGAACTTTGGGTAGAGTTTATTTATCTCGACAGGTACGCGTGGTGCTCTTTATTGGCGGTGTAGCATGATTGCATTCATTATCCATGAGTTGGTTAGTGGATGAGGCCATAGCCATAACCTTTACAGTAATGTGGGGTGGGGTAGATACCCCAGGGTCGTACCGCCAGTGCCAGGGGGACGGGGGTGGCCAGTGACGCAGTGACGGTGTTATTTTTATGTGAATACTGTTCGGAGCCAGTGGGATTACGAAGTCCCTATTTTGGGTATGTTAAGCGGATCAACAGGGTGGAAGGGAAATTATATGGGGTAGAGGAAAGTTGGGATGTTCAGATCTGGTCACTAAACACGGATAAAGCCATTAAAAATAAAAATAAATAAATTATGAGCAACACTCCGATTCTGAAAAATGGTATTTCATCAGGGCAATACTGAGAGTACCTATAACTCTTTTACTTGTTTGTTTTACAATCCATGATATTCAATTAAAGCTTATTATTATTATTAAAACATCTATACTGTATACACATTCCAAAACATATTTAGTTGCTTGTTATAAAAATATGAAACAACAATAATAATATGGGGTCTCGCGTTGATTTCAACAGCTCTATAACTCGTGATGAAAATAATCGCGAGACCTTGAATTTACAGACAGAAAGAGTCGTGCAACATACTTCACTAAAATGTTTATATTATTATTATTATTAAAAAATGGATACTTAAGTAGATTTAGTTATATACAGGGTGTCTGGAGGTAACGTGCACAAACTTCAGGAGGTGATTCTACATGATGGTAGAAGTAAAAAACAAAAATATCTTTTTGAAATTCCATTTTTTCCATACAAACAATTCAACTTCGTTACCAGAAAACTAGATTAAAAAAGGAATTTTCCAAAAAAAATTACCCTTTGTACATACTACCATGTGGAATCACCTCCCGATGTTTTTGCACTTTACCCCGGACATCTTGTATTTATATTTGTGTTTTTTACAATATATATACAATGTTTACAAGTCATACTATTTTCATTTGCTTGTGGATGGAAGAGGAGTGTACGTACATTTGCGAAAAAATAATATAACTAGGTTACAAAATAAAAATAAATTACAAAATTAAATAGATTATAGAAGGATAATTTGTGAGATTTTCAAGTAAAACTAGGGGAAACAGGTTTTTTGTTAAAGATTTCCCTAAAATATTTTTTTATATGGTTCAATATTTGTTTTTATCATTAATGCTTCTAATTTCTTCTGGTAATTTATTAAAGAAATGTTTTCCTTGTGGGTATACTGGTGCTGGGCAAAATAAGTGTGTAGTTTAGGGAATGCAAATATATATTTAAGTCTGGTTCGATTTTCAGCTATGAATGAGTAATTTTCTTTTTCTTTTATAATTTGAATTTTAATAATTGAATTTTTCACAAATAAGTGTTTAGATGTAGGAACTTTGAATTCTTCGAATACGCGTTCAGTGGGGAAGTCTAGAGGTTTTTTTAGAATTATTTTTATTATGACTTTTTGAACAATTTCTATGGGGGTTAGGCTAGTTTTGTAAGCTACTCCCCAACTGATAATGGCATATTGCAGAACTAATGCATAATATATTGAGTATGGATTTTTCACTGATAAGAAATTTCTAACTCATAAGAATATATAAATTAATTTCCTAATTTTCTTTATTGTATGGCAGATGTGATCTTTCCATTTTAGGTTTTTATCAATGATTATTCCTCGATATGTCATTAGCATGTTTGTCGACATTGGTTAGCGTCGTTTTGTGTGAGAGAATGATCATGTAGGATTATTTGAAGATTTGGAGGTATACTGTTGGTATTTATTTCAAAGGGGATGACATATACATATGAATATTTCTAATTTATTAAGAATCTCTTCAAATTATTGGTAATCTGGTTAAAAATGGGATTGCTGGCCGTTTCCTGATGATAAACTTTTAGTAAATTTCTTTGATAATATATAATGACGAAATGCGAAATATTTGTATGAATAAATAATCCGTCATCGTGATAATACATTCGTATTTTATTGAAGGATTATCAGGAAACCTATCAATTCATTGGTAAATGGCCTGCAATTCCGTTTTTAACGGGATTACGAATAATTTTCAGGAATTCTTATTAAATTAGCAATACTCGTTTTTCTCCGTGAACACATCATCTGCTATGATGATGGGCACTGTGATGTTTGATTTATTTCTATAACAAGTTTAATTTGTCAAGAACAGTTCAAGCGCCTTTGCTGGAGGTATTTTAAATTTAGTAAAATTACTAAACAGTTTCTAACCATTGCATGGTTATATATTACAATATTTCGCCATCAAACTCTGCGGAAAGGAAATCACAAACCATCAAACCATTGCCCTTGACGTCACATAGGGCTCCTTCTGAACAAAAACATCCTAGAAGATAGATAAAGTACAAAAAACGTGTATGCGTTATCTATATATAAAAGAAAATACGTACTATCCATTCCTATATCCATCCAGGAATGCTCGATTTCAATACCCGAAACACGCTGAAAAATATATTTTTTAAACTGATCTCTGGAAACTTCATCCACTTATATTGAAAGAAGTTAACTTATATGTGCCTAACGCGTATACTTAAATTGAGAGGTTAACTTATATGCCTAACAAGTATACTTATATTGAAAGAGGTTAACTTATGTATGCCTAACAAGTATACTTATATTGAAAGAGGTTAACTTATGTATGCCTAACAAGTATACTTATATTGAAAGAGGTTAACTTATAAGTGCCTAACAAGTATACTTATATTGAGAGGTTAACTTATATGCCTAACAAGTATACTTATATTGAAAGAGGTTAACTTATGTATGCCCAACAGGTATACTTCTATTGAATGAAGTTAACTTATATGTGCCTAACAAGTATACTTGTGGGGAGTTCCCATGCACTTTTTCATACTTCGAATGCGAGGACTTCTGCCAATCAGAACGCGCCAATCCAACAGAGCAACTACATTGACCATCGACATTTTCAACGTCACTTACAGACGTTTCAGCAACTATCTTTTGACGTAAATATGTCACAAAATAGTAAAACTACCCCCTTAATCTTTTATACTTACGTGCACCTCAGATTTGTGATGTTTTCCGTAATATATTGGTACATAACCGTTTTATGGAGAACACGAATAAATAAATAATACAGAGCAAGAATATTTACCAAATACATTTACAAAATTTATTCAAAAAAGTTTTAATTTTATTTAAAATGTGTATTTATATATCTCACAATATAAAAACATATTTCTTAAAAATATTTCATAATCCTTATTAATAACACATTTCTAAAATTACGTTAAAAATATTGAATGCCTAGGTAAGTACTAAATTAGCCTTTTTGGATTTTGAGCAAACTATCCAAGGAACAAAAATATCTACAAATTTATTTTAATTATGTACAAAAGCAGTACCATCAGTACGGTGACAATGAAAGGTTGTCTTAATAGATTGTCTCCGTAAATTAACATTTTTTTAGTGCCCAGCAATGTCTTTTTGAATTGTTGGCACTCAATGGAATGTTTTTTGAAAATTTTAAATTTTGTATTTAGTAAGTTATCGATGAAAACATAATATTATTTATACAAAATCTATAAGGACGGATTGTTTCGGACAATTTGAACAATTCTTCCAAATTTAAAGTTAGGATGGGTTGTTTTATAGAATTTGATCAATTCATCAAATTTCAAAGTTAATTGGCGAGTTCTATGAATTTCCTTTCACAGAACTTGAAAATTACCTTTGAAATTTGAAGAATTGTTAAAATTCTCTGAAACAATCTGCCCTTAATTTTCAAATTCTATGAAAGATTTTTAAAGTTCTGTTATTATTTCAGTTCTGTCAAGCAACTAGCCTATAATGATATAATAACAGAACTTGAATAGGACTTTCACAGAACCCGAAAATGAACGTTGAGATTTGATGAATTGTTTAAATTCTCCGAAACAACCCGTCCTACGCCATCAACTATTAAATATTACTACTATTAATAATTAGGAATAATAATCATTTTTTTCTAAGGACTCAAATGCTTTTTTTTTAAACTCTTTCTCTCATTGTATTATAAAGACACTCTTAGTAGTTTACCACTCTTATTGAATTAAGAAATGACAGCCAACCATGTTTCGCTAATCTCATGCTTCATCAGTGCTTATATATAAACTAATCATAATTACATGCAGACACATGTAGTATTTTCTTATATATATACGAGTCTTTACGTAATTATGATTAGTTAATATATAAGCACTGATGAAGCTTTAAGCGAAACATGGTTGGCTGTCATTTCTTAATTCAAGTGGTGTACTACAATGTGTATTTTTACACTTTACAAATAATTATTATGTTGGTTGGAAACCCGTTGTAACGAAAAGCCGATGATGGATACTGTAAATCTTCTGGTATTTTCTTCTTTCATAACTTAGTATTTTTACTGTAGGGAAATATAATATAAGTGAAGAGCTTTCAAAGTGTTAAAATCTTCTTAATTTTTTTCACTTCGTATGCCATTGTCATTGACTCTTATTGAAATTTACCTACAAAATGATTACGTGCTACGTTTATTAAATTAAAGAAAAATGGTAGAACCTCCAGACAAGCTACCTCGTGGTAGAACCTGCAGACAAGCTGCCTTTTGGTAAAACCTGCAGACAAGCTGCCTTGTGGTAGAACCTGCAGACAAGCTGCCTTTTGGTAAAACCTGCAGACAAGCTGCCTTTTGGTAAAACCTGCAGACAAGCTGCCTTGTGGCAGCACGGCGTGACTATTTGTTTTGGTTATCATTAAAATTCTAGTAAAAACAATGTTTTATAATAAAAATAATTAATAAATAAAAATGTATGTATTTCGTTCACGCAATGCAATTTGGATTACTGTTATTTTACAATTATAATCTTATTCTACTTTCTAGAAGTAAAGAAAATCTTCTTCCCGGCATATTTGATTCGAAACACTTGCTTGCTCCTTACTATTTAGACTTTTTGATAAATTGGCATACTCTTTCAAAATGGTGGATTATTATAGATCGTTGATTTTAGAAATTTATGTTTTTAATATGAGAAAATATTACTTACCTACCTATGTACTAATTAGTGGGAACGGCTGTGAGGAACTGATTTCAGGGAGGATCTGTTTAGACTTTTAAATATTGTTCGAATTTCAGATTTTTAGTCAGAAGTCTTAAAACTTTTACAGGAATTTGGTCACTATTGCGGGGGCCGTTAACAGTTTCAAAAATAGAAATAAATATTCAGTAACAACTTATTCTCAACTTTTACCAAGGTGCGTAGGTATATTAATAAAACATTAAATCATGTACTATATGTTACATGTGAATTATTTTCACCTGTATAATTAACCCACCAAAAATAATTAACAAGTTAACTAAATTAGCAAAAATTTTTCATTCACTGTTTTTACTTTATTTACGCAATGCATTGATGAGGGTGTTTCTCACATTTTCCATACTCAATTACCTACTACCTACATGTGAGATTTCATCTCGCAGAAATGATTTATCTTATTATCTTCGTTATTATTATCATTCTTGACAAAAAGCCCCCTTATATCATTCTCTTTACGCTTGGCAGCAGGATAGTCCTTCTCCTGCGCGTCCAGCTCCACGTCGTTTCCTTTATTGTTGTATCCTGTTTGCGAAAAGGTTTCCTCGCTCACTGGGAGACTACTGCTTTTCCTGTTGAAATAAACAATCAATATAAGATTTATCTAAATTAAACATCCTTCACGCCTCTACTGGCCAGGACACGTAGGACTGCGCCACTAATCCAGCTATACAAGTCTAAAACTGGGACCCCACCTGATCTATCATATGATATTTTTATAGAATCTATGAAATAGATTAGTGAAAACAAGCTTCCAATGCGATAGACACCCAAAGTTGAATCGATTTCAACTTTAGTTCCAAGAAATAGACCGTAGAATATATTAGGTGGGAACCCAGAATAAGGAACTGGATGAGGATAGACTCGGCAGGAGTATAGTCGTTTTCTGGAAGCGGTCAAAGCTTTCCAGAGGTTTTAGCGAGGATAAAAAGGGAACCTACTATTTTATGGGGAAATAAATGGGGCACGATAAGTCTTGTCCGTTGGGGATAGTAAGAGGGAAGTAGTTAAACTTTCGCTTCTTACTTTTTGGGAAAGATGATCAAGTTGATGACCTGTCTGATGGGGCCCTCTACGGTGAGATATAGCAAGAGTGATGCAGCGAACGAGATCACCATGTCTCCCAATCCTTGACCCAGCTGTAAAGAAAGTTAAAAAGTTTAGCAAAATTACGCAAAACATTCGTCACACTAATAGTAAACTCAATTACGAAATAAAGAATTGTAAATAATAACAGATACGTCGAAGGAGATGACTGTTACAATTTACTTAAAAGAAAAAACTCATCCTAATTTATTCATAACGATATTACAGTAAATAACATTAGGTACCATTGAAAAGTTGGCTGCGTATATTTTTCCAAGCAGAGATGGTAGAATGCACCCTTAGGCTGGCCGCATACATACGTTTTTCGTATTCGATTTCCGAATTCGTTTTCCGTATTCGGACATCCGAATGCACGGAATCAGTAGAAAATACATTAACTGCCGCACACGTTCGTTTTAGTTCCGAACGGAACAAATTCCGTACGCACGTTCCGAATGCGAGCCGGCGCATTCGGAGAAAACGAATGGAAAAAACCTAATGACGTCATGTGGAACGCAGCTATTGCATACAGTTTGTTTGTGCCGACGCAAACGCACGGAAATTTCCGTTCGTAATTCAGTGTTGCCAACGGATCTTGACCTAATATCGCCGTTTCTCATACATAAGGTAGCGTAAAGTAGCCAAATTTGCTGTTAGGTGGGACATGTTTAAAATTGATGTTTTTACGTGAAAATAAAAATTTGGGGTGGGGGTGGCTAGAGAAATTCAAAAAGATAAAATTTGTCCCCAGAAAATAAAAAAAAATTCATGGGGAGGGTGGGTAGAGAGTTTCAAGAAAATATAAAATTTGTGACCCAGAAAAATAAATTTCATGGGGGGGGGTGGGCTATAGAATTTCGGGACATGTTTAAAATTGATGTTTTTGAAGTAGCTTAATTGGCGACCAGTCGCCTTTTAGATTTTTTCGGCGCCGATTCTCGCTCTGAGTAGCCTAAATGGCGATATATCGCCCTTGTTGGCAACACTGGTACTGACGTTTATACATTCCGAATGGAGAAAAACGAACGTTTGCGCTAGTCTCACGGAATTCCGAATACGGAAAACGAATTCGAAAATCGAATACGGAAAACGTATGTATGCGGCCAGCCTTATTGACACCTGTTTTCCCAACGACTTGTGAATTGCAAACTCGCATACAACTATTAAGATTAAGAACTTACTATGATGAGGGGATCTAGGTGGTATGGTTGTCTCGTCATGGCCACCGCCCTGATCTGCAAAGACATGTGCACCAGATATGCTCCGTACACCAGTTTACCCAGGGGAATCCATGGTTGCCAACTTAGTAGAATGGAGATAAGAGCTAAAAACGAAATAATGGCACATTCAAAGGAAGCTACGTATTCTAGTTGTAATTCTGTCGTGATCGAGAGTAATTTTCATCTAATTTACAAGAATTTGCTCCGGAAGGTAAGCGGGGTAGTTATATAAATACACGGATTATTTCTATAGCGCCGTTTGCGTGGAAAAATCACCTCAAGGGCAATTGAGCGCAAGGATATTTGGTGGATTCCTATCTTCAGAGAGCAATCAAAGGGAATCCGTCAAGGCAGCTATTACCATAGTGCTGCGGTATCTCGGTAGTCGGAAGAGTTGGCAATAGGTATTGCAGGTTACCTCCTGTGTAACCTCTTAAATGCCGGCGTATCCATATGGACACGTTCAAAAAATATGTCTGTGAATATACCTAGCTATTCTGGGGAAAGTACATAAGGTAGATTATGATTATGTACTATTTTTATAAACATATAAGCACTTCGCTTGGTAAGAAGGTAACGGTTTTCACAAAAACATATTTTTGCAAAAACAAGTAAGTTATGATTATAATCAGATGGCATACCAAGAGTTAAGCCGTTGGTATGTAGTGTTGTATAGATACAATAACCATATAACAAAAACTACTTACGGACGTGTCCAAAGACGCAGCAACTGATGAGAAGGCACAGCGCTGCGGCCCACGCGGGTCTGTGGAGAGCTGCGTAGAAAGAGGCTTCCACAACACTGTAGGGTCTGGAGGGCTCATAGAACACGGTCCCTGAGGCCATGGCGGCCAGCATACCTCCCAAGGCCACCAAGGCACCGATCACAGATAGGGGCTGCATATTATGAAGAAAAAAAAACTAGAATGTACGTATTTATATTCGGATACACCTTGTACTGGTAATTATTAAATTCAAATAATTTGCAGGATTTTTCGAAGACAACAGATAAACATTGAAATAAATTGCTTTATACAATACCGTAGATATTCTCTTGGTGGATCCAGACTTGTGGTAGCGGACAATCAGATAACCTGTAATCATCCCTATGAAGTACGGGCCTGCTCTGGTGTGGGAACCGATGTATATATACTTGAAGACAGGGTGGGCACGGGGGTTTTTCAAAAAACTAGAAACATTTCATGTTCAAAACAATTTAGATTATTCAGATAAATACTTTTTGATGTAATTTGATGGAACCACCAGTTTTGATTTCTACCACCCACACGCCTCTCTTCCAGATATTATAGGGTAACAATAATACATATAATGAAGCCAAAGTAGGTATTAGAATATTGACACGATCTACCGGGAGAGTATAAAGTTTAGCAGGTCTAGCACGGCCATTTCAACAACTAAGCAGAAGTGAAACGACAAATTACATAAGCTGCAGACGTTACTTTATCAATCTCACTTGCACGTCATGCGCTTTAAATTAATCAATGTTTCGTCGGTTAAAAACTACCCTGAAATAAGTATCATAAGTAAGTTGTTTATCGTTTGCAAATGTGTTCGCTTTGGAAGCAATTTTTGTGCACTAACTTTTAGTAGCTTTTCCTGACCATTTTCAAACCCGTTTCCCCAAGTTTAAATCTCTTTTTGTTCATTTAAAACAAAATAATAATTTAGTTTTGTTTTAAAATTCGGGCTCGATAAACAAAGCAACTTTTAGTCGATTAGAACAATTAGAACAAGCTAGCAAAGGTCGACTAATCAACGATAATGTTCACTTACTCGTCAAAGAAGAGCAGCGTGCCCGGCAGCTTGTAACAGAAGGTGATGAGCGCGGGAGTGAGCACGGCGGCCAGGGTTAGCAGCGAGAGCACTGTGAGCGCGGGCAGCAGGCGGGAGCGCATGCGGAACAGCGCGCACACGATCACGGACACCAGGAAGTAGTGGAAATCCACGGGAATGTACCAGGAGTGAACCATGCACTGGAAACATTTTACAACATTTTACTGACGGAATTTGGCGAGAAACTGCCGCCCCGCTCATTGCCGCCCCCGCTCGATAGCCAATACCTCTGCCTTAGATTTAGTGATAATAAGTGGTACCCAGGTTCATCGTCGGATGCGTCGGACCGGATCAGGAGAGGCCGGTTGAGTGAGACCCTTTGACCGCCACAGCCGGATTTTGTTCCGCAGTGGGAGGGTTTGATTGATTCGCCCGCCCCTCCTGTATACACTGACCCCCAGTTTCATACCAACCTCTCATACCTTTTCCTTCCCAGAATTTCCTTTCCAGGACCTCCTGTGTGAAGTTAATGTAAAAGAAAAAACGTTACCCGCCTCACTAGACAATGTCCGGTCTGAGATGGGTAGCTGGATAAATACAAAAGTAGACTTTACGTAAAATAATATAGTACCTATCTCCTGTTCTATTTACCTTGTTCTTGTTGTTGTTGATCACAACTTATTTTCTACGTTTGTTATTTGCCTTATTATTTGTTACTAACAAATTGGTTTATGAATAGGTTGTCGAACTGAACTCTATCGTACTGTGTTGTTCATTTCCCCACCATGGGGGCGGATAGACCCTGTTCCTGCATCCAGTAAGGTGACATTAATCCGGTGCGGCTGTCCCACGAACCACGGGTGCCTCCCCCGGCATCATGAGCGGGCCTGGGGAATGTTTGCGCGAGCCCGGTCCCCTTCCGTCCTGCCTCCGGTGTACTCTCGGAAAACTGGCTAAGGGACGCGGGTGCTTGGGATCGTTGTGGCCAGGCCGCTTGCCACGCTCATTCTTGCCCGGACTGCCCCGTGATAGTGGGGTAAACTGCCCTCGATACGCGGCTTGTATATTTTCATGTTACTAACAATCATGCATGCAGGGACATTGGAGGGTCTAGAATCGTTTTAAAATAAATTTAGCTTCTTTTTACAAAAAAATTAGAGTCCTGACGTGTGCAGCTAAGGAGGTTAAACAATCAGTTTCCTCACACAGCCGTCGGGAAAGGGTGGGTCCCCTCCAATGTTCTATTTACCATTTGTTCCACGTTGATGTAGTTACTAAGCATGAGAAGGTTGGTCCACCAGTTCTCTCTACAGTAGATGCCCTCCACCTCCAGAATGAGAGGCCACAGGGGCCCGGAGCCGGTCAGAGGCAGCACCTGCGCTGTGAAGAAGATCACCATGGCGTAGGCTGGAATTAGTCTGGAAATAAGAATAAAAGGTTTTGAACGAAGAAATAGCATAAATCATGAACTATTATTATCTACCGTACTATTGAGAAAAAAAAGAAAACGATCTTAAGCAAGCCATACACGCTACGGTCTACCGGAGAGGTCGTCTTTGAAGGTCTGCCTGCGCAGGTCAACCGTACGTCGGTAGCGTGTATGGGGACGTTCCGGTGTACCGGAGCGGTCTTCAGTTCATTCTCTTTGCGATGGCATCGATTGCAGACGATGACGGGTTGACGTTGATAGGCCTTGCGTTAATTTTGATGAAAAAAGATAAAACAGTGAGAAAGAAGCGAACAAAGTGGTGTAAGCATTGGTTATTGAAAAGGAAAACGTATTGAATGAATTAAAATTTGAACCTGAAGATTTAAAAAAACTATCTCAGAATGCACGAGAACACATACCTAAAATTACTTGCAATGGTTACACCAATGATCAAAAAAGATACAGTTATGAGAAATAATATATTATCAGTTACTTTAAGATTTGACGCGACCTGCGCAGGCGACCGGAGTACATGCACACACACGCAGGTACACCGTACGGTGTTGCCCGAAAGAATTGATTTTCGATTTTGCTCCGGTCGCCTGCGCAGGTTAAAAAAACTGCACAGGTCTATTCCCACACACGCTCCGGTCTGCCTGCACAGGCATACCTGCACAGGTAGACCTCTCCGGTGGACCGTAGTGTGTATGGCCGCCTTTAAAGGTAATACTAAAAAAACATAGACTGACTGATAGGTACAGACCAAATATTCAACAGCTGTGACGTACTAGATATACGCCAATTATACGTTAAAACACTACTAAACTACATTTTGGACAAAAAAAAAATTTCAACATACACAAAATAACACTAACAGACCAGTTAGACAAGCGTACAAAGAAAACATAAAAACTCCGACAGTAAATTCAAGCTTTGGACAAAGACACTACCAATACCATGCTATAAAAGCTTTCAACAGTGTAAAACTTGAAATTAAAATTGAGGGAAAATAAAAATAAATTCACACACAAAATTACAAAATGGATTAAAGAACAAAAAAGACAATATTACCAAAATGTCATAGCATAAAATAAAAATAAAACCTACACGTAACACACAAAACCAATATAAACACACATCACTCACAAACACACAAGATTATATATTAAATGTATTATTTTATCTTATATTGTAGATTGTATTTAGATTATATTTTCATATTATAAAATGAAGGCCTCAGCACGGGCAAGCCACCCAGTGAGGCCAACATTACTGGAAAACTTTGAAATGTAAAAAAATATTGTACCAAATAAAAAAAATTGTGCCAACTCCACACGGTATCACCGTTTGCCGTATGCTGAATTTAAGAAAAAAAATTACAAATGTTTTGCAGTCTCAAACAAACAAAATATTTTATGTCAAAAGGAATAAGATGCTGCCACAGCATGCACAGTGATAAGATGCTGCCACAGCATACACAGTGATCAGATGTTGCCACAGCATGAACAGTGATAAGATGCTGCCACAGTATCCACAGCGATACGATGCTGCCAGTCTGCCACAGTGCACAGTGCACAGGCGGGGTCTCAACAGTCTCGGTTGTTTCCCCCACACCATATGAAAGAAGTGTGTTGTACAGCAAACTAAAGAATACGTTTTGTCCTTCACGTACTGTGCATTTGCAGAAGTTATTTGGGTATCTAGGATGATGATTGGTGGTTTTTTTCCGGTTGACCCCACCTCTTCCAAAGATCGGTTTTTGTGCATCTATTGTCTGGCGCATTATCTTGTTTTTCACACTATAAATCATCTATTTTCTAACTTATAACTATCTATTTACGTATAAAAAAGAGTGCATGTAGCAGTCGGCGTTTCTTTGATTTTTATTCAAATCTACAGTTTTGTTCAGAGGTTGATGAAATTTCGCACATTTGATCTTCAAAACAAGAATAAGGACACTGTCGGCATCTGATTTCGTACAACGCCGGGTACAAGTCAGTTAATACCTTATATATCTGTACAACACCAGCAGAGGAATGTTCATGGGCGCATCCTTCTTCCCCAGCAGCCCGTGGACACTGAGCAGCCCACTGAGCACCAGGAAGGAGTCCACTAACAGGTCGCTGTGGCAGATGAACACCGACGTGAACGAGTGGTATTTCTGCAACCAAAAACATACTGATAGCAAAGTTGTTGGCACAAACTAGATTTGAAATCGGAACCTGTCGAGCTGTTCGGGCTTCTGGGTCTGTTAAATATTACATTCTAAATAGCGGGAATGGCTTCAGGAGACACATTCGTCGTGAGACATAACCACGTGGCATGAGGCGTGCGCTGCTAGGCTGGCATATAATTGACTGGCTGCATTAGTTAGTTTACCTCTTCAAGGTTCTCCTTGTTGGATATAGGCCCCGAGATAGCGGTCCCGAAGCGATGGTCCAGGATGACGAAGCAGATGGAGAGGAAGCGTAGCCCCCACAGCACCTGCAGCTTGTCCCCGGCGCGAGGCTTCCTGCCGAGGTCGCGCAGGTGGCGGATCACGGAGTACGTGAGCACTATCTGCGGACATTCTGCCTCTAAGGAATTCAAAACAGCTTTTTTATTCTGCCGGTAGATGGTAAGTAATAACTAAATCTAATATAGGTAATGATTGCCCGCAAGGTAATTTTGAATGTGCGTTGGTTTGGTCCTACCCAACTATAATAGTAGCGAAATATTTAATTAATTATTATCAAAATTAAATTACCATCTATACACCCTAATTAAATGACTCTTTTTTTTAAATAAGTAAAAAATATAGCTAAATGTGCAGTGATTTCCGACTTTAGTGATTCGATAAAAAAATCATTAATAAAACAAACTGAAGATGGTACCCACTTATTTATTAAATTTTATTATCTATAATAACAGGTAAAACGTTAAAATAATATAAGAAATGGATACTAGCAAAATTGAAGAAACTTCGATGCGCTTTACAAAATTTGATTTCAACGCGGTTGTTTCTACCAATATTTCATTCTGTCGATTCATTTTGAACTAAAGATGTCTCATCTGTTAAGATTTCGGTGAAATATGGAAATTGGGGGTGGAGGTTTGCCTTTAGAAATTAGAAAAAGTATAAAGAATCATTTACATATTATCAATAATCAGAAAACCTTTTTGAATGATCCTCTGCTATATTTGTTTTAATTTTTACCCCCTCCCCATTCCTTCTCTCACTACATGTCTATATTTGTAATTTACTTTTAGATAAACCCTGATTAGGTGAGCATAGTTCACGGAACATGTCGGTTACATCCACACAATAAAAAAGTGGTAAATACGAAATGCTAATAATTGTTTTTCATTAAATTGGTGCCACAAAATAAATTAGCTGTGTTTGAAGAAGTAAGATAGTTTATTATAATATTTAGTGTATTTCTCTTACCATTATCTCTTTCCTTTCTTATTAGATACCAGTGGTAGCAAGATGACACCACCACCAATCCGACGGATATTCCGAATATCCAACTGAAAAAATAATATATTAGATTTCATTTAGTCTGGTTATGCTCATAAGTAACCTACATCCATAATGTATGTAAATGTGCTGTATCTGACGCCAAATGACAAGTTCTCATAAAACTCCGATCTCCTTTTCTAATATGGTCAGACATACGAGTATATATATATATATATATATATATATCTAAACTAAAAGTATAAAACAAAGTCGCTATTCGAGTCATTCTGTTTGTGGGCTTAGTTCTTCTAAACTACGCAACGGATTTTCAAATGGTTTTAACAATAATTTAGAAAATTTCTTGCGGAAGGTTTATATAAATAATACGTGCATATTATATTTACAGAAAGTAGGGGATGTTTTACAATTAAGTCGTAATTTTTTTCTGCCGCTTACATTGCTAACGCTGGCTAAACCTTATAAAATGTTTTTCGAAAAATATTGTGTGGAATCCAGCACTGAGTGAGTGCTGGATAGTGTACCCTAGAGATGGATTACGTGACTACTTTTCGTTACTAGGTACAGTGAGTACAGGTAGTATTTTATACTGGGACTAAATATTTTTAATAGGTACTTTTACCAGGTATTTTTGATTGTTACTTTTGATGGGTATTTTCGATGGGTACTTTTGATGGGTATTTTTAATATAGGAACGGAAAAAATGTGGGGAAATTTTCGACGGGGAATTTCGTAGCCACCCCCCCCCCCACACCTATGGATTTGAATTATATATATTGTCTTGTACTTTTGAATGTACGTTATCGTATTGTAATTCAAAGTGTTAGTGTACTTGGGACGCTTTAGTGAGTTCTATGATTGTATGTAAGAGTCTGTTATTTATTTTATATAACGGGAGACTTATATTGTATTATAATTGTATATTGAGATAGAACCTGCAGACAAGCAGCCATGGGGCAGCTTCGTGGTACTATCCATACATTGTTTAAAAAAAATGTAAAATTTTCAGTCAATAAAGAATTATTAATTAAAAAAAAAAAAAAAAATTATCAATGTGGGGAATCACATATCCATTTTTTTGGGGTATAACCTTTCACATAAGTTCTCTAACAACCCCCCCCCCCCAATGAATTTGAAATATTTGTGGGGAATTATGTTTTACAGATATTCTCTAACAATACCCCCCCCATGGATGTCGAATAATTAATTATTGGGGTAACCCTTTCTAGGGAATAATGTTTAGCAAAAATTCTCTAACAACCCCCCCCCTCTCCTCATAGATTTCGAAAAATTATGGAGTACAGTTACTACAAATTACTTCTTAATCAATCCTCAGGTCGGTAAAAAATACTTTTGAGTATTTTGTAACCGGTATTTTTTTGTACCTGTACTCATTTTAGATTGTACCCAGTAACGAAAAGTACTCATAGGACCCACCTCTAATTGTACCCAGCAACGAAAAGTACTCACAGGACCCATCTCTAACTTGTACCAGTTGTTCCAAGTTCCAAGTAGAGGTGAGGTGTATTTAGGCCCAGTAAAAGAACCGGGTATTTTCATGCGATACTTTGTACTTGTGACAAATATCCGAAATACCTGGTTCCAAAATACTCAGAAGTATTGTATACTGGTTTAAATATTTTTGAATAATTTTTTTTTGTGGGGAATAACTTTTCACAGAAGTTCTATAACAACCGTGGGGTTCCCATGGATTTTGAATATTTATTGGGGGAATCAAGTTTACGTAAGAAAATTTGTGGGTAGAATTTATGTGAGTCCAGTTTAGAAATTAACTATTCTGAATCAATCCTCCCCATGGATTTCAAATATTTTGTGGGGAAGTACTAATTTAGAATTTTTTTGTGGGGAATTATGTTTTACAAAATTACGTAGAAAATTTGTGGGGTATATGTGTGCCAAAATTTATGTGAGTGCAGTTTTGAAGTACATAATTCTGAATCAATATCCTCAGGTCGGTATTAAATTCGGTATTTTTGTCACCGGTATTTCTCTGTACCTGTACTAGAGGTGAGGCGTATTTATCGTACCCAGTAAAAGTACCGGGTATTTCCATGCGATACTTTGTACTTGTTACAGATCTGCAAAATACTCATGAGTATTTTATACCGGGACTAAATATTTTTAATAGGTACTTTTACCGGGTGTTTTTGATAGGTATTTTTGATGGTTATTCTTAATAGGTATTTTTGGGGTTATTTTCGTAATTTCGACGGGTATTTTTGACGGCCATTCCTGTTGGGTATTTGTTATGATGATATTTTGCGACCGGAAAAATGTGGGGAATTATTCGACATGGAATTCCGTAACAACCCCCCCACCCCCCGAACCCGGGGATTTCGAATAATAAATGGGGGAATTGCTCACGTACAAAATTTGTGGGCAGAAGTTATGCGAGTGCATTAGAATTACGTATTCTGAATCAATCCCAAGTCGGTATTAAATAGAGGTGAGGCGTATTTATCGTACCCAGTAAAAGTACCAGGTATTTCCATGCGATACTTTGTACTTGTGACAGATCTCTAAAATACCTGGTTCCAAAATACTCATGAGTATTTTATACCGGGACTAAATATTTTTAATAGTTACTTTTACCAGGTATTTTGGTAGGTATTTTTAATAGGTATTTTTGATGGGTATTTTTAGTAGGTATTTTTGGTAGATATTTTCGATGGGTATTTTTAGTAGGTTAATTTCTTGGGTAGTATTTGTGTCTGGTATGTATTTGATCTGATAGCAAAAATGTGGGGAAGTTTTTCGAAACGGAATTCCGTAGCTACCCCCCCCCCCATGGATTTAGAAAAAATATTGTGGGGAATCACATATGATGATTTTGCCTGTGCGGATTTTTTTTCAGCGAAGTTCTGTAACAACACCCCCCCCATGGATTTAAAAATTTTGTGGGGAGTACTTATTGAAAATTTTTTGTGGGGAATTATGGATCACAGAAATTCTCTAACAACCCCCCCTTCCATGGATTTCAAATATTTCTCGTGGAGTATACATTTTGAAATTTTTTTGTGGGGAATAATTAGAGATGGCAAAATTTCGTTTTAACTAAAAACGCGAAAAAATATTTATGGTTCGAAAATAGGGCATTTATAAGTTTTCTTTGCGTTTCAAGGCATTTGAAAGTGTTTCCAGTGATTTCTATTTCGCGAATTAACGCGAAAAACGTGATTTTGGCCGTATTTCAGCTAAATTATTCTATTTAGCGAAATAGGCTCGAATTTCCCGAAAATACCAGGTATTAAAATAATATGTGAGAATTTCAAAAAATCGATATTTATCAGCGGAATCAGTGATTAAAAATCATCTCTAACTTCAGCTCGGGCTGTGAAGGTTAAACATATATTTTACCAAAAATACTTAAAATTTGCGCTAAAAACATTCAGGAAATAATTTTTTTTCTATTTTGCCACAAAACGCTAAATTATGCCTCAAAATGCTATAAAACGCTAAATTTCCAATTGTTAATGCTAAAAAATCTGAAAATTAATGCTAAATTTTGCTATCTCTAGGAATGTTTCTTTATGTTTCTCATAAATTCTGTAACAACCCCCCCCCCCCCACGGATTTCGAATAATAAAAAAAAATACCGGTGACAAAATACTCAAAAGTATTTGATACCGACCTGAGGATTGATTCCGTGGGGGGGGGGGTTGTTGATGACCATGATTCCCCACAGAAAAATTTCAAATCGGTACTCCACAAATTTTTACCAAATTTTTAAAATCCGTGAGGGGGGGGGGGTTGTTACGGAACTTCATTGAAGAAAATTCCGCACGGGCAAAATATTCATATGTGATTCCCCACGATAATTTATTTTTCAAAACCATGGGGGGGGGGGTAAGAAAAAATTCCCCACATTTTCCCATCGCTAAATATCTGATCAAAATACCAGTCGAATATGCCGGTCAAAAATACCTACTAAAAATACCCAACAAAAATACTCATCAAAAATACCCATCAAAAATATCCGTCAAAAATACCTACCAAAAATACCTACTGAAAATACCCATCAAAAATACCTACTAAAAATACCCATCAAAAATACCCATCGGAAATACCTACTAAACATACCCATCAAAAATACCTACTAAAAATACCCATTGGAAATACCTACTAAAAATACCATCAAAAATACTTGTCAAAAATACCTGGTAAAAGTACCTATTAAAAATAATTAGTCCCGGTATAAAATACTCATGAGTATTTTGGCACCGGTATTTTTTTGTACCTGTACTCATTGTACCCAGTAACGAAAAGTACTCATAGGACCCACCTCTAGTATTAAATACTTGTAAGTATTTTGTCACCGGTATTTCTCTGTACACAGTACCTGTACTAACTCATTGCACCCAGTGACGGAGAGTTTAGAGTACTCAGTACACATAGGGATAGAGGTGAGGCGTATTTATCGTACCCAGTAAAAGTACTGGGTATTTCCATGCGATACTTTGTACTTGTGACAGATCTCTAAAATACCTGGTTCCTGGTTTGATTTTTGGTAGGTATTTTTGACGGATATTTTTGATGGGTATTTTTGATGAGTATTTTTGTTGGGTATTTTTAGTAGGTATTTTTGACCGGCATATTCGACTGGTATTTTGTAGAGGTGAAGCGTATTTACTAGAACAGATGTTTGGAACAGATATTTCAAAGAGACTTTCGTACTTAGTATTTGTTCTTAAGTATTACGCGTCTTGCGAGTCTTGCGCGTCTTGCGAGTATTGCACGTCTTGCGAGTATTGGACGTCTTGCGAGTCTTGCGAGTATTGCACGTCTTGCGAGTATTGGACGTCTTACGCGTCTTGCTAGTCTTGCGCGTCTCGCGTATTCATACCGAGGGCGGGGCATATGTATAGGCATCTCGTTACTCGCTTACATAAGAAGAGTGTTTCCCTAATCTTTGAATATTAGGGAAACACTCTTCTTATGTAGGTGAGTAAGCGAGAAAGGATATGATACTGAATTTAGTAGATCGCGATCAGCGCGATCTCGACTGGTATTGTCAATAAATTCCGACAGTATGCGTCCACCAGTTAAAAAAGGTTTTAGCAAGAGTACAAAAGCATCGCCGGAGACGAGGTCCGGCCGGGCGCTTCCTACCTAGTGCACATAATTAGTGCACGGCTAATGTATTATTTCTCGCTTTCGAAAATTGGAAGCTATCTTGTGCGAACTGTGAACGAAAGTGGCGCCATCTAGAAATAAAATATTAGGGTTTTATAAAAAAATATTTTCACTGTGTTCTTTGTTGGCATTTAAAATCTTTGTTGTTGAGATGCACTACCATAATAAAATTTGGCTTGTGTATGTGGGGGTGTAATATTATGTTCGTTATTTTTACTATGAGTATTCTGTTTATATTTTCACTGTATTTTTAAGGTGGTATAGCTGATGTAAGCGTAATGAGTAAGATCAAGAAAGGGACGCTTAGATGGTTTGGGCATGTAGAGCGAATGAGCGAAGAAAGGAGTGTAAGGAGAATATACGATGCAAATGTGAATGGTAGCAGAAGTCGGGGACGCCCGAGGAAGACATGGCACGACCAAGTGAATCAGATACTTGAGTCGGGCCATGTCAAGAGTCAGAACAATAGAAGAGTATGTATGAGACGATGTATGAATGTGAATGAGGCAAGGAGTGTGTGCCAAGACCGAGTTGTTTGGCGGTCCGTACTCTCTGCCTACCCCTGCGGGGAAACGGCGTGATGATTAGTTAGTTAGTTGGTATTTAAAATGTTTATTGTTATTTCTAATACTTTCTGATAATGTATTAAAAAAAATTCACTCCAAGATATTTATAGTTGAATTGCACTGTTTTTTTAATTACTTTTTCGAGTTGTGAGAGTTGATGTTTATCTGGGTTTTCTATTATTTTAAAAGGTGCAGTTTTATTTAGACTATTTTCTTTGTAAATTTGTAAAATTACGTGATATAAAAATAATGCATTTAGTTTTCTGACTTTAAATTCTTTAAACAGAAGTTCTGATGAATATGTACCTATATGATTTAAGTGGAATTATTTTTTAATTATTATTTTTTTGAATCTATGATGTATCTTAGTTTCCTCACTCTGTCTTTGAGTACGTTAATGTGTGTAGATTTAGAGTAGATTATAATTTATTTTTCTTTAGTGTTCCTTGTTTTTTATGCAGAATTGTATGTAATAATTTTTTTTTAAAAACAGTGTTAAGTAGTAAATTTATGTCAAACCACTTCTTTTAGTTCATTGATGTATCTGTGTTGGCCATGTTGTTTATTTCCGTCCATGTTTATTAGTAGCACTGTGTCGTCCTTTTGTTTCACCTTAATTACTATAAAAGGCAATCTGCATCTGGGAAATTTAAATTTTAACATTCTAATTATCATTATAAAATGAAAATTCGCTTTCGTTGTATGGGATGACAGTCATTTAATAATTTAACTTCTTGGGGCCTCTTATTTAGGTAGCAAGTTTTCCGTGCTAAGACTCATTTATCAAATTAATTAGGTTAGGTAAGATGACAATCTCCGAAACCGGTTCGTTCGGACAGTCCATTGAAATTGAAAACCTCTAGCAACCCCCCCCCCCCATAATGGATTTGAAAAGTCGTTGTGGGAATCACATTTTTTTGTGGGAATTACTTTTTTAGAAATTCTCTAACAATCCCCCCCCCCATGTAATGAGCAAGTGAAATACTCGGGAACAGGTATTTGGACTAGGTATTTATTCATACTTCTACCAATTGTTCAGAGTACCAAGAAGAGCTAGTACGACTCACCTCTAGACTCATTTATCAAATTAATTAGGTTAGGTAAGATGAGAATCGCCGAAACCGGTTCGTTCGGAGAGTCCATTGAAATTGAAAACCTCTAGCAACCCCCCCCCCATAATGGATTTGAAAAGTCGTTGTGGGAATCACATTTTTTTGTGGGAATTACTTTTTTAGAAATTCTCTAACAATCCCCCCCCCCATGTAATGAGCAAGTGAAATACTAGGGAACAGGTATTTGGACTAGGTATTTTTTCATACTTGTACCAATTGTTCCGAGTACCAAGAAGAGCTAGTACGACTCACCTCTAGCCTCACCTCTCTCCTCGTCCTCGATTCAGTTATAAGATGGGCCGATCCCGGCGGCACTGCAATGCCGGGCCAACCCGCGACAGGAGTGGAGCAAGCCCCGAACATCCCGTCACATTCCAAAAATCAGTTTAATATACTGGTCCCGCATTGCGGGAACTATCAGATATTAAGCTGATAAGAACAGATACTACACTTTGATCTTAGCCAACAGGCCGAGAAGCGATACCATAAATAAACCAATCACTAGATTGATAACTCCGAGCTTTTGTAGGGGGAAATTTTGTCCACTATATTTTAACCGATGACGTCATTACAGCCTTTGATTTCATAGACAAGGTAGCCGAAACAATAAAAAAAAAAGGCGCGGCCATAGACAATATGATCTTTCCTAGGTGCCTACCTAGGAAAGATCATATTGCCATTCATCAGCCTAAAATATTATTTTAAAAATAAATGTTAGAAATGTTAACAAATTCTCTCAGGACGACAAGGTTCCAACTCACAAAGTGCGGTCCTGCAAAAATGAGCTATAAGGTATCTTTCCTTACGGCACATTTTCTCAGGACGGCGCTTTGTAAGTTGAAAATCTGTCGTCCCGAGGCCGTCGTAAAAATAGCTTCAAATTACTTGAAATTTGAATTCCTTTACTTTAAAAGGAAAAACATTTTCAAACAATTATTGTGCTTTTCTACGACAGTGTTGAATGTTAACATTTCTCTGTTTATCAGAAAAATGAAAAACTTTGTTACATGTGAAGTATTTTTATTTTATTTCACTAATATGACAGAAACAAGAATCACAAATAAATTTATAAGCACAAAACACATTTTAAATGTAAACCAAGTCTGCGACTGAATCTTTTTGTTGTTTTAAATATTCATTTGAGTCGCTAATATTGTTCTAAATGATAAAATATTTCAATTTGAGGTTTTAGTCATAAAGTTATTCAAAAAATAATATGAATACAGCATTCATGAGCACAAAACATATTTTAAGTGTGTACCAAGTCTACGACCGAATCTATTTCTGGTTTAAATATTCATTCGAGTCGCTAATATTGTT
The DNA here is from genome assembly GCA_026573805.1 of Hesperophylax magnus. NCBI lineage: Eukaryota > Metazoa > Arthropoda > Insecta > Trichoptera > Limnephilidae > Hesperophylax > Hesperophylax magnus. Next base: position 2,782,255 of record JAIUSX010000054.1, on the reverse strand, counting down.
TTAAATGATTAAATATTTCAATTTGAGGTTTTAGTCATAAAGTTATTCAAAAAATAATATGAATACAGCATTCATGAGCACAAAACATATTTTAAGTGTGTACCAAGTCTACGACTGAATCCATTTCTGGTTTAAATATTCATTCGAGTCGCTAATATTGTATTAAATGATTAAATATTTCAATTTGAGGTTTTAGTCATAAAGTTATTCAAAAAATAATATGAATACAGCATTCATGAGCACAAAACACATTTTAAGTGTGTACCAAGTCTACGACCGAATCTATTTCTGGTTTAAATATTCATTCGAGTCGCTAATATTGTTTTAAATGATTAAATATTTCAATTTGAGGTTTTAGTCAATAATTTAATTCAAAAATAATGTTGATATCACAGAAACAGGAAATGCTGGGATATATAAGCACAAAACACATTTCAAATGTGTGCCAAGACAATATAGAACACAGAACAAGAAATACAATAATATTGAAGAACAAAATACATTTTAAAGAAGGCGTTGAAAGACATTCATTAGGACGTTGAGTAATTAATACAAAAAAAACAATATATTAATAATAATAACATGGCATTTATATAGCGCAGTTTAGTGTCATTTCACTTCAAGTGCGCTTAACTACTCGTATAATAAGAATTCATGAGATCATATGGATCACCAATGCAAGATGATTTACAATATTTCAAGCCAATGATTACATTATTCAAAACAAATGAAAAAATAATGATTATCAAACAAGAAACTATAAATATTCTTACACAAGGGAGCATCGTTTTTTCGTGTGGCGACTGAATTACTACCGCTGGGTCCTACAGGAACACTTGAATCTGAAAAAAAATTATCTTTTAGATCGAGGAAAGGAATTAAAAGATCTGCATAATGGATGAAGACATTTTCGAATATTTTCAAGTAACATAGAACAGATGTTTACCTTCATAATCTTCCTTCCTTTTGGGAGAAGGATTCATATCTCGCAAGACGTAATATGGTCTTTGGTGACACCTGTATTTTCGTCACAACGGGTCCGATATTGTCGTAAATCCGGATAACTACCAATGCCGGGAAGATTTAAAGTCGGCAGTGCGGAACTTCGAAGTGATCCATTCGGCTTTTTGTTTCTGATGGAGAAATGGCAGCCACAAACGAATTTAGGTTAAGATACGAATCCGATTCTGTCGATTCTACAGGCCCATTCGCCGAACCTGCGCTCCTCAAGGCTTCCGTGTTTTGGATATTTATGTCGAGTCGATTGTCTGTCAGTACAGCCCTTCACACAACACGGCTTGATAACTTTACCTTCAGACATTTTCACATAACAAACGACTCAAAACAACAATATGAACTGTCAAGATGGCGTCACTGGTCGTCACATTCACATCCGCCACATGGTTTCAGGCATTTCCGGGGAGGTGGAACGTAGCCTCTCTTTCTGTTACACGGGTCTTATGCTAGAGAGAGTGAGAGATCAAACCACGACGGCTTTTCATTGGTCGGGCTGTAGCGACGTCATCAAAAACCATTTTTTTTTTTTTTTTATTTTCTAGATTCTTATATTCCATGAAGTGGTGAATCATTTAAATTTACTGAATTTAAAGTTAATGTTCTTTATACAAATAGAACGGCGTCATATGCGCCTCACAATTTTTACCTCATATGGGTTTATTCAAATATTACCTGGCTTTTATAGACTTAGAGGCCTTGTATTTTCTCGGTAGGGAAAAAATTTGTTACCTAAAAACCCTACTAAAATTGCATGTTTTCATCCAGCATCAGCACCACCAGCGACCGACAGCGGCCATATACTACATACGTGTCTGTTTGTGTTGTGTTGGGAATGGGGGGGAGGAAATTTCGGCTGCGCCCTATTGTTGGGTTCCTTCCGCATTTGCCGTTGGGAGTAAGGAAAATCGCAGAAAACCTTACCCGGAAGGAGCGGCCGAACGCCAACTTGAAACGTATGCGGCCTTCAGTAACATCGGTATATGATGTCCTGCATTTTTGAGATGTGTGTGTGTGTGTCTGATTTTATGTTAATATATACTTATGGGAGGATAGAAAATAAACATACATATACATACAAATTATAAAATATTATATAAATATATAAATAGATATATAAACATTATATATTTAGGAGGAAAGTCGGGAGTTTAGGAAATACCTACTGCTCGCTATTCGTCCGCGTCTGATTCTGGTATGTGCCATATGTGGTCATGGTCCATGAGGATGTGTTTAGGTAGTCTGTGTGTGTATTTGAATGTCAGGTCGCTCGGAGCATTGTATTGTCCTATGTCTCGTATTAGTGGATTTTTACTAAGTGTGAGTGATTTGTAAAAGCGTGCAGTCAGTCTGTGTGTGAATTCGTATAGTGTTGGAATTTGTTCTCGTTCGTGTAATCTCTTCAAGTTTGTTCTGAGTCTCGTGTTGTATGTGATTTTGATGCAGAGATTTTGAAGTGTCTGTAGTTTCTTGTGGTCTGTGTGTGAGATGCTGCTCCATACGGGAATCGCATACGAGAGTACCGGACGAATGAGCGAGTAGTAGACGAGGAGTTTGGTTTTGGGAAGTAGCGGACTCCGTCTATTGAAAATTGGCTTCATCATGCCGATCGCTTTTCGCGTGCGCGCGTGCATCTTTGCTTGTTGAGATTTCCAGTTGAGGCGGGAGTCCATGGTCAGGCCGAGATATGTAACTTCATCTTTCCATTCAATGCTGTGTCCTCCCATTTCGATGTTGAAGTCAGGTGTTCTATTTATACGTTTTCTCGTGAACATGATGGCTTCGGTTTTCGCCTCGTTCAGTTTCAGGCGCCATTTCTTGTAGTACTCTACGAGCGCGTCGAGCGCCCTCTGTAGGTAAATCGCGGCCATGTTCGCTTTCAGCGAGGAAACGTATAGTTTGACGTCATCTGCGTAGATAGACAGATTGCATCTCTCGTCTCGGGGGATGTCGTAGGTGAACAGAATGAAGAGAAATGGTCCCAGTAAACTTCCTTGCGGCACGCCTTTTGGAATCTCACGCATTGAAGATAACACGTTCCTTATGAACACTCTGAACGATCTATTTTTTAGGTATTCCTGTATCAGTCTCGTTAGGTATATGGGCGTGTTGGTGCGGTGCAACTTATGCACGAGCCCGTCTATCCATACGGTGTCGAATGCCTTCTCTAGGTCGATGAGCGCAGCGGCGGTGAAGCGATGTTCGTTAAATTTTCTTGCGATGAATTCCGCTACTCTGGTGAGTTGATGGGTCGTGGAGTGCCTCTTTCTGAAGCCGAACTGCTCGTCTGGCAAAGTCTTGTGTTCGTCGTGGTGTGGGACAAGCCTGTTTAGTATAATTTGTTCAAATACCTTGCTCAACGTAGATAGTAGGCTAATCGGCCGGTAGCTTGTCGGCTGCGTTCTATCTTTATTCGGCTTTGCGAATGGCAGCACGGTCGCTGATTTCCAAATCTGGGGAAAATGCCCAGTCATGAGGCAGGCATTGAACAATTTTGTAGTGTATATGATGGCTTTTTGAGGGAGATGTTTGAGTAAAATGTTGTGAATTTGATCGCTTCCCGGCGCCTTGTTCGTTCTGAGTCGCTTGATTGTGACCGCAATCTCGCTCGGCGTTGTGAAATGAATATCTTCAGCGTTTGTCTGCTCTGCTTCGTTCAAATCTCGTAGAGAGTCAGCTACGATCCGGTCCGTAGCCGGGTCGGAAAGGCCGTCTGTAGCGGCGTAGGCTCTCTCGAAGCCGTCGGCGAGTGTGTCAGCTTTTTCTTGTAGCGACAAAGCCGTCCCAGGGCCGTTCAATTTCTGTAGCGGGGGGATTGTGAAATCTTTATGTCTCAGCGCGCTAGCCATTTTCCATAATGAATTATCCTTCGGCGTGAGCGACGCGACTTTTTTGTCCCAAAGTTCGCGCTTGAGTTCTGCGATTTCGGTCTTGATTTCCCTCTGCAGGCAGTTGTACGCTGTCTTGAAGTATTCGTCACGCGTGCGGTGGTACATGCGTCGCAGGCGATTTTTGTCCTTGATGAGCGATAAAACGTGCTCGGGAAGCTTGATCGTGTATGATTGTACTTCTTTGAGAGGAATGTGTGTGTCTTGTGCTGTTTGAAGAATCTCTGTGAGAGTGCTTGTAGCTGCGTCGATTTCTTGTGGCGAGCGCAGAGTTCCCGAAGTGAGATGAATTCGTTCGTTGACTTCCTTTTTAAATCCTTCCCAGTCCGCATCCTTATAATTGCGCTGTTTTCTGGGGGTCCTTGAAGTTGTGCCGCCTATAGTAAAGCACACGGGCAGATGGTCCGAAGACAGCTCGTCTAATGTGCGCAGTGGAGATATTGTCTTAACATTTTTCTCGAGTACTATATCCAAAGTACTCGGATATCTAGAGCGTTGCGAGTAGTACGTAGGTCTGTCGGGCGCCATTATCGAATAGGTATTTGTCTGCATGTGTGTAAAGAGCGTATTTCCGTTCGCATTACCTCTGTAGTTATTCCAGTAGTTGTGTTTGGCGTTCAAATCGCCTCCTATCACAACGATTGGTCCCAGATTGAGCAATTTATTGAGATCTTCTCTCACTAGGTTACTTTGGGTGCAGTATACGGAGATGATGGTATGCGCTCTACCCTCTATGGTGACTTCGATAATCGTGGCTTCAGCGTGCTTCAACTTCGGAGTGGGAATTCTTGTGGACGTCATTGATTGTCGAACGAATATTGCGGTTCCTCCGCCTGATCTTCCCTGTCGGTCGTCTCGGTAAATCTCGAAGCCTTGCACTCTCAGCGGTACGCTTGGATTCAAGTGGGATTCTGATAAGAGAATTATGTCTGTGTTTAATTCATTTGCCAAAGCGAGCAGTTCGTCTGTCTTGTTGCGCACGCTAAATGCGTTCCATACGAGGACTCTCACCTTCTCGGGATTAGACATCGAGGGTGGTCGTGAGGAGCTCCATCAGGACGACGAGCTTCTCTGCTCTTGATGTGCAGCGGGCGAGCTGCGATCGCATCCTCAGGAGGCCTTGGAGCAGGGCCATGATGTCCAGGTCGTCCTCTGTAGTGGTGGGCGCGCGCACGGGCTCCTGCTGTGAGCGGGGCTGGGGGCGGGGGGGCTGTGGGGGCGGCGCGGTCTCGCGCTGCTCTTGGGCGGGGGCGGTGCCTCCGGCTACGTTGGCCCATGTGCGTCCATCCGTCCTCGGCTGAGGAGGTGGCCTGCTCGGGTTCTGTTCTGCCGGAGGGGGTTGGGGCCTTCTGGCAGGTCGCTGCTGGATTGAGGCGACGTACGCTACCCGCTTGGGGCAGCCTCTGTAGTTGGCGGGATGCGGGCCTGAGCAGTTACAGCATGCGGCGGGCTCGTCTCTCGTCTTCTTGGGGCATTCTGCCGAAGCATGCTCCAGTAAGCATTTTACACACCTTGCTGTGTGCGAACAGTTTCGGGACCCATGTCCGAAGTCTTGACATCTGTAGCACTGGGTGCCGTTCTGAAGGTGATTACTCCTGTGCTTCTGGAGTCGAATGCGGCAGTGGCACAGGTATTTGACGGCCGCGCGCAGCTGTCCCATGTTGACTTCCTTATTGAAGTGCGCTAGGTATATGGGATACTCATTTGAGGCAGTCATCTTGACCACCTTCACAGCTGGGAATCCTTGCGATTCCAGATCCGCCGCGATGTCTTGTACTTCAACTAGAGGCAGGCCCTTGATCACGGCCTTCTTCATTTTTTCGGCTTCGGCCGTGAATGTGTGGAAGCCTCGCGCCTCCGCTCGCAGTCCATTGGTGAGGGCGCGATGGTCCTCCATCGTGCGCACGAAGATGTTGGCCGTGCCGCCCCTGTTATATCTAAAAGTGAAGAGCTTACCCGCCCCCAGATGTCCTTGCACCGCAGCTGTGATCTGCGCGTGTGTCATGTTCCCCAGGGTCATCACAACCGGGGGAACACGGTCTCTCCTTCCGGTACCTGCGGGGGAGAAAGAATTATTAGTGTTGGCACGCTTATTACGCGGCGCGCCGGCGCCTTCGCTTACCTCGGGCAACTCTTCAAATCGGTTGCCACACTGGAGCGGTTGTGGTCCCCGTGGGGACATGGGCCTCTTTGCGGGGTTGGACGGCCTCGTCCAGCCTCCATCCTGGGGGGCAGCCGTCTCCATCGGCTGCTGGGGCCTCGGGGGCGCCACGTAGGCCGACGCTGGGCCTATCGGGGGGCGCCTGGGGGCAGGACTGGGTCCTGTTGCCCAGGAGGGGCCTGCTATGGGCTCCGTCATCTCGGTTACGTCGGGCGTGGTGGCAGTCGTGGTGGTGGATGGTCTCCGGGTCCTTGGGTCCTCGGAGCGGGGCTGTGGTGCGGGGACCGTAAGGCGCATGGTCCCTGTCTTCCTTCGAAGCGCTATCTGATGGGCGCCGGGCGGTACCACGACCGGGGAGTCCTCGTGGTCAGCGGGGAGCATCCTCGTCGGGAACATCTTGACAGGCGGTAGTCTGTGCCTCCTCTTGAAGAGGGAGCACGTCTCTGGAGCTTGTGGGCGGTTTGCGGGGGCCAGCGTGAGTCTTCGTTGTTTAAGTATAGCGAGAAAGTGTTGCCTTGATAAAGGCAGTTGGGTGGGCGCGAGCGCCTGCTCGGTGGGCCGGTGGGATCTCTCCGGCCGGCAAAAGTAGCGGGGCCTGGCTGATTACTCAAGCCAGACAAAAACGACTTCTGTGGTTATGTCGCAAACCACAAAAAACCCCTCAGTCTATCGTGGCTCGGCTCTATCTATCGTGGCTCTATCTATCCTCCCATCAAAAACCAAAAAAAGTATCGGAGTTATACCCCCTGAGCGATACCTTAGAACTGAAATTCTAGGGTTATATTGACCTGACAGAATTATACGTGTGCGGGCTGCAAACGGAAGTGTCGCCATCTCTACTAAAATTAAAAAACTAAACATATTTTATTTGCCACCGATTTCGTTAGGCGTTTATACTAATACTAGACATTATTTTGTTGTTTAGTGTGCATTTGTAGGATTTATGATTTAAAAAATTATGTGTCAATGTTTTATTAAGTTTTCATTTTGATAAAAAAATAAATGGATATCAGATAAACCACCGAATTATCACTGTAAATCGCATGAAGTATCAATAGTACAATAGGTAGAAATAAACAAATATTTATGTTAGGGGAGCTTAGATACCTACGTACATTTTCGATTATATGGAACTTAAGATATCATCTAAAATTGACTCACAGAATTCGTAATACTTGATAGAAGTCAAATAATCCAAAAATTGCATTAAGTGCTTACCTATCCATATTGCGGTTTACCACAGACATAGGAATTAATTCATATGTCTATGGGTTTACTCATATTGAGGTTATATCTCAATGACTTACTTGAAGTACCCACTTAAAACTTTTTGATTTTGTACTTACATAAATTTTAAAAATTGGTAGCTGATTGTGATTTAATGTTATGAAGTACAAATACAAATAAGTAGACAGTTAAAAATATGTTTAAAAATGTAGCTGTCAAAAACCAAACAATTTATTAATTTCGTCCACTGTATGCTGCACAATAGAATAGAAAAAACAACATTTAATTGGACTAATAAGCTACGTGTTATCTTCCGAAACAAAAAGTAATGTTTGATTTCGAATTGAGAATACGTCTAGTTCCTACCGTCATGTCCTTTACGAACAGTTACTAAACGCATGTTTAGGAGAGTAGGTAATCTAGGTAACTGCAATCACAAGATATTTGAAAATTGGAACAAGAAAGTAATAAACCGAGTTCTATTGTTTTGAGGAAGAAAAAATGAAAGGTTTGTGTTCGAAACTGGTTGGTGTTATTTGTTGTTATGCAGAATACCATTGTTTTTCGTCTTATGTTATGATTAATGTAATATGAATTAACTGAAAGTACTGCGCTTTGAATTTGTTGTTGTCGGGTTTTCGATAAAAAATATAAAGTAAGCACAGACATATGAATATTCATGTCTATGAAAGTAAGTAATAAAAAATCAAGCGGTAAAAATCTAAGTTTTTTTTGCTATGATATATCTGTTTTTTTTTATTAAAAGATGTATTTAATTTATTTTTGGTTTGTCTGAGGATTGAACCTTCCTCCCCAGGGACCAAAATGAGTGAATCGCGCTATCACTTCAGCCAAATCCAAATTGGATGGTACTGAGATTTGTCCTATATTACCTGCTGTAATTTAATTTAACAGTAATGCACTAAACTAAACATGCACTTACCTGCGATTACTGTGAAATGATATTCCTGGCGTTTTTTTTTATTCAAAACACTTTTATACTCGTTGGCTGGTGTTTTTGATTTCACTCAGAAAAAATAATATTTTTCCAAAAAGGACCTACTTACAAAAAAATCAAAGCCCCACTACTAAGCGGCTTGGCCTCGTACACCTCCCTCTGGCAGGTCTTGTTGGGGACATTGACCTCGAAGCTGACTCCTGCCGTTAACCCCTCACGCCCTCCTTGCGCCAGGGCTAGCACTGGGGCAGGCGCCTCTCGACTTAGCTGTCCCTGGAGCAGGGCTGTCAGCTCGCCAACCGAACAGCTGGCGGGGGTGCACAAGCCCCAGTGGATCTCGTTGCGCTTGATACGGACTCGGTCGCCCTTGTACTGAAAAATGTGTGGAATATTTAAAGATTATTTATCTGGTTCATTAGAAATTTCATTAGAAATTAGCGACTAGGCCACACTAAAAACACAAAAAAATTTCACAATGAGGTCGTTTAGTATTTTTATTCTGATGTAAATGTAATAAATCATTGAAGAAAAAGATAATAATAATAAATCTAAGCGAACCACGACAACGGGATCTCTTATCTTTTCGGAACAGGCGTCTTAAACCACTCGACTCGAATTTCGAAAAAAGTTATTCATATTTTTTAAATGTACTTTCATGAAGAATCACCCCCGAAGTTAGCGCACTTTTCCCCCGGAAACCCTATGTACCAATACACACAGACGTAACATTAAATTATTGCACAAGTATATGAATGCTTTACCCGTTGGAGGAATTTTATGGTAAAATATATATATTTTTTTTTTGGAATTATTTTTTATTTTTAATAATATGTTTACATGGTACATAATTCATTTTACATCTTGGGTCTTTTTACTACTCTTCCATTGAAAGCATTTGCTTGTGTATGGAAGGGGGGTGTACATAAATGTTGTTGTTAGTTAGTACCTAATTAAATAATTCATTGTACATAAATGTATGTTTGCTTTAGTATTTTTTTTGATAGTAGTGAAGGATAATATATTAATATAATAAATTTAAAAAAAGAAAGGAAGTTATGGAAAACTAAGGATATTGTAAGAACATGTTATATTCCTTGCATAGGAAAAGAGTTTACCATAAACATAAAACAAAATTTACTCAAAATGAAGGATTAGAGGTGAAATGTACCAATTCATCCGGTGAAAGAACCTTAAACTATGTCTTAACTACCTATGACTGTTAAAAATAATACCATTTATCCTGCTAGAGTCAAATACAATGAAAACATTGGCTATTCGATACATATGTTTATACTGATGCCCTTGCATTGCTAATTGGAATTCACATCACTATTTATAATTTTATTATACCTCATGTAGGTATAATAAAATTACCTACCCAAATGTATGAATCTATTTATCAGGGTTTCCGATGCAAGCGTTCTAGATTACCCAGAAAAGGTGCTCAAAATCCCAGCATTGGGGTTAAAAAAATACGACTTCCCCACAATTTCCTTAAAAGTTCCGTATGGAATTCTACCTTCTAAATGAAACAATATTCTATTGAAATTAGTATTTCTTTTGTTAGTGTTTAGTTAACTTTAGTAATTTTCGGAATTTCACTTTCGTTCAGACTTAAAAAAATAAATTATTTTGAAATTTCTAGTAATTATCTACTTGTAATTGAAAATTTTGATTTTCAAAATGGTTGGATAATGTAAAATCAAGAAATAATGCTCTTTCGGTATTAGTTACGAACGGTTGATAATGCATATGTTCTATAATACCTACAATGCTCAAATTCTCCATAAGTTCCTTTACCTCCAAAATGAAACAAAGTTCCACTGAAATAAGCATTTATTATCTACTAATTTTCGGATTTTCTTTTTCGTTCAGGCTTTCAAACTTTAAATTTACTTGAAAATTATAGTAAATTCACACACTTATTGTGAATATTTTTTTCAATGTGACAGGATAATCAAAAGATATCCAGAATCCCCGCATTTTCCCAACAAAAAGGTTCTCCCCGCAAAATACTAAATTCATGAAAAATCTTATTCCCCACGTATTGGCAGCCCTGCTATTGGATGTAACTGTTCATTTATACTTGTTTGTAATATAATACTTCTGTTAAATTATTATATAAAACGTGCGTTGTAAACATGTACCTACTGACAATTTACAAATGTAGTTTAGCAGGTTTAAATGGTATTAAGTAAAGAATATCGCCATTTTATTCGACAATTATAATATAGATGATGATGCGCTCATTTACGGTCATCGTAATATGAATAAATTATTGTTGTTAATTATTAATTAGTGTTGGTGGATAAGGGTAGTCTATTTTTTTATTATTTAGTAAAAGATTATACATAATTTAAGAAATGTTTTGACTGCCCAACTAGGAGGATTCCCGTTTTAGGACAGTCAAATTAGGATGAGTATTAACATTTTGATAAGTTGTTTGATAAGTATAGTATTAAAATAATAATGAAATAATAGGTATATGTACTTTTAACTGGTGCCTAAGCCTACTAACATATTTTGTATAAATATTAATAACAAAGAGAAGAAATAGAATAAAATAAAATATCCAATTAAACATAAGATTAACTCCTGCTTGGGTAGCATTCTAATTTAAAAGTACTAGGTAGGTACATATATACACATAATGATAAAGATTAGAACATAAAGGTATCTTTTACATGGTTTATTTTTTGTTGGAGTTTTTGTTGTTGTTTTTGGTTTGTGTTTGATTTCATTTTTTGTGTAGTAAAAGTTTACTCTCCTTTCTACCTAATTGATGAAACCAATTAGTGGTCAATTTATGAAGAATAGCTGTGTTTTCCCTTTTCCAAGCATCAGGCATGAAGTTATATAGTTTTGGACCTAAGAATGAGAAGTGTCTTTGAGCGAGAGATGTTTTATTTGTGAGTGGTACAATTGGTTTTCTCCGTGAGTGGTGGGTGTCGAGAGAGTGGTTAATAGATGGGTAGAGGTGGCGTTTTTTTATAAATTTAATTTAGATTAAATTTGATAATATTATTATTAAGTTCTGCAAGTGTTTTAGTTTTTTATTATTGTGACAGCTGTTTCGGCTTACAAGGCCATTTTCAAACTGTGGTTAGTCCACATTGAGACGACGTATTTATTTAGAGGTGGCGTTGTTGATGGGTGTTTAAAATTAATTTTCTCATGTATAGAATAGTTGTCTAACATCCAAAACTCGGAATTCTTCAAATAGTGCATCGCTATGATATCTAAATGGTTTTTTGAGGATTACCCTTAGTAGTGATTTTTGAGCTTTTGCTAATTTGTCCAAAACAGTTTTTGCACACCCACCCCAACCTAAGGATGCATAGTCTAGAAGTGACCCACACATAGCATCATAGATGAGTTTCAATTCTTTTTTAAGTGAGATATTTCTGATTGTCATAAACATGTACGTGAATTGAAATCTAAAATTAGTTACTTACAAAAATCTTATTGTAGGCGCTTTCATACGGGTCAAACTTGAACTCCTGGTAGGGCAGCAGGGGGGTCTGCTTGACATGGCTGACCAAGGTGACCTCGGCCAGGCAGTACTGGCGGGCCGGGCCCCCGGCGGGCTGTGCCTTCTCCTCGCCCAGACACTGCCCGAAGTTGCCCAGCTGGTAGGGCGAACCGTGCAGCAGACCTGTGGGGCCCCGTCCGCTGGAGTCCCACACTAAACAAGGAATTGTAAGGTTAATAAATTGGAACGACGGAAGATACACCAGGTGGTCTAGTACGATAAAATTGATAACTTGACAATATCGGTTCGATAGGCCAAAATGACGACGACTTTATATCGATATCCCTAGCACGGTTGCGCTGTAGATATCCGAACCGAAATTGATAATAAATTATACGATAGCAACCCTGACGGATCTGTTTATGAATTTCTAAAAGTCAAACGGCTGTGTAAAGACTAATAAACGGACAATGTCGAATTGAAATACTAACTTTAATATGCATTGGCAGTCCGCATGTAATATTTGACCCTAAAAAGGGATTTAATTAGTTAATGAATCTTTAGTCATCATAACAAGTGATCTTTGAACAACTTTTCTTTCTCTGAGCTGGAACGGAATCAGTTGATTGCGTTATAGATTAATTAATTTATTCTGTATATCGTGTATACGATTTCTTTTAATTCTAAGAGCTTCGTTCACCTCTCTTAAGTGATAAACAATCTATTTTGCATAACGAATGACATTATTAAAAAAGTTGTGCATATTGACAGTCTTCACATGCTGACCGTGCTCGAAAATATCACTAACTGACCATAGATGACGGATTTAGTCAATATCTAATTGATATAGGGTTTTCTCGATCGACCATGCTAGATACCCTAGACCTAGACAACTGCCTCAACGCGGGAATTTTCAACTCAAACAGTCCATTTCTAACCATACAGTTTTAGAGATGCTAGCAGTTCACAACGGAGTACCAACCCTGTTGTATGATGGTGTGGCATAGAGCTGGCAGAGGAATAATAAAAATAGACGATATGATTATGGCGGGATAACGATAAATGATAACTCTAATGCGTGTTTGTAATAAAACCATGTAGGTACCTATGATCGTGTGAGAAATGCGGTTTTTCGCAAAGAATGCAAGACCGTTGTAATGGGTATATAAGATTAAGAAAGGGTCGCTTAGATAGTTTGGGCATCTAGAGCATTGGAACGAAGAAAGGAGTGTAAGGAGAAATGCGAACGTGAGTGTTGAACGTGGGGACGCCCTAGAAATACATGACACGGTCAAGTGAACCAAATACTTATTATATGATTCTATTTTACCCAATCCCAATTTAAAATTATTTTTTACCGGTTAAACCGATATACTGATAAAATAATTTTGACTGGAGAATTCGCCTGCATCCAATTAATTCTCACAGAAGTTCAAACAGTTTGAATTAGAAAGGCATATAATGCAGGATAGTAGAAAAATTAAGCGCGACTGAGAATCTAACTTGGAACTCCCCACACGTCGGATGGACGTTTTAGGATCGCGGATGGATTATAAGTTTGGGGAACGCTAATCTAATTTGTATCCCTAATTACTTTTAATTTATTTTATATTATTTATTCAACTTTAAAAAGTAAAATAATTGAATGGGTACTTTTCTATTGTGCCTATCTCGCCAGGGAATTCAGTGTTAGAGCAGGCGCAGTTTATAATACAGGGTTTTCCAATAAGAGGTGTTATTTTGAATAGCCCGTTATTTCGGTAGATGCTACTTTTGAAGCTGTCATTTTTTGACATTTGACAAGTAAAAACTACGCCAGTAATAAAAATGGAACGATACACGCTTCAACATTGCAAGAGTTGTTGTTGAAAAGCCTCTCTATCCTCAACGTGTGACTGTTTGGTGCGGTTTATGGTCCGGCGGAGTCATTGGACATTGGACCTTACTTTTTCGAAAATGAAGCTGGAGCAACAGTGAAGCAACGGTGAATGGATTGCGCTGTTGAGAGATGATTAATGATTTTTTATGGCCGGAATTGGATGGTATTGATCTGGACAACGTTTACTTTCAACAAACGCCTTTGTGGCGCTACGTACCACGAGCAACAAAACCATTGATCTTTTACGATTGAATATCAAAATAACACCTCTTATTGGAAAACCATTAAATATAAGGCAGAAAGCACACTAACTAACTAAACTAACTAACCATCACGCCGTTTCCCCGCAGGGGTAGGTAGAGAGGACGGACCGCCAAACAACTCGGTCTTGGCACACACTCCTTGCCTCATTCACATTCATACATCGTCTCATACATACTCTTCTATTGTTCTGACTCTTGACATGGCCCGACTCAAGTATCTGATTCACTTGGTCGTGCCATGTCTTCCTCGGGCGTCCCCGACTTCTGCTACCATTCACATTTGCATCGCATATTCTCCTTACACTCCTTTCTTCCAATATATATCTTCATTCTATGCTAATAGTGCTAATGAAACCAGAATATATCCACTTAACCTGTGTCAAGCACCTGCCTTGCTTTGGAAGCTCACAATCATTTATCGACCCAGTGATTTGACCTCATGGATTAACCAAATATGTATTGCCAAATTAATCACTATACAGGGTGTCCGGAAGCTAGTGTCATAAGCGGGAAATTTGCGAGTCTAAATCTAATGGAGATCTGAGCATTACTTTTTTATTTGAATATCGCACGATTGCTCCCAACCGACTGGAGCCAGTGAGACTATGGCATCCCCGATTGGGGAATGTTGTGAGGCAGAAGGCGGGGAGGTGAAGGAGATGGGGAAAAGATGAAGGTGGGGGAGTACCTGGCTATTGCGATCTGGTCACTACTAGTTTCCGGACACCATGTATAAACTCATAAATCTAATAGGCGAAGTTTCTAAAATGTGTGTTGTCACTAATCAACTTATTTGTATCGCTCGGACGCTGTTTTTTAAAATGGACCAGTTCCGCCATAATACATTACTGACAACATTTCATTATTCTTATAAACTGGATTGAGCATTAAATGTATCAATCTTAAGGCGAAGCTTAATGCAAAATCACTATTTTGATTCATCTTTATAACGAATTGGTGTACATTATGAATACCATATGCTTTAGATAAATTGAAGGTTTTCCTATCGTTTCGCTTGAGTAGAATACAAATAAAAAATATAAATGTAAACTACTGTAAAAAATATTTTTTCAATAGAAATGTACGAACGCGTAAAGGAAACAACTTTTTAAAAATACAGTATTATAGCTAAGATTATCTGTGACAGTTTCACTTGATTAACTTTTTTGCTTTCTTCTAAAATTATTTATAAAATAAATAAAAACCAGTTTTGTGCTTGAAATCGAACGTTTCCAGACTCCGTTTGTCATTTTAGGCTTGTAGCCTTCTCTGAACTCGGTGCAGAAGCGGGCGGTCCGTAATTGCAATATTTGGACCAAAAGTTTGGTGGGGGAAAAATAAGTATCGCTTATTTATTAAAATCCTGTTAAAAACGGGATAGCAAGCCATTTCCTAATGAACTTTTGGTACGTAATAAATCGGATTACGTGTTAATGCACCTGCGTTTTTCCTGATAATTCACAATGACGAAACGCAAAAATATTAGAATTTTAACATTCATGTTTTACTGATAGTTTATTAGGAAACCTGTCAATTCATTCGTTAACGGCATACAGTTCCATTTTTAACCGGAATACGAAAATTTTGATAATATTAGTAATAAATAAGCAATATTTAATATCATTAAGTTTTCTCCGTGTGGGAATATTATCCTTGTATTTTAATGGAAGATGCTTGGAGGAACTAGATTCATAGATCCTTTCGGAACCGGGGTACAGTTGGGAAATAAGCCAAACGCGCGACCTACATTTGTACACAATTGACATTTGCCCAGTGTTCAAAAGCTCGGCTGTGAAATGATACCTCCATCTTCCTCATTTCCTCAAAAGACCCTCTACACAGCATCCTCAAAGAAGACATAGGCCGTGAGGGAAATTATTTAATGTAAGAAAACCTCCACAAAACAAAACATAATGATAGCACATAATATGTAAGTGATCACATTATTTATGATGGTTGAAAACAAAGCAAATGTGACGACGGATTATAATCGGTGGTTGGTTTATATATATATGTAGTGAAAAACACACCAAATAAAGTTGTTTAAGGCGATGCACTACGTCGTGTAATATTTTAAATTGAGCCGCTATCAATAACAACCCTTACGTAGATGGCGATGAGGTTTAAACACCATCCGCCTGTTTTGATTTATGTAAGAAAAAAACATGGCCAAAAAGTGCCTTTTATTTTATTTTGTGGATGTTCAAGCATAAATATATATATTTTTTTGATCATTTTTTAAATAAATTAATTTGCCACATTATACAATAAAATCATAACAGAAAATGGGTTCGTAAGTAGGAGATTTTGACTTTAAAGCGGTTTTCATAGGCCTTTACATTATTTTTTTCTGGGCTTATAAAAAGACTTATCTAAAAAATACTCAATTATTTCAAAGGCCAAGATGTATTCTACTCGCAGTATTTAATTAAAGCATCTGAAACATTTCTAGGCGACCAAATTTTCAAACCAAAAACACATGATTTTGCATTACTGCGTATGGCATCGCCTTAAGCGAAAGTGGTGAAAATATTTAATAAAACCGGACTCGTTTGAAATTGAGCAAAAATCTCTCGACAAATGCTTTAGTTTCATTTAAAGATACACTGTGCTTTTTTCATGCCTATAATGTTATATAAAAATACATATAAAAAAACGTGTTTCTAATGATTTTCGGGGCTTAATTTACCATTTTTTCTGTCGAGGGAATTTCATATAATTAACGTTTCTTCATAACGTTCTGGTTTGCTACGTTTGGTAATTTAGCAGGGGTGCCCAGGTTCATCGGGGGAGGTGCGTTGAGGATGCGCCTGCCCACTAGCTGCGTGGCTTGCCAGATAGGTAGAGGCTAGTTTGGGTAGACCCTTCGACCTCTCCAACTGGTCTTTGGACCCATCGCTTTGCGGCGCAGCCGGCATAATATATATCGGGTTTTAAATGTATTGCAGATACGTCCCATTAATGAATTTTGCTCAGACTTATAATGTGGTATTCAGAATAAATCATTTCTTCTGTTATATAATCAATAATATTATTATTCATTTTGTATATTATTTCATTAATATTAATCTAATTATTATTACGCGTGAAAACTGTCTTGCCTTCTGAAGGCATTATCATAATAATGACATAATAAAAGTAGTTTATCAACTAACTCATTTTTAAAATATATAAATTGATCTAATATTATTGTAAATATAAAAGAAATACTGCAAATTAAACCTGATAAAAATATATAAAGAAATATTTTCACTTGGATAGTTTAAACGCGGGAGTGCAAATAAAGATATTCAAGTAAAATATAAACAATTATGCCAAGTTAAAAAAAAACTAAATTAATGTGAACACTGCACAACAATCCCAACTGCTCTCAACCGTTTGGAGCCAGTGAGACGATGGCATCCCCAATTGGGGTATGTTATGAAGATGAAAGTAGTGGTGAGGGGAAGGAGATGGGGAAGATAAAGGTGGGGGAGTAGCTGGATATTCAGATCTGGTCATCAAACACGGCTAAAGCCATTTCAAGCAACGTTTAAATTCTGAAATGTAGTATTTCTCTAGGGCGATACTGAGAGTATCTTCCACTCTGAAACGTGTCGCAATTATACTTTATATTATTTTAAATGAATAAATTGCGAAAAAATAAATGCTTATACCTTCTGCTTGTTATTTGAAAGCTTCCCACCACGGAGGCCTACGTTACTCTAATCAGTTAAAAGTTGATAAAACAATTGAGAACAATCTTTAGATAAGTACTTACTTTCAACCGCCCACAGCGTCATGTTTCTCAAGTTTGTGTACATCTGTTGTATATCTTTCTCGCAGTTGGTAGACACCTTCTCCTGCAAGTCAGGCAGGCTCCAGGTCACGTTGAGGAAACCGTCCACATTGCTGCAGACACTTCCCAACAACACCAAACTCAACAGAATCCGAATAACTTTAACTTCCCTCATTTTTAACGATTCCACTGAAAATTTTTGTTATTTTACTATTTTCTAAATATTTAAAATTTTCAAAACATTGTCATAAACACATTTTTAAAAATGAAATATTTTCACTTGGTTTGATATCACTGAATTTGTATGATTTTTAGACAATTTTCTTAACATATCGAGTGTTCTATTATCACACCTTGTAAAAACAACTGCAATCTGCAGAAATTAAAAACATAGTTTCATTAAGAAAAGATCGACAATATTTATCATATCTGCTTACAAAAAAACGTACGGTATATATAAAAATACAGGGTTTTCCAATAAGAGGTATTATTTTGAATAGCCCGCTATTTCGGTAGATGTTACTTTTGAAGCTGTCATTTTGACAAGTAGAAACTACGTCATTAATAAAACTGGAACGATACACGCTTCAACAATGCATTGAAATTATTAAAATTCATTTGAGTGAATCAAATGCAAATCATCTTTCCCATTTCCACCTCGGTGGCTTCGTCAACAAGCAAAATTGTCGCATCTGGGGCTCGAAAAACCCAAGAGTTATTGCTGAAAAGCCTCTCTATCCTCAACGTGTGACTATTTGGTGCGGTTTATGGTACGGCGGAGTCATTGGACCTTACTTTTTCGAAAATGAGGCTGGAGCAACAGTTACGGTGAAAGGATTGCGCTATTGAGAGATGATTAATGATTTTTTATGGCCGGAATTGGATGGTATTGATTTGGACAACGTTCACTTTCAACAAGACGGCGCTACGTGCCACACAAGCAACGAAACCATTGATCTTTTACGATTGAATATCAAAATAACACTTCTTATTGGAAAGCCCTGTATATACTTTTAATCTATCTATCTTAATAAATATAAAAAGGAAATGTTCGTTCGTTCAAAATCTTAAATCGCAGAAAGTTCCTCGCCGATTGCTTTGAAATTGCGTGTGTTTTTATATTCCTATATTACATAGATGTGATCTGTGACCGCGCCATCTGTTGAACGTAAAAACAACACGCGCTATTATTTATCTATCTGCACAGACAGACTGTTACACTGAGGTACAGCTAGTATTTAATAAAACTACTTTATTTTAACTGCTAAATTAAAGTGTTTGAGTATTTTCTACAGAACCCTTCATTCATCAATAAATTATTTGTTTAATTCGGTGCAATAATTATGCAAAAATGCTTTTTACGAACCCTATAGTATCACGATATCGCGCTATTTTTAAAAGTTGCAAACGTATTTGTTTTTACAATTCGCTCAAACGGTTTGTTTATAGAAAAAGGCAGCGAGACAGTGGACACATGTGTACCCACGACGGTTAAAATACTTATAAATGAAACTCGATCACTTTTGTTGATCGTAAACTATTAAAATCACTGCCAAGTTGGTTCAGGGTTGGTTTCACTTGACATTGTTAGTAGTGTTCAAGTCATGTTCAGGGATTTGTGGTATCAAAAGCATATAAAAAAATGAATAATTCGATCATGTACCTTCATTGGTGACCTCAGGTGCAAAATGGGGAGGACTGAAGGACAGTAAGGGGCAGCGAAGGCAATAAAAAGGCGTCGTAAAAATTTTCAACTAAAATATTACGCACAAATATTTTTGCATTTCGCCATGACAAGACAAAAGCAGGCGAATGAACACGTGTTCCGATATTATTATGAATTTACTTTATTTTAATAAATCGGCATTGTTAATTTTTATCCGTATACAAAGGACTAAACGACAACAAGGGGTCGCGTCGGCAGTAAACAGGTGTCGTAAAAAATTTCAACTGAAATTTTCCTTTTTCCTTCCAGATCTTCTTCTCATTCATTTCCTCAAAAAAACCCGCCATACAGCATCCCCTAAGATGAAATAGGAACTGAGGGAAATGTTTTTTCTCGGGCCACCTGTCCTGTGTGGAGCTAACGTAAAAAAATCCACACAACTATTCGGATAATATAATGATGAATTGTCTGAATTATTCTTATGAACCGTTACGTTTTAAAAAGCTTTTTTTCGCAATGAACCGCTCTAAGTATCAACACAATTCACATTGCAACCGATCAAGGCCTACATTGCATGGCTCTATAACAATCACTATTAGAATTATTGACAGAATTATTGTACTGGCAGCGCAAATATACTAACCATCTCCGTAAGAACTAGCACTGATAAACTGTAAAATCATTTATTTATTCTTATTTTTAGAGCTTTTACACATGAATATTAAGAAATATACATGATTTATTGTACATAACTGAATTGCTTCATTAACAATATTTTATATTTGTTTAAAGATAAATTGAAGATGATCCACTGACTTGGTATAATTGTTTCCCTCCATTAGTATTCTGGGCAAAGAGGAATACATTTGGTAGTTAGTCCCAGAATTTCTGCACTGAAATAATTTCTGCCTTCTAGTATTAAGTTGTGGAACTATCAACTATCAACTAAATCATTTAGAATTTTATATAGAAATACCAAGTCAGTGAAAATTCTTCTGTCTGACAATTTGAGCATATTCATATAATTTAACAAAGAGTAGTAGTTCAACATAATGACTAAAATACCCATTTTCAAATTTATTAAACGTAAGAATTTGTTTTGTATTCTTTCAACAGCTTGTACATGTATATTATAATGTGGGTTCCAGACGGGAGCATTGTACTCAAGTTGACTTCTTACATAGGCAAAATATAACAATTTAATACACTTTATATTGTTAAAATATTTTATTTTAGTTTATATTTTATCATGTCAATTAAATAACAGTTTTCTAAAACAATACTACTCATAAATAGAGAACACAAGAGATAACAACCAACTCCTTAGAAACGTTAGATCTGTGTACGTATCAATATTTGGACCAAACAGCTTATTATATTATGGTACCAAACTCTACAACAAAATCGCACTCGCATTCAAAAATCACAACAACGTTAAAACTTTAAAACCAAAATAAAAAGTTAGATACAGAAACGTAGGGAGATCAGAAATAGAAAACACACTAACACCAAATACATACTGAAACATAAATCACTCAATCGCACTGAAAACACTTTGTAATTCGTTCAGTAACTTCAAATCATTCAAGAAATTAAATTTTAATATGTAAATTAAACCCATCTTCAGCACGGCAGATCCCAGTGAGGATATCATTATCTCTACTCGTAACACGAAAAGGAAGATAATAAAATATTTATTATTATTGTTACCAGCGCAGACCCAAGAAAAATTTCGCACTCTTCTGCATTATCGACAAATCAGTATCAATTTTGAAAACGACAATTAAAAATAATTTCCGTTAAAGGTATTACGTTATGGGTAGGCACTTTATCGCTTGTCAGAATTCTCGAAATAAACGCTTCCAATTTTGAAAAAAATAACACGTTATTTGAAACAAATCAATAGTTACAAACAGACAACAGAAATTAGTATTTTTACTAATTAACACGAACACCGCACAAGTTCAACTAGACCACACGTTGAGGCAGGTCAAAATAAATACACTTTCTGAGCTGCATACGTTTTCCGCTGCGTTTTTTATTGCCATATTTATATTTTTAATTTTTATTTGTATCTTTTTAAATATACACATACTTTTTCTTTATTGTACAAATATTGTACAAATATTATACAAATATTATATTGTACTTTGTATTGTAAAAATATAAATATACTTTTTCTTTATCTTTTCTTTTTCTTATACTTTTTCTTGTTATTTCCATATTTATGTTTTTAATTTTTATTTGTATCTTTTTAAATATACATATACTTTTTCTTTATTTTTCAGTTTACTATTAATTTTAATATATTTGTTTTTAGTTTTATTTCATATATGATTCATACTTGAATACTTATGTTTCTATAAAATAGTATTTTTTAGTACTTTTAAGTTATTTTTATTATTATTTCATGTGTGATTCATACTTGCATACTTATGTTTCTATAAAATAGTATTTTTAGTTCTTTTAAGTTATTTTTATTTTTATTTCATGTATGATTCATACTTGCATACTTATGTTTCTATAAAATAGTATTTTTTAGTTCTTTTATGTTATTTTTATTATTATTTCATGTATGATTCATACTTGCATACTAATGTTTCTATAAAATAGTATTTTTTAGTTCTTTTATGTTATTTTTATTATTTTTCATGTATAACTACCACAACACGGGCATTAGCCTAGTATGTTAGTTAAAAAAAATGTCAAAAAATGTAACATGTAAACATTTAAAATAATAAATGAAAAAAAATAACGTTATTCATTAAAATAGCGAAAATCTATTTGAGCGGGTTGGGAATTCATAGTTTTAGGTAATTAGATTGTTAAGAAGTGTGCAATTTTTCTTTTTGCTAAAATTTCGATACATTTTATCCGAGGTATTTAACTGAGAAAGTGAGTCTTACTATGAGTCTCAACATTGCCAAGTTAATCTGCATACTTCCTAGGAAGTATCAAGTGTGTTAGCGGCCTAACATAGAATCCTACTTCAGCCAGGATATCAAGTGTCGATAACAAACCGTTCAGAAATTTATACAGTATAACTCATAATCGATTCAAATCTTTACCATGTTTCAGAAACAAAAAAAATAAATCGATCAGTACCTACGTGGAAATACTTTATAAAAAAAACAAAACCGCTGGATGCCTTTACACTTAATTTTTTCTATCATGACTAGTTAGTTGCAATGCGTGTTTTATCTTTTAATGCTTGTTTTGTTATTTAATGCTAGATTTGTTATATTTTGATATTTATATTGTTATTTAATTTTTTTTGTATTTTTTTCATTTTTCTATACACATTTTTTTCGTGGAATGTTTTACGAATAAAAAAACTAATTCAGTTTTCATTTTCATACAGCCTCTTATAAAATCTAGTACTAGTTACTAATTTAGTATCTATCGACGGAAACTGAACAATATTTAAACATTTACCCAATTACTATTTTTATTACTTCGTAAGCGGATCAATTATAATTAGTTTATATTTAAAAGGATGTGTTCTCATTATCACATGTCATTCTGTAAGACTAATCGTTGAATATTATAATTGCAAACGAGTTCGTCATCAGAATGTTTTATATGACTTTTACTGACTCAGTTTATTAACAGAGTCAAACTACTAAAAAAATCAGATCAATTAAAATTAAATATCTATGAAAATAATTTGTTTTAAACGGATAGCTCAAAATTCGAAAATAAATCAAAATTTTAGAAGAAGACAACCCTTTGAAAGAAGTATTATGTTGAAATTATTTTAAACCATTCATACAAATTCTTTGTAAACTATCATGTTTCAATTTTCACTAAAATATTACATAAAAATGCATGAATATACAATTTTATCAACATTTATAATATATAGTTGCTTGTTATTGCATTTTGTGAAAACAATTAAAAATGGAAGTTTCATGTTTCACTTTTTCACTACACTTTATTACGCACTTATGTTTATTATATCGTAATTATTTTTTAACGATAAACTAATGTTTATAAGACAAGGTTTTTATGCATAGCACAAAGGATAACAAATTATTATAAGCATTATCTATACGCATGAAATATCCATAAAAATTGAAACAAATATAATAAGCAGTAATTGTCGATTGAAGTACTCGTAAATATTGAATTATTTGGCGGGTTGGGATTAAGCCGACGTAGCTCAGTGGTCCAGAGCACCTGACCGGATATCAGAAGGTGCGGGTTCAATTCCCGTCGGCGGCATTTATTTTTACTCGGGAGATATTTTCAATTTGTATGGATATTTCAGGCGACTAATTATTGATTATAATTATAATTATTAAAATTCATGTTCTTATTTAAAAAGTTTAAAAAAAATTAATTACGAATTTTCCGTGATATATACTTTTTAACTCTAACCTTTAACTCTACTTTGCAAGCACGTCAGAAGTAGTATATTATAACTGAAAAATTGATGCTTTTATCCCACAATATTATAAAAGTAACCGCACTTATGTTATTCCTTTAGTATCCCATAACATTTGAGAAGGGAACTTCATTTAAATTATCCCTCTAGTTTCCCATAACATTTTAAAAATAACCGAATTTCTGTTATTCCTTTAGCATCCCATAAAATTTGAATAAATAACTGCAACTGCATTTATTATCCCTCTAGTATCTCATAACATTTGAAAAAAGAACTACATTAAAGTCATTCCTCTAGTATCCTATAACATTTGAAAAAAGAACTGCATTTAAATTATACCTTTAGCATCCCATAACATTTAAATATAGAACTGCAACTGCATCTATTATCTCTCTAGAATCCCGAAACATTTGAAAAAAGAACTGCATTTAAGTTATCCCTTTAGTATCCCGAAACATTTGAAAAAAGAACTGTATTTAAGTTATCCCTTTAGTATCCCGAAACATTTGAAAAAAGAACTGTATTTAAGTTATCCCTTTAGTATCCCGAAACATTTGAAAAAAGAACTGTATTTAAGTTATCCCTTTAGTATCCCGAAACATTTGAAAAAACAACTGTATTTAAGTTATCCCTTTAGTATCCCGAAACATTTGAAAAAAGAACTGTATTTAAGTTATCCCTCTAGTATCCCGAAACATTTGAAAAAAGAACTGCATTTAATTTATTGCTTAAGTGTCCCGAAACATTTGAAAAAAAGAACTGCGTTTTAGCTAAATCGGTTTAGCTCATTTACCTATGTATGTTTCGCGATTTACGTAAGTGAGTGATTCGCGTTAGTCTACTAGACACTGGGAACCTTGCACTTAGAGCAATAGTTTTATATGGCGCATACTCTTCTCTTTCACAATATTTTCAATGATCTTGATTTCGATTGTTATCACGCTAACGATTGCCGATGGACGATTGACCAAGCGACCCATGGGAAATATTTCCTACAACAATATCAGTGCATCTGTTTATGTAAACATTATAAACGGTCTACGTAAATGCGACTTACAAATTGCAGTGAATCACTTGAATATTTTTTTTTCCTACATTCCGTCAACATTACCGTCGTTCATTTACATATAATATTATTATATTTATAAATAACTATATATAATAACTTAATAATATATATAGAAAAAGTCTTTTTCAGAGAATGGATAAATCATAAAAGCATCAAACCATTTAAAAATACCTTTTAATGCTTTTAAAATAGGTAACAAAAATATATTTATTTTTCGGAATAAATTTATCGAGTAAAACCTCAAATTGTAATAGTTAATTATTGAAGACAATATTAGCGATTTTTAAACGAAAATCTGAAACAGAAAAATCATAAAAGGATACGGTCACATCTAGGACTCGAACCCAGGACCCCTGTCTTGCCGGGATTCGGGATCCTGGGTTCGAGTCCTAGATGTGACCGTATCCTTTTATGATTTTTCGGTTTCAGATTTTCGTTTAGAAATCGCTAATATTGTCTTCAATAATTAAAAATATATTTTTTAAAAAAGATAGAAAATATACTATACCGTCAAAAATACTAATTTTGCTCGGAAAACTCTGGTTCAATGAACTCAGATTTGCTTTGAATTTAAATGTTATTTAAAAAATTAGAACTGACTGCATGAAGAATTCAGACAAGGGAGTATTTTTTTAAATGTGAAACCGCACAACAGTCCCAACTGCTCCCAAACGACCAGAGCCACGGCATCCCCGATTAGGGTATGTTGTGAGGCTGAAGGTAGTGAGGAGGGGAAGGAGATGGGAAAGAGTACGGTGGGGAAGTACCTGGCTATTAAGATTTGGTCACCAAACACGGCAAAAGCCATTTTAAGCAACGTTTCAATTCTGAATGATGGTCTTATACAAGGGCGATACTGAGAGTATCTTCAACTCTGTATATATATTTATTATTTTAAATTAGTAATTTTATGAAACACTTATGAAATAACACAAATTCATCAAATAAAATTTACTTGCGAACGCCAGGATTCGTACTCGCGATCTCCAGCCTGCTAGTCGAGAGTACTACTCCTCCTTAGGCTGTCAAAGTACCTGCACTTTTTTTATTTTTACCAGAAATTTATTTTCAATATTGGAACTGATTTCACAAAAATTCTTTTCCCGGGTCTGCGCTAGTGTGTAATCCTAATATGCTTAAAATCCAGTCAGTTATTCATGCGGTCCAAGGCGTTGTGTTCCGGGTTCAAACTTTTTCTAGCACTCAATGATGGAAGTACAGGGTTTTCCAATAAGAGGTGTTATTTTGAATAGCCCGCTATTTCGGTAGATGTTACTTTTAAAGCTGTCATTTTTTGACATTTGACAAGTAGAAACTACGCTATTTATAAAAATGGAACGATACACGCTTCAACAACGCATTGAAATGATTAAAAATCACTTGAGTGAATCAAATGCAATCATCTTGAGTGATGAGGCCCATTTACACCTCGGTGGCTTCGTCAACAAGCAAAATTGTGGCATTTGGGGCTCGGAAAACCCAAGAGTTATTGTTGAAAAGCCTATCTATCCTCAACGTGTGACTGTTGTGTTATGGCGGAGTCATTGGACCTCACTTTTTCGAAAATGAGGCTGGAGCAACAGTTACGGTGAATGGATTGCGCTATCAAGAGATGATTAATGATTTTTTATGGCCGGAATTAGATGGTATTGATCTGGACAACGTTTACTTTCAACAAGACAGCGCTACGTGCCACACAAGCGACGAAACCATTGATATTTTACGATTGAATATAAAAATAACACCTCTTATTGGAAAACCCACTAGAAGGGATTGAAATATTGTCTGGTTTTTCGTAATGCGAGTGTGTTTATTTATCTGAGAATATATACGGATATTTTCAGACGTTTTTTAAGACAACATTGGAAGATATTGCATTGTCCAGGTAATTTTAATAAAAAATATAAAGAAAAATTTTACCACTTGCTTTGTTTAATTATGGTAAATAAATTCTTAAATTTATTAAAAATGTGTTATTTTTTTAGAATAAATCGTCTGGAGCCGTGAGACTATGGCATCCCCAATCGGGGTATGTTATGAGGAAGAAGGTAGAGGGGAGGTAAGGGGAAGTTGGGGAAGCACCAGACTATTCAGATCTGGTCATCAAATATGTTCAAAGCTATTTCAAGCAATGTATCAATTCTGAATGGTGCTTTTTCGCCAGCGTGATACTGAATATATCTACTGCTCTAGAACCCCGCAAAGATTCTATGTATTATTTTAAATGAATAAGTTGTGGTATAAAGCAAATTAATCTAGTAAAATTTACTTGCACGCGCCGGGATTTGAACCCGCTACCTGCGGTTTCAAGGTCGGAGTTATCACGCAGTACCACTCCTTGCTATTATTTTCTTCAGGGCCTCCTGTGTGGAGTTAATATAAAAAAAGAATCATTGTCGGATCGGATATTATGAATAAACTTTTTTGTTTTACTAGCTGAAGTCTCTTGCTGATTTTTTTTCAGAATCGGACTTAGTCAGTGATCTTCCTCTTTGAAGGTGAAGTGTGCGAAAACTCATCAATATCGGAATAAAACTGTAGATTTGTATGAAAACCAAATTATTTTTTTATTTTATGGGCATCCTTTACTAGTTTTTTTTAATATAACACTGTCAAGCATCATGTAGATTATATTCCTAATGAGACCATCGATTGAATTTACAGTTAATTAATTAATTTACAGTGTAAAGGCAGGGGAGCTACGACGCCACCCGGTGGGGCAGCGTTGTGAGCGGGTTAGGTAGGGGCTGTAGGAAGGGATTTATCAATGCAGGTCTTGAAGGAGGTAAAACAGATGCCGGTAGCTCGTTCCACATAAGAGTCACAAAACACAAAAACGAGTCGAGACGCCCAGTTTCTTGGAAGCCAGATTTACTCGGGCTTTTATAGAGCCCCGATACGTAAGGCGAAGCTTAATGCTAAATCACTATTTTGATTAATCTTTATAACGAATTGGTGTACATTATGAATACCAAAAAATATGCTTTAGATAAATTGAAGGTTTTCCTATCGTTTCGCTTGAGTATAATACAAATAAAAATATAAATGTAAACTACAAACAAAAATATTTTTTCAATAGAAATGTATGAAAGCATAAAGGAAACAACTTTGGGGGGGGCGGTGCTTCAATTTATATACTTTAATTAGACAAAAAAAAAACACATTAATTAAAGATAGTTATAACAAAGTTGACTTAAATAATAGATTATTACATATTGATTAATTGTACCCGTGTTTATGAATAAAAGGAGGGTAATCATTTTCGGTAATCATTTGGTAATTCTTTACCTTCAACTGTCACTGTATCTAATAAAGTTTAAAGTTAGATTATATATACACCTTCATCAGGAGAGTAAAAATCTATATAAAGGTAGATTATTACAATATAGCGCCCCCGAGGTTATATCTCACAAAAGCGGCGCTATGCAAATTGTCCAATAAATAAATAAATATAATGTTTACATTTTATTGTGTATACACCGAAGTCAAAAATTAAATATAGATTGCAATTGGGAAAGAAGAAGTGGAAGGAGGGGGGAGGGGTAAGAGTAGGCTGGGTTTATAATAATTAGGAATTATAATATCGTTAGACGGGAAAGACCAGTTAAGTGGGAAAATATTTAAAAGAGAGTTTATAAAAAATTCTCGTTAATTATATCTGCTTTTATATTAACATGTTTCCTCATTTCTAAAATTTCAAAATTATTTATAGTGAAGTATTTTAAGACCTGAAATAAACAAATAGAATATAACCATAAAACAATATATTCATAAGACAAATAGCATTTAATAACGGTTATTCTAATAAATTGATAGTTGAAATACTAAATAAAAAAAATTAAACATATTCTCTTCAAACGGTCTTTCTAAAGATAGAAATAAACAATGGCGTAGAATTCTGTTTGTGGATAACGATACTTCTAAAATTATATATAAAAACAATTCTGGTACTATTCAACTGGCGTTTTACACTAATAACAATGAAGAAATATATTCTTAATAATAAAGATAGCAAAATTCAAACAAAAAAATCAGGAGTTTAAAAACTGAATTGGGATGATTGTAATTTCTTTTACAAAGGTAGAACCAATAGAAACTTTGAAGTCAGAACTAAAGAATATCGCAGGGCTCTAAATAGAAATAGTGAATTTGAGTTTGCAAATCATCTTTTGAATAATGATCACCCTTTCGATAAAAATTCAGGTCTTAAAATACTTCACTCAGGATATAAAGCATCGCAAATAAATAATTTTGAAATTTTACAAATTAGAAAACATGTCAATATAAAATCAGATATAATTAATAAGCAAAAAAATATAAATAATAATGAAAAATGCCATTACAAAGTGATAAGCTTCCAGAAGAAATCTTCTTATTAAATGCTTGTTAATCGCAAGTAGTCAAATATTGTGAGCTGCATATTTAAATATTCGCGCCATTCATTTGGTTCGTTTTTAAACCGCCAGAGGTGCGCTCTGTCGGCTATCTATAGCCGTGTGTATCGGCCATATTGAATAAGGAACGCGTGATTTTTTATAAACGTCAAACATAATCACGTAACTGTGGATAATTTTCATTGTAATGTAATTAATCCAATGGATTATGAACTTTCTAAAACATATTTTCTTCGATATTATCCAAAAATTATATGAGCAGAAACGATGCTTTTGAAGAAATCTCGTATTATTATGAGGCGATCCTATTTTAGTATGAAATCGTGTCTTAATTTTCAAGTTAGCTGAATTTACCCGAAACAGACAATTTTAATTCGACCAATCAGACGGCCTAGATCGTCCAGACGCTGGCGTAATAATACTATCAGATTTGACAGTTCTGTCACGGCGCGGCGGGCCAATTCATCCGTAAATACGTCTTTTAAAATATTATTTCTTATAAGCAAAATCGCCCACAATAAACTTATTTAGTTTACATAATATATGAAAATGAAAATAATATCAGTACTTAATTATAAATAATATCACTAAAGAAAACAAATATTAAAAAAACAAAAAAAAAGTTACAAGAACAAATATTCAAAAAGATATAAAGAAGAGTGTTTATAATGTGTATTAAAATGATTACTGTTTTTCAGGTACAGAAATCACGTAGAAGCCTCTTGAAAAAACTATATTAATTAAAAATATATCTATGGTAGTGTGCGTTTTAGCAAGATACTAATCCAGTTTGTTGACGAAAAAATCCGCACAAAATACCAAAATATGTGAGGGTTTCTTGTAAATATATTAATTGATGTATATATTATGTGTAAACTGTCATCCTTGCCAAAAAATTGAAAACAAAATTTACCAAAATGACGTTAGTTGTGAAATTGCCCAATGTCTCCAATATCTTGGTCATGTCAAGAGAATTGAAAAATAAAAAAACACACAATATTGGGTCATTGTCACTTCAATGCTGTGTATGGTGCATACAAATGGTAGGTATAATATAATAGTTATTTTAGGAATTATTGGTTTGACCATAAAAGAACCTTAGTATAATTTCACCATTTCACAAATTTAACCATTAACTGGTGAAGTTACTAAGAATTTTACTAATTTACTAACTGGTAATTTTACTAGTAATGATACTAATGTTTTAGAGACAAGGTTTTTTTTTTTAAAATAGGCAAAGGCTACGGGTTCAATTTCTGTAGGCGGCATGTATTCTTTCTCGGAAGATTTTTTCAATTCATGTAAGTGTTTTAGGCTAATAATTATTGCTTAAAAATAATATGTTATCTTTTATGATATGCATTAAAAACCTTATCTCTTAAATATTAGTTTATAATTAAAAATAATAATTAAGGTGCAAAAATGATCATATAGTTTGAAATTGCACAACACAACCACAAGAAACACAACCACAGCCATTTCAAGCAATGTTTCAATTCTGAATGGTGGTGTTACGCCAGGGCAATACTGAGAGTATCTTCCACTCTCTAACGTGCCTCAAACATACTATATGTTATTATAAATTAGTAATTAGTGAAATGTCACAATCTAATCAAATAAAATTAAATTGCGCACGTCGGGATTCGAACGCGCAACTTTTAGCTTGCTAGTGGAGAGCCATACGCGTCCACCACGGAAGCCGTCTTAAAACGCACTATGACAAATATATGCAATTCGAGCTAATTTTACATTATAATATTCCATGAGTTCATCTAATACATTACTCATTTATTTATAGAATGCCCGTAGGGCTTTTACAGACATAATACACATAAATTAACGCAGAAATTTAATACCTTAGTACATATAATAAATTTGATTAAATACAATAAAGCGACCAACAAAATTTTGCACACTCTGTTTGGTTTATTATGGTTTACGTTTCACCAAATGAATCTTTGAAGTCATAAAATTTATAAGAGCGAACTTCTGTGATCAATTGTATCTGTCCTGCCAGGAACATGGAACGAAATTAAATGCAGCAACACAGTATATTCAATAACGAATTAATAATTTTAAACAAACACATTAAATCGCCAAAAAATTTTCGTTCGGATAATTTTTATAAATATAATGAGTAAAGAAGGTAGCCGTTATCTACGCATTCTCTAGAAATACCTATTCTAAAATTGAAATATCTTAAGAATTTATTATGGATTCTTTCAATGGTGTGTGAATGATTTCATAATTTGGAGATCAAAATGTGGAATTATATTCAATATGTCTCCTTACTAGTAATATACAATGTTTTGATAGTGTAGATATTTCGAAAATCATTAGATAATCTTAAAATAAAGCCCTAAGTTTTCAAAGCTTTGGTGGATATGATTTCTATATGCTTTATAAAATTGAGTTTCATATCAAACCATATACCCAAGTCACTGATTTTCGAGACGGAAATTAACGATTTATTACTAACAAAATAATATAAATTATAGGATTCCTTATTCGATAAAACCTCATAATTTGACATTTGTTTATGCTGAGTTGCAAGTTATTTACTTGACAACATATAAAAATTTTAGACAAAATTGTCTAAAATTTTTATATGTTGTCAAATAACTATTTGACAATATATGGCAATGATTAGCAATTTGAGATCATCTATTCATCGAAGATATATAAAACTTCATTAACAAATAGCAAAAACAATATTGGTCCTAAATGTGACCCTTGCGGAACGCCACTCGTAGATTATTACGATGGATTTAACAAAAGGTCGTGTTTATAAATCTTATAATGCCGTGTATTGTGTTGCGGAGTAGCTTATACTGTGACCACACCTGATGGCGAGTGACGTGTCACAGAACACCGCAATAGCTTCCGTTTGAAATTGCAGGTGTACATTGCAATGCATGCTCTAGTACCACACTATTATGTTGTATTATTTAATTATTTAAAATTTAGATACATATAATATAATAATTGAATGAGCGTAGCGGAGTGCCGTTTTAACCCGACCGTTTTGAATCTCGTCTGTCTGTAAATTTGTTTGTACGTTCCGTTTCCGGTTTAAGATGGTGAGCGTTTTGATAGTCCAGTAAATATTATTTTTTCAAAGGTGAAATCGTTGTGTTTATTTGGACTTTCTTATTTTCGTATTTTCAATATTATGGTAACATAACCATTGTTATTGAGATAGTGACGTTTCTTTTCTTTATTTGAAACCTAAAAAAAATATCATGATTTACAATAAAATAGGTAGGTTTTTAAGTACCTACTAACAAACCGATTTCAAAGGAAATTAGGGGTTTGATTTTTTTTTAGTCCCAACTCTTCCCAACCGTCTGGAGCCAGTGAGACTAAACCATCCCCAATTGGGATATGTAGCGATGCTGAAGGTAGTTGGGAGGAGAAGAAGATGAATGGGATTTTGGGAAGAGGAAGGAGTGAAAGGGAAATTTTCATTATCCTGGAATTAAAAGAAAGCCTTCAATTTCGATACTTGGTGTAATACCATCTTCTCTCCGAGGCTTTCAAAGCCGACATCTAGGTGACTGGTAATCTCCCCACTGCACCTGGTGCAGATTATCCGTAGAAATACTTTTAGTATAACTAGTACTTCTATGAACAAACGGAGAAAACTATTTGATAAAAAATATTGCTAATTTATTAAGAATCTCTTCTTAAGATAAGATTACACTTAAAAACAAAATAAATCCGAGTTCATTGCACCCGAGCTACACAGACACACACAAAATAGAAATTAGTATTTTTTATTACTATACGTTACATCTAATAATGACACCGACAGTAAAAAGAACAAATGTTAGAGGTGCCTATTGAAGAAGTCTATTAAAGCTATGTAGCTCGTTAATTTAATTCCTAAATAAAATCCGCTTTGGATTACTTCGTGGGCTAATAAAAGCAGGGATTAAACACTCACGTCCCTTATTGAGATCTAAGTACACCATAAAAGCATTTCTTCACAAGAATTTGTAAAAAATAATACTTAACACGCAGACGTGATTTTACGTAAAAAGATATTTAACAGGTTTCCGGAAAGAGAATTAAGGCGATGCCATACGTAGTAATGCAAAATCATGTGCTTTTGGTTTGAAAATTTGGTCGTCTAGAAATATTTCAGATGCTTTAATTAAATACTGCCAGTAGAATACATCTTAAAGTTCAAAATCTCCTACTTCCGAACCCATTTCCGGTTATGATTTTATTGTACAATGTGGAAAATTAAGTTATTTAAAAAATGATCGAAAAAAAAATTAAATATTTATGCCTGAACACCCACAAAATAAAATAAAAGGCACTTTTTGGCCATGTTTTTATCTTGCATAAATCAAAACAGGCGGATAGTGTTAAGCGGGAATTTAAACCTTATCGCCATCTAAGTAAGGGTTGTTATTGAAAGCGGCTCAATTTAAAATATTACACGACTCAGTGCATCGCCTTAAGAAAGAGTTTTCGGAAACCAACTGGTTGATTGAATTTGTATTTGGCAATTGTCCAATGACCAACAAAATCTGTCGGTTCCAATTGATCAATTGTCAAACGTGTTGTCAAATGTTGCGCTCGCCTTTTGATTGCTTTCTGACTATGCACCGGTGCTGAAAAGATCAATGACGCTATTTCTTAAGAGCATCCTCCAATTCGGGCCTTGAAGAACCCGGATTATATGAAGGAGGATAAACAGATGCCAGTAGCTAGTTTTACATGCGAGCCGAATTAAATAAAAACGAGTCTGAGAAACGACCTGTTCATATACAGCCGACATCATCTTTAAACTTTTCGTCTACACCTGCACCGGTGCACAGCGGATCAATGCTTCTTCATGGCTATGGCTAGATTGTTTGCCTCTACACCGTTGTAGCCAATATTTGATTGCAATTTTATTGGACAAATTTTATTACAATTTCGACCTGCTTTGGCTTATATGTCACAGATAATCTTAGCTATAATACTGTATTTTTTAAAAGTTGTTTCATTTACGCGTTCATACAATTCTATTGAAAAAATATTTTTATAGTAGTTTACATTTATATTTTTTACTGAATTATTTATTTTTTTATTCGTATTCTACTAGAGTGAAACGATAGGAAAACCTTCAATTTATCTGAAGCATATTTTTTGGTATTCATAATGTACACCAATTCGTTATAAAGATTGATCAAAATAGTTATCAACTAATTGTTTTTTGTTACTCTTTAATTCTATATTACTATGTATGTACCTGAATTGTATATGTATCAAAAATTTTGTTAGTAAAAAAAAAATAAAAAAATTAAGCTTCGCCTAAATTAGTTGATAAGGTCTATAGCCATAACTACACGGAGAAAAATGATATTGCTAATTTATTAAGAATCTCTTCAAATTATTGCAGGCTCTTAATGAATGCATAAATAGGTATTCTGATAAAGTTTTAGTAAAATACTAATGTATTATTAGGAACGTCGGAACACGTGTTCATAAAAATAATAATATTTCCACATTTCGTCATTATATATTCTCAAGGCAAATGCAAGTGCATAAACACTTGTTCTGATTTATCAGGAATTTACTAAAAGTTCACCATGACACGACCTGCAATCCCGTTTTTACCGGATTACCAATAATTTAAAGAGATTCTTAATATTCAGGGAAAACTTTTTCTTTTAAACTTATTTTGATGGTTATACCCATCAATGTGGTAGGTATGATTTGAGATTTTCACGGAAAAAAACTCCTTCTTTAACCAACGTTTCGGACAGCATTGCAGTGTCCATCATCAGGGCAGATGTGTGATTACACATCTGCCAGTAATCACAAACTCTCATTCAATAAAACTCCGGCTTCAACGAAACACTTGGACTTTTATTCTGATAGATTGAAAATGGCTCTGATATATTAATTAGCAGGCGGCTGGAATAATCTGGACCCTGACCTTGAAGTTCCCACCTTATTTATTATCCTATTATTCTCGACAGCTAACGCCATCTATGGGTAACCTAATATACTAATCTAGTGGCATCTAGGAGAGCTAATATACTTATATCAAGGATATTATAGAATTGATAATCCAAAGCGCACAACGATGATATTAAATTAATCACCTTTGTATTAATTATTCAGATAATTAAATCACACGAGAAAAATATACAATTTACGCAACCTTGATAACATGTTTATGCATAAATTTGTAATTAATGAAGTGAGTGGCTCTTCCGGAAAAAAACATAAAACAATTATAAAAAAAAACATAAAAATAATATATATGGCGCACCCAAATATACTCTTAGCAGTGCGTTCAGAATTCAATCGCCCAGGAGGGCGATTCTCGTTCTTTTAGCCTTAAGCTAAATGACAGCATTCGTCAACGACTGCTATCGTTTGCGAAAGATAGCTGTCCGTCGCTTGTAACATCTTTTCTTAACTATTAAGCGATTCTCGTTCTTCTGATAGCCTTACAAGTTCGATTTTGGAGAGACCTAGTAAAAAATCCTAAAGAAGCGTGGTTAAGAGCATCTACGAAATTGTTAACAGATTATTGAAAACACAAATTGGCGAAGTATAATTAAGTGACGCATGGTTTCTAACTAAAACTTAAAAAAACAATTACTTTATATTATAATTCACTTTAATAACTGTTTATTTCATTTATGAATGACATAAATAAGCCATTTATCGAAGATTCACGTTTTGTGAAAAGGTACTTACCTCGCTGGATAGTAATGACTTTGTTCCAGATTCACCACTTCTAAAGTGACGTTTGCTGTCAATTCTAATGCCGCTAACTGTCACCCAATTAACTAGACAAAATTGTTTAAAATGAGGTAAGCAAATGCTGAAAAAGTGAGACAGTTATTGTATTACTATCCTTCTTCTACATCATTGTTTTTAAAACCTAAGAATAGTGTGTAACTTATTGTTATTTATGTAGAAATCCTCAATGGTATATGTAGTTTATTGTAAATTAAATCACTTTTATCTGGCTTTCGACATGTTACGTACTTTACAAACATCGCAATTATGTTATTCAATTCATTTAATAGCATCATTGTGCCACAAACAAGTCACTTATCATGTTTACAGTCAATACTTACGATAATATTAAGTTTTCTCTTGTTAAAACTACGCAAATATTGCTAATTGTCAAAACGTCACACTTAAATGATGCAAATTCTCCGCGAATGCTAGCGTTCGGCCGCCGAAAGACAGGTCTAGGGGTACCCTTCGCGTAAGGCTATAAGTTTTGGCGCGCAATCGAAAATCTAAGGATTCCATCTGTCATCGAGAGAACCGGAATCGCTTCATACGAATAAACCGAGAAAAATCGTTAATTTGAATGTAAGGACGATTTTAGTGTCGTTAAGTAGAACGAGAATCGCCCTCCAGGAGACGATAGTGTCGACCGCCACTAAAATAAGTTGTTACCAACTCACCCGAAAAGGAGCTCAAATAGAGCTAAAATCTTTATATTTTTGATATTAAACCATTTTTTATTATTATTAAAATGTACACAAATAAATAGATCAATCATTAAAATATATTCATTTATACAATGCGGTTAAGTTATATCAACAACTGTATCGAAAACTAATCATTTTCAATAAATAAATACCACAGGTTACTAAAGAAAATATTGATGATTTTAGTGAAAATATTGATTACACAACAAAAACTTTACCTTGGAATGAAGAAACATAATATGGATTAACTCCAGGATTACAAAGCTTACTCTTCGATGAGCCTTCCCCGCACAGGGTTTTGGTAGCCGGGTGGAAAGAGCCGACGAGTCACGAGGCTGGCCGAATGAAGCGTCACGCTTGTCACGCAACAGTCGGCTTTACCCCCCTAGGCGCGCCAAAAGATGTTTCAACAGATTGTGTAATATTATTTATTCAATGTCAACGTAAATACCAGTTTAAAATATACTGTAAAATTGCTCGCTGTACAAAAAGAATCCTAGTAGGTACTAGGTACTATAAGCTATTTATTAATCGCACGCGTGAATAATGAATAATTAACTATGTGATGAACAATTTCTACTGTTCACGTAGAATGAATTGGCACTTCTTATAAAAATGTATAAGAATTATCATTAGCATGGATCGTCAACCTTGGTTACCTGTGGAGATTAAAAGGAAATAATCACACCTCTTTCTAGTAGGTACAAACGTCTTGCACCATTCCTATAACTGATTCATAGTAAACTTACATTTTATTAAAAACTCTAAAAAAATGCTTGCTAGAAAGAAAAATATCAAAACAAATAAAATTTAGATTATTTTATATGTAATGGTATTCATTTTAAAAGTTCGTGGTAAATACGAGCGAGTTGAAAGCGTTGAGAATTTCAGATGTTCACCGTTTGATAGTTCATGCTGTTTTAAACACTACATTTTTTCTACTACACATAGCGAATTCCCTTTGTCGTGGGTACAAAATAAAAAATATGCTTTAAATCATAATTAATTATCATGGGTAGGTAATACGCTACTTTTAATGGGCGAATCCTAACTAATTCTAACCCTTTACTATGCCTTAATTAGAAGTAAACTTGAATATGGAAGCACTATTTGGAATTCACATTATTGCAAGTATGAAAACATTATAGAATCGGTTCAAAAAAAAAAATGCTTAGACTATTATCTTTCAAATGTGGACTACATGACCATCTTAGATCGTACGACGCACGTCGTGAATACTTTAAGATTGATACACTTAAAATAAGAAGGCAATTGACTGACCTAATATGTTTGCATAAAATTATCCACGGTCATCTTGATACCTCATTATGTCTTAGCAATATTGGAATAAATGTCCCCAATTCCCATTGTTTAAGACACCATAGCATTTTTCACCTGAGTATTTTCAAAAATAATATCGCTTATTTTAGCCATCTGACCCAAATGTGTAGACTGTAAAATAAGATTGAGTGTGCTGAAGTAGATATTTTTGTCGATAATTTGTATGGATTCAGAAAAAATACTGCTATTGTTAAATAATAATATGTTGCACTGATTATATTATGTATTACTGGCGTCTGTTACTTTTCTGTAATATTTGTATTTCATATTAATTTTGGAATTTTTGTTTTTATTTGTTTTATATTTTAATCTTTATTTAGGTATACGAGTATTAATGTGCCTTTGTATGTGTATTTGTATTTTAACTGAATTTTTATAACTGGATTGTTCTCACGTAAGTGAGATCGTCTGTAAAAACCCAGTATAAATAAATAAATAAAGAATCCTAATTTTTTCATGTTTTAAAACGATCTACGAATTTATTGTTTTAAATTACAAAAAATCTTGTTTTCCGTTCAAAAGTTTATGACTACGAATTGATATGGAAAGTATCGATAACAAACGACTTCAATAAAATCCATTTTTTTTCTTCTAATTTGATCTGATTCAGGTTGTTCGTCCCTGCTCACAGCAATCAAAAACCTACATACACATAATTGACATAATAAATAATGGCCTACGATTTAATTACCTATTTCATGACTACAGCTCTACTTCTTATTACGGAAATATAATCTGCACTCTCAGATATGTGGTAGTTAATGCTAAATTTGCTAAATGTATGTAAGGACCAATAAATATTTTTTTCTGGGATTTGAGACTTGTTTGCACGTTATTAACCTAATTATAATTATTATCACTGTATAACCACACATATTCAGATTATTATGTATGCCCGTCAAGTTCAACGATGTTGATTTTTGACCATACAAAAAAAGCGAGGTAAGCCGTTCACAGTGAAGTGCCTACACTAACTAACCTTGACGTACCCAATGAGGCATGGAACTGGCATATTAAGGGTGAAAATGACTGAATTTTGAAGAAATAAAATAGCTGATGCATTTATGTGATAGAACTACGTATTACCAATAAACCATTGAGATCCGGAAAGAATGCAACACTTGATGCTTGAAACGAGTCATGTCAGAGTCAGAATATCAGTCTAAGTGTAGTGTAAAACTGTTCTAAACGACGGCTTAGTGACGGCCTACGTGGTCGATGGGTGAGGCTCTAGACTAGCAAGCTGGAGGTCGCTGGTTCAAATCCCGGGTGCGCAATCAAATTTCGGTGACCGGATAACTCATCAAAATGAAAATTCAACACACCCATAAAAAGTGCTATAAAGTTATGAAAAGTGATGAAACAAAAATTAAGTTAAATAGGTTATATATGTAACAAAAAACTCATAAAAATGAAAAGTCAACATACCCATAAAAAGTGTTATAAAGTTATGAAAAGTGATGAAACAAAAACTACGTTAAATAGTTACATATATAACCTATAGTCATTTTGAGGAGTTATCATGAAACCTCAAATTTCATTTGATTAATTTGTTTTATTTCACAATTTACTCTCAGTATAGCCCTGGTGTAAGAACACCATTCAGAATTGAAAAGTTGCTTGAAATGGTTTTGGTCGTGGTTGGTGACCAGATCTGAATAGACAGGTTCTTCCTCAACTTCCTCTTCCCCTTCCTGCTATCTTCAACCTCACAATATACCCCAATTAGGGATGCCATAGTCTCACTGGCTTCAGACGGTATGGAGCCGTTGGGACACTTGTGCGGTTGCACGTATAAGAAAATCGAAAAAAATAAAGTGTCCAGGAAAGAATTTATCCAAAGTTGTTGATGTGTTGCACACATCAAATAAAATTGAATGGGTGAATGTGAAAAATTTTAATCAAATAGAAATCACCTAATTTTAAACATTAGATTAGCATAAATTAGTAGCTTAGCAAAAAAAAAAGCTTCCAAAACTTTTTTGGAAAAAATGTTTGGAAGCATTGTGTTGGAAAAAATAAAACATTACTTTATAAAGCACCTACTCCACGGAATGGACAATGCCCACTAGAATACCCTTTTAATATTACCTCAGCCACTATATTAGAACTTTATCTCAGGAAGTGCAATACCAGAATGGATGAAAGGTCGCCATTGATGTATTACCTTTTGGTTCTTGCCCATTTTGTACGCGCCCTGTCTCTTTTACACTTACCTGGCATCGTATATCGCTATCCCATTTGAATTTCATAATGATGATTAAACACAGTTTTGTTTTGATTTGAGATTTTCACGGCTAAAAGTATTATGATGATTTATTTTTAGGGTATTATGCCGTGTTGCGGTGCCTCCTTTTTTAGTCAACGTTTCATCACATCTGATGGACAGTGTAATGCTGTCCGAAATGTTGACTAAAGAAGGAGGTAGCGCAACACGCCATAATACCCCAAAAATAAATCACTATTAAACACAGTTTTGTATTCGAAATTTAAGGATCAATTTGTCAGACTTTTGCATCACGAAAAACGACTACATCGCATGTATCTTGTTCTTCTTTATTCTATGACCTACGACTTATTTATATTTAGTTATTTGTACATTTAAGTTTAAAAAGTGCGGTAAAACCATGTATGATCATGTGAGAAATGTGGAGATCCGCAAAGAATGCAAGTAATGAGTGAGATTAAGAAAAGGACGCTCAGATGGTTTGGCAGGTGGAGCGAATGAACGAAGAAAGGAGTGTTAGCAGAATATATCACGCAAATGTGAATGGTTGAAGAAGTCAGGGATGCCTGAGGAAGACATGGCACTGTCAAGTGAATCAGTCGGGCCATGTCAAGAGTAAGGAAGACATGGCACTGTCAAGTGAATCAGTCGGGCCATGTCAAAAGTAAGGAAGACATGGCACTGCCAAGTGAATCAGTCGGGCCATGTCAAGAGTAAGGAAGATATGGCACTGTCAAGTGAATCAGTCGGGTCATGTCAAAAGTAAGGAAGACATGGCACTGTCAAGTGAATCAGTCGGGCCATGTCAAGAGTAAGGAAGACATGGCACTGTCAAGTGAATCAGTCGGGCCATGTCAAGAGTAAGGAAGACATGGCACTGTCAAGTGAATCAGTCGGGCCATGTCAAGAGTAAGGAAGACATGGCACTGCCAAGTGAATCAGTCGGGCCATGTCAAGAGTAAGGAAGACATGGCACTGTCAAGTGAATCAGTCGGGTCATGTCAAGAGTAAGGAAGACATGGCACTGTCAAGTGAATCTGTCGGGCCATGTCAAGAGTAAGGAAGACATGGCACTGTCAAGTGAATCAGTCGGGCCATGTCAAGAGTAAGAAGAATAGAAGAGTATGCGTGAGATGATGTACGAATGCAAATGAGGCAAGGAGTATGACCAATATGTATACCAAGACCGAGTTGTTTGGCGGTCCCGCTCTCTCTGCCAACTCCTGCGATTAAACGGCGTGATGTTTAGTTAGGTAGTTAGTTAAGATTTTGTTAACTGGTGTATGTTTCATGGTATTGCAGAGTAAATCACAGTTTTGCACATTGGCCTGGTCATTTTTCTAATATTCTTTGAAAAATATTTTGGTAACAGGTTGTTAATTATTTTATGTATAAATATTATTGCGTTCAATGTCATCATCTGTTAGCCAAATAAGCTTCTTTTACGTTTTGGTTACCTTTAAAAATCTTTTTTCCTAATGCCTGAATTACATCTGCCGAGTGCTCGGCTGATATAATCCGTATAGTCAGTACTCGACCTAGAAGCGGGTATCCGAGTTAAGATTAAGTGAAAAAATAGTTACTTATCAAATTTATCAGGGTATGATAAATATGATGTATAGATAGTGGATTAAAACAAAACCTAGATCACAGAAGTTTTGTAAAGAAGCAAGGCCCAATGATGATTGACTTTGTTGTTGTGAAACTTCCTTCATTTTTGTCTCTTCCCTTCATCGCGAAACTATGTTGACAGCACTTTAAACTAATCTCAATGAACATTCGTCCATTGTCTCTTACACATGTGATCACCTCTCCTCTCCAATAAGTTGCTCGGCAGGTGTACTTCGGTCTCAAGTTCATTGTTTATTGTAAATTGTTTTTTTGTATATTGTTTATTTTTTATCCTTTATTGTGTATTGTTTATTGTTTGTTGTCTATTGTTTATTGTCTATTGTTTATTGTTTACTGTTTATTGTTTATTATTTATTGTTAATTGTTTATTACCTGTTACAAGCCTGTGTTAAGGTTAATACTTTTACAAAATATTAAAAATAAAAAAAGCACCGAGATTATATATTAAGAGAACAATATTGCTAAATTAACGTTTCTTCGAATTGGGTACCTACATGGTATTATTAATAATATATATATTCTCTGCATTAAAGACATGAAAAGAATTTACTTTGCCATGTGTAATTCCTTATTAGATTATGCTTCCTTAGGTTGGGGCGGTTGTACTAAAACAATACTTGATCCAAGCTCAAAAATCACTTCTTAAAATTATACTTAAAAAAACCTTTCAGATACCCCAGTGATTCATTGTTCGAAGAGTTTAGTGTTTTTGGTGTAAGGCAATTATACATGCGGAAAATCATATTACATACCCAAAGAACGCGTCACCAATACACTTCCGTACTCCATTATCACGATACTAGACATGCTAAGAGGAACCCAGTTGTTCCTCCCACCACTTCTCCATCCTTAGCTCAAAGACAATTCTCGTACTTAGGCCCTACATTGCTTAATCTTATTCCCGATGCATGGAAATCAAAAAGTGCTAACATTCTCCGAAATCTGGTAAATAATTGACTTCTGATCTTGGGGAGAGCTGAATGCGAAAATATGCTATAACAGTCATTAAACTTGCTTTTCTTAAATTTCGTTTTCGAACTACCCTGTATTTTATTTTATATATATATGTATTACAGTAAATTTATGTGTTTACCATTGTAAATTCAAAATCTGCTTATAACCTTTATTTACATAATTTATTTTATTTTTTTTGTTTTAGTTTCTCAACTCTCTTTTAATTTTTTTTATTTTTATATATATTTATTCTCTAGAGCATTAATTCAACAAAAGCTAAACAAAATTTCATGGAATGTTTACCATTGTAAATTCAAAATCTGCTTACAACCTTTCTTTACATCTTTTTATTTTATTTTTCTTTGTTTTAGTTTCTCAACTCTCTTTTAAATTTTTATTTTTATATATTTTGATTCTCTAGAGCAGGGCTTCCCTAACTGTGAGTCGCGACGCCCCGGGGCGCCGCGGGATCATCTCAGGGGCGTCGTGAGGCAATCTTTATAGCGAGAATATCGTTCCATCAGCACTGCAGCGTTAAGGGTTTTATTACCGTTTGCGACATCATACTTGTGTTTTACAGGTTTCTCTGCAGTTGCAGTAATTAATAATAAGTACAGATCAAAAATAAATTTAGAGGCAGAGACGAGAGTGGCGATTTCGAAACTTCAACCTCGTTTTGAGTAACTATGCTCAGAAAAGCAAGCACATCCTTCTCATTAAAACCAAAGAAAAAAATTGCTTTTTTATCTTTTTTGTTTGCTTCCATTTTTGTTTTTATGTTGTGTTCTTTATTTTCTAATAAAAAGCATTAATTCAACAAAATTTCATGGAATGGAGAAAAAGCAGTAATGTTTTTTTTTTTTTTTTAATATTAATTTATTTTTTAATCTTCTATCTATTTCTACTCTTCCTTTCAATTTCTTTTCTTTTTTATATATTTTTTGATTGTCTGGTGCATTAATTTCACCAAATCAAAAGTAAGATTTCACGGAATGGTTGAAAAGCTTACATGCTTCAATTTTTTTATATTTATATATACATATACTTTTTTCCTGTTGCATATTTTTAATTCCCTATTTGTATATTTTTTTTTGCTTATTTTTATTCTCTATTTTCTTTTAATCTCCTTTCTTTCTTTTATCTATTTTTGATTCTCTAGCTTATTAATTTCATCTAAATAAAAAGTAAAATTCTATTTGATAAACTCACATGTCAATAATTTTTTAATATATTGCTGTTTTTGAATTATCATATTTGAATATTCTTTTAGTCTATTCTCTACGATTATATTATTTAAAATATATAGTTAGCAACTTCTTATATCAACCAAGAAAACTTTTCAAATTATTTATAAAGTGCAATAATTAAGTAAAAGTCAATACACTAGACAAAACAAGAATCGTATTTAATGAATCTGCCTATTTCTGACTGTCCTAAAACAGGTTAATCTCCTAGTTAGACAGCCAAAGATCACTGTAATATGTAATATGTCATGTTTTTTTTTTAAATTAATAAATAAATAAAAATAACTATAAGTATAATTCGCATTACTCTGTTTTGGGTAATTCACGAATTTTGTTCCCTGTCACACAAGAAAATAATCGTTGAGCAGTAGTTAAAACGTGGAGCAATAATTGAATTCAGTGATTCAATCAACAGTCACCGTCATCAGTTGTTTTATGGTCAGGTGAACAGAGTTACTCCATGACACTGACTAACATAATGCTTAATAATTGATTACTGATTCGATTACCTTCAAAAGATCTCGGTCAGTGTTAGGTTAAGGAGGAAGGATGGAGTTGCGAAATGTTTTCTAATCTAACTATTGTTTGACGATTATACATTTCTCAATTAATCGAGAATTCTATTACCTGTCATTGGAATGCCTTTTTTCTCATTTTTGTAAAACGAGGTAAATTTGCAAAGCATTAAAAAAATAAATACAGGGTTTTCCAATA
The DNA here is from genome assembly GCA_026573805.1 of Hesperophylax magnus. Lineage (NCBI taxonomy): Eukaryota > Metazoa > Arthropoda > Insecta > Trichoptera > Limnephilidae > Hesperophylax > Hesperophylax magnus. The sequence goes on along the minus strand of JAIUSX010000054.1, from coordinate 2,737,527 downwards.
AGAGGTGATATTTTGATATTCAATCGTAAAAGATCAATGATTTCGTTGCTTAAGTGGCACGTAGCGCCGTTTTGTTGAAAGTAAACGTTGTGCAGATCAATACCATCCAATTTTGGCCATAAAAAATCATTAATCATCTCTCGATAGCGAAATCCATTCACCGTAACTGTCGCTCCAGCCTCATTTTCAAAAAAGTAAGGTCCAATGACTCCGCCGGACAATAAACCGCACCAAACAGTCACACGTTGAGGATAGAAAGGCTTTTTAACAATAACTCTTGGGTTTTCCGAGCCCCAGATGCGACAATTTTGCTTGTTAATAAAGCCACCGAGGTGGAAATGGGCCTCATCACTCAAGATGATTTGCATTTGATTCACTCAAGTGAATTTTAATAATTTCAATGCGTTGTTGAAGCGTGTATCGTTCCATTTTTATTAATGACGTAGTTTCTACTTGTCAAATGTCAAAAAATGACAGCTTCAAAAGTAACATCTACCGCAATAACGGGCTATTCAAAATAACACCTCTTATTGGAAAACCCTGTATATTGTGGTTGTTATCTTAATATATAACAAATTCAGCTCATTTTTGTGCTCGCAATACTCGCATAGTAATCGACCGATATCGCTGAAGATTTCAAAGTATGTTCTTATTAGGACCAGGAGTGTTCAGATAATAATGTGAATGGTAGAAGAGGTCGGGGACGCCCGAGGGATACTTAACGCACATTTCTCTGCACCGGAATGAGATAACAGAGTCGATTTAATGTAGTTTTTTAACAGTTATAATAACATTGCGGTATACAGTAATGAACGGTGAAGAAGTCAAAGACGCCCGAGAAAGATATTAGCAATAGCGAAGCTTTGCAGAGTCAAAAATTATTTATATAGACGGTGTCCGGAAACTCGTTGTACAAGCGGGAAACCGGTGGTATTCTTAACTTGGAGTCGATTTTGTGGTACATTTTTGGTTCAACAGTTTCACGCTTATAACAAGAGTTTCCAAACACCATGTAGGACATCTGACTAATAAGTTAGGCGTAGGAATGAAACATATATGTGACTGAACAAATAATATTGTAACTTCAGTACTAGGATTAGGTAACATTAACATAAAGATGATTTGAATTAATGAAGTTTCTGCTATTGTTGATAATGAGGCTCGAGTTTTTAAATATTTTCATTCCAAATTGAATTACCTTGCCATTTAATTTTAGTTTTCCCAGTGATTATAATTTATTTTGAGGAGATCGAAGACGTTGTGCGAAGTACCCCTCGTTTACGCCACGTCATTAATAATTATAATTCTCTTCTGCAATTAAATTCCGATTTAAACCTTCAGAAGCGCAATCCTCTTTATAAAACATAATATACCTAATATGAATAACTTAAGTTACTTGAACAATAGACATTATTTGTATAGAGATAAAAGTCGTGACCTAAAAATTCTATATAGAAAAACTTTTTGACTTTCGTCATGTGCAATTTTTAAAGAAAACTGATTATTAAACTTTCGACTTAATATATTTTACAAGATACCAATGACATTAAAATCTGAAAACACAAGACTAAGCAAACTCAAAATGGACGAGAAAAATATTGCTAATTTCATAAGAATCTCTTCAAATTATTGCAGGCCCTTAGCGAATGCATTAATAGGTTTCTTGGTAAACTTTCATTAAAATTCGAATGTATTATCACGATGTCAGAAGAGTCTTCATAAAAATCCTAATATTTCCGTATATCGTCATTGTATATTTTCAAGGCAAATGCAGCTGCATGAACACGTATTACGATATAGTAGGAATTTACTAAAAGTTTATCTATAATGTAATCCTCGGATAATGTAATAATCGGATTACCAATAATTTTTATGTTTTAATGTTTATAAAATGAAAAAGTTATTGAATAGAATTTATTTACTAATAATTTATTACAAAAACTAAAAATTATTTTATTATTTGGGTGAAGACTTTATTTTTGGAATAACTTAATGAGTAAAACCCAAATTGTAATATTTAATTATTGAAGATAATATTAGTGACTCCTAAGCGAAAATTAGAAACAGAAGTTTTACTAATTAATTATTCTTTTATTCATTAATTACGTAACCAAGAGGTACATTTTATTGATTTTTTTCTTTGAAGAGAAAAATGTGACACTTTGTTGAGTTAGTTTTTTTATGTTTCTTTGAAGTCTATGAGTTATCATTCTAGGATAAACATATTGTATGAAAATGGAAGTGTCGTTTCCATAAAACGCTTGGCATGAATTGTTATTTTTTTTGTTAGAGGCTTGTCAAGTGTTTGTATTGAAGAGTGTTGGGACCAATATGGAGCCTTGTGGTACACCTGCTGTCATGAAGCGAGGCGAGAATCTTGGATCTTCATCTGAAAAGTTCGTTTGCAAAAAAAAATGTATAGAATATTAAGCAACTGATAATAATTGATTCCAACACCTCGAAGCTTCAATGGAATATCATTGATCCATACTTTGTCAAATGATTGTGCAGAAGTCTGATAACTATCGAACTATTATTTTAGGTGAGAGTGTCATGTTTTCTAAAGTATACGTATTTATTATTGTCTACCATTTTAATTTGATTTTGTGTATTATTATTTTTGTATGTTCATTGGTTTTTACATTTCCTTATTGCTTTTATTTGTCAGGTACATTTTTTCTTATTTATTTGGTAAGGGATCAATCACAAATATTTCCAAATAATCTCATTATTGCCCATACTTATTTAGTAACAATTGCCCGGAGGCAGTTGTCATGGCATCCCTGCATTTGGGAATGTAGTGAGTCTGAAGAAAGTGAGGATGGGGTTCTGGTAGCTGGTGATTATGACTGAAAAGGAAGAAGAGTAAGGAAACTTCGAGTTTTGCTGCCATACTTAATTTACTTAAACAGTTAAATTAATATTTACTTTTATTCAATGAATAAGTCATCGTTAATTTATATTTCAATTATATATTTCTGTATTTGTCAACTTAAAAACTAAAGTTTATCTTAGTATTTAATAAATTTGTAATCAAGTAACATAAATATATTATTAATAAGATAGCATTAATTCACTAGGGTACATAATAATGTATATATTTTCTGAGGCTGATTTTAATACCCGTAAGAAGAAACATTTTCCTTTACAAAATATTTTTAATATTTTATATAATTTTTCCTAATTCAAGGAACGGGGCTATGCTCAGATAGATATTCACTAGAGGACTTGCAAAATATACCGTCTTCATAAATATCTAATTCAATTTAAAGTTTACTTTAATTAGTTCTTAATCTGGGCAAAAATAAATGCATACGTGGTCATTGCTGAGACTGGTGGAATGGTATACAGTTTACAGATGTTTTTCAGTAGCTGACTAGAGCTGGTTAGTCAGTTTCCTGAAAAATACAGATAACTGATTTCACTCGCAGGTTAATTCAGAAAATCAACATAGTTACAAAACCACTCGGTGAAAATATATTATTATATTACTTCCGTGCACTTTTCAAATATGATAGCAAGAATTAACTTGTGAACTTGGGTAAAATAGCCAAATTATATATTTTTTAAACCTTAAAAGGCTCACTAGTGTACCAAATACAAAAATAAAAAAGTACATTTAAACTTTCGACCCTGGCGTACTTATAGAGTTCCCTGTGTAATCGTGTGGCTGGAAACGGGTACACAAGTCACGGAATAAGTCCCCAGGATTTCGCACTACTTGTATATCTGTTTTCGTTATCTTTTCAAACGAACCTTTGCATTTTTACATGTCCAATTTACATTGTTGTCAAAAATATATGTTAACATTTTATGTAAACAGCATTGCTTACATTTTATTCACGAATATTGTTTTCAATATAACACTCACGTTAATTTAATTTGCATAGTGAAGAATATTATATTTCATTCAAGCCAATTCGGTTACTTATTCAATATGTTATAATATAGAAATATATATTATTTGTTGGTAAGCTGAAATAACATCTAAAAATGTAGCTTACGTTGGCTTGGATTTGAATTTAGTTTATTTGAGTAGAAAACATAAAATAACAAATCTGTGAGGATCTTGGCTGTAAATGCAATAAATAGTATTTAAAATAAATAATTTTAAAACAGAAATATTTTATATTAATTTCAATATTTGTTTCTGGGAGTTGACTGATCCGTCACTATTTTCCAGCAGAATTTAGTAGTGATCAACTTGTGTATTTTAATGTAATTCCTGTTTTAAAAATGCGTTTTCTTTTTGGAATGTGTTCGCCCTTGATTTTTATGAAATGAGGCCTTCAATGTTTTTTTTTGTTTTCAAGTTATATCCAAATTAGTTAATCAGTTCGCATCAATTATACTAATGGTACAGTTTCTATATATCATAACACAGTACGTTGAAACGATTTAAATTCTGTAAAAGTAAATTTTTGAGATTTACGACTTTAGCATCGAATATCACTGTTAATCTTGAAACCAAATAATTCTATAAAAAGCTGTTGGAGTTTTTTTTTCTACATAGAATTTGACACTATGAATTTTTGCCATTAATATAATACGGTGAAATATTCTCCGCTGTATTAAAAATACCAAAACATTATCATTAATCTACTCGGAAAATGTATTTTATCAAACAGGTTTTATGCTGACGAACCGCCACTGAATAATTCTTAAAGTTAACATTATCTAGGATCCATTTTCACTACAGCACAGTCACGTGGTATGATGACACAACGACACTGGACTAGGCGTGGGCGCGCGACGGATTTTGAAGTGCATATCAAGTCAGTGCCATCGAGCAACGACAGTTTGCAAATGGCGGTAAATATTGTTGATACTCGTTGTTGCTGCTGATTTACCGCAATAAACAGAGTGACTATTTTATGCAGTGATGTTTACTTAGCGACAACACTGACCTTGGAAACTGGAATGCCGAAGTAATTTTTGTGCAGTGCTTTATTGTTTTATTTGAGAATATCTTCCTCGTTCTTCGGCCCCCTAGTCGCTAATTATACACCACGTGTCTGTAGTGAACACGGAATCCTCATGACTAATGGTACAATGTTTCCAGCGTTTGCTGAGAAAATGTCAATCAACATTTGACAAACCGTTTTACGCACCAGCTTCGATACCAGTCGATAGGAAACTACCTGACTTTTTGAAAGTGGAAATCTCCACAATATTTACTGCTCTAAAAATATTAATTTAGTTTACTCAAAGGCAATGACAATTAGGAGAAGCCGATAAATAACCATTTGATTACATTATGTATCTTTAAAATTAATGACGTGCGTATAGTTAGAACCACTCAGGGAGAACGATGATAAACTCGATATGTGTTAAAAAGTTTTCATTTGGAAAATTGGTCATTATCTGTCGTAAAATAATTGGTAAAAAATCATTTAATATTTCATTTCTTTGCTATACCTCCAATAAAAACAACTGTCGGTTGAGACATGAATTCAAGAAAAGAATTACTTTCAATACTGTTTTAGTTGAGCGATGGTACTCTTGAACGTAATCAAGGGAAATCATTTAGAAATACAAATAATATGCTCACCGAAGCTTCTTTTTTCAAAGAATTTGGAATAAAGAAGTCACTAGAATAGAATATACAGAATCTTACAGTAGTCAAACAATCGAACTGTGGAGAAAATTTCTCTGGTTAAATGCAAAACGAGGTGTACGGTATCTACATACAATATATTGGAATAGTTGCGGTAAAGGTCGGAGGGAGTTTTAGTCCAGTACTGTCAGTTGAGTAGAAATTAGGTTTGTAGCGTGCTTAAATAAGTCAGGCTTCTCATCTGGCTCTTAGGACACTTTGTCGTTTGGTCGTTAAGTCTCGATTTCGTCAGATTTTCGGGTTGTTGGCGTTGGGTAGTTAGGTTAGTTTACTGTAAAGGGTGGGATAGCCCCTTGGACTTTGCCAACACAAGTAGTGCCTTGATTGTTTAACTTGGCAATTAGCCATTGGAATCGTTATTACTGATTTATATATTGACTTCCATAGCTTCCTGCACTGTCCTCTGCACTAGCGGTAGAGAGTTGAGTAGGGAAGTTCTTTTACCCTGATCTCTCGCTCTCCGATGGCTGGCCATGTAGGCCAGAATGAATTACTTGTTCCAACTCTTCCGTGCGGGGAGGAACTCATCTGGTTCACTCAACTGGAAGGTGCAAAAAAGATCTTTAGTTAGGTTAGGTCGTTACTATGTTATCACATTGCTAGTACTCAAGAGATTCCTTGTCATCAAATGACTATTTTTTTGAGATTGGCAGGTCATTGGGGCGTTAGGTCGTGAGGTAGCTGTCAGATTGTCAAGATGTCTGGTTACGAGGTCACTATACATTATCTCCGTTCAGCTATATTGTGAGGTCTTTATGGTAATACAGCTGCTTTGTACAGACTGGTCTCCTTGACACGACATTAAGACATCACGCCTTTAGCTTGTCCGATAGTAGAGTCATGAATAAGTCAGGTCGGTAGTGTCGGGAGTGTGTTATTGTCTGGTAGGTGAGGCGTGTCTGAGCGGGAGTGCGTTTGAGCCTAGACGGCGGCGCGCTCCTCATGTGCCTTCTTGACGATGGCCAGCTTGGAGTGCGGGTCGAGCGCGCGCAGCCCGGCGTAGGGCGGGTCCCGGGTGCCGTGCAGCACCAGCGACCACTCTCGGAGCCAACCGCGCTGCGGAGTCTTTGAGTTGAAGCTAGCCTATAACACACACCACATTTCAATAAGTATTAATTATTTATCTCAATATATAATTAATGTTGCTAGAAACATGGAAACTACAGACTACAAGAGACCGGTCAGTGGCTGAATTGACAAATGCGTCAGGTTTCCACCCATTCCTCGTGGGCCACTGACCGGTGATTCAGAGAATGATGATGTTAATTTACCTCCAGTAACCACGTGCCCTGAGGGTACTCGCCCCAAGTGTGAGTGGTCATGAAGGGCCACTTGGTGAAACCGTCCCTGCTGTCATCGTCGTTGGCGCGTCTGCTCAGGATCATCGACCTAGAACCGTCAATCAAACAATCAAACAAACAACCGAACAATCAACAAGCACGCAACCAAACAATCAAACTAAAAACTGAACAATCAACAAGCACGCAATCAAACATCAAACAAACAACTGAACAATCAACAAGCACGCAATCAAACGATCAGTTACTCTACCAAACAACCTAAAAATCAACGTTCACGCAATCGAACAATCTATTAATCAATCAAGCAACCGAACAATCAGGCAATCAAACTATCAATTAATTTTAACCATTGAAGAAGAAGACAAACTGATAAATCTAAATGAAACATAAAATAAAAACGGTAAAAAGTAACGGTCGCAATTGGGAATCGAACTTAGGATCTGTCTTACCGGGACAGTGCCTCAATCCACTCAGCCATTGTTACATAATTTAATACGTCATTTTTGTCGTTTTCATATTTCAAATTCAGAATTAACAATATTATCTTCAACTAATTTTTCCCAATATTTTTGCTGCTATCTTTATTGAATGATTACAAAGCGGATTGAGAATTAAGATTAAACAATAACTATAAATATCACCATCTTGAAAAAACCACTAGTGATTTTTAGGGGTGACAAGAACTATACACTGTCATTTCCCTTTGCCACCGTTCTTGGTGAAGTTAATTGTCTTATTAATTCATTTTTCTTGTGAGCGTTTTACAAGACATTTTTTAATACCGATCTCCACGTGGAAACCATATCAGTACCCACATGAAAAATCTTTATTCTATCGTATTTTTCATACTGACAGTTGCCATTAGAGAAGAATTTTTTTTTGTGAAGATAAACCCGGGCACCCCTGCTAAATCACCAAACGTAACAAACCACTTGGGGTGACCCATGGCAGAGGTGTTGGTTATCCAATAAATTGTTACCGGGGCGGCGGTACCCAAACCCGCCTCCCAAATTGTTGAATTGAATTCATTCTAATTTTCTAAGTTCGTAAAGCCCGATTTTAGAAGTTCGAAATCTTTTTGAATATAAGTCGTATGTAAAAAAATATGACAAATGAGAGAACTTCAATTTTACAAACTTTTTTTAATGCCGTAAAAGTTATAAACCTGGCCACAGAAAGTAACGTCAAAACTTTACCCCCGACACACAACTTTACAAGGATAAAAAGTTTATTATGTTTTGCAGACCTTTGTGCGTGTCACAACTTTTTCTAACTTCTCGGTGCTAAGTTTGAAAAACAAATTATGTTACTGACTGAAAGCATTATTATGTAGGTTTACTATCTTGTTAGGTAGGTACTAGAATACCTGATAATCACTAGCACAATAATTCGTAGACTACGCAGTTTTAAAACGTTAATATTCAAACAAGTTCGTAAAACTGATTTTATTAATTAATTTTTACCATTATCGTCGGCCATTGTCATTGATATTCTTAAAAATATCCAAACATCAATCCCTTAAGATCAAGTCTGTCGTGGATCATTAAAAAGCAAACAATAATTTAGAATACCACACGAGAATTTTGATAACGATTTTGATAATTTTGGAACGAATAGGCTTGTTAAATTAACAATATTTTAGTCAATGTCAAGTGTTAAAAATCATCGGCCATTTGCGCTCGTGCTAGCGCTAGCAAGTGTGGACTAATTATCAATAAAGTTGCTAACAACCTTTTATCGGGTCAATGTTAATAATGTTAATGCGTTCCTGCTAGTTACCCAGGCACAGAAAGATGCGCTCAAATGACTAACCTGGTTCCCATAGGGCTAGTGAGGAACAGTTCCAGGTCTCCCCGCCTGGTGGCGTTGGCAGTGACCACGGCTTGCACGTGCTCCAGGTAGTTGACTGCGGTGTCGGAGCCCATGCAGGCCTCGGTCTTAATCTTCAGCAGGAGAGAGCGGCCGGAGGGAATTTCGCTGGAAGGAGTTTAAAAAATCAGTTTAAATTCTGCGCCTAGTCAACACCTTATTGACTTTGGATAAAGAGAGTGCAAACAAAAACGATAATCATGAAGGCTATTTAAAAAAATTATCTAGCTACAAAGTACTTACAACACATCATCACAACAAGTTAACGGATGATGATGACATGGAAAGGAAGGGACGAGCACTAATTGTAAAATCAAACATGCATGTCAAGGTTTCGTTTCTGCAGTTCACAGATGAAAAGGATACTGTAATCAGCCTTCCATACTAACCTATAAACATGCAAGCTCTGGGCCAATGATACAAAGAGAACCATTGAAAGGCTTTGGGTGCAATATAATAATGCATACTAATGTGGGTGGAAGAGTTCGAGGATTTGCAGCCTTTAATGTGAACAAGGGATACAGGAATGGGGAAAAGGATCCAGTAAAATCCTGTTAGATTTCAAGTCCGAGCATTGATGCAAATTAGAGAAAAATATTGGACGCAACAATCTTCAATTCTATGGATCAATAGCGACAAACAAAAGCAATTATTTTTCCTTTTTTCCTTCATATTATAAATGTATTATTTTTCTTACTATTATTACTGTTGTATATACATGTATTATATATTTACATCTCTATGGTATGTGTGGATTGCACAAACCTCCCCACATTCCGGAATAAAAAAATAATTATGAATATATTTCACTTCAGTGTGAACTCGAAAATCTAATTGAGCATTAGACCATTGTAATATTTTGTAGGTACTAAAGACTGCCACAGGTTGGACAAGTTCGACGAATGCCAGATGACATGATATAGTAAAATTATGACTGTGTGGGTGCCCCAGTGGAAGCGACCAGAGACAGAGAGGAGTAAGTGGGTAGACTGTGTGGAAGAGGCCTAGAGCAGGATGGGAAGCACTAAGGACTAAGGCGAATGGCAGAGGACTGCAGTAGGTTGAGAGCATTTGTGGAGGATGTCAAAACCCACTCTAGGATGTACCGCCTTTATAATGATATTTTATCCCATCCCATGTTTTAACATTAACTCCATACAGGTGGCCCGGGTAGAAATTATTTGGGGGTGACGTGTGGAGGGTCTTTTTGAGGAAATGAAGGAGAAATTCTAGGTAGGAAAAAGATGTGAGGAGTGGGAAAGAATCTGTGTTCAGTGTGTCCGGGAGTGACGGACGTTTTAATCCATCCATCGATCAGCTGGAGAGATTAAAGGGTCTCCCTCAACCGGTCTCTCCCAATCCGGTCCATAACCCATGTGGTGAGGAAATGCATCTGCCGCTAAGACAATGACAAACCTAACCCCATGAACCAGAGCATCCCGCTAAGTCACATATCGCTCAAGAAAGAGATAACCATTCAGAATCTAAACACAAATGAGTACTATTTTTAATTCTCTTGGCTATATGTGAGATGATCTAAATAGTCAGTTTCTCAAAATTAAAAACCACTTACTGCGATCCTATGAGAGATCCGGCCTCGCAGTGATATCTCGCGGGAACGGTCTTCCACGGCTTGGCCAGCGACACCATGGCTCCTGCGTCAAGCACCCCGAACCCGAACAGGTGGTTGAACTCCAGGCCGACTCCGTTCATCGTCCAGTGGAAACGACCCTGTAATGGACACGCATGTTTAGATTTCGAATAAAAATAATCGCCAAAACCATTAGTAGCAGATGGCGTTGGTGTGGTCGGAGGTCATTTGTATAATAATAATAATAATTGGATAATTTGTAGAGCGCCGTTTTTGTGAAAAATCACCTCAAGGGCGCTGTACAATTTATTTCCTAGGATCTACATTTGTTATTTAGACCAACTGTGCCAACACGAGGTTCGTCATCGGTTCAGGTATGTGTCTGCCGCCAATATAGCGCTGACATGTGTCTGCTGCCAATAAAGAGCGCTGACACAACATCCTTACATAGATAACAAACCTTGGCAGCACCGCTGTGACGTTCGACGAAGACAGAAGATGGAGACTCTGCTTCAAGAATCCTAGGTAGCGAAGGAACTGTACCAGCTGCTGCAGCGAGAGAGACTACCCCGTCCACCAACTGTGCCAGCACGAGATATGACAGCTATCTTTAAAAGATATTGTTTTGAAGGTTTAAAGGATTTTTTTTAAATGCTTGGTTGGAGAATCAAGGTGTTTAAAAAGTGAATTGAGGAATGGAAATGCAAAAGTAATTAGGAAAAAGGTAGACTGAACCAACAGAATAAGACGGAAATAATTTTTGCTTTTCAATTTCAGACTCGCAGCGTGCGACAGAAATTTGACAAAAATATTTTCTCTGAAGCTGAAAGTTGAAAAGAAAGGTTACTCAAGTTTTGAAAGTGGTGAACGTATACGCGTAGTAGTACGAGTTTGTACTTATTTATAATCATATCGCTTTTAAAATATAGTTTTGCTCAAATTAGACTGTGCTTTGATCGATTTCAGAGGCATCACAGTCTGATTTTATGTTTATTGCAAATAAGATAATTTTTGTACCGGTATAAGTATGGTACTTACTTTGGCGTCAAACAAAGAGTTTCTCTTGGAAGTAAGGACCGTCAAATGTTGAATATCCCTCCATGTCAGTTGCGTACTGAAAAATTAAAGTTGGCATTTTTAATGGATTGGTTAGTGGTTAAGTGTAGTGTATAGTTTACAATAGTAAAAGAAGAAAAAAATCACAACAAAGTAAATGAATTAACTAAAATTGCGGTGCATTTTTAAATTGTTCCTTGTTTAGTTTCTGGTTTCACAAGCCTGAATTTCTTTCTGCGCCGTCGTTATTTCTTTAGTTCCCCATTGTTATTGTTGAAATAGTCCCTTTCAAATTTTGTTCTTTATGTTTTCAAGAGTTGTTGGCATTTTCTTTGAGCTTTCCCACAGGGAAAACTCAGCTCACAATGAATATTAACACTTATTTTTCTATAAAATAGTATTTTTTAGTTCTTTTATGTTATTTTTATTATTATTTCATGTATGATTCACACTTGCATACTTATGTTTCTATAAAATAGTATTTTTTAGTTCTTTTATGTTATTTTTATTATTATTTCATGTATGATTCACACCTACATACTTATGTTTCTATAAAATAGTATTTTTTAGTTCTTTTATATTATATGTATTATTATTTCATGTATAACTACCACAACACGGGCATTAGCCTAGTATGGTAGTTAAAAAAATGTCAAAAAATGTAACATGTAAACATTTATTAAATAATAAAAAATAAAATACTAAAAAGATGAACCAAATAATTCTTAAGCTTTATTGTGAACACGTTGTAAACACTTTTATTTCAGATGCTTACATGAACATTGCTTGTAGCTTATGTTGTTTTGACGCTTTTATGTAAATATTTAGGTTGTGTTTCTAAATAATAATGAAAATGACATTTGCGATTTGAGAAAGGCACTAGTCCCAAAAATACATAATTATTAAGCAATCTCAATATCACAGTAAAACTTTAATATGTAAAGGGCATATTATTATTTGTTATTTATTTCTACACAACAGACAAGAGCAGTGGCGGCTCTTCTTAGAAGGTCAATTGGGCAATGACCTCCCAAAAATATGATTTAACAAACTACCCGGTTATTAATTTAATTTTTATTCGTGCAGATTCGTACGTTTTTTCGATTCGTTCCAGTGCCACCTAGCGTCCAAATGAGAAGCTATTGCATGTCCGAGCATGGGTCACTTTAAATTTTGTCCCAGACCAATCTCCTTTCTTTGTCTTTGCCATAGAGACAAAGGAGGTAAACACTATCTTGTCTGACGTATGCTTAGTATTATACAAAATTTATTTTTTAGATATTTTCGGGTATGACCGCGGTGAGATAGAGATATCTACGACCTAAGATTATTAAAGTATTAGAGGGAGATGTGAAAAAATATCAGTCGGAACTTTTTTGTTTGATAAACGATAGCCACCTTGAACATGAATATTAGTTCGCGAAATTGTCATTGTTGGTGTAATTTGCATGAAATAATTAAAAATCTAAAATTCTGTGGATATCGTATTGAAAGAAATCGCAAACAATTCATTGAATCATGACAGACGTCTTCAAATAAAGTGACAATTAGTTTATGCTACAAGACAGAAAAATAAGGAGGTTAAACACGATATTTTAAAACGAAAAATTATAATTTTTGTCAGTGGTTTTGCCGGTGCAATAAAATGAACGTATAGGTACTTTTGATTTTATTGTTTACTTTTTAAATCTAGTTATAAAAAATGGACTGAGGTTCGAATTTTAGAAGGAAAAGATTGTTCAAAAAAAAAACATTAATTAGTTGTATGTGTAAATAATTAGAGAAATAATCTTAAATTAAACAATATTGTTTTACCGGCTTCAGAACATGTGAGTACCAGTAAATTAATTACATACAATGACGTTTTAATAATATTCAATACGCATTAGCAATATGTTTTAACATTTCATATTCTTTTTTTTTCAATTGACTCTAGGAGCCGCATCTTTTTTTTTAATAATAATAAATTTATTTCACGTAAAAATCATACAATAAAACATGCGGAAACTTTGACTAGCCAACTAGGAATGGATCCTGTTTTAGGCCAGTCAAATTGACAAGTTTAGTTCATATCATAATTTAGCACTTAATATAAAACAAAACCGGTAAAGTAAATAACAGCCAGATAGTAGTAATAAAAAGACAGATCACCGCAGGAGATTTAAGGTAGATAAAGTGGGAAGGGTAGTGTATAAGTTTATAATATAGTTGGGTGATTAGAAAATAATCGATAGGATTTATAAATAAAGTATAGATTAATACAGAATAGACAATTGTGTTCAGAGGTAATAAATATGTGTTTTTGTATCGTATGGACTTTAAAAAATTATGAATGAGTGTTTTGACAATAATGTACATATATATATTGTATCTGGACAGAAAGTTAAAATGAAAAAAAATGCAAAGAAATAACGAAGAATAAATACCAACCGTCCTATAAAGGTGTATAAGAATGTATGTAAACATAAAATAATAGGTAGGTAGGTAACTATGTAAAACATCAGCAAAGAATAAGAGACAATAAAGTAAAGTTAAGCGAAGTCATAACGAGAGATTCCAATAAACTAAGCCGGAGGACAAGACATTACACTAATTTTGTCTGAAATACTGGAATAAACGGAGCGATAAAGCAGAACATGATAAAATACTAGATTAGGTTAGTAGTTTTGTTCAATGTTCTGGTTTATCATTTTGGCTACAGGTTGTAAAAGGGGACTCACTTGGCCTCCAGGGCGAGGGCAAACACGCCCGCAGCCTCGGGGGCCGCCGCGCTGGTGCCGGAGTGCGTGGTGGTGCACTTGCCGTACAGGTCTGTGGTGGCCACGCCGGTAGCGGGGTCTTTGGCGCCGTTGCTGAAGGTGGAGGCCAACGTGCTGGAGCACGACTCGTCGTAGTGGGCGTTCTGGCCGTCGTTGATGGCGCTGAAAATAAACATAGGTCATTTTAATTAGGCCTGTACAGATAAATACAAACATATTGATATCCATTTAGGAAAGCCACATTATATCTTTAACATGCTCCACTTTCTTGAATATGTAGTAAACAAATATTTTTACATTCTTATACTTCCTCTCAATTATTTTCCTCTTCTTATTCCTGATTCCACTCCCTCCACGGGTGCAGTTTTGATGTCATTGATAGTGTTGTCGGGTGGAGTTTTCATGTCGTTGCTGGTATCCACGTGTGCAGTTTTGATGTCATTGATAGTGTTGTCGGGTGGAGTTTTCATGTCGTTGATGGTGTCCACGTGTGCAGTTTTGATGTCATTGATAGTGTTGTCGGGTGGAGTTTTCATGTCGTTGATGGTATCCACGTGTGCAGTTTTGATGTCATTGATAGTGTTGTCGGGTGGAGTTTTCATGTCGTTGATGGTGTCCACGTATGCAGTTTTGATGTCATTGATAGCGTTGTCGGGTGGAGTTTTGATGTCGTTGATGGTGTCGATGGGCGCAAATTTGATGTCGTTGGCGAGGTCGATGGGTGCGTTTTTGATTGTCGTTAATGGTGTCGACGAGCGCAGTTTTGATTTTGTTGGCGGGGTCGACGGGTGCATTTTTCATGTCGTTGCTTAAATGCAATAAGGAAAATTTGTTGAGCATCAAAAGTATAGTCTTACCTATTTATAGAAACAGTCCACATGGAAGCAGCATAGCCATCGCAATTGCAGTCATCGTCCTCCCCTCCGTCACCACTGGCCCACACGTAGATGTTGCCCAGTCCATTTCGGCCCTGCAATAAACATACATATATATATATTCTCAACGATTCCCTAGGAGGATACTGTGATTTGACTTATGACGGTAGAAAAACACTTTATCTTAAACATACGTACACTTCTCACGCAGGTTCTCCTAGTGAGGTGTTCACAAAACAACACTACTAACCTATTTACATACAGTTACCTACTGATTATTAACATGTTCTAGATTTCTGGAACTTATTATGTATGTAAGATGTAATCATCGGTAAAATGTACGTGAAATAAATATCAATAAAATATTTACAAACATTTCCAAGTTACGAATAACCCCACAATGTTCTAATTCTTCCTACTAGCATTATGATAGGCGGAAAATTTTGCTTATAGAATGATTGAATACTTAAAGGATTGAACCCACGACGCATTTGTCCACTCAGCTACTAATCGGTAAAGGTCAAAGTCATAATCCGGTCAAGGCTCTCAGGCGGCAGGAGCAAAACCAAAAATAATTATCCTTGAGAGGGGTCTTTGAACAGAGTCTATGTTCTAAATCTCTCGGTTGGGCCGGTTCGTGACGCAAACCCGATAATCCTTCTCTCTAATGACCTCACGAAATAAACAATATGCGACGGTATTTAATAGGACTCCACCAATAAAGCGATAATCCTTAGATGTGTTACTAAACAGATTTTAAAGAAAACGGCTGTAGTTAATTTAAATAGAAACCGCTAATAGACAGGACGATGAAATTGTTCACCTATTCAATAATGCAGTATGTTGTATTTGAACGGGGAAGCATTTATAAGACTCTTGTATCAGGTAGTCAAAACACTAAAATGATTTTTAAAGTTATTTTTAAAAGCAAGAAATTTTCCAACCAGTGAACTTTTTGATAAATTTGTGGTCTTACCAGTTCAAAAAGTTTTTGATTTTTTTTTTAAGAATCTGAACTATCCTCAACGCGAAGTACATTAAGTACTAAGAACATTAGGGAATATATATATATATATGTGTACCAGGATGCAACGCGACAGCTGTACAACACCATAACGAAAACCTAGGCCCAAAGCTATTTAACGATTTACCTGATGCAATAAAATTTCTTTGGCTATTTTGGTGATATTTTGTATGTTTTTTCAATGAGTCATTTATTATTCAATATTTGTAATACATTTTTTTCCTGTAGATAATTCTTACAGGAAAAAAATTGGAACAAAATTTAATTACCTAATATTTTGTACATACACTACCTACATTATCCACAAATTTAAGTAAATAGACTAGCTACCCAGTTAGACACGAGAACATTGCTCTACTAACTCGTTGATTCCAATAGTTAATTAAGAACGTTACATTTTACATTTTTAATAATCTGTAAATTTTCTTTATAATTTCAATTAAAAAATTCACAAAAATAAAGAACTTCGATATTTGAAAACGTTTTATCAATTTTACTAGAAGTAAAGTAAATTGCTTTCTTCGTACCCACAAAATCATTTCTATTGGTTTATATATTCAGTGGATTCTACGGATCGAATTCAACTTTTTAATAATAAATGAACAATGAACAGCGTCAATTTTCAAAGGCGATCATTTCTAATTTGAAACAATCTCGAATCAGAGCGACTAATGAACCTTTTGTAGAAATTGCGCGAATTCTCGCTGCCGAGTTCGGGCGAATCAAAGGAATAATTTGCAAAATGTTTGCAAAGTTTTGCCAAGTTAGAAATTATTACTTCTTTAACGGAAAATGACTCAAATTTCGCGAGCGCTTCAGTAAAATTACAATAAATCTCTTTTAAAGGTACCTACCGCTGTTTCTGGAAATAATGTGGTATTTGAGATAAGCACGATCGAGTTCGCACATCTGCGAACTTCTAAAATTCCTCAAGAATATTTTGTTCAACAAGTTATGCAAAGAAATTTGTTGTTTCATTATGACATGGTAAAATAATTATCCATTTGATCGCGTAGTAGAAAATACTTTAATCAAACAATATAATGTTTAAAGGCAGTTCGTAAATAATAAAAATAGTAATACTATCAAATGTACTTGTACCACATAATTTCAAAATATATTAGTGTTCAAAGAGCTGTGCAAAAATGGATCAAAAACAGTAAATATTTATTTTTATTCAAAATCCGTCTAATGTTGTTTAGTTTATCGGCTAAACAAAACTCAACGGCCTTCACGGACGCTATTGGTATGAAACCCGAACGTTAGAGATGATGTCGTGAAAACGGTCTCCGGTTGTCCTTTTTCGTGGATCAGATTTTAGAGTTTCCGGTCTTTCGGCCTTAAAGCGTTGGATGCGTTGGAGGCCAAATCGGACTAATTGGACGTACAAAAATGGAACCTATTTTTCACTTCATGTCTCATCTAAATATAATAAATTAATACCCGGCAACTGGAGTGGTCCAGTGTATAAAATTAACGTCTATCTCATTAACCTACTGAGTGTTCACAGGTACGCAAGAGGGTAAGAGATAATTCCGTGAAAATGGTCTCCGGTCCTCTTTTGAAGTTTGCATGTTCTTAAGTCGTAGAAAGACAGAGAATGGCGTTTGCTCAGTTATAAGGTTTATGAAAAAAAAACTTATACTCAACGGCAGTAAAACGTAAACAGATCGGAGGAAATGATACAACTGACCCTGACCCTGGGGTCAGTTGTACCGGTCGCGGAATGTTGGTCAAAATTCAGAATTTAGGCATAACGTTGTTCTATTTTAATAATTTTGGCGAGAAAAACCAGTTATTTTGTTGGTAAAGAGAAAGAAAACTCAAGAAAACTATTATAAAATTCGTCAATTGAAGTGTTATCACGAAATTGAACTACTTTAATGTGATAAAATAGAAAAACAAATACATGCCAATATCAAAGCTTGATTTAATCTCGAGAAAATGATTTTCTTTTGTTGTTTAATGAAAACAATGTGCTAAAATTGTCTCTTTTGTACAATTATCCCCCAAACAATATAATATATTACATGATATTTTTTATATTTTTTTTTTTGACGATCAAAATAGGAATTTCATCATAGAAAAGAGATATAATGAACAAAGAGTACAATGAACAAATGATTGGACATTGGCCAGTGGTGTGGTGTGGCCTAGTGGATATGTGGAACACTTACCTCATTAACTCCTCTGACGATGGCCCTCATAGTGGCGTTCCTGGGTCCGTCCACCGTCTTTCCATCGTCGGTGGGTCCCCACGAGGCGCTGTAAATATCGATCTTGTGCGGCTCGTGGCCCATGGAGTTGGCTTCAATCAGGTCCGTCATGTAGGGCTGGTCCAACATACGAATCCCTGCCAACAACAACAACACTCTAGCTTCTGTAATGTGACACAGAGACTGTACTCTACATCTATTTGAGAGGTGGGTATAAATACGTCTCCCGGAAACCATTAATTGGATAACCAACACCTCTGCCACAGGTCACTCCAAGTGGCAAGATTAATTTGTACCACTTGGCAGGGGCGCCTCATGGCTGGCCAGATCGAGAGAGGACAGTTGAGGGAGATCTTTTGGCCTCTCATGGCCTTGCACCGCAGTGGTAGGGATGGGTTCATACATCCCTCCTGAACGTGTCACGTGATTAAGTCAGTGCCATCGAGCAACGACAGTTTCTACAAATTGCAGATACCCGTTGTTACTGCTGAATTGTATGTTGTCTTACAGCAAGTATATTTAAATAAACATAGATACTAAACTCTTTTAAACAGTGAAGTTTACTTAGCTACAGCACTGACTTCGTAATTTGGAGGTGGCTCGCCCAGGCATGTATACTAGTCGGTCCTGGGGATATACTAACCTTTAAATTCCTACTCACCCTTCACAACGTTTTTCTTTGCAGAACTTCCTCTTCTTCATTTACTTAAAATACCCTGACACTATCCCTAAAGATAACATAGGCCATGTCAAAAATATATATATTTGTATCAATGACATAAAAAACATATAAGACCAATACGGTTTGCAATCAATCACAATTATTGGAAACTCTTTTAATAGTTAAGTATAGAAGGAAGCATAAAGCAAGTCTGCCGAAAGAGAAAGAAAGAAATCCATTTATTTTTTAGTGGAGGATGATAAATTTCGCGTTCCGACTGCATTGCTAAAAATAAAACGCGAGGTAACCGTCGTATTTGAAAACTGCCGTATCTGGGAACCATCGCATTTGCTTTATCATTTGAATGTTCTTTGTAGAACGACCATAAACTTCAAAGCAAAGGGTACCTAGTTACTTCCAAGTATAGAATAAAGAAGAAAACTAGAAGTGCCTTCCATACTAATTTGAATGGAAAATAATATTCTATTTAGCCCTATTGATCAGTGCTTTGTCTCACTTATACTTATACTCGTAGATCTCCATCCGATTTGAATTTCGTAAACAGTTTGAAACACAAAACACACACTCAAAGCATTTCTTGTGTTTTTCTTTATTCTATACTTCCAAGCATTTATATATGCTTTTAAAAAACTTTTTTTTGCACTCGAAAATTAACAAACGCTGCAATTAAATAAATTGCATACATTTTGTAAATTGATTCATCCAAATAAAAAAACATATATCCTACGTCGAACGTGTAAAAGTTAAAGCCATATCCGTACCAATTTTTGTTCGTGTATTTGTTTCACAACATCACGTAATATGATGAAAAACTATCAGTTTTAGGGGCTTACTGACAGTTTTCCTTGGCAAGGACACAGAATAAACGGAATAGTTTAACAATTTTCCTTTATACTAGTCCAAGAAATAGCTCGTACGCACGTCATCTTTTTACTCTTCATCAAATTAAGAACATAAATGTTAATATCAAATTATTATAAGCAATCATTAGCCGCTTGAAATATCCATACAAATTGAAAATATCTCCCGAGTTATAAAGGAATAACATAAGTGCGGTTACTTTTATAATATTGTAGGATAAAAGCATCAATTTTTCAGTTATAATATACTACTTCTGATGTGCTTGCAAAGTAGAGTTAAAGGTTAGAGTTAAAAAGTATATATCACGGAGAATTCGTAATTTAATTTTTTTAAACTTTTTAAATAAGAACATAAATTTTAATAACAAATTATTATAATCAATAATTAGTCGCCTGAAATATCCATACAAATTGAAAATATCTCCCGAGTTAAAATAAATGCCGCCAACGGGAATTGAACCCGCACCTTCTAATGTCTGGTCAGGTGCTCTGGACCACTGAGCTACGTAGGCTTATTCCCAACCCGCCAAATAAATCAATATGTACTAGTACTTCAATCAAAAATTACTGCTTATTATATTTTTTCACCTGTAATCAACCACTTTATTAACATATGAAATTATTACTTATAATAATTTGTTATCCTTTGTGCTATGCATAAAAATCTTAACTTATAAACGTTAGTTTATCATTAAAAAATAATAAATTTTAATATTCATTAATTTGTGGGTGACTACGGTTTTATTCAGTTATTTATCAGTTTATGGTAGTAAAATTTTGGATGAAGACGTAATATGAATCTATCACTAACACTATTTAATCCTATGTTCGTAGGACTAATGAGTTTTTACCAAAAAACTTAAGACAAGAGTACGAAGCATTCATATTTGTGTATTAAAATGTACAAAAACTGTACACTTAAGTCATTTTCGCCATTTTCTGACTTCTGGCTTTTATCCCGTTCATGAAAGAAATAACCTGATACAGTTTAACCAGCGACGCATTGCAACTAAATACACATTATTTAAGGCGATGCACTACGTCGTGTAATATTTTAAATTGAGCCGCTATCAATAACAACCCTTACGTAGATGGCGATAAGGTTTAAATTCCCGCTTAACACCATACGCCTGTTATGATTTATGCAAGAAAAAAACATGACCAAAAAGTGCCTTTTATTTTATTTTGTGGATGTTCAGGCATAAATATTTAGTTTTTTTCGAATATTTTATAAATAACTTAATTTGCCACATTATTCAATAAAATCATAACCGAAAATGGGTTCGTAAGTAGGAGATTTTGAACTTTAAAGCAGTTTTCATAGGCCTGTACATTATTTTTTTCTGGGCTTATAAAAAGACTTCTAAAAAATACTCGATAATTTCAAAGGTCAAGATGTATTCTACTCGCAGTATTTAATTAAAGCATCTGAAACATTTCTAGGCGACCAAATTTTCAAACCAAAAACACATGATTTTGCATTACTACGTATGGCATCGCCTTAAGAATCATGAAAAAATAAAAGGCTTACCTGCAATCTTGGAGTCGTACGCCACCCCCACTCCACACACCCCGTTGTCCCTCGCTGCCGCTACCTCCCCCGCGCACCGCGTGCCGTGGCTGAAACAAACAACACGCCACGTTAGACCACCTTACATCCCACTACACACCATATACACAACCTAACGTAACAGTACAGTCATGGGGTACCACCTTACATCCCACTACACACCATATACACAACCTAACGTAACAGTACAGTCATGGGGTATTTCACAAACAAGGGGATATACAGGGGGGATACCATCGACCATCGAGATTCCGTTAGAAATTTGAGGAAGATTTAAATTGTGTTTTATTGTTATATTTTTTTTACTGTAAAACTAATGTTTTTATGCATAGCACAAAGAATAATAAATTATTATAAGCAATAATTTGACAAGTCAGAATATTTCACCAACAAATTTAGAATGCAGCCTTCGCTGCAAAGTTTGAAATGTACATTCAGAGTTATTGTTGAATTTGTAGGTAAAATATTTTGTACATTTGTTTTTGATACGTTTTATACCATCTATCTAAAGTTTGTATTGTGGATTCCAAATTAGCGATGCATATTCCAGTGTACTTCTGACTAATGCAAAATATAACATTACAATTAATCATAGGTTGGGGAGGATCTTATAAAAACAACCTAAACTCAGTAAAAGTCTCGCAAAAATTATTATAAAGGTAATACTTAAAAAAAACTCTACTTTCCCAACAAAATTGTTTCTTAAATTGTTTCCAGTACCAAATATTGATGATATATTTAAGCAAACTTCCATTATAAAAATGTGTAAAAATGTGTAAAGAAAAAAATAACACAGAATATCAAGAATTTTATAAACTCATGAGAAATGGAAATCAATTTATTACGCCAATCTTTAAAACAACTCAAATGCAAAACCATTATATTTACCAAGCCATAAAAAACTGCAATAATCTCCCTTCCGAATTGCGCTGTATTACGAACCAACAAGAACAAATAAATAAAATCAAACTTTTTTTCCAAAAAAACTTATATTAAAAAAAAATATATATATATATTTTACACATAACATAATATTATAACATTGAATCTAAGAATCGTGGCTCCCTTATCAGGCACAAGAGCTCCTCTTTTCTGATAAGGTATACATGACCAATTATGAACCTTTATATTATATTTTGCAAAATATGTATGTATTAATGTAACCCATATGATCTATATTAAAATAATAAAAAAAAAAACAACTTTATTTACTCACACGTAGCACAAAACCAAGCGTTTTATGCGACCTATTAACGATTGAGTCAATGTGCTTATATATCAATTGAATTTCTTAGAAACGTTGTAAACGTGCAACACAAACACATACATGAGACGAGGAAAATAAATTAAATGAGACTCCCCTTCAGAGAATTTTTTTTTAAAGTCGTTGATGTACAAAGCATTCAAGATATTTGGCAAATTACCAGAAGAAATATTAGGATTTAAACTTGAATTACGAAAATATGTGATTGATTTATTAATTTTTTTTTAATAATTCTCGTAGGTATAGGGATTATGTTGGGACATGGATAACGATGTACCTATTTAAAATACCACAAATACAAATAATAAATAAATGAAAATGAGAACATTATTCAGTCTCCATGTTATAAAACACTCGGATTTGGTAAGGCATACCAATAATTCTGATGTAGCATTTCCCTTAATTAACCTTTCGTATTTGTAATACGCAGAATCAATTTAAAATTGAATACGAATAGCAGATTTCTCCAATTAGATTATGTAATTTTTTCTTGTTCGCTGAACAAAAACATGATCATCGAATACTGGTTATTTAATTCGTACAACCTTAATTCGGATAAATAACATCTGATTGAAGAATGACGCAGTAGAGTATTTTCAGGGTGTTGTTACAGTCGAAAAAAAAACAATTATTACGACATTTTATTTTATTTTTATTATTAACTATAAGTTCATTTATGTTAGTCTTAGGAAGCTTTGTAGATGCACGCACAGATGGCAGTGCATAGATCTTGCGGGGAAGTCCGCAAGATGGAGCCAGTGGCCAGTTGTCGCCATGGACAGTGCGAAGGCTCTCAGAGAATCTCACTGGCCCAGATTTCAATTAGCCAGCTTCTAGCTAGGTCGACTATCGAGTCACCAATATAATACGCGGAGTATTAATAAATCCCTGATTAATATAAAGAACCAATTATTTATAAAACTCCTTCCACGACGAGTTAGAGAACTGTTTGTGAGAACACAACTTTTTGTGACGCCACACCGGTCGTCATTTTCAAGAGAAGTGTCGGCGTACGGCCGGAGACCGTTTTCAAGGCATTATCTCTGAGCGAGCGGGTTCTGAAAAAGTTAGCAGTAATAACAAGTGTCCGTGAGCGCCTTAGGGGTTTATTTTCATAATTAACAGGGCACCAGGCCACCTCTCACTTCCATTCTCCCTTAGTTTCGTAATAAATAGGTAAGTTAGTCTGCTTGAAGTGTCAAAAATTCTCAAACGTGATCAGATTTCTCATATTGTGAAATTTTCACAGATTTTCCTTTCTGTAATTTTCATGTCATCTATTTTCAGTATGCACACGCAATTTACATGACATCTATTTTCAGTATGCAACCGCAATTTACATGACATCTATTTTTAGTATGTACACGCAATTTACATTTCATCTATTTTCAGTATGTACACGCAATTTACATGACATCTATTTTCAGTATGCACACGCAATTTTCATGACATCTATTTTCAGTATGCACACGCAATTTACAACATTTAAAAACTATGGAGCTTCAAAATATTCACTTAACCGTAAAAATTATGATTACAAATCGTATCGTTTCAATAAAAAAAAAGATTTCATGAAAAATGTTTTTAAATCTCAGATGAAGAAATATTGGTTATAATATAAATAAATAAATTTAATCGCATTCGTAGCATTACTCGAGGTAGTACCTAATCGATTGTGTGATTATGTAAAATGGATTGAATGTGAGTAACATTACGTATTCTAGCAGTGAATATATGATATTTCCAAAACGTAGGCAAATTGGATATTTTCCATACCGTTATAACTTGAATGCCCCAGATATTAGAGTTAGGCTGTTCACTTAACGAGGTGTATAATTTGAAATCAGTAGCGTAAAAGTGCCTTACTTTCTCCTTGAAAGGGTAACTTCGTGCGTTTAATTTTTTTATGTTGTATAATATCTCCAAAATAATGTATTTATTGTTTAAATTTTAATCATATTTTATATCGTTGTAGGTACTTTTGGTTAAATGTTTTTAGGTCTAAGTTATGGGAATAGATTAAATGCGTATATTAAGTTGTTTAGCGCCGTTGAGGTGATTTTCTCACGAAAACGGCGCTATACAATTTATATTTAAAAATATTTATTTCTATATTTAAAAAGAAAGACAAACATTCCCGGGTTACGAATAACTTGACAATATTTGAAAATCTCCTACTACCACCACAGTAAGCTGAAAACGTTGGTTGTGTTGTGATGGAGGACTTAGCCAGCCGAGGAATTGAACACACTACGCCTGGGTGGGATCCAAATGCGATGTCAACTCGGCCACCGACCGGTCATCAATAATCCTATTATTATAGTAGTTGCGTTATTTGAGCACTAATGTGTACGAAATAATCTGTTTCACATTTAAAAAAATCAGATATTTTACGATTTACACGTCGGCACTGGTCACTGAGCCGAGTAACCGCCCAACTCCCCACCCAGCCACTAACCGTCCAATACCTTATTTTTTAATGATAAACTAATGTTTATAAGACAAGGTTTTTATGCATAATAAACCTTGTCTTAAAAACATCAGTTTATCATTAAAAAATAATAATATTTGACAAATCAAAATATTTCACCAACAAATGTAGATATAATATGTCATTTAGTGGGAAATTTAGAACTGAAAAAGCCTTTCCTACAATAATAAAGTTGGTTGTTTACAGGTGAAAAAATATTATAAGCAGTAATTGTTGATTGAAGTACTAGTACATATTGAATTATTTTGCGGGTTGGGAATAAGCCGACGTAGCTCAGTTGTCCAGAGCACCTGACCGGACATAAGAAGGTGCGGGTTCAATTCCCGTGGGCATCATTTATTTTTACTCCGGAGATATTTTCTATTTGTATGGATATTTCAGGCGATAATAATTTGTCCAATACCTGATACTGATTTTATGTTTTTAAAATTTTTAATGTTGTTTTACAAGTTTTTAAAATTACGAAGTTATAAGGTTTCAAAGAAAACTTGGGTAAAACGTGTCATGTTGCGTCACACGAGACATGATTCATAATTCAAATGGAAGTGTCGCAGTTTTAATATTTAAAACGGGTTTATTAGTAACGGAGTATACACTGAAAAAAATGAGTTAGCTAAAGTGTTAAGCTAATTGAAGTTGTGTAACCATCGCCTAAACTTGAGCAACTAGTACCAAACTACTTTATGTGCAGATACCGTCGTTTTTTAGTAAAATGTGCTTGAGCTATTACAACCAAACTTTAATAATAGCATACTAAAGGCTTACTTACCTAAACAAAATAATCGGTTTGGTTAATTAAGCTAAAGTAATTTACTAAACCTATTTCACTTTAGTAACTCAAGTTTATGTGTTACTTCCCAAAGTATTTAGCTAAATTTAACTAAACATCTAGTTTGGTTAAATGTTGTGTTCTTATAGCCAAACTTAGGTTGGAATATCTAAATTTGGTATTTTTACATAACAATTAGTTGCTTTGCACAAACTTGAGCTAATGCAACAAAACTTTAGTTAAATTTCCCGAACTTTGGTAGATCTTATCGTTGTCACTAGCCGTCCGCGATGACGAGTTGTTTATTTACGACGCAGTTGTCCGTTCGCCACAGTTCGCACCATACTTGAATTGACGTTTGTTGCTAGTGATAATGGCAAACAACACCGTGGAGGATTATTTAATTTCTTGGAATCTGGAAGCTTACATAGAAACATTTAAAGGTGAGTTTTTTGTTCATTTTTTTATTGATCTAGAATTTAGATCATGGAACTATGATATATTTTACGATAATATCCATTCTTTTTGATTTAGAAACTGGCACCTTCATTATTCACGACTCAAGTACGCAATAGATTTAGTAGATTTGTATTTATTATGTACCTAGTTTGAAGAGTGCGTGTGGACGCTACAGCCAGATTATGTCAGGAGTCATGACACAGGTTACAGAGAGTGGTATATAAAATAATAATAATAATTGGATGACTTGTATAGCGCTGTTTTTGTGCAAAATCACCTCAAGGGCGCCTTTATTTCTTTGTTCGTTTCTGCCAGTATTATTTTGTATTGAACGAATGTTGTTTGAAACTGCAGTATTTTCTAAGTTACAGTTTTACCCTAGCCAGAAACTAGAACCAACCAAACTAGCTTTTAAATCGTACCGATGGATGGTCAATCATAGCAGGTTATGTTTAATTTTAATAAATGTGTATTGCAATTATTAATTCGGACATATCATTTTGAACATTGAATTCTGTTGATTTTTTTTGGGAGGGATATGTTTTTTTAAATACAGGGTGTACCCATTGTTTATGTTTACATTGGAATTTTTCATATAAATTAAATAATTTCATTATTAAAACTATTTTATCTCCGCTTGATTCATGATACAGGGTGTTCGGTATCTGCTGTTGTATAAATATACATTTTTTTAATGAATAATTTTCATTCCTTTGAAAAATAATTTTTTATTTTCTTATTTGAAAATTTTTGTATTTTCTCGTCGTTTTTTTCTTTATTTCAGAACAAGCCATAGACTCAAAAACACTCCTGATAATATCTGAAGATGATATTAAAGAATTGATTCCGACTGTAGGGCACCGGGCACTGTTTACAGCACACATTAATGCGCTCAAGGATGTTATTAATCCACCTGTCATAAGTGTAAGTTTTTAAATTTTAATTCATCATTACTGCTTTTAAAAAGCAGTAATGATGACATATTGTATACCTAGGCCTTTTTTGGCTAACCATTTGGAAATAGTTGTACCGGACGCGATTTTGATACAAAAATAATAGTATTTAAAATAATAATTTCTGTAATTAATGATTAAATCGACTGCCGGGGGGTCAAGCAATTCCAAAGGGATAAAAACAAAGCTTGACCCCTTCACCCCTTCTTTCGCCTTTGTGTACATACCTGCTTTTTGTTTCAGATTGAAGATATACCTTCAAATTCCAAACAAACAACGCCCATATATTATTAACACGATGAATTCGTTGAAAATGACATTTCCTTGTTGGAAAATATAAACAAATCACAAAGAATAACGCAAGAAGCTTTTGAAGAGCAAATTTCGAATGTAAGTTAAATAATTTTAGTAGGTTTCAGATACCTAAGTAACTTAGGTTAATTGTTTTATACATTCCGATATGTGTATTTTAGTAGTGGCAGCGTAGAATAGCCGTCCTGTGACTGATATTATGATGATTATAGAAGTGGTTATTAGTTATTTAATCAATATGCAATTTTGTTTTCTAGGACATCATCTCCTATCAATCAATGAAGGGCAAGAACTTTTAATGCAGTTTGAGTCAAAGGGTCTGTTGGAAAATTCTGCCAGACTGTGCAGTACTATTATAAGTAAGGAATTGCAGGGTAATCCAGATAGATCAATTACAAGCAAGAGATTTTATGAATTTGCTTTTCAAATCACCAAAGTCTTTAATAAAGAAAGCGCAGCTGTGTATTTCACCCCATATGTGTGTTTTGGGCCTACCCAAAAAATTGCTGCTAAAGGTAAATTACTAGACACATACAGGCAGCGCCGAGAAGAATTTGCCAAATCAGGACACAAACAATTTTTACTATATTTAAGAAAAAAATATTATAAAAAATGATAATATAAATGTGTGTATGATAAAACATGTTTTCTTTTTTGAGGTTTTGCTGGTAGCTGGAAACAATAGAGACGATTCTTAACAAAATAACTTTTATATGAATGAGGTTTTTAATAAGTACATTCTAGTCTTACAAAACATAATATTTATTTATTTAGGTTTCATCTCTCAAAAGGGTTGTAATAAACTACCTGCAACTCAAAGTATTTAACCCATGATTCTGCATTATGGGTATAATCGTTCGAGTTGATGGTGGTTACATTTACACCCTGTATTGTTTTCAGCTAAACTGCAAAGCTGCACTTCCTATTTAATATAGATAATCTAACCAAAAAGGTAAGCTTCAGTACCTAAAGCTAGCTAGCAGTAGAGAGGTAAAACACCTATATCGGTAGGGCTATTCCAACCAAAGTTTAGTTAATCAACCTAACCATTTTGTAATATTAACTAAATAATAAGGTTACTACATCTAAACAGTTATGTTTCTCTAACCAAACACTACAATATGGTTTAGGTATATAATTTTTAGTTTAGGTAACACAACTAAACACAAAGCTGTCTCAACTGATTAGTTTAGCTAGAATATCTGAATCGTTAAGCTGTCATAAATACAGTTTAGGTAACACAACTAAACACAAAGCTGTCTCAACCGATTAGTTTAGCTAGAATATCTGAATCGTTAAGCTGTCATAAATACAGTTTAGGTAACACAACTAAACACAGAAAGCTGTCTCAACCGATTAGTTTAGCTAGAATATCTGAATCGTTAAGCTGTCATAAATAAACTGCTGTTTAGCAAACAGTAGCTAAAAGTTCGGCAGTCACCACAGCAACTAAACTGTTTAGTAGATAATTACTGAAAATTTAGTAAATAGTACCTAAACATTTCTTTCAGTGTAGGTTAGAGATTAGAAATAGTGCGCTTGTCCTTCCTGTTTTCAAAAAATTCTACAATTTCTGTCCTCTCTCGGCGTGCCTAATACATTATACATTTGTAAAAAATATGAAATTTAATTATTGAAGACAACCGTATTTGTTAGTCTACAAATTCGAAAATTCCCACAACGAAAAAATCATGTTTATGAATAACACTTATGTCGTTAATTCCAAATAAATTAGTAAATAAATATTTCCAGTTCCGGGAATAACCCCGAAAATTTTCCCACGAATATACCCCCAAAAATAATTAATAAAAAAAGCTATCCCGGAGAGTTATTCATGCAGGGAGATTACTGGTTGATTGATGGAAACCAACCTCCAATAGGATATGACACCTGATAACTTGTTTTTTGAGAATCAATATAAATAAAAATATAAGTATACATTTCTTCAAAATCTTAAATCTCTGAAAAGTTCTTCACCGATTGCTTTGAAATTTTGACACAACGTTGCATTCGAATACGCGTGTGTTTTTAAATACCTATATTATATAGATATCACCTGTGACAGGTAAAAACATGCCTTTTTTGAAAAACAGCGCTATCAGTAAATCAACATTTTAAATTAACTTACCAATTAGTAATCAGAACTTTATAGTAGTGTGATTAGAGTGCAGTGTGAATGAATAGTCAAAAATTGTGCTAAAAAAATTTTTGAAATTCGCTGAAGTTAAACTTTTGACGAGAATCGGTAACTGTAGGTACGCCAGATGTTTTCGACGGAATTCTTGGAAACTCTGAAGGCCCTAGCAAGTGCCCAGGGTGATTTATTATCCCGACCGTCGCCTTTTTTTGCGGGCACATTGCACCACTAACACAAGCACCAGTAACAAGATTACATGGAGATGAATGATGGACTTGCCGAACGTCACAGCGGTGCTGCCAAGGTCTGTTATCTATGTAAGGATACTGTGTCAGCGCTTAATTAGCAGCAGACACATACCTGGACGGATGACGAACCTCGTGCTGGCACCGTTGGTGGACGCGGTGCACTCTTTCGCTGCAGCAGCTGGTACAGTTTCCTAACCATCTAGGATTCTTGCTACATAGTCTCCATCTATCTTCATCGAATGTCACGGAGGTGCTGCCAAGGTCTGTTATCTATGTGAGGATATTGTGTCAGCGCTTTATTAGCAGCAGAAACATACCTGGACGGATGACGAACCTCGTGCTGGCACTGTTGGTGGACGCTGTGCACTCTCTCGCTGCAGCAGCTGGTCCAGTTTCCTCACCACCTAGGATTCTTGCTGCAGAGTCTCCATTTGTTCACATGTTCCTGTACTTCATCACTTGTTCCCGTACTTCATTTTATTTAACTTAATTTCAATTTGTTTTTGTAATATTTTTTTTGTAATACCTGCATCAACTGTAAATCGCCCCTATCTCACAAAAGCGACGCTATTAAAATTGTCCAATAAATAAATAAATCTGTTGGACAAACATGCTTAAAAAAAACAGCGCCATATGTTGGATGTAAAAACAACACGCACTATTGTTTCTGTATCTGAACAGACAGACTAAGCCACAGAAATTCGTGGTGGGGTACAGCTAGTTAACAGTTTTTTTTTACAGATGTGTTTAAGATATCCCTTGGGGCAAAGTGAGACCCATTTAACTGTATCTAAAATCTGAGGAGTCCTCGTCATCAAAGAAATGAAATAAATCATGCGTTAGTGATGGGTTCGCTAGAATCCTCGAGATGGGTGGTAAGTGGTTGTAATCTGATATAATATGAGAAATCCGATATGTCTCTGGGGTGATGGAAATTTATTGGTTATTGGAAGCTCCCAAAGCAGATTATCTGATGGTTAAATACATAACATACGAGCTGGCAATTAATGTGTCTGGGTATTATATTATACAATATTCTACTCAAGAATATGGAGTACCACTAATCAGATTGAGCCCGATACTGCGACAAATATATTGGTTTTACCCATGTTAAAGTATAGTAGTTTATAGTCAATTCTCGTTACATCTCAATTATTTTTCAATACTAATCGGTTGACACATTTGCGATAACGCAAATTTCGCCATTAAATAACATACATTAAATAAATAATTTTCGTATTTTTTACAAGATATTCTGGAAATTTAAAAATAAAAGATATTTTCTTACAATTCTTTCTTATTTCTATTTATTTATTTATACTGGGTTTACAGACGATCTCACTTACGTGCAATACAATCCAGTTAATACACAAATAGGTACAACAACCACGAAAAAAAATCGATAGTTTATATAAATCAGTCAGTATCAGTCTTTTGTGAAAAATTATCGACCAATCAGTGTTTTATCATGTTTTGCAAAAGTTTTCGAATCTATAATGTATAATTTCATATTCACACACTTTAAACCACAATTATGCATTAATCAACATGGATTTGTTCCCAATAGATCTATTAATTCTAATCTTCTTGACTTTTGTGATTACGTTTGCAATGCTTTTAACGAAAGAACTGAAGTAGATACCATTTACACAGATTTTAAAAAGGCATTTGATAAAGTAAACCATTCTATTCTACTACAGAAGCTTGATCGTATAGGTATCCACGGTGATCTATTAAGATGGCTTAAATCTTACTTGGAAAACAGAACACAGTTAGTACTTATAAATGGGTATGAGTCACCTCCCATAATTGTAACCTCAGGTGTACCTCAGGGGTCCAATCTAGGCCCTCTGCTTTTTTTAATCTTTATTAATGACCTTGGCCCCATGTTACGCTGCCGTTTTGTTTTATTTGCTGATGACCTCAAGATTTACCGTAAAATTTCCACTGATTCTGATCAAGTTATGCTTCAAGAAGATCTTTACACACTACATAGCTGGTGTACTCAAAATGATATGTTTCTAAATATTGATAAATGTTACATTATAACCTTCACTCGTAACAGAAGAAGAAAGAATCGTGCATATTTCATTAATAATGTTCAATTAAATGCAGTCACCACTATTAGAGATCTAGGAATCACACTTGATTCAAAATTTAAGTTTGATGTACATATCAGTGATATCACGAGTAAATCCTTGAAAATGGTTGGTTTTATACATAGAATATCGAAACCATTTAAAAATACCCAATCCATTATAACCTTGTATCACTCGTTGGTCAGAAGCAAATTGGAATATGGTAGTGTTATCTGGAACCCACACTACTTGAAATATTCAAAAACTATTGAATCTGTACAAAAAAATTTTCTAAGATTGTTATCCTTTAAACTTGGACTAAGTTCCGTACTGCAGTCTTATGAGGAACGACTCCAATACTTTAACTTTACGACCCTGGATAAAAGAAGACAATTTGCTGACTTAATATGTCTACACAAAATTATTCATGACAAGCTTGAAGCAACTGATTGTGTGAGCAATATTCTTATTAAAATTCCTAATAGACGTAATCTAAGGAATCATAATATATTCCATCTAGAATTATTTAAGAACAATATTGCATACTTCAATCCATTATCTAGAATGTGTCGTCTGTACAATTCTATTGAGTGTAACAACATAGATATATATGCAAATAGTCTCACTTATTTTAAAAAGCAAATTAGCAATAGATTGTGAATGTTTGTTTGTTTTTTTTTTATTTACTCTATTTGTTTTCTGTTTTTATTTTTGTTTCTTTTGTTTTTTGGATCATATATGAATCTGTATTTTTTGTTTTTGATATCTCTTTTTTTGCCTTTTTCACGTTTTGCTGTTTATATATTTTTTTGTTAATACATAGTGAATAATGACACTTAAACTGTGCATGATGTGAACATTTTTAAGTGGACTGTTGACATTTCCTTTTTTTTTTGCAGCGCTTATCTAATGTTTTTTTTCTCTTGTTAATAGTCTGTAAATGTTCCTCAACAATAAATAAATAAATATCATAGTTTGAATGATAATAGTGTAAATCTTTTCTTAATTTAT
This sequence comes from Hesperophylax magnus, assembly GCA_026573805.1. Classification (NCBI taxonomy): domain Eukaryota; kingdom Metazoa; phylum Arthropoda; class Insecta; order Trichoptera; family Limnephilidae; genus Hesperophylax; species Hesperophylax magnus. The sequence continues at coordinate 2,704,385 of JAIUSX010000054.1, read as the reverse complement.
TTTTAATAGTTTTTGGGTTTGATTCGTGGGACTCCATTTAATTTGAATTTAATTTTAATATAAATCATATTTAATAATGTTAATTATAATGCCATTTATCTTATTTAATAATGCCATTTTTTTATTTTATTTGAATGTAAATCATATTTAATAATGTTATTATTAAGTTCTTCGAGTATTTTAGTTTTGTTTTATTATTGTGACAGCTGTTTCGGTGTTCAAGGCCATTTTCAAACTGTGGTTAGGCCATATTGAGACGATTTATGTATATATGATTTTATTTACCCCCCCCCCCCCCCAATTTCTTTTTTTATGATGTCTAAAATGAGTTATAACCGATTTTCTGAGAACGTAATTATGATAATAAATTCTCTATTCTCTAAACAACAAAAAGTCATTTTTTTCGATAAAAAAAAACCCAATCACCAAAAAATAACGCGAAACTTTCAGCTCCTAATATTATAAAATTACCAAATCATGAAGATCCTTGTCACATTTTCATTAGGCTGGCCGCATACATACGTTTTTCGTATTCGATTTCCGAATTCGTTTTCCGTATTCGGACATCCGAATGCACGGAATCAGTAGAAAATACATTAACTGCCGCACACGTTCGTTTTAGTTCCGAACGGAACAAATTCCTTACGCACGTTCCGAATGCGAGCCGGCGCGTTCGGAGAAATCGAATGGAAAAAACCTAATGACGTCATGTGGAACGCAGCTATTGCATACAGTTTGTTTGTGCCGACGCAAACGTACGGAAATTTCCGTTCGTAATTCAGTGTTGCCAACGGATCTTGACCTAATATCGCCGTTTCTCATACATAACGTAGCGTAAAGTAGCCGAATTTGCTGTTAGGTGGGACATGTTTAAAATTGATGTTTTTACGTGAAAGTAAAAATTTCGTGGGGGGGGGGGGGTGGCTAGAGAATTTCAAAAAAATAAAATTTGTCCCCAGAAAATAAAAAATTTCATGGGGAGGGTGGCTAAAGAATTTCAAGAAAATATAAAATTTGTCCCCAGAAAAATAAATTTCATGGGGGGGGGGGTGGCTAGAGAATTTCGGGACATGTTTAAAAATTGATGTTTTTGAAGTAGTTTAATTGGCGACCAGTCGCCTTTTAGATTTTTTCGGCGCCGATTCTCGCTCTGAGTAGCCTAAATGGCGATATATCGCCCTTGTTGGCAACACTGGTACTGACGTTTATACATTCCGAATGAAGAAAAACGAACGTTTGCGCTAGTCTCACGGATTTCGAATACGGAAAACGAATTCGGAAATCGAATACGGAAAACGTATGTATGCGGCCAGCCTTAACCTCTGTTTATTTTTTAAGCATTTTTATATCTTAAAACGGCTTTTGAGAAAAAGACTTAACTGTTCTTAGATCCGTACTATTTAGTTCAAGCACAAAAAAGCACGTTTTTGTTGCAAATTTTTTACATATTAATCGATGGTTTGAAGAAAATAATTGAGTTAATCTTTATTTTTCTCGTAACATTTTCCGAACACATTATTTGCTATGCGTAATGCGGTTCCGCAATAAATTCCATAAAAGAGTTTTTGATAAAAATAAAACTTTTATTTGTATGTTTGTTTTAACCCTTTTAGTTCATTGTATGAATCGGAGGAAGATGAAAGTTTCCCTGTTTTACCCGTATAATATTTGAATATGATTTTTTTTAAATGAAAACTTATCAAAATAGGTAATCTAAATCTATAGGTTCTGGTTTAAGCATTTAATATTCCACTGTAATTAATATAGTAAACTGTTTCAATTTTAATTCTGACAATTCGTGGTGGAATTCCAATATATTGATATATTGAAACAATTTTCAAACTCTTTTTTTTGTCCAGTTAAAAAATAAAATAAGTGGAAAAGTTTAAAATTGTTTTAATATAATATCATAAAACAGTACATGTGGAACATGACTGGTAAACGTAAACTATTGACGGAGTTTTTCCAACTGAAATTTAAGTTAAAAATATTTATTGACACCCCCATTATGAACTGTTCCTTACCTATTAGTAGGTAATACGTAGAAGAAACCATTTCTTTCATTATTAATATAGATAGAGTAAAGGTAATTAACTATTCCGATTATTTTTATTTGGTTGAACTCAAACAAGGAACTTTATGACTTCGTCATTGACTTCATTTGAAATAATTATACGAACTCTTTTTTAATATTAGATCTACACAAGAGGCCCTGAGGTAAAAAAATCCCTCATGGCCTCTGGCATGCTGTTTGGAGGGTCTTTTTGTGGAAAGGAAGGAGACAAAAGGTATGAGTGGTGGGTAGGAATCTGGGAGGGCAATGTGTCCAGGAGTGTTGGACGTATGAATCGGCGATGGGTCGAGAGATAGTTCGGCTAAAGAGGTCAAAAGGTCTCCCTTAACAAGGTTCGGCTAAAGAGGTCAAAGGTCTCCCTCAAAAGTCTCTCGCAATCCGACCCGCCAGGTGGGCAATGTCAAGGCCTTAGAAAAACCTCACCCTATGAACCCGGGCACCCCCGCTAAGTCACCAAATGTAGGGAACCACTTAGGGTGACCTATGGCAGCGGTGTTAATTATCCAATAAATGGTTCACGGGGCGGCGGTACCCATATCCGCCCCCTAAATTGTAAACTAATTAAGTTCTTTGAAAAACTAGTATTTTATGTTTTAACTTGTTTTATGATCTTTGCAACATCAACTCTACCTGTGCGAAATATTCAACGTGTTTTAGATGTTGACAGTTTACGATGTTGACAGTTCAGAGAGAAACATTAAACTTACATCCATAAGTAATTAACTAAGTTGAAATATACAAGATTGTTTTTAAATTTCTGTATATTTTTACAAACTTCTCGAGCTTTTCTACAAATCAGGAACTTTAAAAATTCGACAACAATCGTGACACAAGCATATTTATATCATAAATTCACTATAATATCTTATACTCTTTGCAATAGAGCTAACGGATTTTCGATATTAAGTTATTGTTTAGCCTTACAAGACACTCGTTAAGATATTTGACTAAAAAGCATTCTGGAATTACCACTAAATGTTTAGTGTTTTCTGAAAGTGCTTTGTGCTTTGGCCAACATGATATGGTACGAGGTGTGCATCTAGTTTGATAATCGCTAGAACCCAAAAACAATAATATATCATCAAACATTTCGGTTGTGAATATGTCTGTGATTGTAACCCAGGTTTAATGGACGCGGATTTGTTTTGAATTTAAGCATCACTTTGGAACCGAATGTGTCAAGAATTCAGACAAGCGATAAAGTACCTACTTACATTGTTATGAAATGACCAGAAAATTATTATAATTCTATATTTGAAATTTTGTTTAAATATTTCTTTTGTTTAAATTTCTGTGGGTTAATATTGACAATTGAAGTCAGATTTACTAACATAATATCCCATGATTTTTCAGTTGGCATTGAATACTTAAAAAAATGTACATGATAGATGTTGAATAATGAAACAATATTTTTTATTGTGCTATGTGTGTGAAATTCAATTTTATAAATAATTGTGCATATTTGATTGTCAGATCCATATTTATTTTAGAAAAAGTTTGATTGCGGTCCAAATGTTTTACATTTGTGATTTTTGGGTTAAACCTTTGTGTAAGATTTTCACGATTGCTTTTCGTGTTCTGATTAGAGGACTGTGGTGACATTTTCATTGCTTCGAATGATCATTTTATATTTTAGCAACGATTGGCCATGAAAATTTCGATCGAAACTCATTTACTTAGTGAAATTTCTAAGCAAAATTCAGAAAAATAATATGCTGTTTTGCATAATAATTTATAATAATATTTTATTATTGAAATAGGATTCTAAATGTATTTAATATTTCATGTTGATAATTTTTCTCGTAGTTGTAATGTTTGGATTCCAGGCGATCATACATTTAACAAAAACATATAATTTTTTTTGGAATTTTACAATTGATATTGATTTCATACGTTCGTTGGAAAATATCTGTAGAACAGACGCACCTGGTCGAACCCACTTATTAGACGATACCTAATTTTGATGCTAAATATAAAAAAAAAATTCTTCCACACGTCGTCAACTGGTTAATCAGCCTAGTAACCGGCCAACCCTTCACCCCGATCTTAACTGACCATTGCCCACTGAATTTTAATGTTATAAATGAAAAAAGGCCAAAAATTTCTCCGGAAACACTAGTTAGTTCAATAAGTCAACTAATTTTTTAGTAATATTATTTATAGATTTTGCGATATATTGGTATTTCTACTGTATATACATAAATATCGTTGCGGAATTTACAAAATGTACTTACATTTATTGTAATGAACATATCTAAAAAACAGCTTCACCATTCAACTGACAATATGTTTTGAGTATAACTAACAACTAACTTATTTGACACTTATTCTCGAAGCGTCATTGTATCCACGTGTGATGAAAGGCTTAAATCACAGTGAAAAACAGATAAACCATAGCTGCTAAAAATATACAAATTATTAATGAAAACCGTCATTCTAGCGACATCTGTTGAGGTTAAAATTGATTCAGTTTGTTTTTCAGTAGGCACCTGTAATAGTTGGAATTATGTTGAGATTCTATAGTATAAACACAGAGGTCATTAAAATCGTCTAGGAACGACTAGGAACCCCCTTTTGAGGCTTCAAAATAAACATTGAATTTTGTCAACCAATAGATCTGAACAAAGAGCTATAAAATTTTGAGTAACCAATCAGTGAACGAAGAGGCGTACATCAAATGCAGACAAAGGAATGAACTGTGGATCGGGCAATAAAAAAGATAATTAACGACATTTCGATTCTCACAGAAATTGGAGGTGAACGCACTTTAGGGTCAACATCGACTTTCAAGGTGACAAACTCCTGGGAATGTTTACAATAACTGAGACATTTATGGGGTATCGAACCATTGAAATCGGGTGCTTGGAAGTTTTACTGGTTGTAAAGCGCACACACAAAAATGCAATGAAAAAAATTATAAACGTGATAGTATAAAGGAAGGACGGGAAAAGCGAAGGAAAGTTGCTGGCGGAATTTCAACGTGGTGCAATTGTTTATGATAGAAGGAGGGTGTCATGTTCGATAAAAATCGTACTAAGGAGAGGAGTGAGTGTTGGAAACAATGGAAATTGATCGTTGTCAATTTAAGATGAAACGGACATATTGGTGAATCAATCTTGAATGAAAGTCTCGCAAAAAAATAGACATTTTAGAAAGGTGCGGCGACCGGATGGAAGGATAATATAGAGATTTTGGACTGCTACGAAGGTCCTAGGGACGTGAAAATCGAGTATCAGAAGAAGACAGTAAAACTAAACATATAGCGATAGATTAGATTCAGGAAAAGTAGACATTTTACATAATTATTAGGTTAGATATATATTAGAGTTACCCAATATTACGGAGGGATCGAAACAAGATAAAAGGTTGGCGGTCTCATGTATATTTTGAAGGGTAAACAATCGAAATCCGAACATGGTTTTTATTTACGTTAAGGTAATAAACGATTAGAAAAGCGATTAACTTTAACGTTGGGCTTATGAAGTATTTAGATTAGGCAAAAGAGATTAAAATTAATAGGTTTGAAATTAAACTAAATTTACGAGTCTAGTACCAAAATTTTAAACGTAAACAGATGTCAATGCATATGTTTTATGTGAATCCTGGTATGAGAAAGATAGAAAATTGGGCGGAGATTGAATAAAACAATAAAAATGACAGATATCCCAGAGTCTAATTAGGTATATCTCCCGTAGAAGTGTGGAAAACTATATATTAATTAATAATAAATGAAGTATGAAATTTCCCAGGAGACCACACACATCGGGAAAAGTGAAGAAAAGATAAAAGGAAGGGTAAAGAACGGAGATAGGAAATGATCCATGTGGAGAAAAGCGATACAATTCGAATTTATCCGTGAAATTAATAAATACGACTTGGAAAATGAGTAATTATAAGAGTTATGAGAAATGACATAAGAATCAAGAAGAAATTGTGCAAGAAAACGTCGCGGATAAATATAAAATTCAAAGATAAAGGAAAAACTCAAATCTGCGACAGGGAGATAGAAAGTACGGGTGGAAATGGAAAAGCTCATATAAGTAACAATAAAATTAAGTAGAATTTAAACAAATCGAAATTCAAAAATGCGTAGTAAAGATTTCGACATGGATTTAAACAATTTTCGCACGAGATGCATAAAATTGAGATGTATATATATATTATTGAGGACGGACCTATCGCAAATTGAGAAAAAAAAGGAACACAAAATCATGAGAATTTAACTACATTTTGTATGAACACAGGACAAAGGAAGCTTGGGCGATTAACACAGACTTACCCGATTCGGACCCTATCGATTTAGATTTGTGAGATGGAAACTGACCACCGCCTTGAGCCGGAAAGCAGAACATCTTATGGAAGCGCAATCGATATTGATGGAAGGGGAGTTCGGATTTACGAGTTGATAGGAGATAGAATTAAGCATCAAGAGAAATTCAGATACGTCTTTTGGAACCTGAGAGGGGTATAAAAGATGGAACACATCAGTCAGGAGCGAGTCGCGCCGAGGATTCGAAAAGTTGTTACGTGGCAGTACTACGTCTTTGGTAGGATTAACAGTGAAAATCTTTAAGTGTTAAATTTTAAATAAGCCCTGGACTTAGGAAAATTTTGTGAAAAATACAAGTGCTAGAGTCAGTGAAATTTAATAAGTCAGTTAAATTAAATTAAACAGTGAAAATAAATATAATTTAAACTCAGTGCTTAAAAGTGTTGAGTGAAGTGCAGAAAGTGATTACGGAATTAAGAATTTAACTAAAATTTAAAAATAATTATTTCATTCAAAGTGAAAACATTCAAATTAAATTTAAGAGTTTGTTATCGTTAAATTAAAGTGGATGTGCTCGTGAATTGATATTTAAAAATAGATTATAATTTTGTTTAAAATTATTAATAGTAAATACTTCATCTTAGGTTAAAAGAAACACAAAAACAAAAAAAAGGATTCGATAATAATAAACGTTTAAACCTTTGTTCTAAAATTAATAGTTAGAAAAAAATTTAATTTATTAAGAATCGAAATAAATTAAAAGTTTGCACAATTCGGAATAAATTTTCTTATCAATTTATATAAAAAGAAATTTAGAATTAATAAATTGTTCAATTAAAATCCATCGTGCGTATAGCGACAGTGTTAAAAGTGTTTGTCGTTTTAACCGGAATTTTAATCATCAGTCTATCATTTCGAAAAAGAATTTGAAACAGCTATCATTCAAAAGCCTAAACTAGAAAGGTGTTATTAAATCAACGGGTTTTCTGGATTAGGATTTCGTTCGGAAGAAAAATTAAATATCAGCTAATTTATATGATTCAAGCGAGAATAAAATATTATATAGGAATAAATAGTCGAAAAGATTTATTTTGAAATTAGTTGAAAAATACAATTAATTAGGTAGGATTTCTTCATCAAGGTTGTTGTGTACACCCGACCGGAAATACCTTGACGGGGGTAAGTTTTCCTTTTATAAATAATTTTCAGGTCCCAGGAGACACAGAAGGGCTGTGAAGTGGAAGTATATCAATTGAATATTAAATTAAAACAACAAAACAAAGAATTACACATTAAAATATGTATATTGAGTATTTGTGTATATGTATATATATATAAATATAAAATAATATATTGTATATAAAGAATATATATATGAGTAATGTAATTATATATATGTATTTTATTTATTAATCGAAGCATCGAAATGGTAGCGATTTTTAATACCTACCCGAGGACATATCTATATTATTGAAAAGAAAATATGTATTTATTAATATTCAAGTCTATGTAGAATCATATATCTTATATTTATTTATTAATATATGTAATCTTATTTAACGTATTTTTTCAATCGAGATATGTGTACATATATATATATTTATATTATTTTCACCTAACTTCTAGTAAATTTACTAAATTCGGAAAATGAAAAATAGTTTAACTTCAATAAAGGAATTAAAAATATTTAAATTAACAATGCACAATAAAAGTAAAGAGGCACAAATGACTTCTAAGGAATTTTAAAATAAACAAATCTCACATTTAGGTTAGTGTGTCAGGAGATGATTATATTATTTGTTTACAAATAAAGACGTACGAGGGACTGGGTCAACTGAATAGTTTGAAAACGACCTTGGCCGTAACTAGATAATTTATCGGAGTTATAAGGATAAACATCAGGATGTTATTGTGCAATGTGCAGCGATTTGGGTCATTCACAAATGCTTATCGTTCGCAAACGACAATTGAAAAATCACGGGTTAGCCAGATTTATATCGAAATTACATAAAACATTTGAATACCATTGATTAGATAGTCGCATAGGATTTTATTAGTTACCTGAAACAGCTGGAAGATGCGTGCTCACAAATACTTATCAATCACAAACGACAATAGAAAAATCACGGGTTAGCAAGATTTATATCGAATAATTATACGAAACATTTGAATTTTATTGATTGGGTGCTCATACAGAACCCCATCAGTTGCCGGAGACATTTGAGAGTCGAGTACTCTCTAATGTGGCAATCAACTACTTGAAACAATTGGAAAATCACGGGATAGGATGAACAAAATTAATGTTGAAACCTGGAGGTAAAATTTAAAACAAATACAGTTCATCAAACAGGAGGCAGTGGTCGCTCCTACAACAAGACCATTAACCAAACCAAATAGAGATGACGATTCTCTTAAATAAAAACGTCAGAACCAAATCAAATAGAGATGGCGATTCTCTTAAATAAAAACGTCAAAACCAAACAAAAAGCCTGGAGTTCGATAGCTCTCCAAAACAAACTATCAAATAATTTCTTATTCTACTAGTATTTATTAGTATAACCTTATTCTTACGTATATATTCGGTTACCAAGCTAAGAATTGTGCAGAATTCTTCGTGCGAGATCCGAGCTTGGAATGCGAGGTAGATAGCCTCGTATTGCGAGTTATAAACCTTTCCCAAACTGTATGTATACATATATTTATTCGTATGTACTGTTTACTGGAGAATGCGGACCTGCATACAGCTTGCATTTAGGTCGGTAGACCACTCTCGCATTCTCTTTTAAACGTGGAATGAGGATTCACGACCCGTAAGTCCACACCAACCGTGAGTATATGATTGTATATAGGACGAAACCGGTTCGCCCTAAGTAAATTGTAGTCCAAGGAGGTGTTGGAATTTGGAGGTTTCGAGACCCGGGGGGAAACTTGAAGGCAGTACATGATGACGTGGAAGGCTTTTTGGGACGCGATAACTTAGGTATCAATCAAAGAGCCGTGTCAAAAGATTGTGCGAATTTCTAGTTGACTCACGATCATCTCGTTTACTTGCAGGAGGAAGGAGCCAAATTTTTGCTAGCAAAGGGTTATTCTGAGTTCGTCAAATATACAATTAACTAATAACATTACCCTACTAAATCAATTTTACATGTACCTTATAGCAGCTGAGTCATGGAGGAGTGGCGCCAACCAGACACAATAATTAATCATTGCCAAATTTACTAACAATTAACCATTTGAGTTATATTTAATTATCTGTCCAAATAAACATGTATAATATCTTTTATCAGCGTTTAACTACGATTTTGTTAGGGTGCAGGGAATCAATAATTACATTAGGAAAGTTAGCTCATTCAGGGAATTCATTTAAGTCTAGGTTTGCAATGGAAAGACCAATTAAATTGTGAAACTCAACACCTCGATCAGAACCAAGGGGGTTACCACAAAATGAAAGTAATTAAAATCCTATATCATAAATCAAAAAATTACACAACGTTTGATGGAATTTAATTACAATATAAATACGGGTATATTTGCGTTCAAGATCGTAAATAACGTATTAATTAGTTAAGTACATATGTCTATAAAGATATATAGTACAAGAGAGCTTTAAGTAGCTTTCTGTAGATATCAAAGAAAAGGGTCCAATTTTCATGGAGGCTTATGTGTTGTAGGGGAGGAATTTTCCATCCCTGCGAACACGTATGCAAAGCCTTAGAGAGAAAAAAAAATTTAAATATCGATCATAGCCAAGAGAGAAGAAAATTTTATATTGTTTTAAACAAAGTAAAAGAAAATGGTGAAAAGGAGAGAATATTACACACGTTGCCCGAAAAAAAATTATTTTAAAAGAAGCGACTTTTTTTTAGTCATTAGCTTTGCCCCCCGATTTGGAAGTCTTCTTCAGTTTCACAAAACATTTACTTTAGACAACGAAATATTGAATAATTCTTGTATGTATTCGTATTTTACTTTGCAGAATTCGTATTAATGCTGCATGGACTATTTGAATTATCTAACATTGATAGTAAAAACTGCCATCTCTTCTGAATTTGCAATTCGAAGGGGACGTGAAAAGAGGAACTCCAGAATGGATTATGTGGAAGCAATCGCGATGTTCGTCGTTCATTTGCAACATTTGCGCAGAGGAAGTTGGTTGGCCGAGGGGAGTTGGGGAGTGTGCTCCACTTTAAATGGGGGACATATTGAAAACTGTGTCACCATAATGAAACTCTTTAATAATATTGAAAACCTGGACAATAATCCTATGAATTTTGACATTTAAAATCTTGTGGGGTTGTGTAAATATTTATGTCATCATTGTATTGAAGTTATCATTATTTTAAGATGTTTTTAACTAAGTCTTATCTCTACATAGGAAGCCCCAAAGGAAAAAATCCCTTTGGGTTTGCTGTGTGGAGGTTCTTTAACCATTCGGGTCATCTTGTGCTGTATCTATGCTGTATAAACAGATGTAGCGGCAGCTAGTAGTAGGTACTAGAACATCAATATATTCAAGGCGCATCACATTGGAACCTACGAGACGAGCAGGAAATATACACCAACCTACAAGGATGGGAAGTTTTTCGATTCTACCAGTGTATTAGTGTGCCCTATACAAAGCGGACATGTCGAGGTACCTAGTCAGTCTTTAGTATTTAGTACTCATTCGATCAGACCCTTTAAAGGAAAACAAATTATAAGCAATAATTATTTGCCTGAAACAGAAATATAAATTGAAAAAATTTTCCGAGAAAAAATAAATGCCGCTGACGGGAATTTTTATTCTGAAATTTTTTTCAATTTATATTTCTGTTTGAGGGAAATAATTATTGCTTATAATAACAAATAATTTCAGGGCTGACAATACGATAATTCGTTATTTTACTTAATCGAACAAGGTCAGAAATAATCCGCCTATCTGCCAGCGTAATCAAATTGAGTTTTTTCATCAGAATGATATAGTTAATGTCTTGAATTAGAACATCCTTAGAAACGTTGCTCCAAATGGCTTTAGCCGTGTTTGGTGACTAGATCTGAATAGCCAGGAACTTCTCCACCTTCCTCTTTCCCTTCCCCACTTACCTTCAGCCTCACAACATCCCCCAATTGGGGATGCCATAGTCTCACTGGCTCCAGACGGGAGCAGTTGGGACTCTTGTGAGGTACTCACTATAAAAAAAAAAAAAAAACATCCAGCTTAAGTTAAGTTAAATCTAAGAAATTTGTGCTGCACCCTTTCTATATTATTGAAATGCATTTTATAGAATGAAGACCAAATAGGCGAATTATACTCTACCTGACTTCTTACTAAAGAAGAGTAGTGTTTTCAAGCATTCTAGTTTCTCGAAGTCACTTGCAATTCCCTACAGTATGTTAAAGAGCAGTAAGTGAATATCTGTACGTAGTTAATTGTAGAATGTATGTTAAAGAGCAGTAATTGGTTTGTTTATCGTTTAATATAATAATGTTTCCCGGAGAGGGATCAACCAGTAGTGGCACGGTGTCTAGTGCTCTGGTTCTAGAATAGCGGTAGGTGGCAGTGGGAAGTTGCTGAGCCAATTTAATTAACACCGTGTTCCTGTGGTCTACTGTAGAGGGGTCCGCTTACGTGTGGGAGGGGGTCCTACAACTTATTGAGTGAGTTCTTCCTTTTATATTTCTACAGACTTATTCTCAACGTGAATTCCAAATAAACTCTAAAAAATTGACTGATGATAAAAAAATTACATTTTAATTAAAGAATTTTTCAGATTAATATTGGAACAAACAACAAGTGGTGTATCAGTGTGATCACATTAAGGCTTGTAAAATAGTGGATTCTGAATATTGATTGTTCTGAAGGTTTCTAGTTTTATCATGGTCTGCTGCTCGATCTGTTTAAGAACCCTGTCATCATTTTAAATCATATTTGTGTAACCATCCATCAAAACAAATTGCTATCACATGAGGGGCCGAACATATGAATAAATCACCACATTGCCTGATTTTTCGACAAAACCTTTTTTCTGGTGCCTTCGATATTTTTTATAATGAAAGGTTTAATTCCCGGGTTACGAACAACTTGACAATATTAGAAAATCTCTTACTACCACCACTTATGTTCCGTCGTGATGGAGGACTTAAGACGAGACAATAGCCTAAAATGAAGCCAGAATCTTAACGACGTAAGTAATTTGCCCTATCAAATTTCCATAATAAAGTGGGAATCTTAACGGCATAAGTGATGAAGTCGTGTAAAAACAATATTCTCTCGATATTTCCTTGGGTTTATTTCAATTATTTCTGAAGAACGTATTATTAAAATCTCAAATTTTCTAAGAGGGATCTCTCGGTTAGTTATCTATTCATCGTCTAGAAAAATAAAATCTGGTGCTTACCGCAAATTTTATAGATGAAAAACGTTTTATTATATTTTCTAACCGTTTTATATTAAATATTTTAATGGTAAGGTCCTGTTTTTATTAATCTCAAATATAAATAACTTACATCCGTAGGGATCCCTCTAGAAACAATTGAGATATTAGTAATACGTTCATCGGAAATAATTAAAATGTGTGCGTCGAGCAAACCCCCGTTCTTACAGTCTTATGTCGTCCTAGCTAACCGAGGAATTATTGAACTCTAGAAGGGGCGTCATCTCAGCCACTGACCGTATTACACGTATTGAAATTATTTTATGTAATATATGCATTATTGAGGAGAAGAAAGGTGACCAGTGTCACCAAAAATTTAAAGGGTCTGTTTATACTAACTTGTTGGAAGCAAGTTTTAGAATAAGGCCACACGCCCTTGTAGGTGGTTCTCATGTGAGCTATTCTGTGGGTTTCCTTGTAATTGTGTTCATTACGTATATCCTTACTTTTATAATGCCAAGTAGTCGAGAGGTTAGTTCTTGAGTGCTTTCTTGTTGCTGTAACCCGAACACGTAACACTCTCGCGTTAGTAACGTAGTTAGTGGTTGGGTTGATTGCGTAAGTATCTACTGACTTCGTACCTTGGTAAAACAAGGTTCCACCTGCCATTTGTATTAAACTGAAACATGAATGATATTGAGGGTCAAAGTTTGAATCCGGAATTAAATACTAAGGTCGGGTTGCTTCACAGAATTTGAACATTTCATCAAATTTCAAAGTTAATATTCAAGTCTGTGAAAGCCGATTCAAGTTCTTTTTAATGTAAATAATGTAAAACAAAAGGTTAACCATAATTAAATACTAACAGAACTTTAAACTTTTGACTTTTAACGTTTGTGAAATAACCCGTCCTAAAACTTGGCTTTTATGAAAAATTTAATATGAAGAACATATTGTGAGGGTCAATTGTAACAAGAAATTTGAACCATTCATCAAATGTCGAAATTAATTTTCGAGTTCCGTGAAAGTTCTATTCAAATTCTGTTATAATATTGATATGAGCCAGTTGATTTACCAGTTGAGGGTCAGTTGTATAAAAAAATTTGAACAATTCAACAGATTTCGAAATTAATTTTCGAGTTCTGTGAAAGTTCTATTCAAATTCTGTTATAATATTATTATGAGTCAGTTGCTTTACATAACTGAAATAATAACAGAACTTGAGTAGAACTTTATGTAATTATTTACATAATTAACTTCGAAATTTGATGAATTGTTCAGATTCTATTAAACATCCGACCCTAATTGTATTTTATTTATGTTCGAACATTCTAAAAAAAAACACTTATTAAAAAAATTAGGTAAAAAAAACAATTTTTGCTTTGAAAATCAGCTGAATTTAGATCAGGGTTATATCTGATTATTTCAACTAGTTTATTTGTTATTGTTTAATTTTTCAGCTTGCAATGATGTCTTAAACGACAACATAATTCAACTACAATAATGTTCTGCATATATTAATGTATTCTTTTTCATTTCAAATTCAAGCGATTGGCAAATTGTTGTTCCAAGGGAACGATTTGACGGCTTGACCCACGGTAATTACTTGAAAATATTTTTATTTTTCTTTAATTTAACTACCTTCCCGATATATTTATATGTATTTTCGTAGAAACCGCTTAGCATCAATAAATAATATCAAAGTCTCAAATTTATTTTCAACGTGGTTTTGTCCATTAAAATAAATTATAGAGGGGAGCTTTTAAGTTATTAACGTTAACGTTTTCCCAATGATGAGAATTGAAGAAAGACGATTGGCTAAAGCTTTTAAAACCTTTTAGTGCTTTTACACCTTTATAACTCCACTTTAATATTCCATATTCGAGGGAAATGAAAATTAACGTATTGACGTGGGCGCATCTGTAACTGTGTGAATAACTGAAAAATACTCGTACATATGCGAAAGATGTATACAAAATGACCCTAAAGACTTTAACCAGTGATTTCTGAGCTCATTTGGACTAAATAATGTAGGCGGAATTTTGTTAACCGGTGATATTTTTAATAATATTTTTTGTCGCTAGGTTCACTCTTTCCTTTCCTCAACACACACCGCATCCCAAAAGATAAAACTGATTATACCGATCCCCAGATGGAAACTATACCGATAAAAATGAACAAAACTTTGGTTTACACGATCATTATTTTCATAATTAGGGTTCACACAGATAGTTGCCATTATGAAGCAAAAAAACTACGTATCAACCAAGTATCAACTCTTACATAGTCTCACATATCGATTACTGCAACGGATTTTATGCCAGTCTTCCAAAATATTAAATAGAAACTTCAATCAGTGTTTAATGCACCATAACCGGGGTTTCTAAATATTAGCACATTTCAGAACATCTTCGTAACCTTCACGGCTCAAGTGCCCTGAAAGAATCCAGTACAAATTGTGCTGGATGGTGATTAAATCCATCAATGAAATGGCCCCACCCTACATCTCTGAAATATGCGTCCCGGAAAACACTGGTCTGAGGCAGTCAACTCTGAGATCAGCAACATCATCAGCTGTAGGTAGACTGATGGAACCTAAGCGCAAGCCAAATACGAAGTTTGTTGATCGCGCTTGCGGAGCATCTGGAGTAAACTGGAGGCTTGGAATAAACTCCCTCCGGAACTAAGATCCATAACAAGTCCAACAGAATTTAGGTCTAAACTGAAAACATATATAAGCTGTGATAACCTTAAATTAAATATGCCATTCCTGAGAGAAAGTCCAATTATATCCAATTATGACATAAATCAAAAAAAATTGTTTATGTTTATTAAGTGTTAATCTTAAGTGACCTACCAGGTAAGTATGGTACTGTACATTATCTTCATATATAGTTAGTAATAACATAGATCATTTTTATTGTTATTAGAAAAGGAATAATATTTTGAGAACGCAAAAAATGGCAACAACTTGAACATTACCGTAGATCACATGAAAGCATCTACCATTTACCTTTGCCGTTGCCGTCAAGAAATCATCAAAAATGCACGAGAATTCACAAATATACCGAACATAATACTCGATCAAAAATTAATTGCAACAACAATATCAGGACTGAATCATTTAGATACAGTTGGCACTACTTCCTCAATAGTAGATGTGATGGTGATGACGGAGTTTCGTTACAAGAAGTAGATGTTATGGTGATGATGGAATTGCGTTACAAGAAGGTTAACGTACATCTCAATAGTAGATGTGATCATGGAATTGCGTTACAAGAAGGCTAACGTACATCTCAATAGTAGATGTGATGGTGAAATTTCGTCACAAGAAATCTAACGTACATCGCAATAGTAGATGTGATGGTGATGATGGAATTTGGTTACAAGAAGGCTAACGTACATCTCAATGGTAGAAATGATGGAGATGACGGACTTTCGTTACAAGAAGGCTAACGTACATCCTAAATAAATTTTAATGTTAGCTTTTATTATTCTTTTGCATATGTCCTTTAGGTGATCTTTCACGAAAACGGCAGTATATAAATTAGCCAAATTAATATTTATTATTTATGTAAAGTTTCACGAAATTATTATACGAGTATGTATCACATGTTTGTAAATGTAAAGCCATGCATTATTTCAATTGATTTTCATGTTCCTAATATAGTCATACGAACTAAAACTATCTTTCACTGCAACAATAATGTCAGTACCAATTCTTTTATAAACTCCCTTATAGAACGATTAGGTACCAAATATGCAAAAGTAGCAGTTATTTTTAAAAGCACTGAAAGAACTTAGGAAGCATTTCACATATTTTTTAAAATAATTATTGATTAACATTTTTTTTTCCCATTCCTGATTGTAATATTTTTTGATATATTTAGTGATCATATTAGTATGACTACACTGTATAATTTAGTTATCATTTTAGTATATCTATATTGGAATGTCTTCACTGTATAATTTTGTTATCATATTAGTATGTCTATATTAGAATGTCTTCAAGAGTCTTAACTTATGTATTTGCTCAGAAAATCTAATAGGTAAAGTATTTAAGCTAATATAAGGAGGATAGTAATTTTGGGTACTACCTACTCCCCCACTTGGCTGCAGGAGTGTTAAATTCTGTCGGAACGTACTGATCTACCCCTTGTATGATATGTTGTTATGGTGTTATGGTACGGCCCACGCCTCGTGTCATCCGTTTTAACATTGGATTCTTGTATTCAGTTTCACGGCCGATGAAATTTTATGTTTCTACGTTCACGTCGTTTTCCGCTGCCGTATTTTTCAGCGGCACTAAATTAAGACGATAAACCTTTTATACTGTCAAATGTGTCGCATTATCACCCGCTTACGGAATAATACAATTTAGTGTGAAATATGTCTTTTTCCAACCAGTGGCGCGCAGTAACAGCGATGGCACGGACAAGGCGTTTGTTTTCAGGGTGTAACATTTTTCTTCGACCCTATATTTTGAAGGAAGATATCATAAACAAAAGGATTGATGTCAAAATTCAATATCTACCGGTTATATATGTCATATTATCCTTGGTGGTTTTAGTGGAAAGGTCCTTGGCTCTGGGCCAAAAGAACTCGCAAAGGATAAATGTATTTTTTTATTTAAAGGAAGTATAATAATTCCCAAATATTCCCGGGTTACGAATAACCTGACGATAATTTCGAAATCACTTACTACCATCACAGTTAGTACAACGTATTGCTTGTGTCGTGATGGAGGACTTAGTCAGCCGCAGTCAATTGAACTCACAATGCCTGGATAGGACCCAGGCGCGATGCCAACTCGTGCAAAGTCGTGATGAAGTCAATTAAATTATGGTATATTTACACCGTGGCTTACCGATTCCTAGAATGAAAGGTACTGTCAGAATCAGTGAAAACACCATTCAGAATCAGAAAGTTAATTGAAATGGCTTTAGCCGTGTTTAGTGACCAGACTTGTAAAGTTAGGTGCTTCACAAACTTCCTACTGACGTCTCTATTCCTCTCCGTTGGGGATGCCATAGACTTAATTGCTCTTAATTTATTTAATTTTAAATATTTAATCTTCATAATTATAAAAAACACGTTTTTCGGCAGGAAACTGCTTACGTGGGTATATTTAAATATACCCACATAAGAAGTTTCCCATTAGTCAAACGAAGGTTTCATTATTTTGACAAATTACATTGTCAGTGGTTAAAACAACCCTAAATGAACCCTGCCATTATTTCGTGCTTAATTAACTATCCTCGTTCCACTGAGAGATTAACGTTCCTGGTTAGGACCAAAGTTTCCTCATCACAGCTTTAAGGGAAGCTTTTTGGAAGCCGTGATACGAGGAAACATACAGATAATAAATAATGGCTGTTTAATATCTATTTGTAAATCCAGCCAACAGCTAACAGGGCACTTGAAAGGTGTCAATTGAATTTCCTCACGAGCGGGAGCTTAACAGATAGGGGATGACGGACTTATTACTTTTAATGGTGTAGGGGCGTAAGTACACAGCGAACAGTTGTCGGTTCAAGGCTTTAGGGGTAGCGGGAGACTTTGCGGGTTTTCGTGGTGGGTTCCACCCCATTTGAAGATTCACAATGATGTATGAGAAGTGAAATGTGACAAAATGGAATATATTAATTTCACGCCTGGAAGAAAATAAATAATATAAATCCAGCAACATACACCGCTTTGTAATTTTGCTGACGCAACACCTAGCGATACCATGAGCAAAAAAACTATTTAACTTACGCAGTACAGTAAAAAAAAACAATTTAACACAAAGGTACGGAATGGGACCATCGCGCACAATGCATTTTTGTGATTGCTACCGGTTTTCTGTTTGGAGACGCTTGATTCCGTGTGGTGAGGGTTTTATGAAGAAAAAACACTTCTCGATAGTTCATCGAGAAAATTGATTTTATTTGCTGAACGTTTTATGTTTCATTTGATGGGTGACCGGGTATCTCGTCAAAATTATAATTCAACACAACTACACAAAGTGATATAAAGTCACGAAAAGTGATGAAACAAAAAATAAGTTAAATTTTTACGAATGATTGCATTGGTGATTTAATCAAATATTATATTTGTATGCCTTTTTTGAAAGAATTTGTTATATACGGTCAAAACTATTTATTCATATTGCGTATGTACGGGCGCAAATAAATAAACCCTCTTAATATTTTGAAGCAACTTGCAAAAAGTGTATTTTCATAAAATAATTAAATAAACGCCTACTATGAACGAAGAAAGGAGTGTAAGGAGAATATATGATGGGAATGCGAATGGTAGCAGAAGTCGGGGACGCCCGAGGAAGTCATGGCACGATCAAGTGAATCAGGTACTCGAGTCGGGCCATGTCAAGAGTAAGAATAATATAAGAATATGTATGAGACGATGTAAGAATGTGAATGAGGCAAGAAGTGTGTGGTGTGACCGAGTTGTTTGGCAGTCCGTCCTCTCTGCCTGCCCCTGCGGTGAAACGGCGTGATGGTTAGTAGTAGTTGTAGTGAACATGAAGATTACAACGTACGTTTCGATTACCGTACATATACGTAACTTACATTTACCTGTTATTTCCGAACTTATTTGAAGTAAAAAATGTTAAGGAAATTATGTCTCCGCTGAAGTGTGTTTTTTATTTTTTTTATTTTCATATTCAAATTCAAACAATTTTTTTTCGAATTACGTCTCTGAACTACCTGATCCACTGATTTTTTCGTTTATAAGAAAATGAAAAAAAAGGGAAACCAAAATACCATCTACCCTTTTTCTCCAAATAAGCTCAGAAATAACTGGTTATGCATGTCAGGTTAGTCTCTTAATACCCTGTATGATATCTTGTTATTGGTTCTGGAAAATACTCTAACAGAATGTCAGCCATGACTATGTGTAGTAATACGATCTACATCCTTTGATATAAACTACAAAATATTTATTTAATAGTAGAATTATGTAGGTTTAAGTCTCTGAAGTCCGGTACAATATATTTACTTTATAGCTGTACCCCGCCATATTTTTCTGTGGCTCAGTCTATCTGTGCAGATAGAAAAGCAATAGCGCGGGTTAATTTTACTTTATTTATTTCATTTAAACGTCAATAGAGCTTTTACATACAATGCAATTTTTATTAAATACAATAAAAATAAAGAGTTTACATAATATATAAGAATAGGTTTGTTGTCTATGTGAGGATGTTGTGTTAGCGCTCTTTATTGGCAGCAGACACATGTCAGCGCCTATATTGGCGGCAGACACATGCCTGAACGGATGACGAACCTCGTGCTGGCACAGTTGGTCTAAATAACAAATGTAGATCCTAGGAAATAAATTGTACAGCGCCCTTGAGGTGATTTTTCACAAAAACGGCGCTATACAAATTATCCAATTATTATTATTATTATTATTATACAGATTACATAAAATATAAGATTTAACAACAGGATACAGGCTAAGTCCTAGAGAGGTTGATTTTTATTTTAAAAAAAAGTGTTTTATGTATAGTGAGATGCAATAACTAAATAAATAAACAATGTTATAGGTAAACAAAAAATATGTAACATGAAACATAAGAATTTCCTAAATGTAGGTAACATGGAATTTAAGTAAGTGAAATAAAAATAGATGATCTGCCAATATCTTCCAAATCAATTGAAAATAAAAAAAAATATGAAATTGTTGTTCACATTAGCCTATAAACTATGTAACTTTAATTAAGAATCTCTATTACGCAAGATTAGGATAAGACTCGACAAAACATTGATACGTCCAACATATGGCGCTGTTTTAAAAAGAAATGTTATTACCTGTCAGAGGTGAAATCTGTATAGTATATATAAACATACGCTAATTCGAATGCAAAGTTGTGTCAAAAATTCAAAGAAATCGTTGAAGAACTTTCTGAGATTTAAGATTTTGAACAAAGGAACATTTACATTTTTATTTATCTAGATTATTTTACTTGGTTGAAGAATTACGAAAGAGTTTTGTAATGAAATTCTGTTGGGGTTTTTGAAGGGTTTTCCATTTTTTAAGTGACTTTTTCGAAATCAAATGAGATATTTTGAAAGGGATTATCAGACGAGATAAAAAAAGTTTCGGAGGGAAGAACAAAGAACAATATGATGATAACTAAGATTATGGGAGGGTGGGAGATTGTTAAAATATAATTGTAATTTTTATAGTAAAAGGTCACCTCAAGGGCGCTTCATAATTTGTAGAATATCCCTCAGAGAAATTAACTATGGTTTTTGTAGAAATAATTGAGAAAGCTTGCGTCATTTGAATAGGTATCAGAGTTTAATTAAGCAGAAGGATTCAAAGGGTTTCATGACGCAAAAGATGAAAAGGTAGACCAGGTTACTAGTTCCTCATCCCTTATCGTTCCTCGCTACCCTTACCCTCTACCTTGATACAAGCTGAGTATAAGCAGGTAGAAACTATGAACTACAACTACACGGAGCCCACTACGGTTTCAAAGCAACATTACAATATTGTGTGTTGTGTATTTAGGGATAGGTTCCCACCCCCCACCCCCTCCGATGTCCTCCAACACATTCTCCCACTACCCCCAGGGGCTGCCCTTCGTCGTTTAGTTAGATGTTTGACATTGACTAAATACACTAGTAGAGAATATTGTGCTAATATTTTTTTATCAATTACCAACTCGAAGTTCTGTGAATGTGAGATAATCTCGCGCCTAATAATAAATTCAACATTTCTCTTATTTAACAAAACCAAAAAATCCTCTCAAATTATCGAATTTTAAAGCGTGTACTTATTAACTACCCAACTACTTAATTAAGCAGCTATATATTTTGTGTCCGTTGTTTTATTATTTCAAATAAGGATGTAAACAATTTGTCGAAAGAAACGCCACCATCTCAATGACAATTCTTTAGGCTGGTAGGTCCAATAATATATTTTTTAAAGTGAATAAGAAAGTCCAAATAAACGTGACGATTTCACATTATTAAAAAGAATCTTCACTGAACCATTAAAACGGCCACCATCTTGAAACGGAGACGGAACGTACAAACAAATTAACAAACGGACGAAATGAAAAACGATCGATACAAAATAGGACAGTCAGTTTATATAAGGAGTGTGAATATATTATTGTGATTATTATTTGTATGATTTAAGTATAGAGTGCAAAACTTAACATATAAATGTTTTTAAGAGCTTAGGAAGAATAATCTAGCAACGAGTTACCTTCCATATAAATTGGCCTTTCTAGAAAAAATTAATGCCGCCAACGGGAATTGAACCCGCAGCCTTCTGACTGCTGGTGAGCTGCTCTACCAATTAAGCTACGTCGGCTTATTTCAAACCCGCCAAATAATTCAATATGTACTAGTATTTTCTTTCAACAATTATAGCTTCTTACATTTTTTTACCTGAAAACACGCAACTTTTTTAGTGCTGAATCTGCCACTAGATGGCGTCGAGATATTTTTTTTTCATGGGAGATTTTTACATTTTTTATGGGTGCTCCAGGCTAATAAATATTGTTTATAATAATTTGTTATCCTTTGTGCTATGCTTATAACCTTGTCTTATAAATATTAGTCTATCATTAAAATAATTAAAAAATTATTCAAAATTCGACAGCGTTTTAAAAAAACATTGAAAATATTATATAAACAATCTGTTGAAGACAAATGAAAATTAATTATAATTGTTTTTGAACAGAATAGAACAAAACAAAATTATATGAACTACGGTTTGTCTCTCTGCGCTTTTGTCGTGAACAAAAAAAGAGTGGAAGTAATTTTTTTTAAATTAAAAAACTATCTTTGTTAGTAAACACGAATATCAAGTAGATGGTGGAAAACGTGATAAAACGAAGATAAAAAGACTTTTTCAAAACGATGATTGCATTACCATCCGTTGTTTAAATAAAAAACGTTATAATTTATGAACAACATAATCTCATAGTTTTTCCAATCACTCTCCAATATCTCTATAATTTTATTGACAAATTCGGCGTTCGTGCTTCTTTTTCGGAACAATTTAGATAGAAACATTAAAGGTATTTTTCCTAGAAAAAGAATGAAACGTTTTAGAGAGCAGTCAACTTAATAGTAAGCTTCCAGCTACCAAACTTCTGTTATGCAAAAGGAAGAAATAAAGTTTATTGTTTGGAAAACTCTGCTTTAAGTCATTTTTCCAAGTTTTACATTCTCTAAGCTTTCAAAAGTCAAATATTTTTCTTTGAAAAATACTTTTCAAATTTTCTGGAAGTAAGAGGGACTGCAGGCGGGCGTCAACTTATAAGTTATTTTCAAGAGTGGTTTTTCTTAGCATAAAATATGTTTGTTATGTAACTTGTTTTGCCTATTTATCGTCTACACATTATGAAAGTAATTTTTGAATTTCGTTAAGAGCAAAATTATTTTAAATCAAGGTCCAGTGAAACTACAAAAGCCTTTTATAAAAAAAATATTTTCCCAGATACAAATATATCCACAACTTTGCAATCACGTCTTTTGATTTAATCGGTTTTTGATGGCGCGTTATTTTGAGAACAACTCGTTTCCATTTGATGGTTATTCAAACATGTCGAAACCATAAACAAAGAAATATTAAGAGTTCATATCTAATTTATTCCAGAAAATTATAGAAAATCACTAAAAACACTGTAATGCTGTCAGACACACTGGCTAAAGAAAGAGGTCCTGCTACGCGACATAATACCCAAAAAATAAATCATAAAGAAAATAAATAAATTCTTTTGGCCGTGAATAACTCAAATCACCTACTGTGTATCAATTAAACGTATCTACCTATAATTTTTTATTTTATTTTAAAAGTATATAATTTAATCTGTCAATATCAGCGTTACTGAAAAGTACCATAAAAAATATCACGAGTTACGAGTATCCGCATACAACTTTGTGTGTACCAAACAAAAGCTTTGGCGAGAAACAAAGCCTTGTTGAGACGAAAGCTGATTAGCTTCTCATTAACGTTCCTGAAAAGTCTTTCACGAATAATACAGAAAAGCCTCCTGGCGTTAAACTTTGAGCACATGTATCTCTGAAATTGGTGACCGGATAAATCATCACAATGATAATTCATCACATCTTAAAAAAGTTATATAAAGTCATGGAAAGTGATGAAACAAAAACTTTATTAACTGGGTTAAAGTAAAAGGGTTAAGTAGGTTAGGTTAGGTTTAAATTTTTGTTTTCATCGTCTCTGATGACTTTATATCACTTTTTAAAGGTGTGTTTAATTGTCACTGCGTTGAGTTATCATGGAACCCAACCAGTTCATTTGGAAGCGACTTCTGTTTCTATTGCCCAAACAAGTTGCCGCTAGTCGTGTATATGTTATTTCCTTGTTATATTCAGCTTTTTAAGTGTAATATTAATAAAATTAAAATTAAAAAACATACATAAGCGTTTAACATATACATTCCTGAAAACCAGATCTGTAGTCGTCACCACGACTTGTTCAAGATACCACACGGCAGAACCGATGTTCTAGCACCGGTTAGCACGACAAGAGGAATGGTGTTATTGAATGCAATTTCAAAAACAGAAGATAATTTTAATTCCTCTTTAAATAACGTCGCAACTTATTTGTACACCTACTTCCTAAATTTTAAAATAAGAAAGCTTGTATTGTAATTGGATTTATTAATCCGTGATACAACAAAAAACTTTTTTTTAAATATCTCACTGTATTTACCTAAATTTTTCAAATCAATCATACTAACAGTATTTGAAATATCAAAAAACTATCTCAGCTCCCATAACCATGAAACCGTGACATCAATAAATATGTTAAACAGAAATGGTGAAAGATTTCATATACCCAGACTCGTCTATAAGGGATGAAGGAGGCTGTGAAATAGAAGCTAAGAGAAAGATTTGCATGAAAAAGGACGCCGTAAAATGCAAAAGATAAGGAGTTACAGATGTAAACGAACACCATTAAGACGAGACGTCCGGACGCTGATTTATGGCACATTTCTATATGGTGTGGAAACATGGACACTTGGAGCCAGCGAAAGGAAGCGAATAGACACTCTTGTAATGTGGTGCACGAGAAAAATGCTCATGGTTCCATGAACAGCCAGAAGCACAATTTTATCCATTCCGGAAGAACTAGGCATCCATAATAGGCCTTCAACTGTCTGCCTACAACGTATTTTGTTTAACGATGTGTTTGACAGGAGAAGAAGATGAAGGTCACCAATACGCTGGAGTGACCAAGTATCACTGGCGTCCGGAACCTCGATGCCCTCAGTTCTCCAAGCAGCGCAAAACCGCAAGGAGTGGAGGAACCATGGGAATTGGAGTAAGGGTCACAACCCTCAGCAATGAGGAACTGACTTAAGAAGAATCTAAGTATTTTGATGGTTATTTATTACCCGTTACAATATTTTCCCATTCGTTCTCGAGCCAATCAAGTAAGTTTACTTCCAACTCCCTTCAACTTCACGACGTACTTTGGGTATATTTCTATGGCTCTGCAATTTACACAATCGAGTAATAAAAATAGCTACAGAGCAGTATAACAATTAAATATAATGTAGGTTGCCGTCGATATCCTTGTCGAAGGCCAAAATAAAAGCAACTTCGTAAATAATAAACATTTCACTGACCTGTTGAACCAGTCATCTGTGTACCTCGGGTAGGGGAATGGGTCGTTACTACTGAAGTCATATGATGCTTCGGCATTCTGGAAAGATCAAGGTATATTTATTATTACCTTAATTTTACACAACTATGGTCCAAAACACGGATATTTTAAATATTAGAGACATCTAGTGAACAATTTAAACGCTAAATGACAGAGCTTAGATTTCTTGATATTGTATAGCTTGGGAACACTCTTTGTCCACTATATCTGTTTTATCACTTGTCACCGGTCAGTGTGGGTGACGTATTGCACATAATCCCATCAGCTGCTAACTTAAACATTCCACTCTATCAATGTATCAAAGGAAATATTTGAAATACTCCATAACACAACCATAGTCCAAAGTATCTAACATATTCTTCTTCTTTCTTATGGTGGGGGAGTCAGAGGGAGACATCTAGGTCTGCTCATTCTAGGGCGTCAGGCGTCGCCATGTGAACCTCATCAATCCCGCCAGGGAATGAATGGAGCGGGCATTCGTTGACCACATTCACACATCGCTGACTCTTTAAGGCCCCATCTGTGCATCATGTGGGCACAACGGCTATGGGAGCACCTTAACCTATTGATGTCGGACCAGGTTTTGCGAGCCAATGAGAACCCAGGCTGTCTCTCGGTGGGGTCCTGTATGAGGTGGGCATTTCCCACGTTGGCCGTTTGCCACTCAAGTTTCCACCTATCTTCTGGGGTGAGAGGTAATCGGAAGAGCTTCTCTCCTTCCGCCCAGAAGGGCTTTCGGGACTTCAAGTGACATGCCGGGTGGGAGACGACATCTTCGTGCAAAGGTATTGCGCTTTTTTGCAGCGCCTTCTTGTATTCCCTCAGTGTTGCAATTTCTCGGCTGATGTTTGGCGGGGTTATGTTTGCAAGTACGGGGAGCCAAGCGAGAGGAGTAGATTTTAAAGTCCCGCTGATGGTTCGCATTGTGGCATTAAGCTGAACGTCTACCATGGAAGTGCGGGCGCTTCTAGCCCATACTGGAGCACAGTATTCAGCCGTTGAGAAAAGCAATGGATGCTGTTCTCTGCGCGTTGGCGTCGCATCCCCAGCTAGTTCCAGCTAGCTTATTAACTATGTTAAGCCTTGTCCTACTTTTTAAAGTTTATAAGCTACTTGCAACACGCTCATATAAAATCTATTTTTCTAAATCTAACATATAAAATCTTTTTTTTTCAGTATGTACAGTGTACATATTTGAAAAAGGAAAGTCAAAGTATTACAATTCCAGTGAAATTAAATTTTAGTGAAAACTTTTGCTTCAAAACTGCAACCATTGTGAAAATAAGTAGTAAGTTTTTTCTTGTATTTTTGTTTCCCTCTCTGCAGTTTGTCTGAATCCTTAAATCCTGTCCACAACCTGTGAACAAGTCCTGAAAACACACAACAGTTATTAATATGTAAGTAGCAGTTTTTATTTGTCATTTCATGTTAAAACTCTGTAGTATTATGGTTAACTACCCTAGACCAGAGTTTTAATGTTATTTCTAGTTTTGTAAAGTGCCCTGGAGAATTCGCTAAAACAGCGCTATTAAAATAAGCCAAGTACTTTTATTATAACTTAGTGAATAAAATATATTTAACCATTACTGACTGTTGTAATTTGACACCCTTTGATTTATTTTAACTAACTCCAGACAGCTGGAGGCCCTGGAATGCTGCCTGGAGGGAATTTTAAGGTTAGTAAGTAGCGGAAGTTCTGGGAAGAGAAAGCTTATGAAGGGTGGGTAGGAATCTTGGGGACAGTGTGTCTAGGAGTTACGGATGTACGAATTAATCCCTCTCACTGCGGAGGGTCTCTCCTGATCGAGCCCACCATCCAGCTGGTGTGCAGGCGTATCCGCCACCAAGCCTTAACAAACCTCACCCCAAGAATCTGTGCACCACTTTTAAGGTGACATAAGACTCTAATAACGGGGGTTTTCTCGACGCTCACATTTTTATTATTTCTGATGAACGTATTACTAAAATCTCAAATGTTTCTAGAGGGATTCCTACGGATGTATGTTGTTTATATTTAATATTAATAAAAACGGGATCTCATTTTTAATATTTTTTATGTAAAACGATTTGAAAATTTAATAAAACGTTTTTCAATTATAAAAATAAAGGTAGGCACCAGATTTTATATTTTTAGACGATGAATTTGTGACTTTGAGATTACGCTAGGCTGCGCGCCGCGCCGTACGCCGAATATTGTTTTTAAAAAACTTCATCAATAATGTCGTTAAGATTCCTATTTTATTCTAGAGATTTGATAGGGCAAATTCAACCCTCAGGTGTGTCCAATACATCAGGGCTGCGCATCGCATATTTTGAGCACGGCTGCTTCACTTACATCGTTTAGATTCTGGCTTTATTTTAGGGTATTGTCTCATAAAGTCACCAAGCGTAGCGAAACTGTTGGCGTTACCTATAACGAGCTGAACGTTACCTATATCGAGCTGTTTGATTTGTAACGCCATTGATCCACGGTAGCTTTGTTCTGTTCCCACCAATCACAGAACCAGGATTCAAACTTTAGACTTTGAATCTCTGCAATTATTGTCGGTCGCCGCCGATGATAAGTGTTTAATGACTTCTGGCCTTACCACGACGTGATAATTCAAGTAGTATGTATCGCTATTAAAACGTTAAGGTATATATTGATTGCTCCAGGGCAATAAATACTGGTCTAGTTCACTTTAAACGCTGAGGAAGACAAAATCATTGCGAGTGTCGTTCACCGTATGCTTGAGTTGCTGTGATTAGTGTTTCAATTTATCTTAAAAAGCTGGTAAATAGTACAATATTGTGTAATACTTTGTGTAATGTCTTTGGTGTAGGGCAGTGCAAGGATAACAAGTTTTCATTTGGCAGAGAGAGGACCCATTCCTTTTCTCTGAGCCATCAGAGGCACAGCCTACCGCGTCAGCTGTACCGTATAGCT
The DNA here is from genome assembly GCA_026573805.1 of Hesperophylax magnus. Lineage (NCBI taxonomy): Eukaryota > Metazoa > Arthropoda > Insecta > Trichoptera > Limnephilidae > Hesperophylax > Hesperophylax magnus. The sequence goes on along the minus strand of JAIUSX010000054.1, from coordinate 2,676,096 downwards.
GTTGGTTATCCAATAAATGGTTCTATTTTTTGCTACTAAATTTTGGTTGACATTTCCAGAATAACAGAAACTTAGGTAGATACAATGTCGGCGATATAAATATAGATATCAGACGACGTATGTCACAATACTTGTCGCTTCACATTCAACAATTTGTTTCCCCGTCACGTATCAAATAACGAGTTTGTCGTATTCGAACGAATATGCGGTCCCGTCACTCCAAGCGGCTTCCCTTGTTGTGTTCATTTGACATTGTATGTTCTCCATGTAGGTAGAGTAATAATTCCCAGAACATGGCAAATATAATATATACAATTCAACCTCCGCTTGTTTCCAAAGAAGCCAACGTGAACGGTCTCAGTCTGAGAAATTCCAGCTGTCGGATATTCGCTCTCGGTAAATAGAAACTTCCATCAAGCTTTATTATGAATATTATTGGTTTTTTTCCCGCCTCCACTCTCATTTTGTTCCCAGTTATTTTGAATGTTGAACATAGACCAAGTTTTTTTGAATAATTCAACTGCTAGCACATATAAGTTAAAGTGACAATGAGAAAATAGACTCCAAAACTACAGGACCGATTTAGTTCAAAATTTCGAAGTTTGTTATTAAAAGTGTTTGTAGAGTAGTTTGAATTGTAGAAGAAGTCGTTGACGCCCGATGAAGACTTGACGCATTCTTCACGAGAATGAGATATGTCTAATAAAAGTCGACGTAGATTTTTTTCAAGTAACAATGTGGTTTACAGTATTGAGTGGTAGAAAGTTTAGGGACGCCCGAAGAAGACTTTACTCTTATTTCTGCACTGGAATGAGATATGGTATCGAGTTATAAATATTCTGTACAATATAGTTTTTTTAACAGTAAAAATGCGAATTTCATGATTTTACGTGAAGCTAATGGTAGAAAAGAAACGAATCAAATAATTATTCGTAGTAAAATGCGGCGTACGTGATGAAGAAGAAAGATGTGTAAGGATAATGCATGACTTTGAAGTGAATGGTTGAAGAAGTCGAGGACGCCCGAGGAAGACATGGCACGATCAAGTCAAAAAATGCTCATTATAAAACAATAATAGTATTTCCACCTTTAAAATGCACCCAATAGTTAGTTGACTAGAATTAAAAACCTCCAAACTTTACCCAAACCACTCATAAGCAGTGGCAGCTTGTGACTTTTGGTTGTACTAGAGTGCTGATATTACAAAAAATGTCATTATTGATGTTGTTGTAGCTGAAAACGTTTTTTTTTTTTTTTTTCGAAAATTCGATTTTTTTATGAAGATTTTCAGGAAATTTCAGTTTGGCCGTGCGCCCCACGGATTTCCTGAAAAACTTCATACAAAAAATCTAATATTCAAAAAAATCGTTTTCAGCTACAACAACATCAATAATCCCATTTCTTTTAATAATAGACTAGTCTAGTTAGTCTAGTACACCCAAAAGTCACTCTCATAAGTCACCGAGCAACGCCGGGAACACGTCAGCTAGTAATAATATTAGAAATAAGAACATTCTTATTTAAGCATAGTATTTAAAGTACCTACTTTAAAATAATATGCTTTCGGAAGCACCTCACGCTTTTAAAAAGAGTATTATCTTTATCTACCATAAAATCCATTTGTTGCCACGTTTTTATATACATAAATTAGGATTATTACGATTGAGAATCCCTTTTATGAAAGTTTCACATTGTTTTTTTTTACCACCATTAGATTACGTTCTTATAAAATTTAATATGTAATGAAAAGTGCTTTTCCTAGACAACAAAATTTCGTCGTGCTTTCAAAATAAATTTTTCATCATTTACGCCAGTAACTTTTTTGGGAAAGTAGAATAATATTACTTACTTTTTTTTAGCAGTATGAAATTAATTTTCAATGCAACTACAATTTTTTTACAGATATTTTTTTGGGAAACAAGGAAAACTATGCACTACAGAACAAAATGAGAAAAAAATTCTTCTGAGTAAACTCAAACGGTGAGCTCTGGCATCATGGAATTTTTCCAGCAGTTACATCCTCTATGACTCTTGATTTTTCGGCTGGCAAGGTAATATTATTACTGAGCCGTAGGGCTTTTTGTGGAATTACGTTTGATTTTACGACGATACAATTTGCAGAAGTTTGATTAAATTTCTGAAATTTCTAGCTAAATTAAAGTAGGTTCTACCAAATTACATGTTTTTGATTGAATAAAAAGCGGATTACACCATGAAAAACATGATTATAAAAATTGTTAGGTTAATTCAGCAAAGCTATGTTAGTTCCTTGTAGCATTCTGTATTCATTTTGAAGTCGTAAGTCAGCGTCAATTTTGATGTTCAAAACTCATTATTGTGAAATATGTTTTGAATTATTGAATATATATGATATAAAATCTTAATATACATATAATATATTTTTTAATTTATTCATATTATTAAATATTATATTAAATTTTTTTGTAAAATTTTCAATTATTAATATTGTAGATATTTTATAACAAATTTTTAATATCTATTAATATCATTACACAGTTTTTATTACGGGATGTTATATGAGTACATATGGTTACAAAATATATTTATGATCGCAATCTCACCAATGAAGAAACTGGTTCTTGCGCTTGGTGAGAGAGTTACACTAATTATAAGAAAAAATAGAATACCATTATGTTATTGGTAAGTATGTATATATAATAGGAACAATATATGAAGAGACAACACCTAAATATAACGGAGATGAGTATAGACTGATAATAAACATCAATAAAGAGAAAAACAGGCAATTATTTAGTTACTTATTTCTGAAAGTGTAATTTCAGTTTTAGTTTCAGTATGTTAATGTCCTTTAATTTCTTTATTTCAATCGGAAGGTTGTTGAAATACTTTATTCCTAAATAGGTATAGTTATTTTGCATTTGTTTGGAATTACATTTTGGAATTTTGATATTGTATTGATATCTTTTAGATAGGTGGATTTCAAATTTTTTGATTATATTATCTTTATAAATTTGGATAATTGCATTTTTCTTGAATATATTCTCTACTCGGGGCACCCCGAAATCTGTAAATAGCGTTTCTGTTGGATACTTAAAAGGTTTCTTGAGGATAACTTTGAGGATTAGCTTCTGGACCACTTTGATCGGGGTTAAAATCTTATTGTAAGACCCCCCCCATCCAATAATTCCGTATTGAATTAACGACTGGATTAGTGCGTAGTATACTCTTTTTAGGTCACTTCTTTTTAAAATATTTATTAATCTTATGAATATATATACACACTTTCTGATACGCTTAACCAATTCACAGATTTGTCTCTTCCACTTTATATGTTGTTATATTATCACTCCGAGATATTTAATTTCTGAAACTGAGTTCAATATTGAACAGCCTTGGATGTGTTTTTATTACATTTATTATTGTGAATCATTATTTTAGTGTTAGGGAGTGTTTGTAGTTTGTTACATTGCTTAAAAATAAGCTGTTTTTTTAATTAAAACAAGCGTATAAAATAAAATTAAAAGTTAATATTAAAATTGAATTCTTCAAAATAAACTTAAAAACAGAAAATAAATTCAATTCCATGAAGACACAGAATTCGTGTAATAGTGGAGATCGCCAAGAAAATCACTTTTAGGGGTCACTTCTGAACCCCCATTTTTTTACATTTAAATTGTCAAGATACTTACATAATTATATTTTAAATCTGGATGCATGTAGTCCACACCTGAAACAAAAAGAAAAGAATTGTGCCATTAAAATAAAGACTTGGAAAGTGGAAATTTGGTGAAATAAGCACATATTTTGTGATTATTTACGTACATTAAAAAATCAACATACGTAAAGTTTGCTATTAATGCGAAAAAGCTTTCCTAACAATATTTCAGTTAAATAAAGTATGAAATGTGTGCTGCCAGGAATAATCTATTCATAGATGGTACCCATTAATTTTCCTCTCCATGCGAAGGCTGAATAAATACCGCTTTCATGCTTCAAAGTTCTCAGAAATTAACCGAAAATAAAACGTTTTAACTTTTACGTAATACGCACGTTTAATAATTTATAAAGTTAAGGATTGAAACAAACCGAATAAAAATCAAGCGTACTTTACCTGAATAAAATCTCGCATAAAAGAATTTTCTAAAAAGCCTTTTCAATTGAACTCGGCACCTTACACACTATTTCGTCCATTTGATTAAAGCTCACAATTTATCTCGGTATACTTTTTATTCATTTCTAAAGCTACCCTTGTAAAAGATTCGACGAAATTTTATTGATTTCTCGGATTATAAAGAAACTCTTTGACAGCACACTAACTGACAGCATGTCTAGATAGTTTTGATATATGAAATAATACATTTTACATATCGTTTACCAAATGAATTCTTCAGTTTCGGATTTCTACTTAACAGTGTGTTATGTTACTCAATATGATTTATATAATGACTAGCTGATGTGTACCCGGCGTTGCTAGGGGTTATCCTTAGGAGATAGACATATATCAAAATAAACTTTTCTGTAGGCCTTTTTAAGATATAAAATTCCGTAGTAAATTATTTTTATGTATCTCATATAGTTTAGCCAGCGTTAGCAATGCAAGCGCCCAAATTATTATTTTTTTGACTTAATTAAAAACAACAACTATTCTCTACTTTCTAGAAATATAGTATGCATATTTTATATATATAAACCTTCCGGGTATATATATAAACAACTAGGCGTTTGTTTTATATTATTTAAAGAAGAGTGTCTGTGGCGGGAGGGTGGACAACGGGCGGGAAGCAAATTTGATTTGTTTGTAAATCTTCAGTTTTATTCTAAGACTGATGAAATTTTGCACACTTGACCTTCAAAACAAAAGGTAGGTTTTCATCTAAGTATATTATATTTCGAAGCAAAGCCCTCACAATGACAAAGGGACATCGGCTAGTTAAAATATAAAATCTTGCTTGTTTCTTGAAAAACCTAGCTATTTTATTATGATTTTTTATGTTCTCTAAGATATTTGATGTTTCGAATACTGGAATAACCGTGACATATGTTTTTTTTAAATTTTGTTTGTGTTTAATTCGTTATATTTTATTCGTTTAATAGTTTATTATTTTAAAATTTAAAGTCAATTAATTTAATGTAATAATCTTATTGTAAAATTAGGCAAGTATTTTAATTTTTATTATGATGACAGCTGTTTCGGGTTCATGATTTTACATAACTCTCAACGCAACGCTTTTCAACTCAAAAAAACATTATAATACACCATATTGTTTATTGTTTATTATAATACACCATATTGTTAATTGTTTATTATAAATTCTTCAATTGTAATAAAAATACAGATTTGGAACTTTGATGAATATAGTTATTTAGCAAGTAATCTAGGTCGGAAAAATAAGTTTTCATTTAATTATGTGTTTAAAATTAATAAGATATTGATTTTGAAAAATGGTATTGAAATTCTGAGAAATCAATACACTTTATACAGACCGAACTGAGTGAACCTAACATCGGGTGAAATATCACTCAATTGTGCTCTATCAGTAAATATAGCGATATTATTATCTTTGACGTAGAGCGATCTTGATTATAAAAAATGCCTTGCCAAAAAAAATCCTCCTATCTCCGAGCGGTATCTATTGAATTCCACAAATGTGCGGGAAAAAAAGCACAAATAAATGCTAAAAGAGTCGAGTAAATACGAGCAACCTTATGCCGGGTTCACACGAGGACATAGGATAATAGTGTGTTGTTCAAACTACTATGAACAGTAGTTTGGAGGACAGGACAATTAGCCAAGACGTTGTCCCAGAGAAAGACGGGCAAGGTATCTCCGCAGGCTGCGCTGTCCGCGTATAAACACGGTTGGAAACATAGACATATGAATATTAGTAGACCTGCCCTAAGTGATTAAAAGCGTATTATCCCCACTCCCCATACCGGTTCCATTGAGCCGGCTGGGCTCGCGTTTGGCCTCAAATGAAATTTGAAAACGTGACGTCATCATTCTTGTGCGAACTATGGTCGAGGCATCATCGGTTCATTTTACTAAATAACACGGCAAAATTTTGACTTGTACTATGAAAACTGGTAAAAATAGATGTGAAAAAAGAGAATAAACCCAATTGTCGTATTACATTCCATATATAAGCATTATTTTACTTTATTTTAAGCATATTCACATCGTATAATATGAATCAGTTGTTACTATCACATAGAGAAACGTCTGGACGCGAAACACAAAGCTGGTTGGTTGCTGGGAAGTAAATTATGAACATTTATAAAAGTGTCTTAACTAAATACTCTGAAACTAACTACGACTCTGAAAATAAAAGCTGCCTTACTTTGCCGAATTTGGACTTCGCAAATTTGTTCATAACGTGGCGAGTAATTTGCGCTCCCATGTAAAAATGTCTATTCATTCAAAGCAGATTTTACTTTTAAGAAGTAAATGGTGATATTATAATGCGAGATGCCTATTTACTGTCAGATTGATTTATTGACGAATCACAGTCAGCTTCACTCGTTCCCTCGTTCCCTCGTTCTTCAACAGTTGATTTTACCCCTCGCCCATATCTTCTCGTCTATTAATTCCTATGTCTGTGGTTGGAAAAGACAGTAGGAAAATGGTTTGTCGTTCCACGGGTACGTATCTCGCTATCGGCACTCTCGGCGCTCGGATCTTGTATTTCGGCTTTAGAATGTCAAGTAAATGGAACAATAAAATACATCTTGGTATTTTTCGTAAACTCGCTAGTAACGCGCGTTGTCATGTTTCCATTTTCACAATGTTCCACGTTTGAACTTCGGTAGGATTGTTGTATTGTCACATTTCCTGCCTTGCGCGGTCTAGACTGTTCACGGAGCAGGGACAGGACAATATTGTATTGCCTTTCCTCGAGCCATGGGACACTGAAGAGATAAACGGATAGAATTGCGTTATCTCCGTATTTTAACAGAATAGATCAATTTCAATGCCTGTCTGGAGCTAAAAGTTGCAAAGTTTTATCCATAACGATTTCCAGACGATTGGCTCGATTAAAAATCATACATTCGTATATTTTCAAATCAAATAAGAAGTTTATATTTTTCTTCATTAAATCTGCTGATAGTAAAAATATTTATATTTTATACCATATATAAGGTTTTTTTTTTAAATCCTTCAAATAATAAACGCATGGATTATGAATGTTAGTAAATACCCTATAATATTAATAATACGTCCAACTCCAGTAAAATATTGGCACTGTCAACAACGCTGGCAGCTAGAGGCGCTAGTGTAGCATATTGAGGTTGCACTTACTAATTTGTATTTTGATAAATATATTATTTAATAATAATATATTATTTAACAATACAAACATGTCCCAAAAATTAGATTCTGTGTTTGCAGTTTACGGGTGAAATAAATTACAAACAACAATAACACTCCAAGTTATTTTTTAAGATGCAAAAAAACTTTGACAGATTAGTTATAATTGCGGGAATTAAATTGAATTTGTAATAATAATAAGTAATAAATACAATTTAACATTACCTTTATAAATTACCTTATTACCTTTCTAAACCATCAAAGAGATAATCACTAGCTACATTAACAAAATATTAACGTAAAATATAGGACATATTTCACATAAAATTCATTAAAATGCATGAAATAAAACTAAGGTGCACAACTCATGCCACTAGTAGGCGCTAGTTTAGCATGCTGCCACCAGGATGTGTGGGAAGTTGAAGGTATTATTATATCAGGGTATTTGAAGTTTTCGAAAGGGTTAGAATATTAATATTCTTGTACGTTGTTTGTGGTCTACTGGGAATGTCTACAGTTACAGATATTATAAAAAAAATAATTTTTAACATGTAAACAAATATTACGATTTGAGATTTTCACGGCCGAAAATATTATAGTTATTTGTTTTATGGCGTGTAATATTTACGGCATAATAAAAAAATATTAATAGCTACCTAAATATGGGTAGATAACACGCGATTGGTTAAGCAAATTTATTTGATTGATTTTCTTTCAGATCGGTACCTTCTAGGGATTTTCTTTCTATACCACAGGATGGTATAAATAATATTATTGCAGAAGAATGATTGTTAGAAAACCGAGGCCGGTACGACTAGTATATTTATTTTATCTGTGAATGTATTGTACACGTTCCCTAATAATATCATAACTCTGGAGATATTTATGAAGTGTAATATTTATGGCAGTGGAGGGCGGATGGATTATGGCGGGTCGTAGTATTTTATTTCCCAAGGCACGCGAACTTCAAAAAGATTCATGGCTTTGTAACAAAAAAACGTGAAACTTGATTTATGACATTTTTAAGATGCTTATTTTATTACTTTCAAACGTGTTTGGAAAATTTATCTGGTTGCCTTTTTTACTGGCACTAACTTGTAATTTACAAATAAAAGAGAAATTCACCGTCGCATCCTTATTCTCGCGAAAAATAATTTTGTATTTATTTATTATTAAAAACTTTCGAACGGTGAGCTTTGTATCATTCGGATAATTTTACGTCTAGAATTTCTAGATCAACGCAATCACTATGTATTAATCTACATGTGTCTCTTTTACTCTTGCCTTTCTATGACTATATGTCATTTGAGTGAGCGTTTATATAATGTCGTATTTTTATTTGTTTTTTTTTTTAAATTTAGATGCATGCAAGCCAATGTATCCACGTCTGAGTAGATTTTTGTAATTATATGTACCTATTTATGTATTAACTTAGTTTTTATAACTGTATTGTTCTGAATAAATCTAATAAATTATCTGAAAAAAAACAGTATAAATACATCATATTGTAAAGTAGTCAGTTTAATGTGTGGATGCGCCTTTACATTATTACGCTAAGTCAAGGCAGTTGGCACAACAGATCGAACGGAAACGGTAAAACGGTCAAAATAGAGGCGGATGTGCTTTGACGTTTTGGGACCGTGGAGGGTTTTTAAGGGAGGATTTTGGAATCCGTATTGATCAAGTTTAAGTAATTAATTTAGTTTTGCCCGAAGTAGGATGAATTCTTTTCTGTGATGAAATAACTGAGTTGCTTTATGTAAGAGTACCAACTGTTTAACAATACGACCTTTCTTCTACAGTCATAAATGGTTGACATATAAAAACACCGGGTACCTACGTCTCGGGGAATGGTTTTCATTGTGTGTAGAGAACTTTAGCTTTAAAGCCTTTCAGAAACATTCCCATTTGGTAAAGGCACAGTGAAACCTCTGATACCAGCCCGGGGCAGAGTAGCAGTGACTTACTATTTTAATACAATAGTTTCCTCAAACCTTTCATTCGGTTTTACCCCCCAGGCGCTTTAGTGGCTGAACATTAAGATAATAGTATCGAGATTATCATTTTGTTTGATTAGTTATAATAAAGTCATATTTGAATCTATAATGGTATGAACAGACATGCTGATTACTAGCACGTAAGCATGCTACTACTGAACAAATGCTATTTAGTGGCAAAACATTGCTAGTATTAAGCATGCTACAGGAGGCGCGGGTGGAAAATGGGGCTTTTACTCATTGCATGTCTTAACAGGTTTGTTTATGAGAACGTATTGATTCGATAAATAATTAGTTTTAGAGAGTAACTCATCAAATTTCTGCAGAAGCACGCGTTAATGAATTTTATAACTTTTGAAATATTCTTCTCGCATCTCTACTAACAGATGGTTACTTGCTCCGAGGTTTTTGCTTCTAGTTATCCACTTAAAGCGACCTTGTAATGTAAATCTAATGATGATTATTTAAAATAATAATTTTGCTGTGTTTACTCCACTAATATGATGAAATATAAAATTAAAATATAGATGATTTTAAAAAAAGCATTTTGATGGGCGTAAATTTAAATCACAAACGACCGATTTACGTTCGAACACAAATGTGTTGGATATTAATGAAAATTACATTAACTGTGAAGTAGGGAAAGATTATTTTTTTAATAATTACAATTAACTCGCAAAAAAATGCCTTTAAAATCACGCAAAATTGACTTATTTAATGGCCCACATTTCAATATTTAAAACACAAGAAAATAAAATAACACATTTTCGTTCCAGAATTTTTTTAAAATATTATCATCAGTTTGCTTAGGTATTGTGGCCAAATTCAAATTTAAATTTTGTACGAAAAAGACCGCACAACCGTTCCTTTTAACGTAGGGTGCAGTTGGTGCACTGCTAAAATATCTACCTGACGCCTATGTTTTAAAGACTGGAAACCGTTTGTTAAGATAATATGCGCCCGTTTCTGCTCAGAATAGTCAAGAGTTTTTCAGGTGTTATGGAGCTCCAGATGGCTGCCAAACAGTGAGGCACCCTTGCGGTTTGTACAGGGTCAGTATTTGCGTACTATTAAGCAAAAGTCATACGCAAGCAAATGTGTACATTTGAAGAGCATGCGCGCAAGCATGCTTAATTATGAGCATGTTTGTCCGTACCTTAACAACGCAGTTGGGGCGAAAATCATAAATTTCGCAACGAAAATGTATTGTTATTATTATTATTCTCTTGTGTACTTTAATAATAAAGATGTATGTATTTTCACTTAGCCTTGAATGTTTCGTACAGCGTGGCGCAATATTTATTAACGTTTTTTGTAAAGCAGAACAAAAGTGATTACTTTATTAAAAAAAAGTCAGAACTTTTTATAACCGTAAATAAATCAGCAATAAGGTAAGTTCACCAACGCAACCTTCAAATCACAATGCTGTGGTAGGAAATACATTCACTCTTTTCAAAAAGAGTTTTCACTCTTAATTCCTTCATTAATATTTTCGCTGCCTTTGTTAAACAATACATAAATTTGGATTTAAAACCAAAATACTCTAATTATATTACCATTCAATAGGAATGGAAAATTATAAAATAAAGGCAATTAATTCGATTTTAGAGGCCACGTTGGCAATTATTTGTGAGTTAATGATAATTTAAAAAAATAATAATTTAGCTTTATCAGTACTTAAATATTATTATTACATAATTAATAAATTTGGTTGGGTATTTTGGCAACAAATTCAAATTTAAGTTTTGTATGGAAAAGGCCGCGCAACAGTTTCTCTGAAACACTGCTGCTTCTATCGCCAATATCGTGAAACTTTTTTTCGAGAGCATCGCCAAAGGATTTTTCACGAATGACTTATTTTTATGGATTAATCCTTTTTTCTTTCAATTTTTTTACTAATGAGCCGACCGGTTTCATTTTATTACGAGCATCTTCAGACTGGTATAATTTGAACTAAATCTGTGATACATACTGAAAGGTCCGAGGAAAAAACCGAAAATAACTTTAAGGGTATTTTGTGGCAATTTTTAACCCTTTAGATGGAAAAAAAGTTTTGGTTATGTGATATGGATTCACCAGTTTTTGTCTATGTGGTATAGATTCACCAGTTTTGGTCAATGTGATATAGATTCACCTGTTTTGGTCTATGTGATATAGAGTCACCAGTTTTGGTATATGTGATATAGATTCACCAGTTTTGGTCTATGTGATATAGATTTAAGATTTTGACAACCAAAAGTATTTTTGCTATTTGTTTTTGGGGTGTTATGCCGTGTTGCGCTAACTCCTTCTTTAGGCAACGTTTCGGACAACGTTACAGTATCCATCATCAGGGCAGATGTGTGATGATGGACACTGTAACGTTGTCCGAAACGTTGGCTCAAGAAGGAGTTAGCGCAACACTGCATAACACCCCAAAAACAAATAACAAAAATAAGTGATATAGATTCACCAGTTTCCCGTTTGTACCAATAGTTTCTGGAAACCGTGTGTACAAAACAACGTTTTTTTTTCTTAGCACGGGCTTACCTAGGCTAGTACACTTTTTCTTTTATTATTTATTTATTCATACCTTGAAGGTTTTTATATGTTCATATTAATATAACATTATATACTGAGTATGAACGATAAAAGCAGGTAAAATAAAAGTGATCATAGAGAGTTCTACTGAAAAGTATTTAAGGTAGTATAAAAGTAGCTACAGAATAATCTGTAGTAACTTTGTTGATATTTATAAAAATAAACATTAACAGTTCCTTGTAAAGCATGTTTGTATTTAGCAAACCTTTGTTTAGCCAGATTGGTTGTTTGACAAAACATAGCTTGATTAATACAGCGATAAAAGGTACACATGAAAAAGTATGATTTAATGATATATCGAAAGTTGTACGATTGGAGTTTGGTAAGTGTTTTATTGCTAAAATAAAGAAGTAATTTAGTAAAGGTACATAAAAACAACAAGATATAATATTATTTCCCACCCACTGTCATAGTTCGGAGTGTCGCATGTGAGACAGGATAGAGCCGACAGATAGATAGAGCCACGAGCCACAGAGGATAGGAGAAAAAGTCGTTTTTTGTGGTTTGCGACATAACCACAGAAGTCGTTTTTGTCTGGCTTGAGTAATCAGCCAGGCCCCGCTACTTTTGCCGGCCGGAGAGATCCCACCGGCCCACCGAGCAGGCGCTCGCGCCCACCCAACTGCCTTTATCAAGGCAACACTTTCTCGCTATACTTAAACAACGAAGACTCACGCTGGCCCCCGCAAACCGCCCACAAGCTCCAGAGACGTGCTCCCTCTTCAAGAGGAGGCACCGACTACCGCCTGTCAAGATGTTCCCGACGAGGATGCTCCCCGCTGACCACGAGGACTCCCCGGTCGTGGTACCGCCCGGCGCCCACCAGATAGCGCTACGAAGGAAGACAGGGACCATGCGCCTTACGGTCCCCGCACCACAGCCCCGCTCCGAGGACCCAAGGACCCGGAGACCATCCACCACCACGACTGCCACCACGCCCGACGTAACCGAGATGACGGAGCCCATAGCAGGCCCCTCCTGGGCAACAGGACCCAGTCCTGCCCCCAGGCGCCCCCCGATAGGCCCAGCGTCGGCCTACGTGGCGCCCCCGAGGCCCCAGCAGCCGATGGAGACGGCTGCCCCCCAGGATGGAGGCTGGACGAGGCCGTCCAACCCCGCAAAGAGGCCCATGTCCCCACGGGGACCACAACCGCTCCAGTGTGGCAACCGATTTGAAGAGTTGCCCGAGGTAAGCGAAGGCGCCGGCGCGCCGCGTAATAAGCGTGCCAACACTAATAATTCTTTCTCCCCCGCAGGTACCGGAAGGAGAGACCGTGTTCCCCCGGTTGTGATGACCCTGGGGAACATGACACACGCGCAGATCACAGCTGCGGTGCAAGGACATCTGGGGGCGGGTAAGCTCTTCACTTTTAGATATAACAGGGGCGGCACGGCCAACATCTTCGTGCGCACGATGGAGGACCATCGCGCCCTCACCAATGGACTGCGAGCGGAGGCGCGAGGCTTCCACACATTCACGGCCGAAGCCGAAAAAATGAAGAAGGCCGTGATCAAGGGCCTGCCTCTAGTTGAAGTACAAGACATCGCGGCGGATCTGGAATCGCAAGGATTCCCAGCTGTGAAGGTGGTCAAGATGACTGCCTCAAATGAGTATCCCATATACCTAGCGCACTTCAATAAGGAAGTCAACATGGGACAGCTGCGCGCGGCCGTCAAATACCTGTGCCACTGCCGCATTCGACTCCAGAAGCACAGGAGTAATCACCTTCAGCACGGCACCCAGTGCTACAGATGTCAAGACTTCGGACATGGGTCCCGAAACTGTTCGCACACAGCAAGGTGTGTAAAATGCTTACTGGAGCATGCTTCGGCAGAATGCCCCAAGAAGACGAGAGACGAGCCCGCCGCATGCTGTAACTGCTCAGGCCCGCATCCCGCCAACTACAGAGGCTGCCCCAAGCGGGTAGCGTACGTCGCCTCAATCCAGCAGCGACCTGCCAGAAGGCCCCAACCCCCTCCGGCAGAACAGAACCCGAGCAGGCCACCTCCTCAGCCGAGGACGGATGGACGCACATGGGCCAACGTAGCCGGAGGCACCGCCCCCGCCCAAGAGCAGCGCGAGACCGCGCCGCCCCCACAGCCCCCCCGCCCCCAGCCCCGCTCACAGCAGGAGCCCGTGCGCGCGCCCACCACTACAGAGGACGACCTGGACATCATGGCCCTGCTCCAAGGCCTCCTGAGGATGCGATCGCAGCTCGCCCGCTGCACATCAAGAGCAGAGAAGCTCGTCGTCCTGATGGAGCTCCTCACGACCACCCTCGATGTCTAATCCCGAGAAGGTGAGAGTCCTCGTATGGAACGCATTTAGCGTGCGCAACAAGACAGACGAACTGCTCGCTTTGGCAAATGAATTAAACACAGACATAATTCTCTTATCAGAATCCCACTTGAATCCAAGCGTACCGCTGAGAGTGCAAGGCTTCGAGATTTACCGAGACGACCGACAGGGAAGATCAGGCGGAGGAACCGCAATATTCGTTCGACAATCAATGACGTCCACAAGAATTCCCACTCCGAAGTTGAAGCACGCTGAAGCCACGATTATCGAAGTCACCATAGAGGGTAGAGCGCATACCATCATCTCCGTATACTGCACCCAAAGTAACCTAGTGAGAGAAGATCTCAATAAATTGCTCAATCTGGGACCAATCGTTGTGATAGGAGGCGATTTGAACGCCAAACACAACTACTGGAATAACTACAGAGGTAATGCGAACGGAAATACGCTCTTTACACACATGCAGACAAATACCTATTCGATAATGGCGCCCGACAGACCTACGTACTACTCGCAACGCTCTAGATATCCGAGTACTTTGGATATAGTACTCGAGAAAAATGTTAAGACAATATCTCCACTGCGCACATTAGACGAGCTGTCTTCGGACCATCTGCCCGTGTGCTTTACTATAGGCGGCACAACTTCAAGGACCCCCAGAAAACAGCGCAATTATAAGGATGCGGACTGGGAAGGATTTAAAAAGGAAGTCAACGAACGAATTCATCTCACTTCGGGAACTCTGCGCTCGCCACAAGAAATCGACGCAGCTACAAGCACTCTCACAGAGATTCTTCAAACAGCACAAGATACACACATTCCTCTCAAAGAAGTACATTCATACACGATCAAGCTTCCCGAGCACGTTTTATCGCTCATCAAGGACAAAAATCGCCTGCGACGCATGTACCACCGCACGCGTGACGAATACTTCAAGACAGCGTACAACTGCCTGCAGAGGGAAATCAAGACCGAAATCGCAGAACTCAAGCGCGAACTTTGGGACAAAAAAGTCGCGTCGCTCACGCCGAAGGATAATTCATTATGGAAAATGGCTAGCGCGCTGAGACATAAAGATTTCACTATCCCCCCGCTACAGAAATTGAACGGCCCTGGGACGGCTTTGTCGCTACAAGAAAAAGCTGACACACTCGCCGACGGCTTCGAGAGAGCCTACGCCGCTACAGACGGCCTTTCCGACCCGGCTACGGACCGGATCGTAGCTGACTCTCTACGAGATTTGAACGAAGCAGAGCAGACAAACGCTGAAGATATTCATTTCACAACGCCGAGCGAGATTGCGGTCACAATCAAGCGACTCAGAACGAACAAGGCGCCGGGAAGCGATCAAATTCACAACATTTTACTCAAACATCTCCCTCAAAAAGCCATCATATACACTACAAAATTGTTCAATGCCTGCCTCATGACTGGGCATTTTCCCCAGATTTGGAAATCGGCGACCGTGCTGCCATTCGCAAAGCCGAATAAAGATAGAACGCAACCGACAAGCTACCGGCCGATTAGCCTACTATCTACGTTGAGCAAGGTATTTGAACAAATTATACTAAACAGGCTTGTCCCACACCACGACGAACACAAGACTTTGCCAGACGAGCAGTTCGGCTTCAGAAAGAGGCACTCCACGACCCATCAACTCACCAGAGTAGCGGAATTCATCGCAAGAAAATTTAACGAACATCGCTTCACCGCTGCTGCGCTCATCGACCTAGAGAAGGCATTCGACACCGTATGGATAGACGGGCTCGTGCATAAGTTGCACCGCACCAACACGCCCATATACCTAACGAGACTGATACAGGAATACCTAAAGAATAGATCGTTCAGAGTGTTCATAAGGAACGTGTTATCTTCAATGCGTGAGATTCCAAAAGGCGTGCCTCAAGGAAGTTTACTGGGACCATTTCTCTTCATTCTGTTCACCTACGACATCCCCCGAGACGAGAGATGCAATCTGTCTATCTACGCAGATGACGTCAAACTATACGTTTCCTCGCTGAAAGCGAACATGGCCGCGATTTACCTACAGAGGGCGCTCGACGCGCTCGTAGAGTACTACAAGAAATGGCGCCTGAAACTGAACGAGGCGAAAACCGAAGCCATCATGTTCACGAGAAAACGTATAAATAGAACACCTGACTTCAACATCGAAATGGGAGGACACAGCATTGAATGGAAAGATGAAGTTACATATCTCGGCCTGACCATGGACTCCCGCCTCAACTGGAAATCTCACCAAGCAAAGATGCACGCGCGCACGCGAAAAGCGATCGGCATGATGAAGCCAATTTTCAATAGACGGAGTCCGCTACTTCCCAAAACCAAACTCCTCGTCTACTACTCGCTCATTCGTCCGGTACTCTCGTATGCGATTCCCGTATGGAGCAGCATCTCACACACAGACCACAAGAAACTACAGACACTTCAAAATCTCTGCATTAAAATCACATACAACACGAGACTCAGAACAAACTTGAAGAGATTACACGAACGAGAACAAATCCCAACACTATACGAATTCACACACAGACTGACTGCACGCTTTTACAAATCACTCACACTTAGTAAAAATCCACTAATACGAGACATAGGACAATACAATGCTCCGAGCGACCTGACATTCAAATACACACACAGACTACCTAAACACATCCTCATGGACCATGACCACATATGGCACATACCAGAATCAGACGCGGACGAATAGCGAGCAGTAGGTATTTCCTAAACTCCCGACTTTCCTCCTAAATATATAATGTTTATATATCTATTTATATATTTATATAATATTTTATAATTTGTATGTATATGTATGTTTATTTTCTATCCTCCCATAAGTATATATTAACATAAAATCAGACACACACACACACATCTCAAAAATGCAGGACATCATATACCGATGTTACTGAAGGCCGCATACGTTTCAAGTTGGCGTTCGGCCGCTCCTTCCGGGTAAGGTTTTCTGCGATTTTCCTTACTCCCAACGGCAAATGCGGAAGGAACCCAACAATAGGGCGCAGCCGAAATTTCCTCCCCCCATTCCCAACACAACACAAACAGACACGTATGTAGTATATGGCCGCTGTCGGTCGCTGGTGGTGCTGATGCTGGATGAAAACATGCAATTTTAGTAGGGTTTTTAGGTAACAAATTTTTTCCCTACCGAGAAAATACAAGGCCTCTAAGTCTATAAAAGCCAGGTAATATTTGAATAAACCCATATGAGGTAAAAATTGTGAGGCGCATATGACGCCGTTCTATTTGTATAAAGAACATTAACTTTAAATTCAGTAAATTTAAATGATTCACCACTTCATGGAATATAAGAATCTAGAAAATAAAAAAAAAAAAAAGAGTGTCGCATGTCAGCTCGTATTCGTAAAACAACAAAAAAACTTTATTTTTCTATTACGGAGAACGTGGCCCGGTGGGAAGCTTCAGGGTCCGCAATTTTATACACGTGAACTTTCAAACACGTGTTGCTTCGCGCTGGAATGTAATTTTTTTTTTTTTTTTTTTTTATTAATATCAATAGCAAAATTTGTACAATATGTAGGTTTAAAGTATAATATAAGTATATTTTTTGTATTTTTTTCACAGTCCTCCTCACTAGGGTTTCCTGTTCTGAGGCGGCCTGTAGTTTTTCTTAAATTTTTGTATTTAGTTTTGAATTGTCTTTACATTGTCTTCATAATGTTTGTAAGTTGATTATTACTTTGATCTCTAAGCCATGTTTTGACTTTTGTTTTAAATATATTCATTTCGTTTATTTTTTTGGTTTCATTTGGTAGAGCATTGAACAATTTTATAGCATGGAATTTATTATTTCTCTGTCCAAAGGATGTGTTCAAACTGGGAGTAATCAGGATATTTTCGCTTTTTGCCCTGGTTGTGTATTTATGTTGGGCAGTGGAGTATTCGGATATGTTTTTTTTCAGTTTAAATAAAATATTTTTTGAATATAGTTTCTGTACATTGTAAACATTGAAGTTTTTGAATATTTCTTCTGTCGGAGTTCTAAGCGGAACTTTCAGTATAGTCTTTAATACTCCTTTTTGTGCTATATTGAGCCGCTCTGTGTGAGTGCTCAAGGCAGACCCCCATCCAGTTATTCCGTACTCTATTTGTGATTGACACAAAGCATAGTATACTTTTTTAATATCGTTTATATTGAGGATATTGCGAATGTTTCTAAAGAAGTATATGTACCTGGTTAGTTTTTTTGTAATTACATCTATATGTGAGTTCCAACGGAGATTATCATCAATTTCAATTCCAAGATATTTGATGCTTTTGGAGTGTGCTATAGTGGGACATGGGCATGATAAGGATTGATTTTTTTGATAAATTCCTTGGCATGAATGTAATTTGAGATTAAGGTCCTCTGACGGCTGCCCTCTGGCTGTTTTAGAAAATGTCAGATATTTTGTTTTATTGACATTAAGCGTCAGGGAGTTTCTTTTAAGCCAGTTTTGCAGGAGACCAAGTCCGTGTTCAGCTTCTTTGTAGGTATTTATCCAATCTTTTTCTTTAAATAAAATTACTGTGTCATCAGCAAAACTAATGATTTTTCCTCTTGTTTCTAGGTTACAGATATCATTAATGTATATTAAAAATAATATCGGACCTAGTACGCTTCCTTGTGGTACTCCATGGTTGATTAGGAGAGGTTTGCTTTTTCTCTTATTAATTTGGACGCTCTGTGTACGCTCCGTCATATAGCTTTTTAGTAAGTTTAGTGTTGTACATGACATACCAATTTTTGAAAGTTTTGAAAAAAGTATTTTGTGATCTATTGTGTCAAAAGCCTTTTGTAAGTCTATGAAGATTGCCAAAGTTTTTTCTCCACTGTCTAAACTTTTAGTGATCATATCGGTAATTTTTTCTATGGCGTCACTAGTACTTAAGTTCTCCCTAAATCCATACTGAGTTTTTGATAATTTTTTATTGTCTTCTAAGTAGGATAAGAGTTGTTTTTTTAGTATTCTTTCCAATATTTTTGAAAATGTATTTAGTAGGCTTATTGGTCGGTAATTGTTTATGTCATTTTTACATCCTTGTTTAAATATTGGTATAACAATCGCTTTTTTGAGGGCTGTAGGGAATATGCTATTCGTTATAGACATGTTGACTAAGTATGTAAGTGGTTCGATAAGTTCTTTACAGAGATATTTTATTGCGTTGGTTGAGATTGTGTCCTCCCCTGAAGAAATATTTGATTTTAAAGAAGAAATTGTGTTTTTGATATCGTCAGCTGTAATTTGTTTAAAATTGAGCTGATTTCCTTGCTCAGGTGGTTCGTTTATTTGTACATCTTCATTACATTTTGTAACTTGCTTTGCTAGATTTGATCCTATATTTATGAAAAAATTATTGACGTATTCAAGTATTTGGTCAGGATTATCAGCGTATGTCCTGGGAACATTGTTTATATTCAGCACGTCAATTGATGTAACGTTGGCAGATTTAGAACTGGTTATTTCATTTATTATTTGCCACATTTTCCTGGGATTTTGTTTACAATCTGCAATTTTTTTCTTATAGTAGGTTTCTTTTGTACACATAATAACTTTTTTGCAAATGTTTCTGTATCTTTTGTAGTATCTTAACATGTGTATATCGTATGGAATTTTTTTAAGTTTCTTGTGTAACTCGTCTCTTTTTCTTATGCAGTTTATAACATTCTGTGTAATCCATGGTTTAATATGTACATTTTTGTGTGAGATTTTCTTATTAATTTTTGTGGTATTAGCTAGTATGTTATTCTGAAGAAGTTCTATGAAATAATTCCATGCATCATTTGTATTGTTCATACTTTGCAGTTTTTTCCAATCGGTACATTGTAGATTATGTTTAATGATGTTCCAGTTGATTTCTGTTTTTTCTGTTGTTAATGGTTTTTTCTTCATTTTATTTGACTTGTTTATTTTTATTGAAAGCATAGTTGTATAATGATCGGTTATAGTTGAATTAAATACAACAGTTTGAGTAATGTCTTTTGTTTTACTCATTATATGGTCTATGCAACTTTCACTGTTGTCCACTTTTCGAGTAGGAACATTTATTAAGCTTTCCAGTCCATGGGATGCTAGCATCTGCAGATATTGAATTCGCTTAGGGTGTCCATTTTCTAAAATATTTATATTTACATCTCCAATAATAAATATGTTTTTCGTTTCTTTAAGAAGGCAGAGTTCCTTGTCTACGGATTTAAGGAATGGGTCGATGTTTCTTGTTGAGGGCGATCGATAGATTGCTAATATAGCTTTTTCTTTACTGATTTTAATTTTTAAACAATTGGCATTTGTGATAATAATTTCTTCAACTTCGGCTTTTATTTCGTTTTTAATGTATATAATTACACCGTCGTTTTGTTTTTTGTTATTCAAACTTGAGTAGGTTGTATATCCAGCAATTTCCAATTTCATGTATTTATGATTTATCCAACATTCAGTAAGTATTATTATTTGAAAATTAACTTTTAAATATTTCAATAAAATTTGAAATTCATCAAAATTTTTTCTTATGCTTCTTATGTTTTTGTGTAGTATATTGAAAGAGTTGTTATTTAAATTCAATAGATCATTTGGTTCCGAGGTTAATATAATGTCAGCCATTTTTATATTTTTTTTCGTAATCGTTTTTGTGCCCTTTTGTTCAATTCAATTCATACTAGTAGTTGCTGCAACAGTAGTTTTAATGTTGATTATTCCAATTCGAAACGTGGACCAAAGGGCATTAAAGAAAATTAATGAGCAAAATAAATACTATTTTTTACAAACAAAATTTACAATCAGGCTATGGCAAACAAATTGTTTACTAATATTTTTTTTTCAAATAAGTGAAATGCGTTTTTGCAAGCTGTTTCAGTGCTATTAAAAATACCAGCTACTTCTGCATATTGGTTACCTATGCTGTGTATGCATGGTATTAGGGATTTTATAAACGAATTGGTATTGACATTATTGTTTTAGTGAAAGATAGTTTTAGTTCGTGTGACTCTATTAGGAACATGAAATTAATCATTTTTTTTTTACTTAAGTATTTTTTATTTATTTATTTATTAATCTTAAGTTAGCTCACATCTTCGTGTGTGCTAATAGTTTTATAAACATATAAACATGTAAATTGTTTGGCAAACATAATCTTTCTTTAAATATTTCAATAAAGTCACAAAAAAAGAAACATTAATAATTGAGATAGACATATTTTCTTAATTCATTTTTGAACTTATTAATATTTTCTATCACAGCAATTTCCTTCGGGATTTTGTTATAGAGTTGAACGGCCTGGTACATCAGAGATTTTTGGGTGCTTGTTTTTTTTCTTGTTGGCAATCTAATTTGCTTAGAATTTCCCGTCCCGTGTCCGTGTATCTCGTTATTGTAATTTATTTTTCTTTTCAGTTCCTTAGACATCATCCCTAAGTTAATTTTATGTATAAAAATAAGTACATTCAAATACACAGTTTGCTTCACCGTCAAAATATTCAGCTCCTTTAACATGTCTCTTATCCGTGTGTATATGTTGCACTTAAGTATTATTCGCATTGCTTTATTTTGCAGTATTTGCATTTTTTTCATTTTCTCTTTATTGCAGAGAAAAAGAATTCTTGAACAGTAATTAAAGTGTGGTGATATAATTGTATTGTATATTATCTGGCATGTTTCTTTATTTACTTTGTTTCTGATTCTACCAAGAAATGATATTTTTTTTCATTTGCAATAATGCGGGGCTGTCAATAATTCATTTGCAATAATGCTGGGCTGTCAATAAGGGAATTAATCATTTTAAAAAGAAAATTGACATCCGAAACCAATCTTCTGTCGGACAGCTTTATTAATTTTAAAATTTTCGCTATAGACAGTTATAGTTTATATTTTTTATAGTACTAAGCTTATAATTTATGTGTCTTAATAATTTTCAATGGAATCTGCGTTAACCTTATAAAATGCGGTGACCAAATATATGAGTTATACTCTATTTGGCTCCGAAGTAATGAAGTATAAAAAAATAATATTTCTTATGTTTAATAATAAGGTTAGAGTCAGGAATTTTTTTTTGCAACTCAAAAGAAAATAGGAATATAGGATAAGGATAGGAGAAGCCGTCGATACGTTCACGAGCGTTAATTTGCTATAGTACGCTTTACTTCGGTTGGATATTACTGAAGCTCATTTTTAAGAATGTCGGTATTATTAAATGTGTGTTACACATAAACGAGGAATTGAGGATTTTTTCCTAAGGTTAGTTCTGAAAGTGGGCAAATGTTTATTTGAATAAAATCGGTAAGATAAGGCGAGTTCAGGCCATTTTTCAATGTTTTAAATAATAGGATTTAATAAAAATTAAACGTCTTTGAAGGGAGTAGAAGTTGTAATATTTTGTGGGTTCGGAGTTGTTTGTAAAGTGGAAATTTAATATGGTACAAATATATATATTTTTAAAAAAGAATGACAAACATTCCCGGCTTACGAATAACCTGACAAAATCTTCTACTACCACCACAGTAAGCGGAAAATATTGCTTGTGTTGTTATGGAGGACTTAGCCAGTTGAAGAATTGAACACACTACGCCTGGGTGGGACCCAAACGCGATGTCAACTCAGCCACCGACCGGTCGCTGATATTTACTTCAATGTTTTCGTTGAATTCTTTTGATTCGATTATAATAATAATGATTAGATTTATATGGCGCTATTTTTGTGAAAAATTACCCCAGTGGTGCAGTAATGGTGTGTCGTGTGCCTGTCGTACCGTCATATCGCAACATGCATTTACAGGAATGCCCGAGGGAGGAGAAAGCAATATAATAGGGAACTGAGAATAGTGAATCTAGCATCGCCATCGTCTGGATGCTATTAGAATTCGTAACCTGGCCGAAAAATTGGAAATAGCTCTAGAAATTGCATATTAAGGTGGAATTGCAGTACATTTTTAACTTTATTATTTCCATATGTCAACAAAGAGCCTCAACGTCACATCATGTTCGTTAATCGGAACACGTATACAATAATCTTCCCAATTGCGTGATCATAGAGAATAGAATAAAAATATTTAGGGAAAAAGAAAATTGATGTTTTTTTTTCCGAAATTAGGTAAATTTAATAAATATAAAGATTCAGATCCAGTTGTCAGTTCTGGTAAAATCTTTACTAAAGGAGATTTAAGGGTTCAGAAGTTGGAATAGAATAGGATCTCACGGAAGGTGTGTATTCAGGAATTCAGTACGGAAAGGTGTGCATTACTCTCGACTTGGAGGACCTCGAAAAGGCGTGGGGTCAAAACCTGAAAACCCTGAGCTAGTTATTTCAGAGTAAAAGTAAATAATTTACATTTAGGTCAAAAGTATACGATCAAAACAAGGGCTCTTGGGTAAAATGCAAGGCAAATGTCGGGCTGTTGGAATGAAGAGATTTTTGAAAGAGATGTATGAATGGGAGGATTTCTTTAAATCTTGGTACAAATGATCAAAAAGACAATATTGGCAAATCAGGGATTAAATATTTAGTGCCTTTTAAATACAAATAGTTTAAAAACAGAATTCTGCATATTTATCAAACAGTCTAAAATGAAATAATATCGTATTTTCTCATGTTTGCCAACCTGCTTTTCTCGAAATTACGAGTGTCAAAAACGTGACGGTGTATTTCACGAAATAATGATAATTAATGATCTGTCAACTATTATTTGGTCAAAGTACGCTGTGTAGTGTTGACGATAATTTATTACTGTTGAACTGACACTTCGTCATTACGAAGGCTTCACGAATATATAAATTAATCTCTTTAGGCTGCTGAACAAAATAATTCACCATTTCAGTAAAATTGTTTAAAATAATAACCGAAAATAAATTCAACCAAAGCAAAATTTATCAGAAAATCTTCTCTACTTAAATATTGACACGATATTATTTAAAATAAAACAGAATCAGAATCTTCTCCCCGCAAACTAATGGGCACTTGTGAAATTATTTACGAAGCGTGAAATAATAAATCAAAATAAGTTATTTCCCTTGGCAACATCAGTCTCAATCTATCTGTATCTTAATATCATATAAAAATTCATCCTGCTTATGTTTGTGCTCGCAAAAATCGAAAATTAGTCTAACGATATCGCTCAAAATTTTTAAGTTCGTTTTTATATTTAGGAGTGTTTAGAGAGTGGTTTGAATGGTAGAAAAAGTCAGGGACGCCCGAGGAATTCTTAACGCAATATCTCTGCACTGGATGAGATACGGAGTCGAATTTAAGTCGATGTAATGCAGTTTTTTAACAATGACGTTGTGGTATACAGTTGTGAATGATGGAAGAAGTTGGAGACGCCCGAGAAAAACATTAGCAATAGCGATTATACTATAAAAGAATGTCCCAGTGTGTGATTTTTTTATCTTCAGTTTGATGATATTTTGCAAACTTCAACATCTAAATAGGACTTTAATGCCTACTTGAGATTTTAAAAAACTACCCCCACCCACCGGAAGAATAACGTCGGGAACTTTAGATAGTTCTTCTATTACATAAAAATGGAAAATGAATCAGATTAAACAATTCTGAAGACATCGAAATTAAGAAAATCGTTAATATTAGTTCTAATATAATTAATAATAAAAAATTACCGATAATAATTAATTATTCCTATACTTAATTTGTTTCGTTATCTCACACATATTTTTTCCCCCTTCCCTTATCTTCCACTTTTATACATTGTCTCCCTCTACTCTACCAAAATCTCTCTTTGTAATTTTAATACTTTCCTAAATTATATATGTTTGTTTTTGTATTTATTAATAATAATTATTTGATGTAATATAAATCCTGACGGTCGCTTGTATATGAACGATTATTAAATTTAATAAAATTGTGTTTTTCGTTTAATATTTAATGATTCATTTCGTACAGCTTATTTGTTTAACTTAAAGTTATTTTAATACATACTCGTACTTACATATCAAATAACCTAATATTACATAACGAATGTACTTGTATGTAATTACGGCTTAGTGTACTTGTACTTGAAATGCGTTTTTCTCGGAATCCTATTGCCGAACACGTAGCTATAATTTTGCTATGGAGCGAGAATTTCAAGTTACAATAATTAACTTTTTAGATCTCAAAGAGGCTGAGATGAGGAAAGAGGAATGAAGGATCAAATGGAGGAAGTTTAAGGAAAATAAGTGAAGTAATTTGAAATGTTGTAGTCAGAAAATCAGTGAAGAGGAGGAACTAGTGAAAGAAAGATTGAAAAAACGGTTAAATTAATTCTTTGCTAAAGAATAACCAAAGTTTGCACAGTGAAAAAAAAGAGGAAAGCGGAAGTTCACAACTAGTGATGCAAATTATGATAGAAGAAGAAAAATAATAGACAGGCATCGTGGCATATAACTGTCTTAAAATAAGATCATTTCAAGAAGAAAAAAAAGCGATTCGAAAATCTTCTTTGCCCCTGACTAACTTATCCGTTGCTATACCATAACTAGACCTACCCCAGTTCATAATTATTATTGCCCGTTCGCCGATTCAAATCACCGATGGCCAGAGAAACTTCTTTACAACACGGTTTTACAAATTAACAGTGTTCAGTTTCGTCGTCACGTAGATGCAGACTTTTAAAAAACTTTCACACTTTATTTGATCCAGTTTCTTATCCCTTCTGTGGTTGAAACTAACAAAGTTACAACCTAATCCATACATTAGAAAAACTACCAATGTAATTATAATTAGTGAAGCAAAGTTCGGAAATGCGAGGAAGAAGAATAAAAGGGTGACCGACTAAAGAGGATGATGAGCAAACTAATACTTACGAAGCAATGGCCGATGAAAAAAATCGGGAAAGTTTGAAACATTGAAAGATGGAAAGAGGGAAATAGTAAAACAGAAAACAGAGAATCGGGGCAACATGGAATCAGGGAAACGGGAAAATAGGAAAAGATGAAAAGATGAAATCAGGGAAACAGTGAAACAGGGGGAAAGGAAAACACGGAAACAGTGAAAAGTGAGACACAGAATCAGGAAAAAAGAGAAACAGTGAAACAGAGAAACAGTGAAACAGGAAAATAGGGAAAAAGAGAAACTGGAAAACAGGAAAAAATTGAAACAGGTAAAAAATAAAATAGGGAAACAGGGAAGGCATATAATGGAGCGACAAAAAGTGGAATAAAAGGAGAGTGAATGTTTATCGTTGAGCTTACCGTCGTCCATGATGGCAGTGGTGACGTTCTTGCCCGTGACGCCTTGCGCCCAGGCGGCCTCCACGTTGAGGTCCAGGCGAGCCTTGCCGCCGTTCTGTCCCGTGTTGCGCAGGTACCACTGGAAGGGGAAGTAGGGGTCGCTGGGGTCAGCCAGGGGCAAGGGGGGCGCCGCGGAGGGGGCGCGCGCTCGCAGGCCCCGCTTAACACGCGCGAAACCGGGCTGCTGGATCGCTGAGTGGACCTGGAAAAAAGATTTCAATTTAACAATGCCTATTGGAATATTAATTGACTTTATAGTTATAAGAAATACAGATCGTTTTTACAGTCGCATTCGATATTGTCGCTAGATATTTTTTCGTTGGATAAGGTTGTCGTTGGATATGTCTTCTGGTTCTACAATGTCTTCAAACTCCCCCTTGGTTTCGTGAAGGCCCCGAGAGGGAAGAGGGACTAATCTCTCTTCTCCACTCCTCTTTGGTTCCCTGAAGGCCACACAAGGTAAGAGGGCCTCATCTTTCCTCTCCACTATTTGGTTCCCCGAAGGCCCCGCGACGGAAGAGTCAACTCCCCCTAAATAAATAAGTGTGTCCCACTCTGTTATAGTGTAAAATTACCCCTGTCTCACTTTTCCATTGTTCTATTGTCTCCCTGTTTACCTATTGCCCACTATATGTATTTTTAAAATTATTGTTTCTCTGATGAAGCATAAACTAGTGGTATAAAACAAAGTTTTTGCTTCAATAAATAAAATTACTTGTAATTTTATTTTATTTATTTATTACACAGTACAATAAGATACAGTTAAGGATATTTTTTGTTATTACATAGTTGTAGTACCTATTAAGTATGTCCATAAAATATCATTACGTAATTTCGCCTGAGATTGTTATAAAAGGAACGAAGTGTGTCGATAGATAATAATAAATTAATTGAAAACAAGAATTATAATAAGCTCACGAATTTTAATTGACTGTTAATACATAGAAGTTTTGAAAAATGATGTGAAAATATTTTTGAAATATGTCATGCTAAGAAATTTAATAAGTAAGTTTTGTATGTTAGAAAGGAATCATGTAAGATGTCTAAATGTAGTAATTTTTCGTAATGGGTGTAAGTTGTATTGCGCGAGTAATTACTGAGTTGTTTGCTGCATTGGTATTGTTGGCTTTAATATGAAAAGTGTAATGTGCCTGGTACGCCTCGTTGGAACATTTAAATCAATGACGGATAGCAATTCGGGACTATCTATTTTATTATTTACCAGAAAGTCTATTTATTTTATTATTTACCATTGTCAGACATGTAGAAACAACAGGTCTGACAATGTGCGTCTTTTTGGAAAGTTGACATATTATTTGTAGTTTTGTTGTATTTCTTGAGTAAATGTTTCGAAAATTAATTCTGTATACTTTTTACTAAATCTATGTATACCTTATATTGAGGATTCTATATTGTGGAAGCATACTCCAGTAGACTTCTGACCAATGAACAAAACTAAAATTGCAGATTAATTCGCTTCTTCCTTCTTATATCAAGGTTTTGGTAATAGAGATGATGGTTTATTATTCAGTTTTTTTTATAAAAAGAAGTTCTGTGATACGGTATGACTGCTTTACAAGTAGCAAAAAATCTACACGCTGTATAAATTTTCCTTAATGATGAACACAAGAAAGCTGTCCTCAAAGTTGTATTTGGATGTTAAGAGAAAGCACAAAGCAGCGTAGTACCTTCCCTGAAAGTCAAACAACATCGTATAATTATTTGCCGTGTGAATCTTAACACCTACCTTAGGGAGAATTTTCCCAGAATAGTGAAAGTAGTGTCCCTTCCGTTGTGCCCATAGTGTGTCAGGGCCCAAAGGACTCTAAAGATCCGTGTCGATCTCATTTCATTAACACCATCCGATACAGTTAGTTTGGAAAGGAAACAACCCGGTTTCTAATAATATGTGATAAAGTGGGCTTCACTACGTACTTTGCCCGTGCTGAGGCCCTTATTGTACAATTTAATAAATTTAAATCTAAAGATGAAATGAAATAAAATAAAACTGAGGTGAAGTAAAATAAAATACAAATAATAAAGGTGACAAGGAAAAAAAATCACAAAATTTTATAAGATACGGTTGTATATTGTATATGTATGAAAATCATATTACATACTCAAAAACAGAGGCACTACTTAGCTTCCGTAAACCACTGTCATAATACACGACATGCAAAAAAAAACCCAACAGTTCCGCCCACCACTTCCTCATCTTTAGCACAGAGACAATTCTCATACTTAGGCCCTAAACTGCTCAATCTCATACCTGATGCATGGAAGGCAAAGAGTACTAATATTCTGCGTATGCAGGTAAACAATTGGCTTCTGGTCTTGGGGAGAGCTGAATGCGAGAATATGCTAAAAAACAGTAATTGAATTGTAAATTTTGTTTTTCTTTACATTCTTCTTTACATTTTAATTTATATTGGTATTATATTAGCATTACAGGAACTGTATTTTTACATAAAGAAAGTTCGAAAATTGCTCAATTCTTCGTGATATTTTTTCTTAAAGGAAAAGTTCCTTCTTTACTTTCATTTTTTATTTTTTATTTTATTTTTTTATTTTTCGTTTCCTTGTTTTATCTATTAATATTTCTTTAGTTTATTATATCAGCTAAACAAGAGTAAAAAAAAAAAAATGTCGTGGTATAACTGAAAGTATACTAGATTATGAATATACATTTGTATTACTTTACCAACAGAATTTCTTCAATTCAGTTTCATTTTCAAATTCATTTTCTTTTTTTTATCTATTAATATTTCTTTAGTTTATTATGTCAGCTAAACAATAGTAAAATATGTCATGGTATAACTGAAAGTATTCTAGAATATGAATATACATATGTATTATTTTAACAACAGAATAGTCAACACTATAATTTACTATAATTTACATGTAAAAACATTATCATATTGGAATGTCCTAAAACGGGCAATCGCCTAGTTGGACATTTTAAGTTCATTAATTGTATTATGTAATATTTACAAACAAACAATAAAACAATAAATAAATATATAATGAAGTGTATATTGCTATGGTATTGTGCATTACGTATATATGTTTTTTATTATTTTACATTATAGGTATTTATTTTTTTAAATGATCATTTTTGTTCTTTAATGCGTTTTAATTTTGTATCGAGTGAAAGATTGTTGAATGTTTTTTAACCTGGTATTTGTGGTGTCTTTGTTTAACTAGTATATTAATGAGTGTTTGTGTTTGTTGAACTTTACTTTACAATTAATTGGTTAGGAGTAGGCTTGGGAGTGGTTCGGTGGTTTGAAGCCAGCACCAGAAGTATTCCATCATGTTGGAGAAGGTTCAAAATAAATTTCTAAGATTTCTCTATTTGAGAGAGTATGGCTGCGACGTGTGGCTCGACCCTACTGACTTTCTCCTGGGTATGCTCGGAAAGAACCATCAACAAGTCAGAAGGGATGTGGTCATTGCTACACATTTTTTTAGACTAATTCGTGGATGGTTCGAAAACTCGGCTATCATGGAGAGCATTAATTTCTATATTCTCGATGGTTATCTCCGTCATCCACGTGTTTTATATGTCAGTCTGCAGGACTATCTGCCAGTGGAAAAATGTGTTTGAAGTCTGTA
This sequence comes from Hesperophylax magnus, assembly GCA_026573805.1. NCBI lineage: Eukaryota > Metazoa > Arthropoda > Insecta > Trichoptera > Limnephilidae > Hesperophylax > Hesperophylax magnus. The sequence goes on along the minus strand of JAIUSX010000054.1, from coordinate 2,646,064 downwards.
AAATGATTGAATGAAACATGCCTGGCGTCCCTTTTTGGTCGAATATCCGCATTACTTTTCGGCTTAAGTTCATGGCAGTTGAAATGCCCGGTGCAACGACCCAAAAGAACCGCATTATCGATCACATTCGCTCCGTTATTTGGGACGTTTTCAGGTATGGTTGTAAGTACGAACTAACTTCTCAATCATAAATACTAAATTTTGGTTGTGTATCTGTCTGTGAGTGATTGTAAATCTGACTCAATGAACTCGACTTTTGACTGATTGTGTCAATTCAGATTTGCGATAATCTTTTAATATTTGATCACCAGAATTTTATTTTAATTTTTAATTTTAACGTATTTAAATTTATTATGGTTAATATTGACAAGTAAAGTGAGATTTCGTGATTTTCCACGGGTCTGTGCTTTTTCCAATTCCTTTTCCATCAAGAAAGCATTATTTAAATCAATCCAATCAAATCCATCAATATTTGCTTGGATCAAATGCAATGATCACCCAAAAATATTACATAAAATCGTAATAATTAATAATTATTTTAAACGTGCGCAATTCAACGTGTTACGTGTTAGCCGTACCACATATATTAATTATAGAGGTTGGGTATTTACTGAAAATAAGAATTTTTAATTTTTGATTCTTATGTTAATTGGTAAGTTTTTAGATTCTCACGGCCAAAAGCATTTTTGTTGTTTGTTTTTGGGGTGTTATGCCGTGTTGCCCTAACTCCTTCTTTAGCCGACGTTTCGGACAGCGTTACAGTGTCCATCATCAGGGCAGATCCGGTAGATCCGAAGATGTGAACACATCTTCGGATCTACCGGATCTGCCCTGATGATGGACACTGTAACGCTGTCCGAAACGTCGGCTAAAGAAGGAGTTAGCGCAACACGGCATAACACCCCAAAAACAAACAACAAAAAAAAACTTATGTTAATTGTTTAATATTACAGATCTGGTGCAGTGCTTGTCATAATAATAATAATAATTTATTTTAATTGTGTACATATATATAAAAATTATAACAACAAAACTCGATGACTCCCTCCGTTGTCGATCGGTAAGGCTCTTGACTGGCAATTTGAAGGTCGCGGGTTCAAATCCCGGCCTGCGCAAGTAAATTTTATTTCATGAATTTGTTGTGTTGTGTGTAACGGTGTAAATGTAAAGTAGGAACATTCCAAAGTTTACATGTAATAATGAGATCTACAGGATCAATTATAAGGTACAAATACGGTAGAGCAAAGAACTCAATCTCATGATTGTGGGATTAATTCCCTGTCAAGTAAGGTGAGAAATCAGAAATAATAAGAGTAAATACTTAATAGAAATTATATGGAAACCATCAAAAGTTACAACAAAGGAATACAAAAGATACCAATGTAAACATAGGAATAAAAGTAAGCACATACCAGATGGACTCTTGAACCAAACTAAACTAACTTTACGTGGTCGAGAAACGAAGGAATAACAACGGGTGGCGAACGAAGACTTGTATCCGGAAGCGGGGAACGGACCCGTGACGAAAGCCAGGACATCCTTCTCTTAGTGGAAACGGGAGGACGCAACTCCTCCAAGGTGCGCCTGCAGGAATTTCAAGTCCGCAGCACGTGGTAACCAATCAGACTCTTCTTAAGGAGCCAGGACATCCTTCTCTTAGTGGAAACGGGAGGACGCAACTCCTTCAAGGTGCGCCTGCAGGAACTTCAAGTCCGCAGCACGTGGTAACCAATCAGACTCTTCTTAAGGACTTCGGGAACAGTAATCCGTACCTTTGCGACGCGGAGACACTCAGCCATCAACTTCTAGCCACAGCTAGGACCAATCCATTTACGGTTTCAATTCCGAAACACGAGTACTACAAATATGACCACCGGCCAACACTGGATAAAAAGCGGGATTCCATAATCACCACCAAAAATAATAACCAACACGAACCATTCGTGAAAGGAAAAACACCCCGCGCCTTTTTAAAAGAAAAGAATAACTCCTAATCACATGATTAACTCAGATTAAAACCCCTTGAATGGCGAGTGACTGGATCCGCCGACCGGCTAGCCAAGCAGGTCGGGGAGGAAGTGACCATGAACAAAACTGTCCTTCCTTCCTCAATAAATATTGCCAAACTTCAAAAAAACACCATAGACAAAATAACCCCAATTAGGCAAGAACTACACTTGTCACAAATATTTATGTGACACACAACTTATTCATTTAAAAGAATATATAGTATATTTGAAGCACGTTCAAGAGTGGAAGATACTCACAGTATTGCCCTGGTGTAAGACCACCATTCAGAATTGAAAAGTTGCTTCAAATGGTTTTATCCAAAGATATTAGAAGAACGAGATATGCTATGTTGGCCGCCGGACCGTAGGCGGAGTACTACCTAATTAGGGTACTTTGAACGGTATCGGGACGTGTACGCACAGAAATCTGTTCTATGTATTAGTGCGGATACCTTAGCGTAAGCGAAGGTGTGCAGTAGTATTGGTGAACAAAACCGGCGACACTCGGCAAAACAATTCCACACAGTATGAACTGCTCATAGCACATCTCGTTCTTCTAATATCTTTGGTTTTATCCGTGTTTGGTGACCAGATCTAAATAGCCAGTTACTCCCCCACCATATTTTTCCCCATATCCTCTCCTGCCCACTATCTTCAACCTCACAACATACCCCCAATTGGGGAAGCCATACTCTCACTGGCTACAGGCTGTCAGAGCAGTTGGGACTCTTGTGCGGTATTAATATATAAATAAAAAGATGTCCTTTACTTATTCACCTCAAAAGTACCGTTATTACGGTGTGTATCACATTAGCGCTAAAAATTAAGTGTATAAATATGAATGATCGCAACGAAAAATTACCTTTTCTGAAAATGTTTGATAATATTTAGTACATAATGAAGCAAAAAACGTTTGACATTCTTGAAATTACGAGAACCTTTCTGTTCACTCAACAGGATATTGATAAATTTCCGAGAAGATTTTCAAAGTTGTACGCTGTGTTTACGGCTAAGTAATAAAAAAATCCATCTTGAGTTACTACCCTTTTAACACCAATACTGTGTTTACGATGCAAAATTGCGAGACTAAATAAAAAAATGGTATTCAAAGAGACAGTATCAGTATTAATCGAATATGATTGAGTGCTTCAGTTTGTATTTTAATATTTGTATATGGGTAGGAAAAGGCATTAGACCGGTCCAGAGGCGGCGAGCATCCTTTAGGAGGCGAAATAAGTTTCTATAATAGCTACTTCTCTATGTACAGCAACGGGCAGATGGCTTTGTACAGATTCCCCTATCTTAACAGGCAGATTGCAATCTTTAGAACGATGGAAGATGGTCAGAGGAACTAGCGTCATTGATCCTTTCGTCACTGTCGTTCTTCTTGTGTCTTCTTGACTCTTCGCGTTTCTTCTAGCTTCTCTTGTCACATTTTGCCTCTTTTTGACTCACCTTGGCTCTTCTTACACATTCACTAATATTGTCTTCAATAAATAAATATTAAAATTTGAGGTTTTACTCATAAAGTTATTGCAAAATAAAAATAGCAACAGCTTAGACTAATATCACGATATAACTCCCCATTGAATTACGGTGCCTCGCTTCGAAAGCCTAGATAATATAAATGCATGTTCCTTACAATATTAAACAGAGCAAAAAGATATCCCCTGATGTAGTTTGTTAATTTATCGGAAAATTAAGTTAACAATCCAACTTAATCTAAACATGATTGTATACAGGGCCGGCACTGTGCAGGCGCAATCGGACCAGTCCGCTCCGGGCGCCGACTTGCCAAGGCGGTGATGATACCTAACACCTAATGGTACGTATACATTTGCGAACCGAGCCATGAATTAAGAAAAAGGTGTTTCGCGCTCTTTGCGGTTGCTTAGTTCCTTTGTCGTAAGTTGAGTTTTAGTTCGGCAGTTCGGTCCGCGTATGTATATGTAGCATAACACAGCGCTCTTGATTTTATTACTAACGCCAAGTGCCGTTTGGCTCCGGGTCGGCCCAAGTTGTACAAGCTTCTAAAGTCGTATTCGAAACAAGCGAAAAGCGATCAAATTGTGACAAAAGTATTGTTGTATTCTGAATACATCTCATCGTGATCAGTGGGTAGAATAACGATAGAAACTTTGCTTGCAATAAAAGTAATGCTTTTAATTTTTACATTTATTAATACGCTGTCCTCAAAATATGTGTTAGGTGTGTATTTTACTGTATATATATATATTTTGTATTCAGATAGCTGATCATGTTTTCAAAAATAAAGTCCGCGATAGGTACCCACTAAAATATTAAGAACTGGGCTATTTTTGTGATAGAAAAAAAATTAAGTCCCTTAGCATGGCTGAGAGACTAATTGGCTCCAATTATGTAGAACAACAAAATGTAAAACGCAATGCACAATGCGATCTAAATAATGCGATACAATGCGCGCGCTTTTTCATAAATGTTCACGTGAACCAAATTGAAATAGGTTTAAGGACAGATGCGCAACATCTATTTCTTATTTGGTCGATGTTTGTGACCGATAATATATTCTTTTGCTTTTTTATAAATGCACAAGTAATTATTGCTTGGTGCATTGAAATTTTTTTTATTATTATTAACGCAGCTCATGGAAACTGAACGATGTTGTCAAAAGGGCTAATCCTTTGATGGGAAGGTCCGACTACACTATCGTAGTAACAATAATTGATTTTTTACACTTTATTTCGGAGCGGGATATTTGGGAGCGGTTCTGTGCGTTGTGCGGCTTAGTCTGGACGAAGCCATTTAAGTTAATATTGCGGCAATTACCTGGGGTCTAGAAATAGCATACCAATTAGTGACGGATAGACTCACTCGGTAACCCGATGACATAATATTGGACGTGCTGAGCAAATTACCAGGGTAATTATATTCCTATTTTCTGTAATAATATATAAGTCGTCGACACCAAACATAGGATTATAAGTCAACAAGTGGATTGAGTTATGTCGATGAGTTAACCCTGTTTATTTTAAGGTCAGGCTGGTGACTTATGGCTCGTTAGACTGAATATATATTTTATAATCAGAATAGAAATAGATATTTCAGGGAAATTCTTTGACATATTTTCTCTGGGAGCTCTGGCATTATAAAATTTTGCTTTTTTTAGTATACATTATACACTTTACAAATATAAGGTAAAAAGTCTCGATAAACTGATTTTTAGCAGTTTGTCTAACGGGTTCTTTCATTATAAATCTTATTTTAGTGAGTTTACAGTTACATTTTTACAATTATATGTGTAGTTATGTTCGATATTCTTTTTATTAATAAATAACTACGAAATTTGGCTGAAGCGGTTTTTAATAATACATCCGAAAACAATAAATATACGTTGAAAATACAACAAAATGATTTACGAAAGGAAGGTTCGAGAATGTTCCGAAGCGCGTCACGTAGGCAAAATAATTCGATCTCGATGTCGCGTTTGCTGGTACTGTACTGACCATTTCGTTCACGTTGTCGCTTATCTAGGTGGAAAATAAAACATTCTCGAACATTCCAGTTGCTACAGAAACAAATATTAAAAAAAATAAAAGAAAATCCAAGAAGCTTGTTTGGAAACTTCTAGAATAACGTTCGAGTCAATTAGTGGCGTACCACTACATATGTATAAAACAAAACATTAAAAAATTTACAGAAATATAGCAAAGGAAAAATTATGAAAAACATAAATAACAATTTTAAAAGTATTTAGAATTATATATCATTAAAAGCTAATACAAATTAATTATTTCAGTAAGCCAAGTCTTCAGTAAGTTCACCAATTGTTTGTTTTGGGCACATTTTTAATATATATACGAATGTTAGAGGGAGAGCGCTAATATTAAAAAAAGATAATAATTAATCGAAAATGGTGAAAATATTTAATAAAACATGACTCGCTTGAAATAGAGCAAAAATCTCTTTTCAAATGCTTTAGATGCATTTAAAGATTCACTGTGAATGTTTTCATGCCTACAACATATTAAATAACAGAACAAAACGTGATTTTAATAATTTTCGGAGCTTACTTTGCGATTTTTTTAGAAGAGAATGTCATATAATTAACGTTTCGGCATAACAAATGTATAGATATTAACTTAAAAATAACTTTTTTAACTTACGAATTCATATACGTACAGAAAAAAAAATTAAGAAATTTTTAGTAATCATGTCTATGTACCAAGGAAGTTCAAACAAAAAAACCCACCCACTTGAGACAATACTACATGATCTCGTTGATGTCGAAAAACCCTTTCTTTCTGAAATGATTTGACCAAAACTAGGGTACACCAGATGACGAGGATTGGATAAAGAATTAAGTCACTTCAAATGACCTTCCGCCAGATTTTCGTAAATAAATTCACAAACCAGCTACGTGAACATAAACCTTTAAACCGTTCCCGTGAATTTAAATAGCAGCTTCCCGTACAACCTTCCGTGGAAAGCTGTTTTGAATATTTCAAATGAGAGTTCTATTGTAATCCAGGCGTGTTTTTATTTTATTACAATTGTTTTCAAATGTAATTAAGTTTTTGTCAGATAACAGCCTACCTGGATTTTAATGAATTTACCCTCTAAATTGTTCTGATTCTCACCGATTAAAATTTAAGATATTATACTGTAATTATGGTGGTTATTTTAATCACTCGCAGGAGTTCCAGATTTGGTTGAATCAAAAACTCATTATGACAACCCACTAAGAATGATAGATAAAAAAATTCTGTCCTGTTCAGGGTGGATCAATGCAAAACGTACTCTAAGCAGAATTCTTGCCTAAACAGACTATGGAATACCTACAATAGCGTATTATCCAAGGTTTAAATTTTCAGTTGCGAACTTACCAAATACAAGAGGTCCACAAAATAATATTTCTCTGATGGTGTGTGAATAATGTAATGTTTTTATTGTTTATATTTCTATTATGATTTGATTTATATCTACAACCTCTTTCTATGGGTATAATTATATGGTAATGTATTGATAAATGTTTTGTTTTGTAAATTTTTCGTTTTATATAATATTTTGTTTTGTATAAATTTTTAATTCATATTCCTTTCTTAATTTAATTTACTTCTTCCTTATTATGCTCTCTCAGTAGAGGTAAAGTCACAAGGAGGAAATCCATAATTGGTTTTATTTTGGCTTTATAATACTTATGTACAAACTGAAATAAATTTAAACTGTCGATTTCTCGAAAATTAATAAATAATTAAAATAACAAATTAAGAATTAACATTCTTAATATGTTATAAAGTAACCAATAAGAAAACGTGTGCTGTTTGGATGATTAATCTTTCATACAATAATAAAATTAAAGTGAACCAACCTATAAAACTATGAAATAATATAGGTATCAACATTATAATATAAAATTTATAGTTTTAATACAGCGTCTCTATTGATAACCCACTAAGAATTATAGATAACATATTACTATTTCTGATACTACACATTATTGAAAATGGATGATTAATCTGTCATAAAATAAAATAAATAAAGTGAACCATTCTACAAAACTATCAAATAATAACATTATAATTTAATATTTGAAAACTTGACCAACTTGAAAACATTTATCTTGTCGTAATCGTCCAGAATTTTTAACATTCGTTCGACATAACGCCTTGATGACGTCAAAGAAAATTCCTTTTATTATATAGGAACGTTTGGTTGTTTGATGAGGCCTGCTGGTAAAACTCTCAAACAAGAGAACTTGCCTTTTTTGCCATCCTTTTTATCGAAATATATAAAGTTCTCATTGTACCACCTGATGTTGTTTAAACATTTTTGTCGGAATAAAAGAATCAAAAACACAATGAAAAATACCAAATTCTACGGCACGAGGATTGAATTTTAAATTACTGTTAGAATTTGAATGGTAATTTTTATTTTAATCACAAAATTTTCAGAAAACTCAACCGCAGCTCATATTTTTTTCAAACCTGCCTACGTTATTTATATTTTTGTCATGATCAGAATTAATAAGGATCAGCGTTATCTCAGATTAAGAAAAATTATAATAATTTGAGAGAAGAGAATAGAATTTCCATCTCTCACAGACTGGGGATATTCTATTTTCACAGCAGTTTTCCACGAATTATGCATAATACTTATCTACCTATTTACGGAAAGGGGAAAGTGATTATTATTGAAATAGCCCTAAAAGGAAAACAGTGGCACGTCGTAACAGAATACAGGATCAATAAATCCTTAGGATGAAGTAACTGGACTGGAATAGGTATGCTACGTAAGCCACCGTTATAACTCATTATGACAGGTGGCATTGTAGGGTACCGTAATACAGGGCGTCTTCACCATCGCGGATATCTGCATTATTTTCGCTATCACTCAAAAATTACTTGATTTTTTTTTAGTGATTTTTTTTCAAACAATGTGGATACCAAATTATTATGAGCAATAATTAGTCTCCTGAAATATCCATACAAATTTAAAATATCTCCAAAAACTCTGTACAAAATTTTTAATTTGTTTTTCCTTTCCTAAGCATATTCGTAAAACAACATATATATTCATTAAAATATGTACCAGGATTTGATAATAGTAATTCTACTAACACGTGATCCAAATTATGCCCTCTGCGAGCTAACTGTATATAAATTTGTCTAATAAACAATAAACACTGTTAATCTCAAGATTCTCAAGTGATCTCCCAGTTAAGTATAGTCTTGTATATTATCTGCCTGTACAGGATATAAATAAATTAAAACACATGTACATTTTAACGGCAGGATCACGTTAATTGGTACATAGTTTGTATTAGTGATCGATGAACCGGTGGATGCAATCTGTTAGCCATAATAATATTTAATAAATATTTGTCTAATTTATATAGCGCAGTTTTCGTGAGAAATCACCTCAAGGGCGCTGCTTGTTATAGTAAGCTTTTGACAAAGTTAGGCGACAAATTTTTTTGCACAAACTAAGTCAGTTGGGAATTAGGGATACTTTATTAATTTGGATTAACAGTTACCTCAGTAAAAGAAAACTTCGTGTTAAAATAAATCCTATTGGATTTATTTGTCTGTCAAGCTGACAGTTTAAAAATGGCCTTGGAAGCGGAAACAGCTGTAACAATAACAAAAACCAAAAAATACTTCCAGAAGGTAATAATTATATTATTAAATTTGTTTTTAATTCAATTTAAAAAAAATGAATATTTAATAATAAAAATTTTAGGGATTGGCGTATGATTATAATTAATGATAACCTTATAAAAAAATAATATACTAAGTTACCCAGCTTTGAAAGGTGACTTTGATCGCCGTGTTGTTATTTTTTCCCCAAACACATAAACAATTTTTAATACAGTTTAAAAACGTGCAATATTTTTTGTCGGTAAATTTTCTGTCACAAATGTTTTTGTATAAAAAAGTTGAAAATTGATAAAGTCGCTCCATTTTACGGAACTGTTCATATAGACAGAAAAGTAATTAGATCAGGTTGCTCTTGTAGAGAAAACTGGGAAAAAGTTACAGCTTTTTTAATGAAAAAGATAAGCGATAGTGACACCTTAAGAAGCAAAACAAAGACTTTGTATGTTTTCTTAATTTTTCAGATGTTTTTTAAAAATAATTTTCGTAATATTTATATTTCTTAACGTTGCGTGGTTTATAATCTGAATAATCATAAACGGCTAGAGTTTTTTCAAGCAACTGATAATTTATGAATTTACCAGAATATTTGAGAATAAAAAAATTCGGAAAATCTGAAAAGGATTTGTGTTACTTTGGCTGCAATAGCGTGAGAATCAGCGTATCGATATGCATGACACTACATTAACAAGGGTAGAAAGATTCCATTTATTTTACATACAAAGAATGTATTTTTTATTATTTTTATTTATGCCAGAGCAATCCCGATGAGTTACAAAACTCATTGTAGGCCAGAAGGAAATTAGAATACAAATGTGGGAGTTAATAGTCTTTTTAACTATATTCCGTACCTACGTCTGGCAAAATTCATATTTTTCTTAATAACGCTCACTACGTCAATCAAACCAAAAATCCTATAATAATCCAACTCCTGTAAAATATAAGAAATATCAACGATTCTGGTCGCTAGAGGCGCTGGTGTAGCATGTTGACGTTGACATTCCTTTAAATGGCGGCAAATTGAATTTATTTTGTTCTTACTGTTTAGCGCAATTTGAATTTGGATTCATATTGATTAAATGTCCCAAATAGTGTCAGTTTACGCTTGTAATAATTGCAAACAAAAAACACTCCAAGTAGTTTTTCAGGACGCCAAAAAACGTTGACAGGTTAGTTGGTGAAATATAATATGAGTTCGTTGAATCCTAGCAAATAAGATGTTCTTGATTAGGTAAAAAGTGGATTATATAATGAAAACATAATAATTTGAAGGTTAATTCAGTTAATCTGTGTTAGTTCCATATGGCATTCTGTTCATGTTGAAGTTTTAAATCATCGTAATATTGATGTATAACACATTTTCGTAAAATATATATATTATGTATTCAGATATATTTTGAATATAAAATGTATAATATCAATAAATTAAATATTTTTATACGGAAATTCTTTTGTAAAATTTCTCACAACTATATTAGTATTTTATTAACTTTGTAAGCAATCTAAGACAGAGTTAATAACCTCTTTAATATTGTTCATGTATTATCAAAAAATCAGTAAGGTCGTTAGTAGGTTACTTAATAACAAGTAGGTAATTTAATAATATATTTCACATAAAATCCCACTCATACCGATATGAAGCACCAGTGTAGCATGTTGCTATCAGAATGTATGGAAATGTCCGAATTTGGAGGTATTATTAATATAATTATTTTATCAAACCTACAGTGATTTCAAACATATTTAAAAAAAAAAAGAAAGATTGTCTTAGAAAACAATGTGTGTTTAATTTTAAGCCAAGATTAACTTTAAATTCCAACGTTTACATTGCTAATTCTTTCAGTAGTATTACTGAAACCTTTGTAAACAATGTTTATCACTTATCGTTAAACAGATATATATGTCACATTTTATCTCGAAGCTATTTCCTGATAAATTTGTTTTGTTCCGTCACACGTGCAAGGAAATCCAATTTCCCCTGATATGGCGTCATAAAGTTTCTGCAGAACGGAACTGCAACGATCTTGCAGTTTTCGCAGTAACTTGATATTGAGATATCCACCAATAAACTGGATTCACATCGATTTCAAGGTTTTGTTTTAGAATTAAATTGGCGTGCTGTACTTCTTTACGTACTGCTTTTGAGAAATTTATTTTTCATAACCAGTTGGTACTATTCATTTTACCGTCATAAGAAAAATTCACATATTATCTTGATAAGTGTTTTCATAGCATTTAAAAATAAACATGTGAGTACCGCGCAAGAGTCCCAACTGCTCCCAATCGTTTTGGAGCCAATGAGATTATGGCATCCCCATTTGGGTATGCTGTGAAACTAAAGGTAGTGGTGAGGGGTATGAGATGGGAAAGAAGAAGGTGGGGAATACCTGGCTATTCAGATATGATCACCAAACACGGCTAAAGCCATTTCAAGCAACGTTTCAATTCTGAATGGTGGTATTACATCAAGGCGATACTGAGTGTATCTTCCACTATGGAACGTGCCGCGAGCATACTATATGTAATTTTTAATTAATAAATTGTGAAATAACACAAATTTATCAAATAAAATTTACTTGCTAACGCCGGGATTTGAACCAGCGAGCTTCGGCTTCTTAGTAGGGAGTTTTACCCCTCGACCACGAGGGCGGTCAGTAGCAAGTAAATATACTCATTTTAAAAGCAATTTATTTCAACAGAAAACGTCATAATTTTTGTAGAAAGCATTTGTTTACGTTTAGCCCTCGATATACAGGGTGTAACAGCACGTACTCGAAATACTATAACCATTCTAAAGCTTATTTGAAGTAAAAAATACGAATGTCATTTCGCTGTCCTATGATATATTTTCTGATTAAAAAAACCATCACACTTCGCCACTGGGTACACCCTAACGCGTCACTTGGTAAGCACCACCTCTTTCCTGCATCACCGTACAGGCGGGACAAAACCCTAAAATAAAGCCAGAATCTAAACCCCACACAGTAGGTCTTGAGGAAAATGATTTTACTCATGGCCTATTTCATCTTTGGGAATGCTGTGTGGAGTTTATGTTTTATGTTTAATGAATGTATTAATTCTATTAATACATTCATTAAAGGCCTGCAATAAAATCTGAAATTTGAAGAGATTTTTAATAGATTAGCAATACTCATTTTTCTCCCCGTGTATGTGTATAATTACGGAAAGATTTTTTTATCAATGATATTATACAAAATCTCTCTTGTGTCAGCAGTATTGCACCCGGTTATGACATTTTAAAAGTATTAAACAGGACACCTAAAGATTTCTTTCAAGGGTTACGTCATCTTTGGGGATGTTGTAAAGAAGATCATTTTAGGAGATAACCTGGATCTAGAAAAGATCCATGTTGTGAGAGGGAGAAAACACCAAAGATAGCAAATCATTCGACCACCAAGCTGTTGGCGACATGAATGTGACTAATTGAAAATCTCTCGAGGAAAATGTTAGGCACCTACGTGTTTGACTTCTCAATGAAAGGGATCATTGGTGGCAATCTTTCAGATCACCTTCCATTAACTATCTCGCAGCCAAGTGGGGGAGTAGGTAGTACCCAAAATTACTATCTCCTTATATTAGATTAAATACTTGACATATCATTTTAGTATTTTACTATTCCTGCGTAAATACATAAAGTTACCATTAATAATTGTCTGAATAATTGGAATTTCTATAATTTAAAGGCCCATAAGACAGAAAAATGCACGAGGTTGTCGGAAGACTTACTTGGTTACATACATTTTGTTTGTCACCTTGGCCTGTTAAGAGTTAAAACATCGGAGAAACATTCACAGCATTTTGTATTACTTATCACATTATTTACATCGTATCTTACGAATGCCACGAATATGGGGGTATCATTCTGCAAAGGACATCATTCCTTTGTTAGATAACATCCACCGTTCTATATAATTCTGGCAAACCTTCCTGGCTATCAACGCAATTACAGGGAAAGCTATTAATACAGCCTGAATGAGGTTAGATTTTTTTCAAATATTATTTGTTTATCATCTTGACGTACATGGTTCGGAAAGGTAATGAGGAGATATATCACTTACCTGGAAATACAAATAAGAGATCTCGGGAAAAGGTAATGACTATTTACCCAGTAAGGAGTTATTTATTTATCCTGCCGTACGAACTTGAACGTTTTGTACTTCAAATATGTGGGATGCGAAGGGAAGTGATACAAGTCAAAATTGACGAGAAATCAGTTATGTTTATTTACAAAATAACACATTATTAATCTCCTTGTATGCTAAAGCATTCGATGGAAAAAAATACGTAGGTAATTGAAGAAAATATGAAGGTAACTTAAATGTGTACCAGTTAAATGTGTCTCGTGCGTAATATGTAGGTAGAATTACGTACATATGTGTAGATCATAAAATATGTACCTAGCTTTTATTAAATTTTGTAGCTTGCGTAGAGCTCGTAGCTTACACAATGTGTTTTTTATTTGTATATAAACTCCACACGTGCGAGAAATCTTCGCCTTTGAGGAGGCTGTATGGAAGGTAATTTTAAGGAAATGATTGAGTGAACCTGAATCTTGAAGTGATCCATCCAGAATCAAGAACTAATTGATATTCAATATTAACTTGACTTGGTTGTTGTGATGTTTACGAAGATTAATTAACACACGAAATTTCTTTAAGTTTTAATAAGAAGAGTTATTTGATAAGAATAAATAGTTAAGAGTGTAAAATTCAATCCTACATTAAGGCCGTGTTGTTTCACAGAATTTGAACAATTCATCAAATTTCAAAGTTGATTTTTTTTCATGTTCTATTATTGGCCAGTTTTGACCAGTTGCTTCACAAAACTTAACTTAACAAAATAATAACAGAACAATCACAGAACTCTAAAATCGACTGAAATTTGATGAATAGTTCATATTCTCTCACACCTCAATTTGGGAGGCGGGTTTGGTTACCGCCGCCCTAGAAACCATTTTTTGGATGCCTCTGCCATAGGTAACTCCAAACGGTTCGCTACGTTTGGTGATTTAGCAGGGGTGCCCGGGTTCATCGGGCGGGAGCGATAGAGCATTCGTCTGTCACTTCTGGACACACTGATACGTAGATTCCTACCCATCCCTCATATGTTTTTTCTTTCCAGAACTTCCTTTCCTTAAAAAGAACCAAAGCTGACATAGGCCTCTAGGGAAATTATTTTGGGGTGTGGGGTTGATGTAAAAAAATATAAATATATTCTGTGAAATAATCCGTCCATAGAGTAAACTAACATTTGGAGTTGTTGGCTTCATATTTAATAATAAACTTGTATTCTGTAATTACTCCTTCATTTAAAAACCCATACGATTGATATGTTACTCATTCAAACCCCATGTTAGATTATTAGCTACAGATGGACAAAAACCAATTGCAAATTATGATTTCTCTCAAACTTACATACGTTGTTATCATACACAAATTATACAAGTTATTTATTTAATTGTTGTTATCATCAACGTAAACATAATATTATCAAGTCAATAAATTTGTAATATATTGTGGTTTAAATACATAGTTGCGAAGTGGGTTGAGTTAGAAACGTTATCGAATATGTATAAGAGCTTTTGTAAGAAGACCAAATTACATTACTGCCAAGTTTACCTCGTACCCTTTCCATTTTAGTGGCTTATGTAATATGGCCTTCGAGCGTAACCTATGTACGTGTGCCCACATTAGGGTGGACGGGTATACGTATGTTGAAGGGATGTTGCCCGTTATGTATTCTAGGATTGGTTCTTCAACATTACTTGGGATAATTTAATACTTGAACTTTTAGAAGATATTAATATTTTTGCGGAAAACAAATATTACCTTTTGAGCAATATTGCGAGCTAATGGTATAGAGGCACACTTAAAACTGTGATTTATTGCCTTGGTTTTAAATACGTGGACGTACGTCATGCATGTATCTTTGATATATTTAATGTGTGATATTACGCCATCGATCAGGCACAAGAGTCCTAACTGCTCCAAATAATCTGAAATTTACTTTCGCACCCCGGTATTTGAACACGCGTTCTTCGGATTGCTAAACGAGAGTCTTACCCCTCGAACTCGGAGGCCGACAAATGTCATCTTTGTGAAGATGTGGACGGTTAAGATAGAAATAAGCAGCTTTAAATAATAATAATTATTATTATTGGATCACTTGTATAGCGGTGTTTTTGTGAAAAATCACTTCAAGGGCGGTGTACAATTTATTACGAATTCCTAGTATCAATCTAATTTTAATATTTACAAACAGATTCAGAAAAACATGCGTATTATTTACAAACAGATACAGAAAAAACATACTTATCTGGCTGGTCACTTACAGATATACACACTTTTATTTGAAAAGTAAAAACACTGGACATTGATTTTATATTTGCTATTTTACCCTGCATTACTAATGAATTAATGATATTACATTTATTAGAAGAATAGTGGTAAGAGTAGAGTTTATATTTCTTTTTAAAGACTGGAGAATTTTTATTGTCTAACATTAATTCAATTGTCTAACAAATAAGCTTTAATTATTCGCCTGAATTTGTATTGATATTTCAGGCGAGTAATTAATGCTTATAATTATTTCTTATCCTTTGTGCTTTGCATAAAAACCTTGTCTTATTTGTTTATAAGACAAGTAATAATAATAATTACAATTGTCTCACGCCAATAGCAGGCGTGTTAACGAAATTCGATTAATCATCGATTATCCCCGTTAAACGCCAATTCTAGGCTTCTATGAAATTGTAATAAGATGACAAGTTTGTCTGATAGTTTTTTTCTTCTGCTAATCCGTATGTTGTTCAAAAGCTAAAACAGACATGGAAACAAGATTTAATAATATTTTGATGATTTGTATAGCGCCGTTTTGTGCAAAATCAGCTCAAGGGCCCTATCGGAAACCATTCAACTGTCAAAAAAGAAAATAGCACTGAATTAGCACTTGATGACTTTGTCACACGTTAATTTCTGCGAAACAACTAGGTCTAAGTGATGGTTAGGTACACTAAGTTGTATAGCGCCATTAAGGTATTTTCTCACGAAAATGGGAATAATCCTTTTATTATTATGTCATTAAAGTACGGCTTACCTCAGGGTCCCTCTTTAATATCCTCATGTGCGGTATACTCCGACGTGTCCTGGCGTGAGGAAGGGCTCGGTGAGCGAAATGAAACTCCGAGTCGGAACTGAGAACCTGTAAACAAAAATGTGGTCAGATTCAATTTTTATTTTTTATCGAACTTTTTTGCATGTAACATTTTTTGAGTTCTCTCGACCACGGTATCACGGGTGGTAGTCGTATGTAATCTAAATCACGTTTAAGTACAACAATTTTAACTTGTTAAACTAAAATCCCCTTTTTTCAGATTAGCTTTGAATTCATGTCTATTATGACTTTATTTATTGTTATCAAGTATAATTTTGTAGAATATCATTTGAGATCGGCATAGCAGTATCCATCATCACATTTACCTAATGATGAACACCGTAATGCTGTCCAAAACGTTGGCTAAAGAAGGAGGTAACTAAACTCACTATAATTTATTTGTGGATCTTTATTTATATTTAATGTTCTTTTAAATAATTAATTAATTATTAGACAATTTTTAAAAACGGTTTATGTATAAAAACTCTGTAATCACACCTGCGATAATTGTTTCGCCCCTAAATACATTATCAACAGAAAGTTTGAAATGAAATTAAAATAAAAACAATTATAGAACAAAGTCCATCACGACTTGTGCACACATTTTGATCTATTATATCTAATTCAATTTAAGAAAGTGATAGATCTTTCCAAAGACGTTGTTAAATGGTTGTGAAGCCATTTTCTAGAGAAAATATTCGTAAATTTAGAAAAAGCACTTT
This sequence comes from Hesperophylax magnus, assembly GCA_026573805.1. NCBI lineage: Eukaryota > Metazoa > Arthropoda > Insecta > Trichoptera > Limnephilidae > Hesperophylax > Hesperophylax magnus. The sequence continues at coordinate 2,629,027 of JAIUSX010000054.1, read as the reverse complement.
TTTTCGGTTGGTATAGGTTAAATTGGCCATCCGAACTGTTTGTATAAGTTTTATTGTTTTTTGCCATTTTTAATGACGACTGATGAACGTGAACAAAACAGTTAAAATGTTGAAATTATCTCAAACCTCACGTCTGATTAAATGATTATTTTTCACGTAGAATTTATATTCCCAGGGGACATTTCATAACCTCTAACTCTCGTGAACTTCCATTATAAAAGGTCATTAACATATGAGTGCCTTGAGTTGAAGCCAAACGCGAGGACAGGTCCTCCACAGTGAATAGCTATTAGCACACCATTCAGCAAGGTCCATTCGCCAGTCCACTTGAGGAACAAACGTGTCTCTTCAAGAAACACCCTGCCATCCCTCTATGTGTGAGATAGAATTTATATCCATCGTAATATAATTTTTGGCAAAGTTTTATGATGGTATAGCATTGAATTATTACCAGTAAAACAATATGGCAGAATATCAGTGACTCCTAAACACATAGCAGACAGGGTAGAATTGGTATTTCACATTCGTTAAACGGTGTTTTTGTTACACATTGTATAAAGACTGTAAAAGCTTTTATTCGAGTTAGTATTAATAAAAAATATCTTTAACTGGGCTGCGAAAGAACGGCAACGTCGTATTTTCCGCAGAAAACGATAGGTTATTTCGGACGCATTACTCTTTAATTGACTGTTACAGAGTGAATTTAAAAAGAAATTCTCAGAAAGTGATGTTTTTAATAAAATAAATGTTTTTTTGTACGAGTATGTTAAATCACAGAAATCATACTTTTTTATTTTGCTAAAAATTAATTAAAAATCTATTTTTTTATTGTTTGTTATTCTCTGGAAATTGAAATAATTAAGTTTTACTGTCCAAACTAGATTAAAAGTGACGTGAAAGTTTTCTTACAAATTCCCTAAATTAAAGAATCGTGTTTTCAAAATTTCACATTCACGGAATTTTTCAACGTTTGGGGTAAACATATGTGTTTGTGTTTTTTCTAATTCGAATACAAAAATCTAAAAGATAATTTTATCTAGTTTCTTAAAATGGCATTTGTTTCATGATATCTTCCAAAAAGAAGAAATATATAGCACATTTAAAGTATTCCGACATTCATTTAGAAATTTCTATGAACAACCCCCTATGACTGTGTAAACAATGTATATATCTTTCCACGAACACATCTTTCCAAGAATATGTCAATTTTATTATTTTTTTCACAAACACGGTCGTTTCGTCATTTGAATAAAATTTTCTCAACGTTTTTTAGACCGTTAGTAGATAGTTTTAAGAAAAAACAATTATATAATACACAACGCATAACTGTAGCATTTAGTTCCTTGGACTGGAAACGGCCTAGCCAGGAACTAATATCGACCCGACAAGACACAATAGCACTTGAACACATTTTTATTATTTTCGGTTCTTTTAAATATTCTCAATTGCTTTTAGTTATTAGGTAAATAAATTATAAAATATTTATTTATTTATTTATTTATAGAATACATGATAATACAATAATACATTTTCTTACATGTGATACATTAAATTACCACACTAGGCGACTGCCTGTCTCGTGGCAACCAATGGTATATAGTTAGTATGTGAGGTCTAGTGTTAACATATGAATTAAATATTTATACATGTTTAAAGTATGAAAGATTATATTAGAATGAATTATAATGGAAATAGAAAATATATAAATGTTAAAGTAGAAAGTAGAAGACAAAAAAAAAGAAAAATAAAAATAATAAAGAAGAAATAAAAATAAAAGAAATACAAAAAAAAATAAAAAATTTAGAAGTCTAAGACATGCTATTATGCAGGAAAAGATCAAATACATAACTCTCTTTTCTGGTTGTGTAAGTGTACATGCATGTATGAGCGCGTAAATACGCGTGTACACGCATACATCCACACACACACTTATTCATATTTATAGATGCATACATATTCATACAAAGGTATACAAATATATACAAATATATATGTATACATACATACATACACATATATACATATAGATGCATACATATTCATACAAAGGTATACAAATATATATGTATACATACATACATACACATATGCATACATACATATACACATATACACATGCCTACTTGTACATAGTTGTTTATTCACTATCTGAGAATGAGAAACAAGTGATTAACACTGTCACAATCATTAATCAAAAAGTCATCAAGCGCCTTTTTGAAGGTGTGATATTTGGTTATTGACTTTATTTCAATTGATAAATTGTTAAATATTTTAGGGGCAAGAAAGTTAAACTGGGACTGTGCCATTGAAGTTTTTGTTGCCGGAATAATATAGTTGTATTGGTTCGAGTATCTTGTGTTATAATTTGAATCGGATATATATTTTTTTGTAAATTTGAATTTAAAATAAGAGGTAACATTTTTTACATATAAGGATTTTATATTAAGAACTTTAAAGTCTTTAAATAAGTCCTTCGTGGGTTGTATATAATGTGCTTTGTAGATAGTCCGTATTATCAATTTTTGGGCTTTTATTAGTGGATCTAGTACAGTTTTAGAGCATCCTCCCCAGACAATTATACCGTACGATAAAATTGATTGACACAGGGAAAAGTATACTGTTTTCAGTGTGTTTTTGTTTAGTATATTTGGCAATGCTCTGAAAATATATGCCAGTTTCCTTATACGGTTCGTGGCATTAATTACATGATCTTCCCATCGAAGTTTATTGTCGATTATTACGCCCAAGTATCTAATTGAATCTACTCGTTCCAGTGTGTTGCATAGACAGCTAGATATATCCCTACAGGAATGTATTTTTAGTACATGATTAATTGAGGGTTGATTTGGATTATTTGTGCTAAATGTTAGGTATTTTGTTTTACTTATGTTTAATGTGAGTAAATTATTATCCAGCCATTGTTTAATAATTTTCAAGATTAGTTCTGCTCTATGAAAAGTTTCTTCCCATGTTTTACTTTTTATTACTAAGGCAGTATCATCGGCAAAAGTGATTATATTGCCATCAATTTGTAGTCTACATAAGTCATTAATGTATATGAGAAAAAGTATAGGACCGAGTACGCTGCCCTGTGGTACACCAAAATTAATTCTGGTAGGTTGAGACGATTTTTGTGATGGTAGCTTAATACATTGCTTTCTGTCTGTCAGGTATGATTTGAACCATTCAAAGGCCTTATTCTTTATTCCGATTTTCTGTAGTTTAGCTAGAAGGATTGGACGAGAGACTGTGTCAAATGCCTTAGCCAAGTCCAGAAATATTGCCAGACATTTATCACCTTTATCTAGGGCTTGTGTTATGTGTGATGTTAATTCTAGAATAGCTGAGTCTGTGCTTAGCCCTTCTCTGAACCCATGCTGGTTTGGCGAGAGAATGTTGTATTTTGTAAGATGGTCGATAAGTCTTTTTTTTACAATTTTTTCTATAATTTTGGACAGTGATGATAAAATGGAGATAGGTCTATAGTTTGAAATATCAGTTGGAGTTCCAGCCTTAAAAATTGGTTGAACCAGAGCAAGTTTGAGTTTATTCGGAAATACGCCTTTATTGAGACTGAGGTTAATGATATGTACTAGTGGTTGATTTATAAAAGGTTCAATAATTTTGAGTATGTTTGAGGATATTTTGTCATGATTACATGAATGGGAGGGCTTTAATTGTTTGATAGTTTGCGTAATTTCAGTAGAGTTCGTGGGGTTAAGTGTGAGTGAATTATTTGTTTCACAAGCAGAGTTTTTGATTTTGTCGGCAAGAGAATTTTCATCGGTTGGTGTCTTATTTAAGATTTGTGATGCTAAATTTTTTCCGATATTACAAAAATATTCATTTATATGATTGGTCACAGTGTCAGGGTCGTCTTTTAGGGAGGTGTCTAGTCCGTTGATATTTAATTTATTGATTGGTGGTATTGATTGGTTAGTGTCAGATATTTCTTTAATAATTTGCCAAATTTTTTTATTGTTATTGCCGGCTCTGAACAATTTTTGTTTATAGTAGTTTTCTTTAGTGATTTTAATGAGATTGTTACATATGTTTCTGTATTTTTTATAAAATATTTGAGCTTGTGTATCTGGATTTTTAAGTAAATTTTTGTGGAGCTTGTCCCGTTTTTTAATACAAAAAATTAGGCCATCTGTGATCCATGGTTTCAGTTTTTTATTATTTAAGTTATTCAAAGGGGATTCAACTGTAACAGCCTCAATATGTTTCAATAGTGTTTCAGAAAATGTATTAAATGCAACATTTACGTCTGACGAATTAAGGGTAGAGAGCCAATTTTCCAATTTAATTTTGGAGGTGAATTCCTCGAAATTGATCTTAGTCTTTATTATATTTTCACATGAGGAAATGGAAATGGATTTTTTATTCATGAGGCCAATTACTATTGAGAAGTGGTCAGTTATGGTTGATTGATATACAATTCCTTTCGCATTTTTTTTTGTTCTTAGGAATATGTGGTCAATACATGATTTAGTCATGTCGGTTACTCTAGTTGGGGCATTAATGTGAGAAACAAGCCCGTGCTGAGTCATCAGGTTTATATAATCGAGTGTCTGTATTGACTTGGGCTTGAGTAAGTCTATGTTAATGTCACCGATTACCATTAGTTCTTCATTTGATGTACAGTTCAATAAGGCCACGTCTAAAGTTTTTAGGAAGGTTGAAATATTTTGTTGTTTAGGTGACCTGTATAGTGCAAGAATGGTGGTTTGGTTTATTTTAATTTTAAGGCAGTTGGCATTTTCGATGGGTAGTTCAGATATAGTCGGGTCTAACTCGGTTTTAACATAGACGATTACTCCATCCGACTGTGTCTTGTTATTTAGTGTATTGGAAACTGTAAATCCTGCAATTTGTTTGTGAGTGTAATTTGATTTGATCCAACATTCAGTTAAAATTATTATGTCAAACATATTATTCAAACCGGCAAGCGTTATAAGTAGATTATTAAAGTTTTTATCTATGCTGCGAATGTTTGTAGAAAGTAATTTTAATCGTGTATATGGCTTTAATATATCTATACAATTTGATGCAACATTAGTTTCAGATGTTATTATGTTACCATGGTTTTCGATTTGTATATTAATATCACTCATTTTTTATGACAAAAATTGTTTTCTTATTTTTTTGTATGGTGATAATATTGAGCAATACAATATGAAATAAGACATTTTTTAAGGTTATTATGATAGAAGCAGAGGAATCTAGTTCGGAGTGTAAGAATTTATATTGAGTACACATATAATTATTATTGTTATGACTCATATAAAAAGTTGCCAGGAAAGTAGTGATAATTAGATTATATACTTGATTCTCAAAAGATATTAAAAGACTTGAGATTGGAATAAGGATGGTAGTAATTGTGTGTGTTTCAGAATGGTTTAGCTGTAAGATAAGATATTTAATACATATTTTAGTTGTTTTTATGATAGAGCTAGGAGAGCAATAATTAGAATAGTTAGTATATTGATGGAAATATTTAAAGTAAATATACTTCAATTTCTTTTTGTTAAAAGTTACAAAAGAAAATAAATTGTTGGTTATAAGTAGAGCACTAGTGATGTTATATATACTAATTACAACATAAGTAAGCTGGATGATAATATGTTTTATATTGGTTAGATATAGTTTTACTGTAAGAATGGGATTACATAATATAAACTCACTAATTGTGTTAAAAATGGATGAGCTTGATAGATTAAAGAAAAATACATTATATCTCATGTAGGGTATCCTGGTGGTGGTGTGATTCATAAAACAAAAACAAAAAACAATCAATTTAAATAATAATAATACTAAGAAGAAGGAGAGTACATTATTTTGAGAATGTGTTAGTTTGTCGAAATTCGTGGTATGGCTCATGAAAGAATCAGAGAAAAAAGTTATGTTTACAGAATTAACAATATTAAAATATATATAAACAATATACTGAATAATAGTAAGGTAAATATTTTTGTTTTTGTTGGACCTAGTTTGGTGAGGAAAATAATTTATCATCGAAGATGCAACTAAATTAACAAGCGAAACATACCACAATGCGAATGAAAAGATCCATATGATTTTGCAATAAGATTGTTTATGAGTTTTAAATGCTATTGGAATGTCTTTATGTATTTTCGCAATAGATGAGATATATTTATATGTTCGAAAGCAATGTAATATAATATTAGAAGACATACTAATAGCCATTAGGGAAAGTAAAAATACACATTGAGTATAATAGAATATCGGGTAGAAGCATTTTATAATACAATCATGAATGTCTGGTATAATGGAGTGATATAGCAGCACAGTACCTTGTATCGTCAGTCACAGTAATTGACGTTTAACACGGTCCAGATCAGCAATATTATTTATAGAAATTATCTTGGAAGTATCCGTTTGTCTCAAAAGAATGCGCCCTCCGGTGGACCAAGAGTGTTTGTAATTATTGTCTCTGGCAAATTTTTTTGTTTGAGATAGCAAAAATTTTCCTTTTTGAGTTAGTTGATCGGATACATAGATGTGTTTGGCGGCTTGTGATAATCCTAGATCCCTTGTATTTATTTTATTTGTCATAGTGGTTGTGGATTTTTTGTAAGTTTTGAATTTGGATAGGAAGTCATCCCGCGATGTTGTGGTGTTGAACGTCGCTACGATAGGTCTTGGATTTTTGTCGGAGAACTTCGGTCCCAGCCTGTAGATTTTTGTAAATACAGAATGCACGCCGGTATTTTCGTAGTTGATAATTTTAGAAACTTCTGCATTATTTTCAATGTCTGACTCCGGAACACCTCTTATCTCGATATTACAGATTTGGCTTAAATACTCCAATTTGTCGATTTTTTCATCTTGTTTAGAGATAGTACTTAGTAGCATATTATTATGATTTTTTTGTGTAATTAATTCCTCATTGGCTATTTCTTGAGTTTTTTCGATAACATTTATACGTTTTCTTAGGTCATCTTGCTGATCTGACATAAATTGGATAGATTTTATTAATATAATTAAAAAATTACGTCTTTTAAGTAAGACTTCTGCGATTTTCTAGTGTTTTTTTTTAAAGTAGTACGACTTGCGATCTTCTAGTGTTTTTTTAAGTAGTAAGACTTGCGATCTTCTAGTGTTTTTTTTAAGTAGTAAGACTTGCGATCTTCTAGTGTTTTTTTTAAGTAGTAAGACTTTCTATCTTCTAGTGTTTCTTTTTTAAGTAGTAAGACTTTCTATCTTCTAGTGTTTCTTTTTTAAGTAGTAAGACTTTCTATCTTCGAGTGTTTCTTTTTTAAGTGTTTTCTGTTTTGAAATTTCCAGCTCTACGTCATTTTCATTATAAGTTTTTAATATTTATAATGAAAACAGTAGAATATACTCTCTCGGAATAGGCCACCATTCAGAATTGAAATATTGCTTGAAATGGATTAACCGTGTTTGGTAACCAGATCTGAATAGCCACGTACTTCCTCACCTTCCTCTTCCCCATCTACTGCCTCTCCCACTAACTTCAGCCTCACAATATACCTACTGGCTCCAGACGGGAAAATAGGAAGGAACACGGTTTTGTGTAAACAATCTTACATAATCTTACTAATAACACATTTTAACGCCACTTATTGTAATGAGGTCACAACATAACAGGTTTATGTTATTGCTTCTTTCTTTACTGTTATTTTATTTGTTATGTTTAAATTTAATTCTTTAATTTTTCACTCGTCATAATTTAATACTGTACTTTGTACGTGTAAAAAAAAAACCTAGGTATGTGAATGGGACTAGTGTCGTAAATTCTAAATAAATAAATAATATTATTAAAATCACAAATTGTATTGAAACGTATTTCAGGCGGCATCTTTCAAATATGTGTTATTCTTTTGAAACCCAATTACTTTGTCCAGATCACTATACTATACACGCCTTCCAGTTTCGACATCATACTATAATTATTCATCAACCCTTTACTAAGTCAACGCGGACTGCTGTGAATAGAAATCAATCTACCGGAATTAGTTCGCCCTTGGAACAGGAAACCAGGTCATGAAATTGTTTAGCAAACCAGTAGACTGTTTACAGAAGACCGCAGTAGACTATACACTAGACTTTGAAACTGTAGAACTGTTGAACTGGAGGCAGTGGCTTGTCACGGATAAGACTGTAAATAACCATCAGCGTTCAGACCTAAGCGGTGCTTTAGTTCAGTGCTGGATTTACCTGAGTTCAGTAAACTGAGGTTAAACATTTTGTAACTGACAACTTAGTATTAAGTATTAACATGGATTTCGCAAAGACGAGAGACATTTAAACTTGTAGCGAAGTCATAAACTTAGTAGAGAAATATGTGTGCTTTCATACGATTATTGATTAATGGCCTATCTACTTTGTTTCTATTATCTATGGTATTGAATATGAAAATATGAATATGACAACGCAATCTTAAGTTTTTGTTAAATTGAGGAAGAAGATAATACTTGCAAATCTAAACGAAACATGAAACAGAACAAGACACAGAAAATAAAAATAAAAGATAACGGTCACAATTAGGAATCGAACCCAGGATCTCTTGTCTTACCGGGAGTGCGACTTAACCACTCAACCATTGGACCTAATAATTAGACTTTATATTTATCGATCTCATATTTTAAATTCTGAATTAACAATATTATCTTGCAACTATTTTTTTCCCATATTTTTGGCAGCTACCTTTTAAATATTAAACACATTGTTTTTTTACAAAGAAAGACAAAATGTTACGAATAACCTGACAATACTTTAAATTCTCTTACTACCATTACAAGTAAGCGGAAAATGTTGCTTATGTTGTACGAAGGACTCAACCATATAATATGTTTAAATTTGTGGGGGTTAGTAAAGTGATGTATCTAGTAAACAATGTTTCGGATAGATAGTTTACTAGATACAATTTGCATATTTTGAAACACCACGCAAATGCTTCTAGAAACGCTGTTCTGGAACTTTTACTATTTACATAGTAAGATTTTGCAAATATGTCCCATACGTAAAGGTTATGTAGGTACATTTGCAAATCTGTAAAGAATCCCACATCTTTTTGGGATTTAAAAAGCTTTCGAAATTTCTTCAACAATCTATTCAAACTGCCTCATATAGTTCTATTCATTGAATATTTTTTCGTTGTTCCATGGAGAACTCCACTGTGAAACTGACTTCGGCGTGCTCCGCACCACCCACGGAAAGCGACGCAATACATTGCGACCAAGATGAAACACCTAAGTTTACTGCAGGGTATATCAATGACTTTAGAAACACCTAAATGCTTAATGATGCACAGGGCTTAAGAGGAAGTGACAAGCCAAACATGTGTTTATTCTTGGTATACCTTATATTGTAGGTAATAGGCATTAAAATTGCTTGACAAACGGAGTCTAGAAACGTTCGATTTCAAGCGCAAAACTGTTTTTTTTTATTTATTTTGTAAATAATTTTATAAGAAAGCAAAAAAGTTAATCAAATGAAACTGTCACAGATAATCTTAGCTATAATACTGTATTTTTTCAATTTTTTTCTCTTGCGCGTTCATACATTTCTATTGGAAAAATATATTTTCTAGTAGTTTACATTTATATTTTTTATTGAGTAATTTATTTTTTTATTTGTATTCTACTCAAGCGAAACGATAGGAAAACCTCCAATTTATTTAAAGCATATTTTTTGGTATTCACAATGTACACCAATTCGATATAAAGATTAATCAAAATAGTGATTTAGCCTGAAGCTTCGCCTTAAGAGTGAACCATTCGAAAAACATATTGCCAAGGAAAAAAGTCTCATCCTAGCCATAAGAAAGCTATATCATTATTGTATTTTGTTTTTATTATTTGCTTTCATTGGTTTTCTTGTTTCAAAAAATGTTGAGAATTTGATCTAGAATTTAAAATATATTTGAAATAAGTACATATTTACATTTTACATTTTCATAAAGAGCTACCTGATTTAAAAAAAAAGTTTTTACGCTCCAGAAAACTTTGAAGGTTGTATATTAACATTGAAGCCACTCTAGTTATTATTTTAAAAACAATTATATATTTACTGGTAATGTAATTTAACTAAATAAATATTTTTTTGTTATATTTGCGATAGACCGTTCTTAGATGTGGTAGAGCAGAAAAAAATTATTGAACCCGTCTTTGGAAAATACAGTTTGTTCATTAAAATTAAAACAACTTCCTTTTAGTAAATAAAAATATGTTTAGTTTGCAACCACTTTAGCAGCTTTTTATCCCTTCTGAAAAGTGTTTGCTTTATTTTAATATTTGCTCACAGATAAACGCTTGTATAGTATTTTTTCTTATTAACCGTTGTTTCTTTTATGCCTCTTAAAAATAATATAACAAACAGAATTAAAATATTGTAAATAACAAAACAACCTTAAAATGTGATCACTTTTAAAAGGGGACATAAATTTGTGTTTCCGAATTTTGAAAGCTATTTTAGAATACAGAGTGGTCCGGAAAAACTTAACGTGTTTAACTTATACAAAGCAGAATGTATGTTTCACGAGGCCCGTGGGACGGATTGCATGTAAAGCATGCCATTATGTCCTAAACAATTCCAGACAAGGGTTTTATTGGATTTGTTTACAGCTTTTCAGGGTCGTTATTAATAGTTGTATTAGTTTAATAAGATAAATATTTTATGGTGCTTTCTATGATTTGTAGTATCGTATAAGATGGCATGTTTTAGTTTAAACATTATTTTAACAGGACACCAAAATACTTTCAGACGTTTGTAATATTTATCAATGCCATCTGACGACTGATTTTATAAACTAAATTCTATAGTACTATTATGTCTCAGATTGAGCATTTTGATCATGATCGCAAGGATCATATTGGCGAATCACATCGTTTATTTCTCAAAATGTGCACCGGTTATGCCTTCTTAAATACATCTCTTTGAATTTCATTTTTGTTTTCGGCAATGAATCAATGCAAATCTTGGAAGCGGAAATTAACCCACTTTCCTACATCCGATCGAGTTGAAACTCGGCCGATGGAATTATTGTCGATGACAATGCATTCTATTAAATTTTAGTGGCATTCACGCATAGACACGCGGACATATACGTATTTCTTTGAAAGACTTACTCGATCAGTATTCGGCCGTCACTGAGAAGAAAGGTGCAACCCTCAGTCAAACCAAAAAAAAAAATATAAAAAAAGAAATTTAAAAATTGATGCATTTTATGGTGAAACGAACTTTGCTTTTAACGGTTTTATTTTTTTTTTCTATGAAAATTAACATTTTTTTAAGTTACGAATTCAAAGATTAGTCATTTCTGCACATCTCTGCATATAGAATCCCCAAAGAAGAGGATAAGGTTTTTTTAGGATCTTAATGTATGAAGTTAATACATATATTAAATAAATAAAATAAAATTAATAAGAACTCTGAAATATTTTTCAAAAATCGTAAGAAGCAGAAATAACATTTACAAAAAGTTTTTTTTATAATACGGAATTTAGAGAAAAAAAATTAACAAATCATATGTCACTGGCTTGGCCATAGTATTAAAACACATTTGTCAGACGAAACAAGTAACGTTAAGTACAATGACCAAATACTAAAGGTGGTGTTGATTTAAGACAACAGTGTCCAAACTGCTCGTGATACTGGAACCAAAGGGTATAATCTCTTAACTATACCTTTCGCTAAAACATCTTTTGGCCAAAAAAATTTTAAACACTGCGAAAAAGCTACACAATGCACTTCCACTGGTCATTAGACACTGGTTATTATTTGAAATATAAATCAGACATAAAGTCTTGGATTATTAGCCAAGACAGATCAAACATCAACAATTTTATTAAAACCCATTAATAAGTAGGTACGTATTTCTAAACTGATTGTCTTTTATTTTAAAGGTTGTTTTGTTATTTTTGTTGTAAAATGATTATGTACGGCGACGAGGTAAGTTGCGCCACTGACGGGTCAGATGAAAGGAATAGTTCCTCTCCCTGCCAAATGAAAACTTGTGATGGTGATACAGGATTGCACTGCCCACACCAAAGACACAGTATTAAATAATATTCTATTCAACAGCTTATGGTTATCTTGGTGTGTTGATGTAAGTGGGGCCCGGACTATAATGTAAAGATAAATTGGAACACAAGGCTCCATAAACCTTAAAACACTTATCACAGCAACACAAGCACACGGCGGACGACCCTTGCAATGATTATGTTTTCCACAGCGTTTACGTCGAACTGGACCAGTTGTAACAGATCCAGGGCAATGGACTTGTCACCAGCGACCAGTCATAAAATCATTGCGCGGATTCAAAAGTTAATGGTTTGAATCCTGGCTCTGTGATTGGTGGAAACAGAACAAAGCTACCGCTGACCAATGGCGTGACGAAACAGCTAATGTTATAAACTGCGCTTTCTCTTAACTTAATAAGGATGAATAAAATAAAAAAATCACCCTATAATAATGCCCATCTGTGTTCGATCGCAAATAAAATTATTGAAATGCTTGAAAATTCTTCTAGATGCAGAAAAATAGATTTTATATCCGACATTATATTCTTTATGGGGTCTATAAAAAAAGCAATTCGAAGAAGAGTCAATTCCGCCAGTATTTCCTCTGTAAATGTTTTTCTGTATTAGGTTTCGGAAGATAAAGTGTTGTATTGGAGAAGCCATTCCCCTAATAGTGTTGTCATGTCTCGCTACAAGAATGGAATATTCCGAGAATTGGCCGCTTCCATAGAGAGCAAGTCCCTTCCATTGTTCCGCTTTTCCATATTCTAGGAGACTCAAATAAATAGTGCCCATGTAATCGATACACGTCTATTTTTGGAAGGTGGTTGACTGGAACTGAATAACGAAAACAAAGCAAAATAAAGTAATTTTTTTTTTTTTTTTTTTTTTTTCAAAAGAAGCAAACACATTGTGACTTGACATTTTAAATAATAAAAAGGGAAACACTTTGTTTACAGTCACTTTATTGAAATTTTTAACGTCTACCGGTTTCGGTACCTCCGTACCATCATCAGGACAGTTATAAAAATATTAACAAATACAGAATAATACACATATATATAAACAAATAGTTGAGAGAGAAAGAGATAAAAAACAGAGAGAGACAGTATCAGTTGTGGGCGGGAAGTGGGGGAGGGGAGTTAGGGATAACAGGAAACATATTTATTATAGGGCTGAACGTTAAATTTAGTTGATTATTGATAATTTCAGCCTTTGAATTGACTGATTTTTTTATTTCCAACGCTTCTTAGTTGTTAAGTCGTAAACCTATCTCATTTTTGTGAAGGACTTTAATACCCGTGTCACGGTTGAAAGTATGATCTTTATTAATTAGATGTTCTGCAAATTCTGAAAATCCCGAACTGGATAGACATCTTAGGTGTTCTTTTATTCTAGTTTCTATATTGCGTGATGTTTGCCCTATGTAGAATGCTGGGCAATCATTACAACTAATTTTATATACGCCTGAGTGGCTAAGAACATCTTCTTTATCTTTGGCATTAATTAAAAATTTTCCTAGATTATTATTAGTATAATACGCTGGTTTAATTTCTGGGGGGAATTTAACTGTACATGTAGAGGAAAGGTTATTAATATACAAAATTCTTCTCCACTGCTGGTTGGAGTTATTATTGTTGAGAGTTGGTGGACTACTGTAGACGTATTTATTTATGGCAATACATCTTAATTTTTTTGTAAGGATTCTATCAATAAGGCCTATTTCATATCCATTATTAAGTGCTATTAGTTTAATTGTACTTAACTCATTAGCGTAATTAACATTTGATAAAGGAGTAGTGACTAAACGGTGGATCATAGAGTGGAATGCCGAATGTTTGTGGGAAATAGGGTGGTTAGACGTATTATGGATTGTAGTGTCTGTGAAGGTAGGTTTTCTAAAAATATTAAACTGAATTTTATTATCAATAATCGATAATGTGAGATCTAAAAAGTTGAGTGTCGAATTTATACCTACTTCTAGTGTGAATTGGATCTGTTTATGTAAGGAGTTGAGGAGTAATAGGAAGGAATTTAGCTGACGCTCTTACCAACAGTGCATAAAGTGTAAAGTGTTTCCAAATTATTTGAATGACAAATTTAACCGATTATCTAATAATAACAATAAAAATTGTGTGTTAACAAATTCTATACATCAAGCTAAAATGGCGTGGTTAAAAGCAGACTTAAAATCTGCATACAAACAACGAAATAACTTAAAACTAAATATTAAAATATTGCATACCGAATTAGTCCATGAACTCCACCCAGTAGAATGGGATCTTTTTGATGACAAAATTAGAAGTTTTGCGTCAGTGAAAGCTTATAAAAAGAGGATAACCCTGGAAAATAAACTCAAAAAATTGTGCCAATCAAATACCCACATCAATAACCCGGAGACATCATCATCTCAAAAATTCTACGAACGTGTACAGAATCTCTCCTCGGCACAGTTTACCCAACAAGAAATGGAATTACTCTCCAAAGGTTTAAAATATAACCTAAAATATACTAATAAAAATTACAATAGTGCTGTGGAAAACGTTGCAGTAGACATGGAAACAGCGTTATATAAATCTCCGAAACCTTACCTCTTCAAAAGTGCCGAGGTCTTACAAAACCTTATCCCAAGATTCCAGCCGAAGCAGAATCAAGAAAACTTACACGCCAAAAATATCCGTGAAAAACTGAAAAGTTGTAATGCACCTAATTATAAAATTGCTTCTTTTCTTACTAAGGTAATTAAAGATTCCAATATATTTCAACCAAAATATACAATTAAAAATTCCCATGAATTAATCAACCACTTGAAAGATTTAACCCTCCCTAGCAACTGTAAACTCATTTCTTTTGATGTAGTGAATTTGTTTCCCAGTATTCCGGTAGTAGAATGTAAAAATATTATAAGCAATTTAGTCAATAGTTCTAACTTACATAAGGATTTTACAAAAGATATTAACCAACTTATCGATGTTTGCTTGAACCAAAACAGTTTTAAATATAATAATATAATGTACCGTCAACGAGATGGATTACCGATGGGGTCTCCCACAAGTCCACTTATTGCCGATATTTTTATGAATAATTTTGAAAACAATATTTTTGAACTTAAAACACCTTTGTTAAAAAATATTTTACTATGGAGACGCTATGTAGACGATATCATATGTATTTGGGCGGGTACAGAGCGTCAGCTAAATTCCTTCCTATTACTCCTCAACTCCTTACATAAACAGATACAATTCACACTAGAAGTAGGTATAAATTCGACACTCAACTTTTTAGATCTCACATTATCGATTATTGATAATAAAATTCAGTTTAATATTTTTAGAAAACCTACCTTCACAGACACTACAATCCATAATACGTCTAACCACCCTATTTCCCACAAACATTCGGCATTCCACTCTATGATCCACCGTTTAGTCACTACTCCTTTATCAAATGTTAATTACGCTAATGAGTTAAGTACAATTAAACTAATAGCACTTAATAATGGATATGAAATAGGCCTTATTGATAGAATCCTTACAAAAAAATTAAGATGTATTGCCATAAATAAATACGTCTACAGTAGTCCACCAACTCTCAACAATAATAACTCCAACCAGCAGTGGAGAAGAATTTTGTATATTAATAACCTTTCCTCTACATGTACAGTTAAATTCCCCCCAGAAATTAAACCAGCGTATTATACTAATAATAATCTAGGAAATTTTTTAATTAATGCCAAAGATAAAGAAGATGTTCTTAGCCACTCAGGCGTATATAAAATTAGTTGTAATGATTGCCCAGCATTCTACATAGGGCAAACATCACGCAATATAGAAACTAGAATAAAAGAACACCTAAGATGTCTATCCAGTTCGGGATTTTCAGAATTTGCAGAACATCTAATTAATAAAGATCATACTTTCAACCGTGACACGGGTATTAAAGTCCTTCACAAAAATGAGATAGGTTTACGACTTAACAACTAAGAAGCGTTGGAAATAAAAAAATCAGTCAATTCAAAGGCTGAAATTATCAATAATCAACTAAATTTAACGTTCAGCCCTATAATAAATATGTTTCCTGTTATCCCTAACTCCCCTCCCCCACTTCCCGCCCACAACTGATACTGTCTCTCTCTGTTTTTTATCTCTTTCTCTCTCAACTATTTGTTTATATATATGTGTATTATTCTGTATTTGTTAATATTTTTATAACTGTCCTGATGATGGTACGGAGGTACCGAAACCGGTAGACGTTAAAAATTTCAATAAAGTGACTGTAAACAAAGTGTTTCCCTTTTTATTATTTAATTATTTTTTATTGATCTTATCGGAGTGCTTTTTGGGGTAGGTTGTGCCTTTTTATTGATATGTAGCATACGTATATTTGACTGGAGAAAAAACAATGCACCAACAAGAAGTCGAGTTTTTGTGTTATAAATTGAGAGTTAGGTTCATGCATATTTAAAAGCTTCATTGCTCGTGATAAAAATGAGCTTGAGAATTGAAAAAAGCACATGGAAAAGCAGTTCGTATTTAAAGACGCTAGGACTCACCGTTTGGTGTTTTTGCTGCCTCAGCGCACTGATTTCTGTTTTGCAATTAAAATTTAACTGTTTTTTATTAATAATGCACCGCAGTGCTTGAGAGGTATGGCAGATATGATAAAATCATATAAAAGCATAATGTAGGAATAAGTTCTTAAACTATAGCTAAAGGTAAAATATTTTGAATATCATGAAAAAGTATATAAAATGGCCGATGCGAAAGCAAATAGCGTTCCAGTTTACTCTGGTAGAATTCGAGCACTGTCATGATCACATGAGCAATTGTTTTTTTATTAATGAAGAAGTCTTGGTCAGCAGGAATCCTCAAATATTTATATTAGGTAAACAGTAAAAGAAAAGGTAAACAAAAATATTAAAGTGGTAATGGTTAATCTAGATTATAAAAGTAAACAAGGTGTAATTTTCACAAAACCCACTCGATGACCTTTGGTTGTCCTTTGTCCAGTCATCATTAAATAATTTTAGGCCTTAGACATATTGCGCTATATTATGCGCGCATAAATTGGGCATGGCATGTACGTATTATAATATGTCGGGCTGACACACTACGCTATCTTCCTCCGGAGAGGGATTCAGATCAATTGGGGGACTGCAGCGGAGTATCATTTCATTGTATGGGATCTGTCACTTTGACAGACGACAGCCGCGTAATTACAGGGCTCCGTATATTGTTTTGACCCCTTCCCTGCCGTAGGTAGTAGAAGGGGTCGCATAATTTTCAAATATAGCCTGGTTGGAAGATCACAGCGCATAGCGTCGCCACGCTCTACCTTATAACACATCACCTTTTTAGGTGCAGCAGGTCTGTATGGGATTGTAGGGTGAGCAACATGGAGTTATATAAAACGCTTTGAACTTATAGAGTAATCTGTCACCCCCTTTATGGTGATTGGTGACCTTATAGCAGGTCGCACCTCAGCTTCCAGCAACTCTGCGCTGTTATTAAATACTATGAAGTAGTTTATGTATTCTTATACAATACTATGTACACTTTGGAATTAATATACAAAGAGGGGAAAGTCAAAAGCACCTTCACCCGTCAGGCCTCTGGCATATTGAACGTTATATTAAGACACTGGCAGATGGTGGGAGAATCGGTTTATATTTCCGATTTACAATAAAATCCAAATAAATAGAATATTTCTGAACTTATCCGAAAATTAAAAACTGTTTTTGAAAGGTGATAAAATTCGCTTTCAAATTGTATTATTACAAATAAACATATAACTTTTATGCTAAGATTTTGATATATTTAATGCAAACGTAAAAAATGTTCAAAGGCTCACCTTAAATATTTTCATCTAAACGCAACAAAAATCGTCTAAAAAATTCGTATTTAATAAAACAAATGTGATATAAACATTACTATTACCTAACTCTTTAATCGATCAGTATAAAAACAAATTAATAAAAAAAATCACAAATTTTATAATTTTTTTTCACAAATTGCAGTCGGAACCTTTGGTTTCATAGAGGAGTAAATTTCAATTATTTCATGATTAACTTCTAGATTTGAATATAAAGCGTGATTTTTCTCTTTCGCACACCGTTTTAATCATATTTCTCACCATGACAAAAAGGGGTATACAACGATTTCTATTATACCATATAAATTGTTCCTGATGGATAATAGCCGTTTGTTCCCAAAACCGAACAAATTAACCTGAGGGGTTAAGCCGGTGGTTTTGGTAAAGTATGGTAACTTCGGGAGGTGATTCTACTTTACAATAGTACAAGTAAAAAAAGGTATCCATTGTCTTTTTTACGATTAGTTAATTTTTCACGAGTAAAATTCTTACCTATCTATCTATTTACATAAAGAAGAGTGTCTGTGGCAAACACCGAGCGGGTAGCGTGGATTTTATTTGTATTAGATTACAGATATTGATTCTACTGGTGTTGACACAGTTCTTTTCGCTTTTCTATGAATTATAATTACGCTCCTTACTCTTGTTAATTACAACAAAATGTTAAGGCAGGACTTGCAGACAATCAGCCATTTGGCAGCTTTGCTGGACCACCTTTTTAAAAAACCTATATTATTATTAAATTGAATGAAAATAAAAATAAAAACATTAATAAATAAAAAAATTAAATACGAATCTACAGTTTTATTCTGAGATTGAAGAATTTTTTGCACACATAACCTTCAAAACAAGAGGAACGTCACTATCTTCATTACATTTTTTTAAATTGTATACAAAACGCCAGGGCAACGCCGGAGACTACAGCTAGTCTAGATATTTATATAAGTAAGATTATACACCGAGCATACGGCGTGAATTTGATTTATATTCAAATTCCGAGATTAACAAAATTTTGCAAATTGACCTTCGTCACTGTCAACATGACATTTCTAAAAACTACCCGATCCCTTTTTCCAATCCCATAAAACGTCATTTTGATATGTCTTGGTGAAATTATGAACACTTGAGGTTCAAAATAAGAGGAAAATTACTGTCTACGTGTAATTTCGAAAAATTCTGCGTAAAACCCGGGCAACGCCGGGGACTTCAGCTAGTTTATCGATAAAATTCTTGATTTGACTAAATAATTTATTTGTTACATCTTTGCCAACAACTATATCTTTCTTGTTGATTTCAATTTATTACAATGTTTATTATTATTTTAGAACTAGATAACTACTGATTTCTCGTTCATTGCGTATTTATACAAGGGAATACATTGCCTTTAAAATTAATTGCTAGCTATAACGTGTGACCAGTAATTATTAGCTATAACGTGTAACCAATAATGGTTTGCTATAACATATGACCAATAATGGCTAACTATAACGTGTGACCAGTAATTGCTAGCTATAAAGTGTGACCAGTAATTTCTAGCTATAACGTGTGACCAGTAATTGCTAGCTATAACGTGTGACAAGTAATTTCTAGCTATAACGTGTGACCATTAATTTTTAGCTATAACGTGTGACCAGTAATTGCTAGATATAACGTGTGACCAGTAATTTCTAGCTATAACGTGTGACCAGTAATTGCTAGCTATAACGTGTGACCAGTAATTTTTAGCTATAACATGTGACCATTATTTTTTAGCTATGACGTGTCACCAGTAATTGCTAGCTATAAAGTGTGACCAGTAATTTCTAGCTATGATGTGTGACCAGTAATTGCTAGCTAGAACATGACCAGTAACTATCCCCAGTAAAAGAGCTACATATTATATTAGTTTACTTAATTCTAAATATTATAAAAACTTTTATTTACATTAGCATAGCAGCAGTAATAAATTGTTGTTAGAATCAAAACAGTAATGAAATTCAATTTAACTTCGTGTATGTAACGGTAGGTTTATGGATATAAATCTTTGCTTGCTACTTTAGGCAATCTATCAAATTTGACAAGAAAATTCTAGGAAATATATTACGTATTCCAAGAGGATCGAGTCAACTGTCTGAGAATCCTTCGGGACTTAAGAACCTCGGGTGCTCACTGGAGATAAAATGGATTGTTTATTTTTTATCAAGCACTAAATAAATATACGCCAAATAAATACAGAATACATTTTCCAGTGGGAATATACTGATTGATGGATCGACTCAATCCACGCTCTTCATTTTAATGATACGGACAGTAGGGACTGTTAGGTGGTATCACGACGATACAATACCTTAAAATAAAGCCAGAATCATAACCACGTAAGTGAAGCAGCCGTGCACAAAAAAATACGACGCGCGGCCCTGGTGTATTGAACAGACCAGCGGTTGAATTTGCCCTAGCAAATCTCTAAAATAAATGCGAATCTTAACGACATAAGTGATGTAGTTGCGTAAAAACAATATTCGTCACGCGGCCCGACGTATGCACGGACCTACGGTCGACTTTTCCCTAGCAGCCCAATAAAATCGTTATTTCCGTGGGGTTTATTTTCATTATTTTTGATGAATGTATCCATAAAATATCAAATGTTTCTAGAGGGATCCTTCGGGAAGTTACTAATTCATCGTCTAGAAAAAAAAAATCTGATGCTTACAGCTAATTTTATACGTTTCTACGTTTTACATAAAATATTTTAATTGTAAGGTCCTGTTTTTATTAATCTTAAATATAAATAACTTACATCTGAGACAATACAGATCCAGAAGTCAAACCTTTAACTTGAGTCTAGGAATTATTGTACGAATTGTTGCACAAGTCTGTAACGACTTCTGACCTTCTCACACCGTGAGAACTAGACGATTTTACCGCTGGTAAAATGTTCCATTTTACATATTGAACGTTCTATATCAGTAACTACTGATATAATCCGCCGTAAACGTTGTGGAAAATATAATCATTGCAAGTGTTGATCGCCGTGTGCTTATGCAGTGATTAGTGCTTCTGATCCAATTTATCTCAAAATCATCAGATAATCAAACCTGCTGGTGAGTAACAATGTTGTGTGTTAATATCAATGGTTTGGAGCAGCGCATTTCTGTATCGGGATCATTAGTTTTCATTCGGCAGAGAGAGGATCCATTCAACAATAAATTTGGCATCAATTTTGCTTATGAATACACACGGCGCGGTTCCATCTTTATTTTTTTTACATTATTTGAAAAAATAGTTACACGTAAAAAATAGCAGAATGTATTTTAACTTTCCAAGATGAAAAGAAATCTTTTTTGATAATCGTGTTTCAGTGCTCTAGACTCTAGCAAAAGTTGTTTTGTCATTAGACCTTTTTTAGTAATGCTTACCTACAAACTTTATCTTGTGTTTTTAGACTGTGCGATCACTATCGAATAATTAAATTATGATTATGAAACTATCTGTAAATCCATAATCTGTATTTTCTTTAATCCCTGTTGTGATTGGTCCGCATTCTTGTGTTACTAAATTTATAATCTAAAGTCTAAAGTAATTGTGTTTGATTTTTTCATTTTCTTAGTTAGACCTATTTATACTTTGCACTTACCTAACTTTACCCTTTGTTTTAAGTTTACTTAAAATATCAGATCTTACCAATGTCCCGTCTTAGCTTTTCGTCCTTACGTTTTGTTGTTTCACATATATGCTTATTGTTAAACAAGAAAATGTTATTTTCTTTGATGTAAGCTTTATTTTCGTGCTTTTTTTATTACACTGTAACCACGTCAACATGTGCATGTGCCTAATGTGGTGGCTTCTAATAAACTCTATTATACTCTGAATAAAGTTATTTTTTTAGAACAGCATCGAACTAAAATGGTAAAATGAAGAATGATATTTTACTTTAGACAGCGTTTAAAATTATAGGAATTAAATACATTTTGAATACTGTAAATAGCGCGTGAGTTATTTTCATAAATATTTAACGACTAACAAATAATTATATACTTAATTTATTTTGAATTTCATGGACATTCAAAATGTTCTCATTCAATATATTTTTCATATTGAAGTCATTTTTCAAGTCATATTCAACTAATTTCTCATTCAATATATTTTCATTATTCATTTAATTAATCTAAGCATTTAGATCATTTAGAGCTACATTAAACGTCGAGCTCTTCTCAAATTTAATCTGTCTTCCCTTTTGGAGTAAAATAAAAATGTAACGTTTTAAATGAAGTTCATTTCTTTCCACAATTATAATCAAATTACCCAGTTGCCTGAAACAATCAAATGTCTGTCAGAAATTCTTTCTCTGTTAAATTTTTTAAATTGTTTTATTTGAGCTGAACAGAAAATTTTATTGGTGTCAAAGTCAGAAGTAATAAACAAAATGAAATAAGCAAAGACGCTTGGTCTCTTTGGCCATTATATGGGTATTATTATTTCATCTATATTTATTTATTTAAACGGCCGTTGTACTTAACACGAATAGATGTAAAAATTTATAAAGAATACAAGTACCTACATAGATAGTAGTAATAAAAATCGTATAATAATTATAACTAAGTGATACAGTTAAGGTTTATTTCAAATCTGCATGTATATTTGTTTTCTAAAGTCGTAACATGTCGACATAACAAGTTTCGTTTCACACACGACGCAATCACTGTGGAGAAGAATACTTGTGTATAAAATGAGTGCGAGAAGCAACTACATGAAACGGAGCATATAATTAGTCATACTCACTAGGTCAGCACTGTCTAATAAAATATCGCTAATTTTTCTTCGATGTGACAGTTCGGGTAGTTCAAGTAATTACATTTTTTTTGTAAGATTTATTAAAGAAATAAGGTAAGTATATATAAAATATACTATTTATATATTTTTTTAGTATATGCTGTATTGTGAGATTTGAATACTACTCTTCCATGGAAGAGTTAGTTTTTGGTTGGAAATTAACAAAAAAATTACGTATTTCCACATGATAGAAAAAATTATACAAAATTCTTTTATAAAATATGGACGCCAGATCATATATGACCCAAAAATTACGTTGAAACACAAATCTGCCGTCCCAAAAAACGCTTTTCTTCATTCGCTTTTTATTGATGTATAGATTGGGCAAGATCATTTTTTCAAATGATTACCGTTAACTCAAAAAAATGTCAACGCTGCCTCTAAAATCTTTAAAAATTGATTTTTGAACGACCTATGTTTTATAATTTAAAATACAGACAGTGGAAGTAGTAAATATCCGTACTAGATATTATTTGCTCTAACTTTTTTATGAAAAAACGTCAGTTTAGTCAAGTCAAAGTCAAATTATTCAGTTTAGTCAAGTATTTTGGCATCAAATCCAAAATTAAGGCTTTAAAAGGGACGGAAACAGGTAGAATCACCCACTGTGCGGCGCAAGGGAAATGGATTTTATCGCTCAGTCTGAATAATGGAACAATGTGTTTTATGAATACCCCATTGAAAAACATCCATTGTATGGCGTCTAGCGAATGTGGCGGGATTGAATAAAAACAGCCAAATGGGGTGACTTTGATTGATTTTCGTATTTGAAACATAAAAACATTTTTATCAGAAAATTGTATGTAATATTTATTGTACATGTTTAAACTTCCGAAATATTATTTTAAATGTTCTATATGTGTTTAGGGAGTCTAAAAAATAAGAACATGACGATCATGGTCGCATTTCGAAGTAAGACTACTGGTAGGTTATTAGGTCAATCGTACTTGTACATAGCCTTTGACTTAGAGAGAAAAATGCATGTAGGTTTGCAAAACTGTATCGAGGGAAACCCAGACGCACACCCTTCACCAGAACACGAATATTTATGTCTTATTTCTCTATTTCCGATTTCTTTTTCGATAATTAGCAGCGCGTTAATGATGCGGTAATACAACGATAGTGGGCACTGGCAAAGTTGTGCGGTAGGCGGTGTTTCTCCATCCTTAGACAGAGATCTCCCAATTTACATTACACGTTCTGGTTTGAGTCCAAGATGAATCATCGCAATGTGAATTTGCACAAACAAAGACTTTGATATACCATTTTCATGTAGTGTTTTTTTTCAAAATAAAGGAAAATATATGTTTTATCCATCGTCACTGGTCACTCAACCACTGGTAACCGCCTGACTCCCCAGACCGAATCTAACTGTAAAATTCCAACAAAAAGATTTTAATCTTTTTGTTGAAAAAAAACTTGTCACATGTGACCAAAATTTCCATTTTTTACTGAAAATAATGTCAGGGATCACTGGTTAAAGTAAATAAAATACGTTTCTTAGCACAGTATATATTTATCGATAGACACTGGTGTACTTTACAATGTAAATAACACGAAACTATTTTAATCTTTATTTATAAAATATATATATGTTTCTGTCTGTCTGAAAATATTTATAAAAAACAGGTTCCAAACTCAACCGACAGTATGTTTGAATATAACTAGAAACCAAAAATTCCAAGTTTGGAAAAACACTTCAAGGACGTTGTACAAACTCATATATAACAGAATAAATACAAATATATAAATTTAAAAAAAAACCTTTAAAAGAAGCGGTTAATTTTTGAGTGGTAGCTACAAAAATATTAGCGATGATCAAAGTCACCCCCTAATTCACGGTACCGGAAAAGTGTATCGAACGTCACGATGCTTTTTGTAAGGACAAAGAAAATAAAATATTACGAAGGTCGCCAGTCACCGGTGTTAAAATGTTAATATTTCCATAGCCCGTAATACCATAGTGTAAATCAAATTATTATTCACAATTGAAATGAAATGCTTCACGTTTATTTTTGGGGCTTAGTGACAATTCACGGTATATTATTGTGGTAGATTATTTTTAGACTCATGCTTACACAATAATGCTGAAAAAATATATAACTTGTTTACAAATATCACATAATATGCGCCTGTATATTATTTGATTTTTACTGTTTCATTAAATTTTCTTAGAGAAATCAAAAGGTTTTAAAAATACATATTTGCTTTTAAAGTTTTATTTCATTTTAATCAGAAATCAAAGGTTTAACCATTTTATCAACGTACTTATTTTAAATAATTATAAGCAATAATTAGTTATCCGAAATACTAATACAAATTGAAAATATCTCCCGAGTAAAAATAAATGCCACCAACGGGAATTGAACCCGTGCCTTCTGATATCCGGTCAGGTGCTCTGTAACCACTGAGCTATGTC
Source organism: Hesperophylax magnus (assembly GCA_026573805.1). NCBI lineage: Eukaryota > Metazoa > Arthropoda > Insecta > Trichoptera > Limnephilidae > Hesperophylax > Hesperophylax magnus. Next base: position 2,603,917 of record JAIUSX010000054.1, on the reverse strand, counting down.
GGCTTATTTCCAACCCGCCAAATGATTCAATATGTACTAGTACCTCAATCAACAATTACTGCTTATTATATTTATTCCACCTGTAAACAACCAACTTTATTTTTGTAGGAAAGGCTTTGTTAGTGCTAAATTTCTCACTAGATGGCGTCGAGACATATGATATCTTCATTTATTGGTGAAATATTTTTGACTTGTCAAAAATATTATTAGTTTTTTAATGATAAACTAACGTTTATAAGACAAGGTTTTATGCATGGCATAGAGGAAAACAAATAATTAAAAGCAATAATTATTTGTTATCCTTTATGCTATGCATAAAACCTTATCTTATAAACGTTAGTTTATCATTAAAAAAATAATAGTAGGTACTTATTTTATATCGCCTATACATTTCGTTGGATTCAAAATATCACAAGGCTTCAGATTGTTGCGGAAACAAACCTACGTCTTCGAAAACATTTTTTAAAGTGTATTTTTTTAATAAAATACCGACCTACCTTTTTATATATATTAATAATAATAATTTTGGTTTATTTCTGCTAAACAGAGCGGTGAGTGCAATACGTTCTCTGTCATATAAAAGCATACATCTAAATAAATTACATAATATTATGTTGAAAATAAAATGAAACATATTTAGCATTTGTACTACGGTGGCTTGAGGGAAAGTTTAAATCTATGGTGTAGAAACGCGCCCTGCCACTGGGCGACGGCCTGGACAAGAGTATTTTCCGATCTCCGATAGTGCCTATTTAAACATACTTACATTTTTTTAAAATTTTTAAATTATTAATAACTTGAATGGGAGAAAATACACAATTTTCGAAACTTTTTTATGTTCATTATTTTTGATAATAAACCATGCAAATAATATTTGAGATTTGCCCTGATGATTGACACTGCAATGCAGTCCAAAACGTTGGCTAAAGAAGGAGGTAACGCAACATGGCATAATAACCCAAACACAAATCACTATAATGCAAATAATTATAACTCTTTTTGATTTTTTTGCTATTGTCATTAAACTATATAAAATATGTAAAAGCCCACCAGGGCAATGATGATTAAAATATAAATATATATTAAAAAACACACCCACATAAACTCAGCTTAATTGTGGGGGTGCATTATTAGTAATTTATACTGAAACACTTTTTTGTATATTAATAATAAACAAATCCAAAAAGTCATGCATTTATGGGGTAAAATACTTGAAGTAATAATTACTGAGTAACTTGCATTTTTTTTAAGGAAAGATTTTTATTTTAAAAATATCTTAAAAAATATTAATTAATCTTCCAATTCCACCATCAATAGATATTAATAAATATTAGCTAGCAAAGCTTTGAACCCACAAAGTCCGAGTTCGAACCCGTCGCATTAGACCACTGACTACTAAACGGTATTATCACGAAACCGTGAAATCTATTATAATTTTTTTTTATCTAGAAACGTTATGAAGGCTTTTCACAATAGAGTACAGAATTTCAAAAGTAACATATCAAATATTGCCAGGTTTCAATAAAGTATTCTAAATATTCACCCCTAGACTTGAATCTATTTATAAAAATCTACGTTTTAACAATTTTTTTTCTTATTTTGCAGTTGTCCATCAAATAAACACATTTTCGTAGATGTAAAAAGAAACGTACCTATCGAATTATAATCATGACAGTAGCTAATACAGTAAGTAATACACAATGCGTCTTCATTATTGTACATTCCTTTTATTCACATTATTTGTCTGGAACAGATAAATTCAATAAATTTATATGGAAATACAATGGATGTTTGGCAGTGGGTGGTTTTGTATAATCTAATTTAATAAGCGTGGAGTTGGAGTAATATAATAATGGAAGCGGTTGGGGAAAAACACCTGCGCTAAAGCAATCGTGGAGAGTTGAATTGACACAAATTCAATACAATCAGCTGGGACAGCTGAGACCAATTTGCTTATTCGATTATTTATATTTTTTTAAAGCAATGAGATAGCAATTGATCAGTATATACATTTCTTTAAATACTTCTGCAACATAATTTACAAAAGTAACTAGTCTACATATACAGGGTGTCCGGGGTAAAGTGCGCTAACTTCAGGAGGTGATTCTATGTTATGGTAGAAGTAAAAAAGATAAATAACTTTTTTCAAAACTAAATTCCATATTTTTTTCACATATTACTTTAAAATATTGGAATTTAGAAAAAAAGTTATTTTTCTTTTGTACTTCTAATATCATGTACAATCATCCCCGAAGTTAGCATACTTTACCCCCGGACGCCCTGTAAGTATGTATATATAAATGATTTTTTTTTTGTTTGTTCCCTGTAGACTCAAAAACAATAGATTTTTTCGTTTGTCCTCTCACAAATCCATAGACAATGAATATATTATAGAAACAGACTGGTGAAAAGTAGTCGACCGATATCGCTTAAAATTTCCAAGTTTGTTCTTATTAGTGCCAGGAGTGTTTAGAGAATGGTAGAATAAGTCGGCAACACTGCACTGGGATGAGATAATGTAATTATAGTAACAATATGGAGTACAATAGTGAATGGGAGAAAAAATCTAGAAGAGCTATTAAAAGCTATTAAAAGAATAAGAATAATTGCTTGTTCCGATTGTTCCTTTGAGTAAAAAGAAAAGCAAAACGTTTAAATTTCTAGAAATGACCCGACAGCGAAAACGTTAAAAATGATTCGACAGTACCATAAACTTTCTCTCTCGGGATGTTCGTCTTTCCATTTAAAAGTATATCCAGATTTCAACTTCGCTTCTCTCAAGTCAAACATTATTTCTTTCTCTCGTTCCTTCGTGAACGCAGCATTACACCCTGACAATGGTATTTGTGCAATCCTTCGTGAAGTGAGTTCACTGTAGAGTTAACTGTTTGCCGGAAAGTATCTCTGGAGATTGGGAAGTCGACAGAATAAGAAAAAGAGGGAATTTCTCTCAAAAGTATTTGTTTTCAATTTATTTTTATAGCAAGGAACCATAAGGGTCATGACTCCATTTGCAAATGGAGGTAGGAACGAACAATCACATAAAATTCTCTTTAGTTAATATACCTGCCATAACAAAACATAAAACATACAAATCAGAAGAAACAACAAGTATCAGCTAAAATCGCCGCCATTTGCAAACTGTCTTTGCTCGATGGCACCGATTTGATCACGTGACAATTCATCGCGCCACTGTAGGTACTGTAGTTGGCCTTTGTTGCGGAAGCTAAGTGATTTGGCGCTCAAATATTATCTATCTAAACTCTAATCTCTAACCAAAACAGTTAATAAACTAACCCTTCGCTGAACAGTCATGTTGTCATTTTGTACTTCTCGATAAATTGAGTCAGCATCTGGCCTGGCCGTTGACTCAGCACATTCCACACACCAATGATATATTTTTTTTGAAACATTCAAGATAATATTAGCGATTCTTAAACGAAAATTCGAAACAGAAAATCATAAAAGATCCGGTCACATCTGGGACTTGAACCCAGGTGTTGCCGGAGCGCTATTCTAACCACTGCGCTAATGGGACCCTATTTCCTTCGGTCATATTTAAATGTAATACTTCGAAGGAGAACTACCATCTTCATTCAACAATTCTGGGTTCAAGTCCCAGATGTGACCGGATCTTTTGTAGTTTTTCTGTTTCGCTAATATTATCTTTGATATTTAAAATATCAAAAATTTGAGGATTTACTCGATAAGTTATTCCAAAAATAAAAGATGTATTAATTTATACTGAATGTCTAACGTATTCCTTAAGTAGTCATGCTAAGATTGTTAAGCATTACCTACGAGTTGATGACCCTACATATGGTGGGGTTACTGACAAAAGTTGGTTACTGAAATTTTTTTTTAGTAGGTTTTTTTAGCAACTGCTTTATTTTATAAAACTTTGAAAAACTTCGTTTTTTATAATTAAAGGACAAGAAAATATTGTAAAAACTGTTATAAAAACAACGTGTTTGATTAAAAAACAAAACTAATGATTTTTTTTCTAAAATAACATTTACAATATTCCACAAAACCCTTACTTTATAATGAAGAACAATCTTTAAAATTGAGTTTGATCCAAAATATATTTTTGTAAGTTTCCAACTTTTGGCAGTAACCCCACGATATATACTTCTATAGTGTATATGTTACGTATTTACAATGCTTAACAAATGATTAGTCGCCTGAAATATCAATACAAATTGAAAGTATCTCCCGATATTATACTATGCATAAAACCTCGTCTTATAAACATTAGTTTATCATTAAAAAATAATAATATTTGAAGTCAAAAAATATTTCACCAATAAATGAAGATATAATATGTCTCGACGCCATCTAGTGAGAAATTTAGCACTAACAAAGCCTTTCCTACAAAAATAAAGTTGGTTGTTTACAGGTGGAATAAATATAATAAGCAGTAATTGTTGATTGAGGTACTAGTACATATTGAATCATTTGGCGGGTTGGAAATAAGCCGACATAGCTTAGTGATTTCAGAGCACCTGACCGGACATCAGAAGGCACGGGTTCAATTCCCGTTGGCGGCATTTATTTTTACTCGGGAGATATTTTCAATTTGTATTGATATTTCAGGCGACTAATTATTGCTTATAATTATTAATTATCCTTTATGCTATGCATAAAACCTTGTATTATAATCATTAGTTTATCATTATAAAATAATAAAATCCTTACCTATGTAACCTATTTTTTGTTTCATCACTTTTCATGACTTTATATCAATTTTCGTATGTGTGTTGAATTTTTATTTTGATGACATACCCGGTCACCTTACAATGCAGATTCCATTCACAACTATAAAGATAATTATTTTATAACAGCGTTCAATTTAGGTAAGCTATTTTAAAAGGTCGGATGTCCTTCCTGTGTTCAAATGTCAAATATATCTGTTTTGTTTAACCTTTTAACTTATCGTATTAGATTACGTGTACTGTCGATAACGGACATTTATTATTTGTTTTGGCGCCTAAAATTAATACATGATGATTACAGAAATTTAATCAACAACATTTTTTGGCCTTAATTTTATGTTCGGGAATGTGGTATTTGTTTTCTGACGTTTATAAATTGCATAGCTATGAACGTTGAGTTTGAGGAAGCACATACATTGGTAACTAAATCATACTCGAGTTTCGAGTTTCGCCCTGATGAATGACTACCATTCAGAATCGAAACTTTGCCTCATTAGGTTTTGAGGGGAGGAGTTTGGTTTTCTTCAGTAAATAGAAGCACCGGACTGGATATTGCTGTTGTTGGTGCGGATTTATGATGCGGATGAAAGCAAAGCTGGTGTAAGTGGGAATCGATTCTGTCTTCTTGGTCTTAATTCCCTTATTTTGTTATTTATCCACGACATTTCTGCTTTCGGGTTGGGTTTTTCTTGGAGACTGCTACGGATTCGGATTATCGGTCACCTCGGCGTAGTACCTGATTTTTAAATGGATTTTTAACCCCTGTGGGGTACAAGGGGGATCTGCCATCTGCCGGGGGCTAATAGCCAATAAATTATCATTATAACCCCTTTTTTATAATAGCCATCTATAAATATTAAGTTAGTCAAGTACTTTCAAACTTCACCTTCCTCATCTCCCTCCCCTACTCACTCAATTCAGCTTCATAATTTACCCCATATGCGAATTTCATAGTTTCACCGGCTCTCAAAGGCGATCAATAATTTTATTGTGATGTATTAGATATGGCACAGATGGCACTAGTAGCATTAATCCAGAGAACTATAGGGTTGTAAGTTATAATATAAACTATAACTCCTTAAGGTCATCGAGAGAAAATATCCTACCGTCATAGAATACTGGTATTAGCCTCCCTCGTCTATACAGCTTCACGGAGTCTAGTCAATTTAAGAGTAACTACTCGACACACTAGGCATGTGGACCTATTTTAACTTATTTCATTTGGTAAGTTTTTAGATTCTCACGGCCAAAAGCATTTTTGTTGTTTGTTTTTGGGGTGTTATGCCGTGTTGCGCTAACTCCTTCTTTAGCCGACGTTTCGGACAGCGTTGCAGTGTCCATCATCAGGGCAGATCCGGTAGATCCGAAGATCTACGGATCTACCCTGATGATGGACACTGCAACGCTGTCCGAAACGTCGGCTAAAGAAGGAGTTAGCGCAACACGGCATAACACCCCAAAAACAAACAACAAAAATTATTTCATTTGTTTTATTTTGTAAAGTTATTAACCTTAACACACGCTTGTCCTAGTGAGGTTAAAAGTTCTAGCTTAAAAAAGGATAATGTAAAGAAACAATAATAAACTTCACCGTTCACAAACGAATTATGTGGCAAACTCACCAATTCCTCGCCTTTAGGGAGAAAAATAAGTACCTATTGCTAATTTATCAAGTATCTCTTCAAATTATTGGTAATCCTGTTAAAAACGGGATTGTAGGCCCTTAACGAATGAATTAATGGGTTTCCTCATTAACTTTAAGTGAAATACGATGTCGGAACACGTGTTCTTTTTCGCATTTCATCATTATATATTTTTTTTTATTTTGGTACAATATTTTTTACATTTCAGAGTTATCCAGTAATGTTGGTCTCACTGGGTGGCTTAACCGTGCTGAGGCCTTCATTTTATAATATAAAATATAACATACATAATACATTGAAACATAATCTTGTGTGTTTGTGAGTGATGTGTGTTTTATATTAGTTTTGTGTGTTACGTGTAGGTTTTTTTTTATTTTATGTTATGAAATTTTGTTAATATTGTCTTTTTGTTCTTTAATCCATTTTGTGTCTGAATTTATTTTTGTTTATGTTTTTGTATTTTTATTTGATATTATCAAAGCAAGTAGAGGTGCATGAACACGTGTTCAGATATATTAGGATTTTATTAATAAATCAGTAATACTAATAGTTTAGCAAACGTACATAGTTAATTTCAGTATAACAAGCATGATTGTCAAAATATTTTTCAGTTTATTATTATACTATTTTTTTATTACTCCTACTGTAAGCCATTATAATGTAATAAATTCAACAGTGTACATATGTTGAGTGCGCGTTGGCCGTGATTTCCGTTGAAGTTAATGAAAAAAAGTCCTGCTACCCGGAAGATACGACAATTCTTTAATTTTATTTTAAAATGATACAAAACAATTCAATTACATATCACGTGCTACAGCGCTAACGAGGTTGTGCTGGTGTGCTCCACTTTCCCCGACCTTGTCACTTTAATTAAGTTCCCATCGCCTCACAGCGCGACTGGAAAGAGGGCTGCAAACATTCCAGCTTTTAAATACATTACTTCTCCTCGCAATCATGGAAAAACCGCAGTGAACCTACAATGTATGGAGCACTGGAAAGATGAACCTAGGGAAATTGTTGTGGGCGTGTCAATAGGCCTTTAATAAGCTCATATTTTCCTTACTTACTGATGAAATTGACTAAACATTTTCTATTAAGATTTCAGATAACTTATCAACAATGAAACAATTTACATAATTTCTTTTTAAATCTCTACCCCGATAAAGGATGGCTCGGCCCCTTTGCTAGTTCTGAAATAACTGCCTTGTTCCGCGTACAAAATAGAAGAAGTGATTTTTAAGGAAGCTAATTGTTATTTTATAAGCAATAATTATTACCCTGAAACACTCATCCACATTGAAAAATCTCCTGATAAAAGATACATGACGCCAACGGGACTTGAACCCGTGTCCTTTCGATTTCCAGTCGACAGCTCTGACCACTGAGCTATGGCGGCTTATCTCTTATCCGCGAAATAATTCAATATATACTAGTGTTTCATTCAATAATTACTGCTTGTTACATTTTTTCGGTGGTTGAGTGTTTCAGGCTGATAATTATTGCTTATAAAATAATTGTTACCCTTTGTGCTATTCATAAAAAATCTTGTCTTAAACATGAGTTTACCAAAAAAATAATAATTAATGAAGCTAATTGTATTTATAAAAAAATCGATCAAATTAACACAATAGTTTTAATAGAATTCTATGTTTTCAAGTGAACCCTGAAATATAAGTATCCTACCTTATCAATAAATAAACTGCTTTAGTAGGTTCAGTCAAGCTTCAAACCTAATAACATTTGAAATTCGAAAACTTTAAGCAGATGGCAATACTATTGCCGAATATATAAATTTATGCAAAAAAAAACATCGCCTTTATGTAGGTTCTATTTTATTTTGTGATATTTAGGCACAAATATTAAAATGTTTTCAGACCAAAATCTAAAAAACTTAATACACCTTATCAAACAATAAATCCATATCCGAAAAAGGGTTCGTAAGAAGATTTTATGCAACAAAAAAATGTTTATTGGCCCATCAGTTTATTTTTTTAAGACTTTTCGAAAAAGGCTCTATTATAGAAAAAAGCCATGATGCGTTCTACTCGCTGTATTTAAATAAAATAATCTTTTTTTATTTCTAAGCTATCAAATTTTCAAACTAAGAAATCAATTTACAAAACCGTTTTCTTTCGAATCAGTTAAAATTACATTTTGTGAATACCGCACGAGAGTACCTACCAACTACTTCCCAATCTCATCGTTCTCCGGACTAAAAAAACCTCAATCTGGGTATCTATGTTGTGCGGCTGAAGGTAGCAGGGAAGGAGATGGGGAAGAGAAAGGTTGCGAGTACCTGATTATTCAGATCTGGTCATCGAACACGGCTAAATCTATTTCAAGCAAACTTACGATTCTGTCTTCGATGGCGGTCTTTCACCTGAGCGAAACGAGTATCTACCACTCTAGGGATTTTCTGTTCTGTGTTATGGATATATCCCCGTGGTGTTGGCTCTATGTAATTTGGAATATTCTCAAGTGTTCTCCATTTGGAATTAGGCTGGCCCTGATCCGTTCCACCATCCATCTTCTATCTCCAGATCCACGTCTGCTATCTGTCACTCTTCTAAATGAAGTTAGTCATAGGACTAATGAAGCAAGTCTGCCATATTGAATTCCAAATTCGAAACATCTAAAGGTTTATTTGATTTGCTAGCAAGTTTACCTTCAAGAGATAGGCTCGGAGTAACTATTTCTAGATTACGTAATACGTTATTGATTTATTAAGTTAGAACAAAGCTTAATAAAAATTCTTTTCCGGCTCATCTGAGGCTTTTTTTACTTTTCGTTCGTACTTCCCAAGAAAATCTTTTCCCAAGTAATGCTGATTTATTGAAAATCTCTTCAAATTATTATCAACATGTTTAAAAACGGGACTGCAAGCCGCTTCCTGATAAAGTGTTGGTAAATTCGTAATAATATCGGACCACGTGTTCATCTACCTGCGTTGGTTTTAATAATATATCAGGATGAAGTACAAAAATGTTAGGACTTGAATGAACACGTGTTCGTACATCATGACAAAACATTGGTATTTTACTTTAATTTTTTTGGAAAATACATCAATTCATTCTTCAATGGCCTAAAATCCTGTTTTTAACGGGAATACGATTAATTTGAAGAGTTTTTTTTTTATAAATTAGTAATTATTTATAATTTTAAAAAATTAGTATTTTTTATCAGGTATTTTTGACTGTGGCAGACCTGAATACGTTTAAATTATTTGTGCCAGGTAAAAAAAATGGAGATAAAATATTTCCTACCGCGGCCCCTGATCGTGAAAGAAGGCTTCGTCTGTAATTTGTAAAAAAATATTTCTTTGAAATTAAAATTTGTAAACAAAGACTTTTAATAATTTTTTTTATTCAATTCGCTACATCACCTTAAAAAAGTTTCCTTTTTTGTTGTAAAAAACATATCTAAAAACCTTTTAAAAAAACCATGAATTTTATAGTTCTAGAATGATCACATGAATCTCCCGTATTTTTCACCACAAACAAAAGCCACCTACAAAATAAGATGGATTAAATTATATATTTTTTTCTGTACCATCTTCATCTTAGTAGCATTTACATTTAATTTCTACCCGTGATTTTTTATGGACAACAACTGTTTCCTTTTTATTACGACAACACTTCCATGTTTGTTTTATCTGACGTATTTGTTCATTGCACTATATTTAATATCTAATATTGTGTTTTAGCTATATTAAGACAAGGCAATGTCAGTTTTAAAATGCCCTCTTACTCGAAATAAAAAAAATTCTTACCCATTAAAAAGTTATTACTCGAAAAGTGTGTTAAATAAGTTGTACGAATCAGAGAGGATTATATCCAGAAGTTTACAGATTCTTATCCTCGTTAGCTCCCACAACTTACTACTTACTACTTACTACTTACTACTTACTACTTACTATTGACTATTTGTAGCTTAACCTTTACTTAAAACCGCTTCCGCTTAGTGGTACTTAATCCTAAAGATCGATCATTTTCTTAAAAATGTAAACTAAGGATGATGTTAAATGTAAAACTTTTACGAATTCAAAATGCTGAGGTTATTTGATTAATAAATATGATAGGTTATATCGTACAGTTTTTACAGATGCTACCCGTTGAACAAAAGCCTGCCGTCGACAAATAGTCCGCGACATTTAAAATAACTTACTAGTAATACTGTGACCAGTAGACCTCGTATCTTTTTAAATGTATCAAATTTGGGAGGCGGGTTTGGGTACCGCCGCCCCAAGAACCATTTATTGGATAACCAATACTTCTGTCATAGGTCACCTCAAGTGGTTCGCTACGTTTGGGGATTTAGCAGGGGTTCCCGGGTTCATCGAGTGAGGTGTGGTAGATCGGGAGATACTGGTTTGGGGAGGGATAGATCATACGTTCGTCACTCTTGAACACATTGATCCCTAGATTCCAACCCATCCCTCATATATTTTTCCTTCCCATAACTTACTCTCCTTCCTTTCCTTAAAAATACCCTCCACACAGTACTTTTCTCAGGACCTCCTGTGTGAGGTTAATGTAAAAAAAAAAAAAATCGTCTGAAACAAAAATATTTATAAGCAGGTACTTAAATGTCTACCTACTTAATAAAATACCATATATTATTTTTATATAATATTTTTTTTATTTCAAATAATGAAGTAACTATACTATTTGCATAAAGAAACGTCACTATCTCAATGACACTTCTTTTTCCAAACTTTCTTCAGAGAGGACTTTTTCAAAACTGGTAAACAACCATTTACGATACATTAATGCTTATGTATAAGTTGTGTAAAATGTATAACACGTTTATTAGTAAGACCCTTTAAATGTAAAGCATTTTCTTCAAAAACAAAAACAAAAAATTAGGAGACAACCTTGTTCTCCAGTAATTCTCCAATAAGTCTGGCAAACTAAAATATGTGCTTATAGTAAACGAGAATGCCTTCGTGAGCTTAGCTGAGTCGTAGTTTTAAACAGAACAAATAAGAAAACATGAAGACCAACAAGCAACAATCTTTAAGGGCCTTATGACGTCGCGGTGACGTAATAGGCCTCTTGTTTACGTTGTCCCGTCACACATTTCCCCCCGGACTCGCCCGGAGTGACGGGATTACTGGATGGGTGACGCGCGCGTGAATATTAAGGCGGCATCAGACGGCTCATTTTTTCACATTCCGCGTTCATACGGCACATGCAAAATTGCACGTGATAATAATAATAATAATATTGGACAATTTGTATAGCGCCGCTTTTGTGAGATATCACCTCAGGGGCGCTTTACAGTTGATGCAGGTATTACAAAAAATATAAATATTACAAAAACAAAGTGAAGTTAAGTCAAGTAAAATGAAGAACAGGAAAAGGTGACACGAAGATAGAAGACGGAGACTCCCACTATGAGATCGTCGAACGAAGTCGTGCGCAATAAGAATTTTACTAAAATGAAGCAAAGCAAACGACGACGATGATTTTAAGGAGAACTATGTTGGGATCTTCAAATACATTTTTGAGAGAATCATAAATAATACAAGAAAGAGAAAAGTTCCAATAAACTACTTCGTAGTAGTTTTTCAAAGACTAATTAGCGGAAGAAGATTCTGAATCATACTTTAATCATCTTCGAATGGGTAAAAGTAAATTTTAAGAACTGATACTATTTGTTACTGCGTCAATAAAAAAAAAACACACGGTAAAATTGTCGAATTCTACTTCATGCAAAGGCTTTTCAAAATAATAACACATGATTTAATATATAATGGTGAGAACTCCTTAAGTCGGGGGTTTAAGTAAATATGTAAAAAAATGAGTTTCAGTTTGTTAGTTTGCGTTATTTGATAATTTCCAAACCTTCAAACTTAACTTTGATTGAGAAAAAATAGAATTCCGAGCGTGAGTGAAAGATGCCGAATGCCGAAATCTAACATCGACGGATCGGTTTACTAATAAATTCGTTTCATTTTATGTTCAGACGTTTCACTGCGAGTGAAAGAGGCAAAATGAACAAAAAGTGAACCGTCTGATTCCTGCTTAACACTTCTGTTTATTCGCGAGCTAAACGGATGTGCGAAGGACGCCTGTTAACAACTAATAGCATTATACACTAATTCCGTACGCCCCTGCTGGACCAGAATAAACCCACGCGCAAAAGCGAGCGCATGTTTTAATTATGAATTTATTGTTATCAACTTTAATTTATAGAACTCTATGTATACAATAATATTATTATTCCACTAGATTTAACTGTTAGTCCCATATTTAATTTGTTACGCTAATCTCCGCTGACACTGTTATCCCTTCCCCTTATATACCCCTCCCATAATAATTTGTCTCCCTCTTTTCTATACGTATCTCTTTCTGTCACCAATAAGGTGTCTTCATCTCTATATGTCTCTTTCTCTCATTGTATTATATCTTATTATATATAATATGTGTCTGTATATGATTATAATTAGTTAATATAATAGCCCTGACGAAGCTTGAGATAAGCGAAACCTGGTTGGCTGTCATTTATTAATTCAGTAATTAAAAGTGTTGTATTACAAAGTGTTTTTTTTATATAATATATAATTTCACATCTCAAAGTATTATTTGTTTTCTTACAGAAAATATTTAAGGTTGTGTGTATGTGTTTATAACAAATTTTAGACTTAATCGATTTAGATATTAAAATAGGGAAAATTATGTTGATATAAATTTATTTTTATTAATTTATTCTAGTTCTCCATAGAACGGTTATGCACCAATATATGACACGAGAAGAATATAGATTTGAGGTACAAATAAGTACAAAAGGTCACGTGGGCAGTTTTATCATTTGGTGACCTACGTCAAGAACTCTCTGTAAATGACGTTAAAAAGGTCGATGTCCAATGCAGAATCGTTAAGCAGTTGAGTCACTCTGAAAATATCTCCCGAGTAAAAATAAATGCCGCCAACGGGAACTGAATGTCCGGTCAGGTGCTCTGAAACCACTGAGCTACGTCGGCTTATTTCCAACCAGCCAAATGATTCAATATGTACTAGTACCTCAGTCAACAATTACTGCTTATTATATTTTTTCCACCTGTAAACAACCAACTTTATTTTTGTAGGAAAGGCTTTGTTAGTGCTAAATTTCTCACTAGATGGCGTCGAGACATATTATATCTTCATTTATTGGTGAAATATTTTTGACTTGTTAAATATAATTATTTTTTAATGATAAACTAATGTTTATAAGACAAGATTTAAATAATTATATAAGACAACAAATAATTATAAGCAATAATTAGTAATTTGAACAATTCATCATCTGTCCTAACTGCTCCCAACCTTCTGGAACCAGTCAGACTATGTGTATACAGTGGCAAGGATTCGGACCCGCGATCTCTAGCTTGCTATTCGAGAGCCTTACCCTTCGTCCACGGAGGCACGGAGTTATCTTAGGAGGCATACTTAAGAATAATCTTTTATTTTTGAATTTAGAATGTTACGTACGTCACGTTGTAAATTATTTTATTCATTAATATAATATGACTCGACTTGGAAAATAGACAAAAATATGTATTGTAATAAATCTAGACAAGGAATCCTTTCAAATTTACATTGACCTTTAAACCCCAGAATCAAATATATCTGTTTCATGTCGACTTCTGACTGAGATATCTAATAGGGTATTCAAACTCATGATGACTTCTAACTGAGATATCTAATAGGGTATTCAAACTCATGTTGACTTCTAACTGAGATATCTAATTGGGTATTCAAACTCATGTTGACTTCTAACTGAGATATCTAATTGGGTATTCAAACTCATGTTGACTTCTAACTGAGATATCTAATTGGGTATTCAAACTCATGTTGACTTCTAACTGAGATATCTAATTGGGTATTCAAACTCATGTTGACTTCTAACTGAGATATCTAATTGGGTATTCAAACTCATGTTGACTTCTGACTGAGATATCTAATTGGGTATTCAAACTCATGTTGACTTCTAACTGAGATATCTAATTAGGGATTCAAACTGAATCGTCTAATTATTAATCTCCAAATAGTATTAAACAAAGTTGCTATCCGCGTATGTCTGTTTGTTTGCTTAGTTCTTCTAAACTACGCAACGAATTTTAATTTGGACCTATATCTACTATCATTTAGAAAATTTCTTCCGAATGGTTTAGATACATACATTTATTTACATACAATACATGTATGTTATATTTATATATAGTAGAGAAAAGTCTGCGACGGTACACGCCAACTGGTTAATGAAATAAACTGAAATACTTGTAATACTTGAAACATAATTGATATGCAACCCTTTGAAGAGTTTACTATTCTCTCTGGATACTTCACCCCACGGCGAAATATACATTTGGCAGCGCCTGGGTCATCACTGACATTTGTTTCGTCATAATTTAATACATGACTTGTTGCCAACCCTTCTACGGATGCTTTTAAATTTTCAAAGTAAATTTTGAACTCTTCGATTGTTTTTTCCGCTCGCGCTTTTTTTATATTTTGTGTAGACCTCACAGTTAATTCATTTTCGTGTCTTTTTATAAAACTTTTTACCCACCAGTTGCCTGGAGGCTTATTATCAAATATATACTCTCTGTTATTTTTTGTTAGGTATTCATAAACAACCATACGAAATTCCAAATGCGCCAAAGGCATACCGAATTCTGATGCGGCTATTAACACTTTAACAAATTTAGATTCTTCTTCCTCCGTAAATCTGAACCTAGGTCCAGGTTTATCGGTGTGTAAATTTTTTATCCTTTTTTCAATTGTCCTACGGGGGATACCAAATTGCCTCTCTGCATCATAAGAATTAATTGTTTTTTTTTTAACCAAATCAATGGCAATAGACATCATCTCTTCGGAGTAATTTTTATAAGGTCTAGCCCCTAGTTGCCTTCTACTCCGTATAGGTGGCATCCCGAATTAACCTAAAACAAT